>CM062816.1:769178020-769778020 GCA_031772625.1 Pinus tabuliformis
AGTTTCCCCTTCCTCAGGAGTGCTAGATGAAGTAACAAAGTAATTTACTTATCCTCCTGAACTTCCTTCCAAACTGGGGCTTTTAGGAGGAGGATCAAACCTTTTTGAGATATGGATTTCCTTAGAAGAAGGCCATAGATCATTTTGAGGGGCCTAATTATGTTGTCGAGTGTTTCCTCTTCTCTTCTTTGCCTACTTCCATTGCTCATTTTGAGGTTCTTATTGCTCCTATGATGATTGCGATTTAGGGCAACCTCTGGAAAAATGGCCATACTCATGGCAGATCTTACATTTAAAGGGGAGATGATCATAGTATACCTCCTGATCATGGGACCAGTTATCCATACACATGTTGATTAAAGCTGGGAGACTTTTGTCCAAATCTAGCTCCACAAAAATGCGAGCATAGGAAAAAAATCCATCCCTAGGCTCAGCATACATGTATTTTCCTAGAGCATTGTCGATGAGATGGAAAGTGGCATCATTCCATCGGTGCAAGGAATGAGTGCTTCACCTAAACTAGGAGTTCAATGGGAAAATCACAATCTATATTGAATTTCAAAGTTCAGTAGTCTAGGTAAAGATCTTGAGCACCCATGAAATATGGGCCAGTTCGAAGGATCAAATATCAGTCAAGCTTATTTTCAAAATAAAAGGTGTAAAATCCCTTATCGCAGAAAGAAAAAATTACTTAGACTTCTCTTGGAAGGTGTTAAGGTTAAGAAAGAAGATGGTAGCTTTATCTATTCCATTCTTACTAAGTTGGGACCAACCTACTCTGTGTTTGTTTCCACTTCCATTCTACTAGAGAAGCCTTTATGTCTCAAGGGCAAGACTACAAGTCCCCCTCTTTTGATGCTTTTTGTGATTCTTTAATAAGAGAACAAGAAAAACTCTTACATCTTGGTCTTCTTAATATTTGAAACTCTTCTAAGAAAGCCTTAGCTGCCCAACAACAACCAAATTGAAAGAATCCTAAGAAGCAGTATCTTAAAAAGAATGGTTCTAAACCAAACATGGGTCTTGAGCAATTTCAAGTCTCAAAATGAAAAATCAATTCAACAAGATGATAAGGCAAATAAAATCAAAGGGAAGAATATTAATAGACATTGCAACTTTTGTAATCAAGATGGCCACTTAGAATCCAAATGATTTAAGAAGATGGAAGCCTTGGAAGCAGTAATGAAGAAGCATAACATCCATTTGGAGCACTCTTCAACTTCAACTTCATCTTTAGGAATAACGCTTTCTGCATGTGGTTGTCAAGCATCTCGGTCTGGTTATGCACTAAATGTATCTTCTTCTTCTCATTCTCATGAGTGGCTCATTGATTCTGGAGCTTCTTATCACATGGAAAAAAAGGCCACATTTTCTTCTTTAAATTATTATAACACCAAAAATATATATGTTGGTGATGATAGATCTCTTAATGTTGTAGGGGCTGGAATTGTTCATCTAGACAATGGTCAATTTAATGATGTATTATGTGTTCCAACCTTATCCTGCAACCTTCTCTCTGTATATCAGATAACTCATTCAGGTGAAGGTAAAACCATTGGATTTTCACCTCACGATGTTGTAATTTGTGATTCTACAAGGTTGTATAAGTTTAACAAATTTGGGTCATCAAATCTTTCCTCGGTATTTGTTGCTCATAATGATGAAGTGAGCAAACTTTGGCATGAGTGATTTGGTCACTTAGACTATCACTCCCTTCAAAATCTATGTAAATAAAACATGGTGACATGTCTTCCTATGGTATCTTGCAGAGATGGTGTTTGTTCCAGATGTGTACTTGAAAAACATCATCGAGATAGTTTTGAGAAACGTGCCTCTTAGCAAGCCTCAACCCCTTTACATCTTGTGCATAGTGATTTATGTGGTCCACTTCTAGTTGTTTCATTCTCTGGCTACAAGTATTTCTTAACTTTCATTGATGATTTCTCCAGATGCACTTGGGTATACTTCTTAAAACTAAAGAGTGAAATATTTAACATGTTCTTGGCCTTTAAGGCCTTTGTTGAGAAACAATCTAGACATCAAATTCTTAAGCTAAGATCTGATAATGTTAGAGAATATGTTAACAACAATTCATCAACTTTTGCACTAAGTGTGGAATTCAAATGCAACATACTGTTCCATATACTCCACAATAAAATGGTGTAGCTGAAAGCAAGAATCACACCTTAAAGGAAAATGCCTAATTGTATGCTTTAATCTAAAGGACTTAGTCTTAATTTTTGGGCAGAAGCAATTAATTGTGAAAATTACATGGTAAATTGCACTCCTACTAAGGTTTTAAATAATATCACTCCAAAAGAAGCATGGAGCTCAATTAAACTAGATGTAAGTCACTTTCGTGTCTTTTGAAGTGAAGCATGGGCCCATATTCCAGATGAGAAACATAAAGCTTTAGAACCTAAGAGTGAAAAATGTATTTTTGTTGGATATTCCGAAGATGTCAAAGGATATAGACTTATTCCACTTAAGTCCAAAAATGTTATCATTAGAAGAGATGTAAAATTTTCTGAAAATATATCGGCCTACGAGCCTAGTTCGGCAGATGTACCACCTCTCTCTATCCCTTCTACTTCTGAAAATATTTCTTCTTCAGATGATGACAGCGAGGATGACAATCCTCCCCCACCTTCTCAGGATCCTCCTTCATCTCCTCAGCTTCCAAAATGGGTCTGTGCTACCTAGAATGCAGCAGGTGCTCTTGCAGGTGATCCTACAGATCAACGATGTACACGCTTTAAGTTCGATAGAGCCTCTTCTTTACTGGCTCAAGCTTCAACGAATCATGATCCTGACACTTTTGTAGAAGCTTTAGGCCATCCAGATTGATACCCATCTATGAATGAAGAATACCGTTCATTATTGGCAAATGATACATGGGATCTTGTTCCTCTTCCAAAGGGATGAAAACTTGTTAGATGCAAATGGGTTTATAAAACCAAGTTTGGACCAGATGGAAAAGTTGATAAACATAAAGCTCGTCTTGTTGCTAAGGGCTTTTCACAAGTTGAAGGCATTGACTATACTGAAACCTTCTCCCTTGTTGCCAAAATGAACTCTATCCGCCTTATTCTTTCCCTTGTTGCCTCTTTCAAATGGGAAGTCCATCAGATGGATGTTAAATCTGCCTTCTTGCATGGGGACTTGCATGAAGAAATCTATATGGAACAACCTCCTATCTTTATAAAAACAAACTCCAGTCTTGTATGTCAACTTAAGAAATCACTTTATGGTCTCAACCAAGCCCCTCAGGCTTGGTATGCCAAAATGGATATCTTTCTTTTAGATATTGGTTTTTCTAGGTGTCATTCTAACAATACTATCTACACCAAGAAAGTGGGTAAGTCTCTTATCATTCTTGTTCTTTATGTTGATGATCTTATCCTTACTGGTAGTGATCCCAACCTTATAAACCATGTGAAGTCCAACCTTAAAAAGCAGTTTGAAATGAAAAACTTAGGACACTTCATTATTTTCTTGGTCTTCAAGTCTTGCAATCCAAGGAAGGTATTCCCCTTTCCCAGTCCAAGTATGCCTGTGATCTTCTACGCCACTTTCACATGGAAGACTGTAAGCCACCCCCTTCTCCCTTTTAGTCTGGATTCAAACTTTCAGTCACTTGTACTTCCCCTGAAGCTGATGCTACCTTATACCGTCAACTTGTAGGAAAAATTTTGTATCTGACCCATACCTATCCTGACCTTTCCTTTGTTGTTGGCATTATTGCTCGATTTATGAAAAACCCACATGAAACTCATTGGAAATAAGCTAAAAGAATACTTCGTTATGTTCAAGGTACAATTCAGTTTGGGATTCATTACAATGCAGAAGCCTCTCCTCTATTGTTTGGTTTCACTGATTCCAATTGGGCTGGTGACCCTGATGATTGGAAGTCTACTGCAGGTTATGGGTTCACTCTTGGTTCTGGACCTGTTACATGGGCTTGTAATAAACAAAGTGCCATTTCTCTTTCTTCAACAGAAGCAGAGTATCGTGGAGCTGTAGAATCTACTAAGGAAGCCTTATGGCTTCGTCAGATCCTGTCAAAGTTTGGCTTTCAACAACAACATCTAACTACACTTTGGTGTGATAATCAAAGTGTCATTCAACTATGCAAAGATCCAGTCCAACATCAGCACAACAAACACATTGAACTACACATTCACTTTATCAGAAAGCTCATTCATGACCATGTTCTTGAAGTGCAATATTGTTCAAATGATGATCAAGTTGCAGACATCTTTACAAAGGCTCTCAAAGAGGCGAAGTTTACTAAACTTTTATTTATGGTTGGAGTTTAGGAAGTTTTCACGAAGGGGGGATAGGCTCTAATGCCTCCTTCCTTCTCCTATTGTGTCATATTTGTACATCCTTCAATCCTATCCCAATTTGTTCTTAAGGGGGGATGTTAGGATATTTTGACACATAGGAAATAGTTAAGTATAACTTGGTCTAGTGTAGAGTTAGGTAAAGTGTGTTTCTTTACTATGTACTTTTGTAACTTACAATCTGATGGTCACGATATTTTCTATACATTAAGTGATCCGACGGTTCATTCTCTCCTAGGTATTACCGACACTTGATCCATGGCTTAATACCTGATTGGTCCATGATCTCTATTTAAAGAGCATGGAGGGTCAGTTGTAGGATGGTTGTTCATGAGAGAAGCTTATGTAAATTTTCTTTCTTTTATTAATAAATTGCCTGAAGTGGTCGCATTGGCTCAGGCTATGGATTGTTCCCCTCTTTGAGGGTTTTAACCACGTCAAGAATACTGGTGTATTGATCTGCGATCTGTTTGTGAGCGGTGTCCTTTGGTGTTCTATCTGAGGAACTTACCCTATAAATTCCTACATTTAAATTAACCATATTTTAAAAGTAATTTGCTACTAAGCTAGAAATGGTCATGATCTCTCTCTCTCTCTCTGTGAATGTTATGCACATATTTTTTAATAATCCTCTCTTGAACTTCTTGAACTACTTTATGGTTAGTTTTTTTTACCCCTTTGTGCTAACTTAATTAAGTTCCTCTGGTAAATATGAACTTTAATATTCATTCCCCAAATAAAAGGCCACCTTAAACATTCAAAAATTATTTAAATTAACCATATTCTAAAAGTAATTTGCTACTAAGTTAGAAATGGTAATGATTGTAATTTAATTTTCTAAGTATTATAGATGACATTTCAGCCATCTCTAGATTTCCAATGAGCTCATATTTTCCCAATTTGGACATTAATAACTCAAGTTACAACCTTGAGAAGTTAGTGACTCATCAACCATTGATTTTCTCCATGTGAATCTTGGCCTTTGATTTATAAATATGCTATATTTGTCCCTCATGCATTTTGGGATGTCATTTGCAACAATTTATAAGGAAACAAGCTCCCCATATTATTTGTATATGAATTAGAAATAGTAATGGAATCTTGCACTTTTGTTCACCACCACAATACCTAGTCATTGAGCCAAATCATTGTTCAATCATCTATGTCTAATCCCTATCATCCAAGTGTCACCCATAGATAGGTCCACCTCGGTGCCATGTGTCCTTAGGAGGTGAGGTTAGGTGAATTGAAGTGAGGAGTCCCACTCCCATTTCAAGAAATGGTTAAGTATAAAATCAAGTGTTGGAACTCTTAAGTGATGAGGGTGTGGAAAATGAAGAGTGTGGGAAATAGAAAAAATAAGCATTGGAACTCTTGCGGGGAGGTAAACTAATGAAACAGAATTCGATAATGAATGGAAAATAAAAATGGGAAAATGAAAATAATAAATGTAAAATCAACGATAAATGAAGAAAAAGGATAAAATGCATAATAGAGGAAGATAGAATGAAGAGAATGTGGGTAAGTTAACTCTAATGGTTCTTGGACCAAATTGACAACATCTCAAGCATATGACCCTATTTTTTATTCTATGAAGTGTTGGAAGAAGATGACACAGGGATGTTCAATAAGAGGATGATTATAAAAAAAAAATCCTTCTTTTTTTAGTATATAGCCTTTAAAAGGATTTACTGTTGATCAAAAATTTTGATTGGCATTTGGCTCCTGTGGGACAATAACCACTTGTGGTTACTGAGACCACTAGAACTAGACAAGCTACTTTCTCCAATGTGAAATGGAAGCATCAAAAAACCATTATCTCGATCCATCAAATTATTATTTAGAAAAAAAAATTACAAAATTATATACATGAGAAAACAAAAATATACCTATTCTAACTTGTAGTAAAGTCCTATTTTCAAGTGTAAGTAGACTTCCAAAGTAGGCAATTGATCTACCTGTTCCTAGTCATGGTTGAAAGTCTTAATGTTCCGACACATTCCTCCATCATTCAATGACAAAAGTACCATGGTGATGTTGCAAAAGTAAGTTTTTGTTGAAAATATGTGAAGAACTATATGGGTATTTTGTTAAAATATACTACCAATCCTTCATGTGGAAAATGTCCTTTTTATTTAGATACTTGGAATACTTCCTCTTCATTTAACTCTACCCTAGATGGGTTATGAAAAGATTGAAAGTGTAATGTAAAGTGATACCATTTATCATCTGTTTTGTTCATTTCATACGAGAATTCTTCATGTGGCTTTGTAACTACTAGTCGTTGCCATTGAGAACCCACTACAATATTTTTGTTACTATGATATTGAATGAAGTATTCATGTTTATGATCTAGTGTTGGTTCATCAAATCCATCCTATAGTCATTGTTAACATTACTATGTGATTGAACACATGAGAGATTACAATTTTCCTCCCATGGAGAATGTGGATGATTGTATCCCTCTTGATTTGAGACATAAGGGTTCTCACTTTTAGCTTCAAAAACATAATCCACTGTAGAGAAATTTTCACGGCTTTCACCAGATCCCTCTTCAACATCTTTTCTCATTTCTCATGGAGCATGATTGGAAACTTTAATAGATCAACACCACTTTCATGAATATTTTCTTCAATGATGTCAGATCATTGCATTAACTCTTTCCAATTGCACTTTCTCTCTTGCTTCAATAAAAATCTTAGATTAGTTGTGATCCAATCAAAAAGAGTTTGTTTATTTCCTTCTCTTCTTGTTACTTTAGGTAGAGATAGGAGTAGAGTGTATAGGAGTACACCATGGAATATAGGAAGATAGATTTATTGTTGGATATATCCCCAAAGAACCCAAACATACTCCTCAAGTATCTTGAGGTCTACACAACCATCTCTAGAAGTAAGTAATGTTGTTTAAAACTATAATAATGGATGAGGCTTCTGTACAGACATAGTACTTGGAGAAAATAAGCCAAAATAAAGGGAAATAAAGTGGGTCAAAGAAGAAGCAACACCAAGAAGATTCCAAGGAGGGGAAGAAGAAGTGAAAAGGAAAAAAAAACAAAAATCAAGTTATTAGGTGGAAAATAACTTGATGTGAATGAGAATATTGTTTGTACATCAGTGCAAAAGGGAGTGGATATGAGTAGCCTTTAGCAATACTAAGAGAAGGAAATGACTAGACTCTTCCATATAAAGATACAGGTCAAGAAGATGAAAATTGATGCTATATTTGATTCAAGATCACAAGAAAATCTCATAGCAACAGATCAATTCAGGAAAATGGGACTAGAAAGTAATGACCATCCTAGCCCATATCCATTGGGATGGGTCAACAAGGAGGTAGAGATTAAGGTAGTCAAACAATGCAAGATCAAATTTTCTATCAGTGCTACGAAGTAGAATTGGATGTGGTTCCACTTGATGTATCCATAGTTGTATTTGGGAGTCCCTATATGAATGTTTGGGATGTGATCTTCATGTGGAGAGGCAACCAATACTTCCTCATCAGGGATGGATAATCCTTCATCATCTCACTGGTAAGTTCCAACCAAGCCAAAAAATTGATAAGTTTTAATAAGAAGTATGTTTATTCTTAAGAGAAAATTGGTTTATAGAAGAGTCCAAGAGAGACAATTCATCCCTCGAAAGGTGCACTAAGGAACATAAAAAACAAATGGAAGAGTTTCTATAGGCATATAGGGATGTGTTCCAAGTGCCTAAAGGGCCACTGCCCAAGAGGGAAGTGGAGAACGAGATTTGAATATTTCTAGAATCTTTGTTTTCAAACATTATGATGTACAAATAGTCCTTGATAGAGGAAAATGAGGTAAATAAGTAGCTGAGACAAATACTGGAATAGGGTGTGATTCGAAAAAGTACCTCACAATGTGAGTCACCCATCATAATTGTGACAAAGAAGGATGAGACTTGACATATGTGTATTGATTACATGTTATTAAATAAAATTATGCTCAAGAACAGATACCCCCTACATAGGATAGATGATTTTCTCAATCCTATAATGACCCATCTTGAGTTACCAATGGAATATGATTATTAGCATGCATATGAAGCTTGTGCATGCTAGCTACATTTGCATTCATCACATGCATTGCACTAGTATACATACCAATTTGATTGTATAAAATGTTTAAGTGTATGGAAAAGAAATTAATTATTAAATGCACTAATTAATACCCTAATTATTAAATTAATACAATAAAATATGTTAGTTTAATTATATTCCATTGATACCAATTTTAATTAAATGGTGAATTATCATTTAAATTATTATAATTGATAATTCTAAAAAGATATGTCAATAAATGAAAAAAATGAGAAATTGAAAGAATTCTATAAGACCCTCCATTGACTTAAGTTGGTTGAACTGACAAGTCACAACTTGCTTTATATTAATAAATTTAATTTTAAAAGATAATTGACCCTCAAGGAATATTATATAATTTCTTTTGGATAAGGTTGGAGGGGATTGGACCATCTTATAAAAAAAAATCTAAAATTGGAATGGCAGGGGGCGGTGGGGCTTTTTGGCAAATAAATTTTAGATGGGGTAAACTTGAGAAATTGGGGAGATCGACATTGAGAGTGGTGGGAGATTTTGGGTACAAGCCTTGGGCTTGGGATATTCATTATTTGACCTATGGAAATTGGGCATTGTTCTTGGATTTTGGGGCACGGGGGCTAAAAGACTTGAATCTCGAAGAAATTTGGATCTGGGATCTAGAGAGGCTTGTCCTAGATTGATTGAGTGGAATTAGTTGGTTTGAAAGAAAAGTGGGAGCTCAAAACTTGGATACAAGTTTCAACCAGGGATCGACATTGTCTAAGGATCAACATTGACTAGGAGAAACTGGGTATAAGGGAGAGTTTATTTAAAATATGCTAAATTATATTTCATGTGAAAATCTTCTTTTATATGGTAGATATTAACTAACAACCTAGTCCTTCTAGAAATGAAGATAGAACTTTACTTACAAAATTGCATGATATAAAGGAAAGTCTAGTTTGGGTTTTACAAATCAATTAGAGCAAGCTAGATACTTCATAAATATGGAAATGAAGTTAGGATATCACCAAGTTCAGGTTAGTAAAGAAGATACCTAGAAGACCACCTTCAAAACTAGGAAATTTTTGTATGAGTGGCTAGTCAAGTCATTTGGCCTATGTAATGTACCAACTCCCTTGATGAGGTTACTTAATGATATACTATGATATTTTATAGATTCATTTGTTATTTCCTATTTGGATGATATATTGGTCTACAGTTCTACTTAGGATGAGCATATTTTACATTTGATGCAGGGGCTACAGACATTGAAGAAGCACTAACTATTGGCAAATCTTAAGAAGTATGAGTTTTCATAAGAGTCTTTGGTGTATCTGGGATATGTGATAGGTATAAGAGAACTAAATATAGATGCTGCCAATATGGAGGCCTTCATGAAGTGGTTGGTGCCTACTAATGTTTATGAGGTCAGGAGTTTTGTTTAGGTAGCATAGTACCTGAAGAAATTCATATCCTCATTTTCAGCAATAGCAGCACCACTCCATGCCATAACAGCGAGTGATAAATATTTTCAGTTAGGAAAGGGTCAGTAGATTTCCTTTGAGGAATCAAAGAAGAAATACAGTCAAATACTAGTCCTGACATTACTGAACTTGAAACAACCCTTCAAAGTGGAAACACATGCGAGTGGGTATGTTATGAGAGCAGTATTGATGTAGGGAATAAGGCCTAAATGCTACCATTCTAAAGTATTTCATGGGTTTTCTGTTTAACTACCTTACCTACAAAAAGGATCTCTATGCCTTGATGCAAGCTATGAATAAGTGGGAACACTATTTGATTGGAAAGAAGATAATAATTCATAGAGATCACCAGCCACTATAGTACCTGCAGGCCCATAGTAAGCTACGAAAAACTAGACATTACAAGTGGATGGGATTTTTATAGCAGTTTCATTTAGTGATCAAGTACAAGAAGGGAAACACAAAAAAATTGTATGACATGCTTTGAAGGCCACCCACATTAAAGATCACAACTTTGGAAACTCTTATGCACATGGAGCCTTTCACCCATGATGCATATAGAAAGACATATATAGAGGATGGCAACTTCAAGAAGGTGCTTCAATAACTGCAGAGCTAGATTCATGTGCATAATGATAACGACATAATTGAATACCATCTCTAGAATGGGTTACTCTACATATTGTATAAGTTGTGTTCCTAAAGATGAGAAACTACAACTAATCAAAGAGGCTCATACCTCCAAGGTTGTAGGGAATTTTGGCGTAGGGAAGACATTGAGCAACTTGCAGAGGTATGTGTATTATTCTAGGATGCAATAAGAGGTAGCCAGGGTCATACGAGGATGCATGCTTTGTTGTACCAACAAGCCTAGTAACAAGAAATAGGTTTTATATCACCCCTTTCTTGTACGCACTCGTCCTTAGAAAAGCATTTCCATGGACTTTATGGGAGGTTTACCAACAACCAAAAAAGGAATGACTACCCTATTCATACTAGTTGTTGGGTATTGTAACCTAAATACGTAGAACAAATTTTGGTTAGAAAATGACTTTACTATTGCTAGCCATTTTTAATAATGCCAAGATAAAATGGATCTCGAACAATAAAGCAACTCAATTATAAAGAATTATAGTATTCATCGAATCATTTAACAATCACATCAGTTAAAATATTATTGTTGCACAGAAGAAGGAAGGAAATAGTTTTCAAAGGTATGTAATGTGCATGAGCGAAAAAAGTCTCGGTTGTATTTTCTACCATGGGCACATCAAATTATGTGTGTGAAATGCAATTGAAAAATAAAACTAACTTCAATACCAGGTGTAAAGAAGAAGAGAGTGTTGGCTCTAAATGTGCATAATGTAAAATCCCAAGTTTAATTTGTCATTTCATTCTTTAAAACAATGAAGTAATGAAAGAAAGAATACGCAATGGTTTCAGATATTGGTCAATTTGGCATTGATCTGGTTATTATTAAGATTCATGCCAAGGCATGAGGCCTTTGGATGAAGGCTAGTTATGTAAACAATCGCTAGTATTTCAAACCATAATTTTTATGGTCAAAGTGGCAGCTCTTTTATCGACTAACTGGTCCTTTTGTATTATCTACTTCTTTGAGGAGTACTTTGGTTAAAAATCCAATAGATCATTGATTTTCTGATGCTAAGTTCAAGGATAATCTCATGCTCAAATTTCCAAGTTCAATTATTGTAGCAGGCTTGATTCTTTCAGCTTCACAGCAAAATTTCAGGTACTTGATGAGTTTATGGGTTTGGAACTACCATTATCTAATTTGAATTTCAAATTAATTCAAAAGAGAATCTTCCAAAGGTCAATTTTGAGGCCCAACACCTTTTTGATTTGACTATCAATAGTAAAGAGAACTCCAAATGATTTGACAATATTTCAATTCACATGGTTGGCAATTCGACCCCAAAAAAATACAGACATAGAAAATTAGAAGTCCCTTGGGTTGTTTTTCTTTAGAAAATAGGATGCACAGTGTTCATATGAATCCAATGTAAATCAATTAAAATGTATTAAAATGTAAATCAATCATTGTGAAAATTAATTTTCGTAGGTGGCCCAGGCGGTGAATTCCGGCTACTTATTGCAAGCAAATGAAGCAAAATTTCAAAAAAGCCGCCATCTAAGTTTTTTGCAGAAGGACCCATATTGACTCTGTTGCTGACAGTTTCCAAAAATTAAGAGTAAGTTTAGATATTTCGTTGGTTCTTTCAATGCCAGTTTTTGCAAAAATGTCCTGCAAACTATGGATGACACATTTCTGCTGGAAATCCAGCACTACTAAATTAATGAGAAATCCTCTTTTTCTAAATTATTCCCATGAATAATGATTACATGAAGTCATATATACATAGACAAAAAAAAACTTGGTTTTTTAAATTATATTATATTGAGTTAATATAACAGTTACAATATGGAACATATCCTGCTGATGAGACCAGATACAATATAACAGTTACAAAATGGAACATATCTTGCTGATAATACCAGATAAGATGGGGATATGGATCACAAATACAAACAGATCCGTGTAGCTGAGACACATCGTGCATTAAGCAGAGGGGAAAACAGCGGAGAAACATATATAAAACAAAAAAGGTTAAGAGAACCAGAACTGATAATCAAAAGCCTGGGAGAGAGAAGTCCAAAATGGAAAATGCTTCCCCTCCAGACTTTACCTCCAAGGACCAGCAGCCTGGATCAAGATGAAGACCGTTCTTGGACACGCTGTCTGCAAGCTGGTTCTGTGCCTGTAGATGTGCTTGATGGTGCAATCTCTCAAGTGGCCCTAAAAGAACATGATTCTGTCCATCCAGGCAGAGAGGTGGGGGCGGTTGATGAAGCATTTTCCATTTACATGATCGACCATGATCTTTGAGTCCCCTAAGATGGAGATGGTGCTAATATCAAAATAAATACAAAAAGCAAAAAGACCAGCAAAGGCCTTTGCTTCAGCCAGGCTGTTGGTGCCCATTCCAGAATTCCAAGAGAGGTTGTACTGAAGATCCTTGTCCATCCTAATGAGAGCTCCGCAGCCACATGTGTTCTGCTGGGCAGCGCCATCAAAGAAGACCATTGGGAGGAGGGCTTATGAGAAACAAGTTGGTTGTTAGAGAAGAATTTTTTTTTAAGAAAGGAAAAAATTTGATAAAGAAACAAAGTCGTTGTGCTTGCCCATCAAAAATCTAAGAAATACCAATTGTGTTATTTCATAGAAAAAAATTGCTACTTCGTAGCTAGCATTCAAGTTTGTTAAAGTGTTTACAGAGTTTTCATCCAATTTATGAGCCATTCGTAGCTTGCCAAAGATGGATCTATTTACATATGTTTCTCTGAATCTGGACTTGTTTCTCACATTTCGCCACTGTCTCAGTGCAAAGGTCAATGAGAATTCAAAATTTATACATCTTACAATACTTAACAAACCAGTGGTTCACAGTGATAGTGCTTCAAATCAAAGAAATCTCGACAACACGCTATGCACAGAGTTTATGTGCAAGGGAGCCCCCAAGAAGTGGTATTGCAAAACCACCACCAAACAGATCTACAACCAAAGTTTCTCCCGAAATCACCCCTTCAAATTTCCAGAAACCACTAGGGGTGGTCTCGAGAGCGGTTCATGGTTTTTAATAACCATACTGTGATTGGTCAATTTAAGTGTGAAGACCATCACCCAGGCCCACTGTATTAACCACCAACGTTCAAAATTTATTAGGTTACAATATGGGCTTCATTTTGGGTTCATAATCCATGTTATTATATATATATATATATATATATATATTTTTTTTTTTGGGTAAAGAGTGCATATATATATATATATATAACACTTATTTAAATAATGTAACTCTGTTATAAAAAATTTCCAAAATATAGAAAATTATAAAATGGAAACAAATCAGTTTTATAATTGATTTTGTTTCGAAAATTAGTTAGTTGGTTTAGAGGAGCATGAATAAAAAGGGTTAGAGAAGAGATAGCCAAAGTCTTAGTCATGACTTACTTATAATAATGAAATCTCTCTGAAATCAAATAATTTAAGGCAGTTTGATTCCAGCTTTGGTTATGATTGCAGCGATTGTTTTTCTCTGGTGTTCATCTTTTCATCTATGTTTTTCTTCTCTTGGATGATGTAAGATGCAGCAAGTTGTTTCAGGTAATTTTTTCATGAATTTGCCTAATTGTACTCATGTTATTTAAACTAGAAACCCTTAATGAAGCACTCCACATCCAATAAATTCATCTACATTTTCTCAGTGTTTCATTATTCTTTCTACAAAAGTTTAGATTCATATTCTTAAGGAGTGGTTTGAGGACCTATGATAACCACGACCGAGTCTATAGATGTTATCTCCCACCTTCTCCAGTATGTCAAAGGGACCATATCACAAAACCTTTATTTTCTTACCAGAACCCTGCAACCTCTTCTTATTCAACTGTAACCATACTATGTCTCCCACCTTGAATGACTTCCATGTTCTATGCTAACCATGCTTGGTCTTGTATTTTGTTATGACTTTTGTAGTGTTTGGTTTGGATATTTGGATACAAGACCAGGCATGATTAGCATAGAACAAGGAAGTCATTCACGGTGGGAGACAAAGTATGGTTACAGTTGAATAAGAAGAGGTTGCAAGGTCATGGTAAGAAAATAAATGTTCTGTGATATGGTCCCTTTGACATACTGGAGAAGGTGGGAGTATAGACTTAGTCTACCCCTATACACGTTCTTTTACTCAGTGGTGAATGTAGAAAACTTGAAACTCTATGAGCCTTCGGTGTTGGGTCAAGAAGAGGAACAAGTCCCACCTTTTATAGAGGATTGGGCTCCAGATGATAATGAAGAGTTCAAAAAAGATATAATTTTACCAAAGAGATATAGAAATACACTAGATGGGCAGCATGACATGTGACATATTAGGTTGAAAGGACAACTTCAAGGAAATGTTAAATAGTACTATAGGGATAAGGTAGAGAAAAAATTTCCTCACCTCATTCAGTAAAAGATTTTGGGGACCAAAATCCTCCCAAAATTGAGAGGTATGATTTGGATTGGATAAACATATTAATTTTCATCCATCTCAATGCTTTTAGAGTTGAAAAATTGGAGGAATCAATTTGCAAGGTCATTTTTATCGTCTATCATAGAGTAGAAAATTTAGGGTGAAAAAATTCAGGAGCCATTTTTAGGCCTTAAATGATCAAATTTTGTGGTCATGAACTTACTATGGACCTAGATTCCATAATATACACATTGATACCTTTTCTATGATGCAAGAATTGCATCAATTGTAGCTTGTATGACATGGTTATGCCTCCCAAAAGTTGACCTATAGAAATTGACCACCATAATTTGAGAGGATGCCACATCATCCCCCATTACTCATGGAAAAGGGACTAGCCATATGGGAACTGTGAAGAGGACTTTTTAAGTTTTAAATTTCAACTTATATTGAGCGTTAAATGGGTAAAATTTATCCCCTAGTTGGTCATGGGGTTATGTTATCACCAGGCCATTAGGAGGAATAAGGGTTCCATCCTATTTTAGTGCATTTTATTCCAGAAATGAGTAGAATAGTCGACAATGAATAAAGAGAGAGAAAATATAGAGGATTTATGCACTATAGTGGACCAAGAGCCATATATCTCACTTCTTTTTACTTGCATCCATTTTCATTCAAAGAAAGGAAAACAGAACAACCTCGCATTTTAGATGGGTTTTCTCCCATAAGGGTTTCCCGGATCATATCTTATGTTATTATGCTTGTGAGTGATCATATTTCTGTTTGTTCTTTATTTTTTGAAATTCATATATTGCATGCATAAGCATAGCATAATAATTAATGAATCGAAAAATGTAAGGAAAAATTAACCCACATAGTGTAGATTTCATATTTTCATTGTATCTTAATAGATATGTTGTGAAGAATTGTTTAGTGGAATATCCACAAAAATTTATGGATCAAGTAGGAAAAACATTTGCATAAAAACTATAAATTATGAAATCATTTGGAAATGTTTCTTGAGGAATCCCATGAAGGAATTTCATAAATTTGAAAGTGAAGTCTTTAATTGTTTTTTTTGTTAATTTTAATTTCAACCAACTTCAAGGAAAGAGAATATGGGTCTTTCCTTGAGAATATTTCTTGACAAATAAATCTTCAAATACATCCCAAACAGTGACGACTTTAGGAAGAAATGAATGAAACCATTCACAAGCATTTTTTTATAAATTTAAGACAAACAATCAACAAACAACATCATCTTCAACCACATCATAAGTATCATAGGCACTATGAAACTTAACCATATGCTTCTAAGCATCCTTCCATGGAAACATTTGACAAGGGATATACCTCTCCTTGTGAATTGAGGGGGGCTTCTATACAACCATTTGTTTCTTTGAGAATTGTCTCCTTTTACCAAGACTTGAAGAACTTTTCTTGCGCTCGATAAAGAAGAAAAAATATAATCACAACATGAAATAAATGTTTCAACAAACTCTTCATATATATCTTCTTGAAATTTTGAAATATTTTTAGAAAAATTGCAAGTGTGTCTTTCTTCAAAATCCATAGTTTCAATAATGGAGTTGTCGAGGATCCCATCCTCCCAAATCTTTGAAGGTTTTTGGTTCTCTAGGAGTTTCCATAAATGACTTATGCTTGAAGCTCCAAATACATCATCTTGAAGACCATATGATATTTTTTAAATAAGGATTTCAAGAACCTAGTTCATATTCAATTATTTGGCTAGAAATGTATTAGATCTCCTTCCAAGACTTGAAACTAGACACCTTCCAGTTTCTCAATAATATCTAATCTTTAAAAGAAAGTATAATTTTTTTTCAAAATGAATCGTCCCCTAGCTAAGTTGCCAAAAAGTGATGATCATTGGGATTGAACAAAGTTATAAAGACAACATTTGAGGGAAAAAAAATCCCCCCTCATTTTGATAGGGGTGGAACTCCTCATTTAAATAAAAATCAAGCCAAAATAAAGATAGAGAATGCCTGAGACAGGACGAGGCTCTTTGTGAATTGAGTATAAACAATGATATAATACAACATTTAAATAAGATTAAAAAAAAGTTGAATATTTATCAGACAAAATTTTCCAACTTAATATAAAGTAAAGCATCACACATTTGGACAATTGAAATAAAGGTGGATCACATTTACAAAGAACTTTAAAGGATAATTGCATTGGAACTCATAGGCATGAAAGGAGTTACATACTTGAAATTTTAAGCTTAAAACTCAAAGTCAAAAGATAACACCAACTCTAAACTCTTACTAATTCTTTTTGGAACCTTTGAAAAATATACATATATTAAAAAAAAAAACTCCATAACATCCAAAAAGTGAAAATGCATGTCCTTTTAAAGGCTAGGATGAGGCTTCCGTAGACCATATAAATAGGAAAAGAGACCTAAGAGACAAAGGAGATTGTAGTCAAGAATAGACCTTAACGTTCAAAATACTTTGAAATGAGAATATTAGATGATTACTAACTGAGAGGAAATAATGAAGGGGAAGAAAGAACAAAATAGATATTGTACTTATGTTGGAAAAAGAAATCTCCCTCTTTATGTTTTTGTATTCTCTCACATATTTTTTATAATCCTCTCTTTATCTACTTGGAACAAACTTACGGTTGGGTATTTTACTCTTTTTTGCTAATTGAATTAAGTAATTTTGGTAAATATTAACTTTAATATTCATTCCTCAAACAAAGGCCCACATTAAACATTTGAAATTTCCTTTAAAATAACCATTTTTTAAGTAATTTGATACAACGTCAGAAATGATCATGGCTATAATTTAATATTTTGGATATCATATATTTCATTTCAACTACCAAAATCATTTCGAAATTGTTCTTCACGTCTCTATGTTTCCAACAAGCTCTCATTTTCCCGATTTGGATATTAAGAACTCAAGTTATGGATTTCAGAAGTTAATGACTTAGAAGTCGTTAATATGATCCATGCTAATCATGGCCTTTTATTTATAAATTTGCCCCATTTATCCCACATGCATTGTGGGATGACATTTGTAACAATTTATAAGGAAATAGGTTTCCCATGTTATTTGTGTATGAAGTAGAAAGAGCCATGGAATCTTGCATAGGTTGTGTGTTTTGAAAACTTTTAGCCACCACCTCAATTCCCAATCATCATGCCCAAACATCTATGTCCATATCTTCCAAGTGTCACCCAGAGATAGACCCCCCTTGTTGCCACATTACCATGGGAGGTGTGTCCATGTGGAACCTTGAAGTTGATAAGTATATAATTGACTAAGAGTGAAATCGAGGTGTAAATATAGTGTTAGAAATTTTGTGGGGAGGTAAAGTGATGGAAATGGAAAATAAAGATGGGAACATGAAAATAATAATAGTAAAGTGTTGAATGAAGTTGACACATAAGAATATCCAATGAAAGGATTATTACAACAATTTTTTTTTTCTTTTTTAGTATCCCTTTAAAAGGATTGACTATTGATCAATAATGTCCTAATTAATGTAATGGTTGTATAGAAAATCATATCATTGAATGGTATACCTTATGAAGTATAAATCAAAACCACTTTGATAAAATATTATTGGTATTTTCATGTGCATTTAAGCAATATTCTCAAAGAGTTCTAAATTTGAAATATTTGATAAGTATGATAAAAGTCTAGTGGGATCCCACTTGCTTATAGTTATTATTTATAAATATAGGTGTAAACCCTTTTTCCCTTAAAACATATTTCTCCTCTCTCACGAAAATAAATAAACAAATTTCAATTAAGAGGTAGTTTAACTACCAAATTGATTTACATAAATATAAAAGGGAAAATTATTTCAAATGGAAGGGAGAGAATTATCTATGGTGTCTTTAAGCTTTGAAATTTAATTATCATTTTATCTATTTCCTTTTTGAGTTTTCTAGAACTAAATGGTCTGGTTTATAGAAGGGGACATCTTGAAAAGGTCAAGAAGAGAGATATATTGGAATTATGTGTGTTGTTTTTCGAGGTTGATTACTTGATATAAGTTTTTGTTCATTATATTGAGAAGTCACGATTAATTCAATGCATATTAGTTTAATTTTTGAAAAATTTAATGATATTTGGAAAATATTTGAAGTGACCCAAAGAATTTTTTTATATTTATTACTTTATTTTACATCTTTGGAATCTAAGGATCTTCTCTGATCTTGACTCTTGTGGGGGTAAAAAAAAAAAATTAGTTATAACTCACACACATTGTAGATTCCCTTCAAATTTTGGCTGATTGAAACATTGATTTATGGTTGATATACACACAGTAGATTCCTTTCAAATTTTGGCTTATTGAAACATTGATTTGTGCTTGATTTATTATTTTCCATTTATATTTTGAAGCATAGTAGTTCTTTGACTTGTATTGTTCATTCATTCATTCATTTATTTTTCTGACCTTATATTCTTAAAGCATATAATTTTTTATAAAGGATAAGGATTTTAGATTTAAAGATCCATGTCCTAAAATATGGTTGTATAATTGATAAGGCTATAAACCTAGGGTAATAATTCCTACTATCTTGCTTAGCCTTATGAGATTTGAAAGTGTTACATGAGAAGTATTAGAACCTCTAATTATCAATGAGAAGTTTCACTCATATGCGAAACATCTGATCAAGTGGCCTCATTTTGACTCCTTGGAGGAAAATATCGGTTAATGGTTGTTCGTGGGGAGTTGTTGATGCCGTTATAAGATAGGGAAGGCTTTAATGTTACAACGCCCTCGGAAAATTAATTTCTTAGATTGGTAAAATGGGGGCATCTTTTTAACAAATAAGGAGGCCTCCAAAATACCCAAATTGGTGCCCAGAGTTAGCCCTAGCCCCTAGTCACACAAGAAAGTCATGGTTGTCACTAAGGCCTAACATAGAAAGAAAAAGGCTAAAAAGGGTTAAATTCTAGTAGATTCCGAATGTTCTAGATATCTGAATATCTAGATATATGGGCATCTAGGATTTTGTTAAGTATAGAAGTTCGATGGAGATCGAATGTTCTAGATGTTTGGATATTTAAAGATCCATAACTTTATTTGAACTCTAGCTTTCGAAATATCTAGATGTAGAGGGTTATATGGGTGGAACCCTGCCATATGGAGCCTGGCATGTAAAGGAACCTAGGTGGAAAATTTACACAAATGTTTGAGGTCCAAAATGTTTTTAAAAAAGAAAAACTAAAGCGAAAAATAAAATCCTGGATCTAGATGATAGGTAAGAAGAACATAAGGTGAACAAGTGGAGTCCACATAAGCAAACCATAGACCATGAAGTGAGCTGAAGAGAGGTGAAATGGACGTTAAAGTAGCCCACATGGTGTGGAAAATTATGTGGAGCCTCATATAATGAACTTTAACTTGCGAAGGAAGTAAAGTTGTTGATGTGACATGGTAACATGCCCTATTGACATGGTAGTGTGGATGGGTTGGGTGTGATGTGATATGTTGACATGCCATTGTTAACATGGTATGGTGATGAAACATGAAATTTGATGTGGTGTATGTTGTGGTATGTGACACGAAGGTCAGACGTCGTAAATTTGGAAATCTGTAGAATGGCCCTTTTTGTATATTAAATGGTTTGGATATCCCTAAATTTAGATATTTACCTATGCTTATAATGACAATGACATGGTTGTGGAGGAGTGTTGGAGCTAACGTGGAAGGGAAACATTGTGGTAGATGATGTGGAATATTTTGAAGCAGATGATCTAGGAATCTAAAGATCTATTGTTTCCAATTAAATAGATATATTGGATCATTCAAATAGAAAATGTTTTGAATATACAAAAATATGGCCCTTTTAATAAAAAATAAATTTTTAAAACATATAGATATTCGAATGTTGACAGTTGATTGAGCGCCTTACCTGAATACCAATGCATTTGGAAGAATTAGGTATCTAGGAGTTTAAAGAGTTGGATATCCAGGAATTCGAAACAATTAGAAAATTCCATGGGGAAATGACCTAGATTTCAATATAACTTGACATCTTGATATGTTTTCCTTGCATATTATATTGGTGATACATGCACAAGACTAGACTACTACGTGTTAATGGTAAAGTTGTTTATGTGAAATTAAAAAGAGTTAAATTTTTTAAGATCATAACTTATATATATATATATATATATATATATATATATATATATATATATATAACAAACTATAACCAAAACTCCTTGCAAACAAAGGTGATATTCTTACGAAGAAGGGTTTTATCAAAAATGACGCGCGCAGCTAGGGTTTACCAGTCCTCAGAGGCCGTCGACAAACTGGAAGACCTCGCCGCCGCAACACTATGCATCCCAGGCTTTGGCACAGACCTAGTCACGTTGAGCTTGGCAGATTGCAATGGATCGCTCCTCCGGGCCTCCCTCTGGAAACGACCAAAAGGCAGCCCTGAGCCCACAAAAAAGACTAAGAATGACGAAAGGCCCGAGGAGTTAATCGACTCTCCGTATCAGGACTAGACTACACTGCGGAAACGTTGGGTTTGATATATGTTGTTGCATTCTTTCCAATAGAGTCGGCCGAGGATGTATTCTAGTCTACTGACCTGGGCATCAAGGGCGTTTGTGTAGTTGTGCACAACGATACAGGAAAGCAGGCAACCGCTTGTTGGAACCAGAAAACAGGGTATGAAACCCTAGTGGCAGAACGACCTCCACAATGGTCACAGAGGTCCTCCCCCCATCTGATTCGCGATGCACCTTACAGATCAGGCCAAAGGAAAAATGATGTGGGTAGCCAGAAGGCAGATCGGTTCATATGCTAGCCAGATCTAGCTGTCTACAGACCAATCTCCCCTGTTCACCACTGACTAGCAGACCTCGTGATAAGAGGGAAAGGGGAACCCTCTACGATGATCACGACAGTGCAGGAGAAGGTATGGAGCACCTGTCTGGGCGCGCCTTATACAGACCTACCACCACATCGAGAACAGGATCTGGCAAAGAGAGAACCAGACAGAGCATCGATATGCTT
The DNA here is from genome assembly GCA_031772625.1 of Pinus tabuliformis. Taxonomy (NCBI): domain Eukaryota; kingdom Viridiplantae; phylum Streptophyta; class Pinopsida; order Pinales; family Pinaceae; genus Pinus; species Pinus tabuliformis. The sequence goes on from CM062816.1 coordinate 769,199,972, forward strand.
AGATCTGTCATATCCAGGCACATGGGCAACAGATCGAGCCCCTCCTCAGACAGACCCACACTCAAATGCAGAGGATCTAATACAAATCTTCATTAAAACACTAGAAGGCAAGACTATTTTCTAGAGGATTTGGAAGGGGAGGAAGATTCAGGAGCTAAGATACAAAATCCAAAACCACCTCGGTATACTAGCATGCCAGCAAAATTTGATCTGCTCAGGCCACAATTTACAGGACAACCTCACACTCTAGGATTATGGCATCACCACAGACTCGACCATCATAATTAACCTGCGTCTGAGGGGTGGATGTGTTGGAACCAACTCAAAAAGCATAGGATCCTTCAAGGAAGTAGTCAAAGGTAAGGAAAAAGCACAAACCAAATCAACAACACTACCCGAGCTTACAGGGCCCTACATTGTAGAACAAAAATTTGAGAATTATGCTTTTACCATCATAATGCCTGAGGTAAACGACCTGTACACAAATCTCTATTCCAAATCAGTTATATGTAGATTTAATGGGTTTTGCCCCAAATCTGATGTTTTGCACCAATGGATTTATGATGCCTAGTCCCCAGACTGTGAAATATACTTATGTCCCAAAGGCTTTTTTATAGTCAGATTCAGAACAATACAGGAAAGGGAACATATCCTCAATAAGGGACCATGGTTCTGGGGCAATGCAGGACTATTTATGACCCCTTGGTTTCTGGAATTCGACGCCAACACAATGGTGGTATCAAAGATGCCAGTTTGGGTCAGGTTGCACAACCTCCCATTACACTTCTGGCATCACAATGTATTAATCGCCATAGGGAATGCATTGGGAAAATTCCTAAAGATCGATGAGGACAGACTTACAAGGGGGATATTCACTTTTGCCAAGATATGCGTTGAGGTAGATCTCAGTGAGGGACTACTAGAAAGCATAAACTTGAATTTCAATAATACACAGTGGACACAACCACTAGACTACAAAAATACAGCCTTCCGATGTCGTGGATGTCTACAAACAGGACACCTCCACAGTGCATGTCCTAAAGTAAAACAAACTCCCAAATGGAACAAGAAGCAACAGAAATAGCCAAAAGGATGGCAATATACAACCCCCTTGGAGGAAGAAGTAGAAAAAGCAGAAAAAATAACATACAAAGCATAAATGGAGGATCAAAAGGACCAGAACAACACACAAAAGGAGGAGGAAGTCCCCAACAACCCTATGCAGCACCAAGCATCTCAACTAACAGGAATGGAAATAACCAGCATCAAGCGAACTCATGGATTAGAAGGATCCGATTCTGACAAAGACACTCCCATTCATACAAGTGAAAATCAGCTTTCCATTGTAACGACCACTCCCAACACTGGAGGTTGGCGAAAGGTGGAAAAAAAGAAAGGGAGAAAAGAATAGTAGTTATATTTTTTATTTTTGTTTGTTTGTTTCTTGTGAAAACAAGAACATGCCATATGCATATGCTCTTCAACATCTACAATATATAATTTTGTCTTATAAATAAAATTACGAATATTCCAAAGGAAAAAAAAAAAAACAAACTATAACCATAATTAATAGGAAATAAAAATGATTACATATTTAAATACTTTAATAGATTCACATTCAAATATAGATTTTTTTGGTATAGTTTCAATTTACATTTATATTAAAAACTTTGATTTTAATCCAAATTTTATAAAAACCTTTTATATAATTTTAACCTATTGTTTTAGTATAATATTTTTGATATTTTTTCATTTATAAAGTTTAATTCTTCTTATTCTTTAAATTTTTTATTTTTTATATGAATTATATATATTTTTAATAATGTATTTATAAATATTATTAAATATATTCATTATGTATCAGTATAATGTTTTTTTGCGTTTGTTATATAAAGGTTAATGTTTATTTTGATTTTAGGAATTCTTTTCGTTTTTATATAAATCAATGTATTTGGAAGTTTTAGTATTTGATATTATTTAGTTAATATTTATTTGGCTTATGTCATAAGTGATAACAATATTTAGAATAAATTATAGACATTGGAATGTAGTTTTGCAAAATCTTTTGCTTTATGTGATTGTAATTGATTTTTTACAAGAATTTGGATTTCTAGTTTTAGTAGTGCATACTATAGAGACGTATTTTATTGGACCTTACTTTAATGATTAAGGCTATATATATATATATATATATATATATATATATTTTTCATCTTTGCTGATTCAAGATACAAAATTAAGTGCACATTTGGATCGATGATTATATTATCTACACTTACCACCTTTTCCTATTCAGAAAATTATTTTGCAATGAATCATTTTACAAATATTTTTAGAAACCTTACGTATATTTGTGTTGGAGAGTGGAGATTATTTTTTCTATTATAAAAATCTAGTTGACAAAAAAAAATTGATTGGGTTACCTTGAAACATATTTACGAAAACATGTAGTCACATTTTTACATTTGCAGCAACATTGATATGATGGGGAGGAAAAACTTCATTATGGTGGCATAACCACTCCAAAGGAGGTCATCTTCTATAAAGTAAAAATGATTGGTTGTATTTAGAGAAAGATAATAATGATTATCTTATGTATTAGTGTACTATCTATTAGTTGGATGTTTTTAAAAAAATGTGGGGTTATTCATTTATTCCTATTTATTGCATATGATTTATGTTATTGGCATTGTATAAGAACCAATTTATTTTTTCATCAATGATGGTTTTACCTCTATTTGGTTACTTGAGGAAGTTGACAATTTTAAATTTTGCCAACCCTGTAATGAATGAAGCTTAGAGTATTTTGAAGATGATTAGGGATTTAGATGGCCCTTGTTGAATGTAATGTCTACATATATTAATAATAAATGCCTTGACTACCTTCGTTTTTGTATAGTTTTTGGGAATTTACTGATGTTCAATTACAAGGAAGTCCCATTCAAATTATATGATTTGTTAACTAAATTTTGTGCCCTAACAATTGCTACTAATGAATCTATGTTATAGAACTTCGGGTTCCATCTGTCATCGCTTGAAAATTTCACTAATATTATAAAAAGTGGAAATGTTATCCCACTTATTCCCAATTTAAATTCCACTACTAACATACCACTATTGTGCATGGATATCATGCCTTAGGCTTTAAGGCTTCCACAAATGTGTTCTCCCACATTTTCAAACAAGTCATTGTTGTTTCATATTTTTGGTTGTATACTAAAAATAATTCTCATACCAATTTTGACTACTAAAAATAATTCTCATACCAATTTTGACTATACATAGAAAAACATAGTGATACTAATGACTACTAAAAATAATTCTCATACCAATTTTGACTATACATAGAAAAACATAGTGATACTAATTTTTTACTATTTCTTGAAACAAATTGATTACATTATTCTACTATTTGTGAGGCGAGCTAATGTAGCTCGTGTTTCATACTCCATTATAATGTATTGAAATTGCATTTTATTTTGAATTATAAAAGTTATCAGAGGGACAAATGCACTTCATTGTACATGTTTCTCTCTATTACAATGTATTAAAATTGCATTTCATTTTGAACTCTAAAAAGGTGTGAGATGGACTTATTTACTTAATTTTCATTTTCATTCTTGACTTTTAACAAGTTTCATTCTCTATTTTAATGTATTCAAATATTGTTTAAATATTTCAATTACAATTACAATGACTCATAATTTTATATATTAAAATTCATTATTCACATATTTTGTGTATATCTATATAATAGTAATTCTTTATTTAAATACTATTTATATTTAAGAATTGAAATTTATAAGTTTATTTTTTAATTTTATAAATATAGGTATCTATATGTAGAAATGTCAAGTGAAGGAAAAAGTAGGTGTTGTTTGAGACAAACTCATTCTCCTACATCACATGAGAGGGATAATGAAATCTGACATTTGTGGTATCAACAAAACAAATATCTAATAAATGAGCAAAGAAGAACTACATATCGTAGAAAAACAATAATTTCAGTAAAGATTCATAAGCATGTTCTGATCCAAGCTTAAACAGGAATGCAACAAATTACAGATATATCCATAAAAACAGAGATGCAACAAAAATAACACTTCATTTCATTTATATGAAATATTGAAGTATGCTTACAAACAAAATGGAAATAAGACTAGCTCGGGTGATGGTAGCTTATCTCTGAGAAGAGATGTGGCGGCTACATGCCTCTGAACTGTGTTACAATGATGCTTGGAGGCCTATTTATTATTGAGAAACAATGGAAACCCCTAAACATCCAAAAACCTAACCCTAGGAGATGAAGCACCAAAACTATGGGCCCTGTTGATCCGGATTTAAACAGGAACGCAACAAATTACAGAGATAACCATATACACAAAGATGCAGCGGAAATAATACTTCATTTCATTAATGGAAAATACTGAAATATGCTTACAACCAGAAATGGACATAAACCAGCTAGGGCGATGGTAGCTTATCTCTGAGAAGAGATGTGATGGCTACATGCCTCTGAACTGTCTTACAATGAGGCTCGAAGGCCTATTTATTGTTGAGAAACAGTGGAAAAACCTTAACATTCCAAAACCTAACCCTAGAAGATGAACCGCCAAACTATGGGCCCCGTTTGGGGTAAGTTGGTACATCAACTTCCCGGGGTCGTAACTTTGGCATACGATCTCCGTTTGACGCATACAATAGCTCGTTAGAAAGATCTATCCGAGCACTATCATTGTTGGAACGGGCAACATCAGTCCATTCCATGGACCCATGTTGCTCCTGGATTCCCCAAAAAACGTCGTTTAGGGCCTCAAAACGGCTCCAGAAGTTCAGGACCCGAAAAACTGCTAAAAATAGTAAGTTGTGCTACAATTAAGGAAACTAAAAATGCTGAGAAGAACAATGGTGGGGGTCCAGGGGGACTTGGCAGGTGGCCACCAATATCCACCTGGATCATTCCTCCCCCCTTAGGAAGCAATGGTCCCCATTGCGTTGAGCTCCTCCATGAGATGAGGAAACTTTTGCTGAACTTGTTCCCTGGTGAGCCACTTGCCCTGCTGAAGGAGTTGGCCTGCTTTGACAACTCGATACAGTTGGATATTCTGTTGGCGAGTGTTCTTGATCTGTGTGTCCATGATCCGATCAGTTGCAGCTTGTTCCATGCAATCTGGATTTAATTCTGTGGGTTTGAGCTGTTCTGCAATGTCGGATGTGTCTAGCAATGGTGGAAAGTATGGCCGAAGGCGGTCCACATTGAACACTGGGTGCAGGCCAAGGAATGGGGGAATGCTGAGCTCAAATGCATTGTCTCCCATAGCCTTAGTAATGGTGTAAGGACCATATCGGAGTGGTCTCAATTTCCGATAGGCTCCAGTAAGGCGTTCCTTTTGCAAATGCAACCAGACTTTGTCGCCCACCTAAAACTTGTGTGGCACCCGATGTTGATCATGTCGTTGCTTGTACTTGGCATTTGATTTCTCAAGAATGTCATGGACCTGCTGACGAATGTGTTGGATGCGCTCAATGAAGCTGGTGGCCTTATCTGTTTCGGACTGGACATGAGCTGAATTTATGTGAGTAGCTGCAAGTGGCATGGCCACATCAATGGGGCATAGTGGCTGGAATCCCAAACCCACCTGAAAAGGGCTATGGCCAGTGGAGCTGTGAAGAGCTCGGTTGTAGCTGTGCTGAACATAGGGGAGGCTCTCGTCCCATGTGCGTGGATGCTTTGAGTTATACATGCGCAGAATGTGCACAATCATCCTATTGACAACCTCTGTCTGGCCATCAGTTTGAGGATGGAAGGCTGTGGACTTCGTGAGTTTGGTGTCCAGCATTGACCAGAGACTGGACCAAAATGTGCTGAGAAACCGACTGTCCCGATCTGAGATGATAGACTGTGGGATCCCAAAGTGCACCCACACTCGTTCAAAGAAGAGTTTAGCAGTGGCTTCTGCTGTGATATTCTTCTTGCAGGCCACCATAATGGCCATCTTCGAGAACCTGTCGACGACCACAAAAACACAGTCATTTCCATGCTTAGTGGAAGGAAGGCCTGACATGTAATCCATGGAGATGGATTCCCAAGGTCGACTAGGGGTAGGCAACGGGGTATAGAGGCCGTGCTTCTTAATGGTCGGTTTGGCAATGGCACAGGCAGTACATGATCTGATGTACTTCCCAACATCCTGTCGAAGATTCGGCCAATAGAAATAATTTTGCAGTACTGCCACTGTTTTCTCGACCCCGAAATGCCCAGCAGCCCGACTGTAGTGTGCTTCCCAAATCATCTTGGCACGCTCGCTTGAAGGAACACAAAGGTGACCAAGGTGGCATAATAGGGCATCCTGGAGGTGAAAATCTGGAACATGCCGACCCTCCAAGAGTGTCTGGTATGTGTGGCCGAATTCTGGGTCGCTTTTGTAGAGAAGTGGCCAATCAGAAGTCTCGTGCCCACAAGAGTTGAGCACGGTGGTTAACGCCATGATCGGTGGTCGACTGAGGCAATCTGCAACATTATTGGTGCTGCCCTTCTTATACTTGATATTCAAGTGGAACTGTTGCAGGTATGTAGACCACTTCTGATGGCGATCATTCTGCAATTTCCCTTGGGTCTGTATGAACTGCAGGGGTCGGTGGTCTGTGTGGATGACCGTTTCCTTCCCCAAAATGTAATGCTTCCATTGTCGGCAGGCCTGTACAATGGAATACATCTCTTTATCATAAGTGGGGTACTTCCGGACTGTGTCTGAAAGTGTTTCACTGTGATATGCCACTGGATGTCCATGTTGAGTAAGGACTGCCCCAATAGCATAGTCAGAGGCATCTGTCTCGACCTCAAATGGTTGTTGTAAATCTGGTAACGCGAGCACTGGTGCCGTGCAGAGGCGATCCTTCAACTCCATGAATGCCTTCTGTTGAGATTCAGACCAAAAGAATTTTGCTTTCGCCCCTCCCTTGGTGACTTGACTCAAGGGCCAAGAAATATGAGAAAACCCCAACACAAACCTGCGGTAGAAGTTGGCAAGACCTAGAAAGCTGCGGAGCTCTGTTAGAGTGGTTGGAGAGGGCCAATCCCGAATGACTTGGATCTTGGCTGGATCGACATGCACCCCCTGTTCATCAATGATGTATCCCAGATACTGAACCTGGGTCATGCCAAAAGTGCATTTCTCCAAATTGGCACATAGCTTGTGTTGCCGCAGTGTTTGGAGAACCTGTCGGATGTGGTGGAGGTGCTCTTCCCAACTCTGGCTGAAGATCAGAATGTCATCCAAGTATACTACTACAAAGGAGTTGGTGAATGGCCGCAAGATGTCATCCATTAGCCTCATGAAGGTTGCAGGAGCATTCGTCAATCCGAAAGGCATAACCAACCATTCGAAGAGGCCCTCCTTGGATTTGAAGGCAGTCTTCCACACATCAGAGGGTTCGATTGGTACCTGGTGATATCCTGACTTCAGATCGATCTTGCTGAAATATTTCGCCCCCTTTAGTTGGTCTAGGAGGTCATCAATCCGCGGGATCGGGTACCTATTACGGACAGTGATCTTGTTCAGCGCCCGATAGTCAATACAGAGTCTCCACGTCCCATCCTTCTTCTGTACCAACACGATCGGGCTCCCACAGGGCGATGAACTCGGACGGATGTGACCTTTCTGCAGGAGCTCCTGAATCTGCCTCTTGATTTCATCGTTCTCCAGAACGGAGCGCCGATAAATTGGTCCATTGGGTAGCGGCGCACCTGGGGTCAGATCGATGGAGTGCTTGACTTGACAGTGCAGAGGAACCCCTGCCGGGGAGGTGAAGATGTCCTCGTACTCCTCCACAACCTTGTCCATCTGTAGTTGTCGTGCAGAGGGACCCCGTTTGGAGGCCGTGGCCACTGTCTTCTTCTTTCCTTGAGGGCGTATCATCAGGAAAACAAATTTCCTGGTTTTGGAAATGATCTTACTGCATTGTTTTGCAGTAATCAAAGAGATGGCGGTAGGTGGTGCTACCTCTGGTATCCTGTACAACTTATTTCCCAATGTAATAATAACAGCACGGGGCCTTGATTCATACACAGCATGTCGCTTCCACAAGTATGGTTGTCCTAGTAATACATCACAAACTTCAAGGGGAGCAATGTCACACAATACCTCATCCGTGAAGGGCTTGATGTTGTATGGAAGGCGACACTGCTGGCTCACGCGAAGATCTCGTCCTTGGTGAAGCCACCCAATGGTGTATGGTTGTGGATGTGCTGTGGTCGGTAAGCCCAACCGCTTCACGACCTCTGCCGAAATGAGGTTCTTTTGACTCCCGCTATCAACAATGAACTGTATCGGGGAGCCCTTTACCCACATCTGGGAGTGGAAGAGACGCTCCTCCTCCTCTGGATCTTCGGGTTCATTTTTCTGGATCTTTGCGGTAGCAACAGTGGCGCTGGGATCCGCATCAATGATCTGCTTCCCTTTTTCATTCCCCTTATCGGGTTCTGACTCAGAGTCGGAACATGCATCTGATTCTGAAACCTTTAGCTCAGCCACCAGTGACTGCTTGGCCCGACACTCACTTGTGTTGTGAGTGGAGCTCTTATGGAACTCGCACCATTTTCCAGTGTCCTTTCTCGGCTTCGCGGCGTTGTTCTTTGCTTGCAGCTTCGGCTGGTTGTCTTGGGCTGTCCCGCCTTGGCTTTGTCCTTTGTTCTGTGGTTTAGGGGCACCTTTCCCCTGCTTTGGATTCGCAGATCCAAAGTCTCGCTTCTTTTGTTTAAACTTTTGCTCGACCTTGACGGCATATCGGTATGCTGCGCCGAGCGAGGAGATGTTTAGGAATTGTATTTCTTCCTGGATGTACTTGTGCAGGCAGCCACGGTATTTGAGTATCAAATGTTGCTCCGAATCCTTGATACCCAACTTTGTGCGAAGGGTATGGAAAAGATTGGTGAACTCCGGCACGTCTTGGTCCCTTCCCTGCCGCAGCGTGGTCCACTTTATGTATTCATCCTCATAGCTTCCAACAGGGTAGTACTGCTCCTTGATGGCATCCCGGAACGAATCCCAGGTGGGTGCGGCTGAAAATAGTGAGCCAGTACTTTCATCCTTCTGCTCGCAGTAGGTTTCCCACCAGTCCTTGACGTGGGGGGCTGCTTTGAGAAGAGCAAAAACAATCTTTTCCCGACTCGAAAATTCATGAACAGAAAAATAACCCTCTAGCAGATTTAACCATTTATCTACGGCATCTGCGTCTATCTGACCCTCGAATATGGGGATTTCAAAATTAACTTGTACCTTAAAGGGTGTGGCGTTTCCAGAGTAGCTGCTGGAAGCCGATGCGTTGCTTCTGGGTAGCCGCTAAAGGATCTGGGCAAAGCTATCCATCATCGCGTTCCGTTGTCGCTCGAGGGCTTCTTCGAGCAAGATTTTGATGGGATCTCCTGCCCCTCGTCTTTCTTCTCATCCGCCATGGGAGGCCGTCGGGATTTGCGAGGCTAGTCTTGCAAAGGTTCAACCAGTTCAAGCCCTAACTCCTTATATCCCGACCTTGTTGGGGACATGCAAAGAAAAACAGAGAAAAAGCAGACCGCTCTGATACCACTGATCCGGATTTAAACAGGAACGCAACAAATTACAGAGATAACCATATACACAAAGATGCAGCGGAAATAATACTTCATTTCATTAATGGAAAACACTGAAATATGCTTACAACCAGAAATGGACATAAACCAGCTAGGGCGATGGTAGCTTATCTCTGAGAAGAGATGTGATGGCTACATGCCTCTGAACTGTCTTACAATGAGGCTCGAAGGCCTATTTATTGTTGAGAAACAGTGGAAAAACCCTTAACATTCCAAAACCTAACCCTAGAAGATGAACCGCCAAACTATGGGCCCCGTTTGGGGTAAGTTGGTACATCAACTTCCCGGGGTCGTAACTTTGGCATACGATCTCCGTTTGACGCATACAATAGCTCGTTAGAAAGATCTATCCGAGCACTATCATTTTTGGAACGGGAAACATCGGTCCATTCAATGGACCCATGTTGCCCCCAGATTCCCCAAAAAACATCGTTTAGGGCCTCAAAACGGCTCCGGAAGTTCAGGACCCGAAAAACTGCTAAAAATAGTAAGTTGTGCTACAATTAAGGAAACTAAAAATGCTGAGAAGAACAATGGTGGGGGTCTAGGTGGACTTGGCAGGTGGCCACCAATATCCACCTGGATCACCTGTTTGGGTAAATTGGTACATCAACTTCCCGGGGTCGTAACTTTGGCATACGATCTAGTCATTTCCATTGTGTCTATAAAAACTGAAGAGGTCAGTGATCGGTGTGGATGACTGTCTCCTTCCCCAGAATGTATTGCTTCCATTTCCAGGAAGCCTGCACGAAGGAATACATCTCTTTATCATAGGTGGGGTATTTCTGAATTGTATCGAAAAGTGTCTCACTATGATAGGCCACTAGATGCTCGTGCTGGGTGAGGATTGCACCAATAGCATATTCTGAGGTGTCTATCCCGATTTCAAATGGTTGTTGTAGGTTTTGTATTGTGAATATTGGTGCAGAGCAGAGCCGGTGCTTCAACTCAACGAACGCCTTCTGTTGGGACTTGGATCAACAAATTTTTTCTTTCGCCCCACCCTTAGTAATTTGACTCAAAGGCCAAGTCATATGGGAGAATCCCAACATGAACTTATGATAAAAATTTGCGAGGCCCAAAAACCTACGAAGCTCCGTTAGAGTGGCCAAGGTTGGCCAATCCTGAATGACTTGGATCTTAGTTAGCTCCACATGCACACTACGCTCATCTATGATGTAACCAAAATATTGGACCTAGCTCATGCCAAAGGTGCATTTCTCCAAGTTGGCATACAGTTTGTGTTGTCGAAGGGTTTGAAGGACCTATCGAATGTGTTGCAAGTGTTCTTCCCAACTCTTGTTGAATATAAGGATGTTGTCCAGATAACAACCATGAATGAGTTGGTGAAGGGCTCCAAGATGTCATCTATTAGCCTCATAAAAGTAGCAGGGGAATTTGTCAAGTCGAAGGGCATAACCAACCATTCAAAAAGGCCTTCCTTGGATTTGAAGGCTGTCTTCCATATATCTTTGGGCTCTATTGGAACCTAGTGATAGCTAGAGTTCCGATCGATCTTGCTAAAATAATTGCCCCCCTTAAGTTGGTCCAAAAGGTCATCAATCCATGGGATTGGATACCTATTCCTGACAATGATTTTTTTTAGTGCCTGATAATCAATGCAGAGCCTCTAGGTCCCATCCTTCTTTTGTACAAGTACAATCGGGCTCCCACAAGGTGAGGAAATTGGTCAAATGTGCCCTTTTTGCAGCAACTCCTGGATTTTCTGCTTGATCTCTTCATTTTCTAAAATGGAGCGACGATATATCGGCCCGTTGGGTAGAGGTGATTCGGGAGTCATATCGATCAAATACTTGACTTGACAGTGCAAGGGTACCCTTGTGGGTGAGGAGAATATGTCCTTGTATTCTTCCATGACGGTATCCACCTGCTTGTTCTGCATGGAGGAACCCTTCTCGGGGGCCATGGATGTGGCTGTGAACTTCCCCTTACTTTGAGAGCGAATAAAAAAGAAAAAAAATTCCTAGTCTGGGAGATGATCTTATTGCATTTCTTAATAGAGATCAAAGAGATAGCAGTAGGCAAGGCTACCTCTGGTATCCTATATAACTTAATACACAAAGAAATAATAATAGAGTGGGGTCTAGACTCATATACAGCATGTCTCTTCCACAAGTATGGTTTTCCTAATAATACATCACAAATTTCAAGAAGAGCAACAACGCACGATACCTCATCCATGAAGGGCTTGATGTTGTAGGGAAGGCGTCACTATTGGCTGACACGAAGATCTCGTCCTTGGTGAAGCCACTCAATGGTGTACAGTTGCAGATGTGTTGTAGTGGGTAGGCCCACCTGCTTCACGACCTCTACTGAAATGAGGTTCTTTTGGCTCTCGTTGTCAATAATGAACTGTAGCAGTGAACCCTTCACACACATCTATGAGTGGAATAGGCATTCCCCCTCCTCTATATCTTCAAGCTCGATCTTCTTGATCTTGGTGGTGGCCATAATGGCATTGGGCTCCACATCAATGATCTACTTCCCTTTTTCATTCCCCTTGTCAAGTTCTAACTCATAGTCGAAACATGCGTCTAACTCGGAAGCCTTCGACTTGGCCATCAGTGACTGCTTGGCCCAACACTCACTATGTTGTGAGTGGATATCTTATGGAACTCACACCACTTTCCCATGTCCTTCTTTGTCTTTGTGGTGTTTTTATTTTCCTGTGACTTCAGTGGGTTATCCTAGGTCGCCCCGCCTTAGCTTTGCCCTTTGCTCTGTGGTTTGGTGGCACCTTTCCCTTGCTTCAGATTCACAGATCCAAAGTCTCACTTTTTTTGTTTAAACTTCTACTCAATCTTGACAGTGTATCAGCATGTTGTGTCGAGTGAGGAGATGTTTAGGAACTCCATCTCATCATGGATGTACATATGTATGCAGTTGCGATACTTGAGTACCACATGTTTCTCAGAATCCTTGATACCCAACTTCATGCGAAGGGTCTGAAAAATATTGGTAAGCTCCAACATGTCTTGGTCCCTTCCCTACCGCAATGTGGTCCACTTTATGTGTTTATCCTAATAGCTATCGATAGGGTAGTACTGCTCCTTGATGGCATCTCGGAACGAATTTCAAGTGGGTGCAACCGAAATAGTGAGGGTGTATTTTCGTCCTTCTCCTCACAGTGGTTTCCCACTAGTCCTTGACGTGGGGGCGGCTTCGAAAAGTGTAAAAATTAGGGGAATTTTGAGGTCTAAAATGGGCCTCCTAAGGAAATTATAAAATAATAGTGGAAATAATAAAATAATATTATATTGCATCATCAAATTTTAGAGGCAAAAAAAATAAACTACTTTTTCAAATCGTATTTTCAACTTATCTTCCTATGGATTTACTCAAATTTTAGGTGGAAACACTCGTTGGATGCAAAATTTGATTCCTCATCCAAGGAGTACCCATGTTGCATACTTTTGATGGACCCTACTACATGAAAAAATGAGAAACACATGAAAAACATTATTGCAACCACATTTTTTCATGTATTTATCATTTTTCATATAGCAGGGTAAATTGAAAGTATGCAACATGGGTACTCCCTGGATGAGAAAATAAATTTTGCATCCAACGAGTACTCCCGCTCGAAATTTGAGTAAAAATTTAGGGAGATAAGTTGAAAATACGAGTTGAAAAAGTAGTTTTATTATTTTATTATGTTTTAATATTTTTACTTTTTTACTCCAAAAATGGTGAATCATCCCCCATGGTTGACATCATCATCTTGAATCCTATTTTTTCTTATAAATTCATTTTAGTTGTACATTTTTCTTAGGAGGCCCATTTTAGATCTCAAAATTCCCCTGACGAGTAATCTTTTCTCAACTGGAAAAATCATGAACATAAAAATATCCTTATAACAGATTTAACCATTTATCTACGATGTCCGCATCTATATAACCCTCAAATATGGGGATGCCAAAGTTAACTTTTACCTTGAAGGGTGTGGTGCTTCTAGAGTAGTTGCTGGAAGGAGATGTGTCGCCCTTGGGTAGCCGCTGAAGGATCTGGGCAAAGTTGTCCATCATCGTGTTCCTTTGTCAATCGAGGGCTTCTTCAAGCAAGATTTTGAAAGGATCTCCTACCCTCTCATCTTTATTCTCTTCCTCCATGGGAGGTCGTTGGTATTTTTGAGGCTCGTCTTGCAAAGATTCAACTAGTTCAAGCCCTAACTCCTTATATCCCAGCCTTGTTGGGGACATGCAAAGAAAAACAGAGAAAGAGCATACCACTTTGATACCACTAATCTGAACTTAAACATGAGTGCATAAAATTACAAATATAACCATAAATACAAAGATGCAGCGGAAATTACACTTCATTTCATTAATATCAAATTAGAATGGAAATAAGAGTAGCTGGCGATGGTAGCTTATCTCTGAGAAGAGATGTGGCAGCTACATATCTCTGAACTATGTTATAATGAGGCTCACAGGCCTATTTATTATTGACAAACAATGGAAAGCCCTAAACATCGAAAAACCTAACCCTAGGAGATGAAGCGCCAAAATTATGGGCCCCATTTGGGTAAATTGGTACATCAACTTCCCAGGGTCGTAACTTTGGCATACGATCTCTATTTGACATGCACAATACCTCGTTAGAAATATTTATATGAGGACTACAACTTTCGAGTGGCCATCATTAGTTAAAAACCCATGTTGGCCCTGTTTTTCCCAAAAAACTTCGTTTAGGGCCTCAAAACGACTTCGGAAGTTCAGGACCCGAAAAACTGCCAAAAATACTAAACTGTGCTACAATTAAGGAAACTGAAAAAATGAAAGAGACAGTGGTGGGGGTCCAAGTGGAATAGGTGGGTGGCCACCAACATCCACCTGGATCATGTTCCCACTAGTTGTAATTATGGAAGCTTGGGCTATAACATGCAAAGAAAAATTTCGATCAATGTTCCTTTCCCTAAATATTTTCTATCTCCAAATTCGTCCACTCTTCCATAATCTCCTAACAATAGTTTCTTCAAGAACATTATGTTTATAAAATACCCTACCCACAAACCAAAAATCGTATTCTTCTACAAATGCAGCTCCATGTTTGGACCATGCAGCAAGAATGTAAGACATGCATTATGATGGAATTCAAGAATTAGCATCATCTGATTTTGTTGGTGATAGTAATATGCTTTCAAAAATGATGAAAATTAACAATATTATGTTGCTAACATCGCATCTACCATTCCTCAACCTCATTTCATAGAAAATGTGTTTACTCTTATAGAATTTGTACATATTCTCTTTGTTGGGAAAATATAGGCACTTCAAGTATAATTTTTCAAGGAGAAAGAAGAGAAGATTTAAGAGGGTCATTAGTGCTCCCTCCTATAGAATTTGAACTCCATCTACAAAATGTTGATGCCAAATATGATGGTATTATCTCCAAATCTAGAGAATTTAAAGACCTTTCAAAGAGTATGGAGGATACCATTATCTTTGAAAAGAAGACAAACCAAAAAATTGTGATGTAGAGTGAAGGAAAGCCATGAAATGTGAAAGGATATTGTCATCCTCATTACCAAGAATGATTTCAAGGAATACAAGAAGATCCATATTAGCATTATCAAGGAATACAAGAAGATCCATATCAACATTATCAAGGAAGAAGGTGGAGTACTCATCAATATTCATAGAATATGACATCACCAAATCATTACTCAATGGTATATTATCAAAGACTATCAACTACGACAAATTGGAGAAGTCACAACAAGAAGACATGGAATCAAGGGAAAGAAATAATGCAACAACTAGCCACCAAAGATTAAGACAAAAAAGTATTGAGTTTGGATGGATGGATCATCATTAGTGGCAAGAATAATGTAGGAATATAAGGATGTCCTATTATTTGATTTCATCGCATCTAACTCCCTTAACAACAAAGCTTTGAGGACAGAGTTGTTAAAAGAAGGATAGTATGCTATGACCCCAAAGGGGGCCTATATTGGATTAAATGTATATGGTATTTCCCAAGGGAAGGCATATGGGGTTAAATATGTAATATGTAAATGTATAGGTGAGTGGGTCATCCTAATAATGAAGAGACCACATGTGCAATGTGTGGATAAATGTATAGAGATCATGTATTCATCATGGAGGACATGTGATTTGGATATATGAATGTAATTTTATATTTTAAGGAGTTTCTCCTATTATTATATGTCTTAGATTCATTCTCCACACTCACATTGATATACATATTGTTGGATTTTGACTTTTGTGTCTTTGGATCATAACATTTAGTATAAGAAGCTACTATATGACACTAAGATATTGAAGGAAGTAAAGAAACATTGTCAAAGTGAAGAATAAGTAAGACTATTAGATGAAGAAACTATCAACATACTTGAAGAGGAAATTTACAACAAGATTGAAGAAGCCTTAGATACAGATAAGGTGAAATCATAAATGCATTTTTGAGTTGAAGAAGGACATCAGAATTTGACACATATGATCATAGTGCAACTTTAAAAAAAGAAAGAACATAATATTTAAGAGGGTCACTAGAAGATACTATAAGAAGTTGAACTGCATCTAGAGGATGTGCATGCCAATTATGATGATATTATCTCCAATGCTAGAGAATTCAAAAACCATACAAAGAAGATAGGGGATACCATTATCTATGGAAAGAATGAAAACAAAAAAGTTGTTATGCAAAGCGAAGGGAAGTGATCCAGGTGGATATTGGTGGCCACCCGCCTATTCCACCTAGAAACCAAAAAAAAATCTTTTAGTTTCCTTAATTATAACACAGAAGATATGTATCATAAAAGCTTAAATTTGAATAATATAACAATTTACTATTTTTGGTATTTTTTTCAGGTCTTAAACTTCTAGAGTTGTTTTGAGGCCCTAAAGGATGTCTTTTTGGAAAATGGGCATACCCATTGCCCAAATTAAGGTTTTGTGGTTGAAAGTTGTTGTCCTCGGATATATATTTTGAATAAGGTATCGTACGCGTCAAATGAGGATCACATGTCAAAGTTATGACCCTAGGATGTTGATGTACCAACTAACCCCAACGAGGCCCACAAAATTTTGGCACTTCATCTCCTAGGGTTAAGTTTTTGGAGGTTTATGGTTTTCCATTGTTTCTCATTAATAAAAATTCCTTTGAGCCTCATTGTAACACAATTCAGAAGGCATGTAGCCATCACATCTCTTATCACAGATAAGCTACCATTGTCCAAGCTAATTTATTTCCATTTCGTGTGTAAACAATTTTCAATATTTGTTGCTAATGAATTGAAGTTCAATTTTCATTGTAGCTTTGTGTTTCTATTCAAATTTTTATTTCATTTTGTTCCTATATAAATATCGATCAGGAAGCCATCAAATGTGAAACCATATAGGCATTCTGATTGCCAAGAAAGATTTCAAGGAATACAAGAAGAGCAATATCAACATTATCAACGAAGACAAGAAAATCCATATCAGCATTATCAAGGAAGAAGATGGAGTACTCATCAATATTCATGGAATAGGGCATCACCAAAACATTATTAAACAAGATGTTATTAAAGACCAACAACTACTACAAATTAGATAATTCATAACAATAAGACATAGAATCAAGGAAAAGAAAACTATGCAACAATTAGCCACCAAGGATTAAGGGAAACACGATTTGAGTTTGGATGGATGAATTATCATCAATGGCAAGAAGAATTTAGGAATCTAACGAAATCCTATTATTTTGTTTAATTACATGTAGCTCCCCTAACAACAAAGATTTGAGGAGAAATATTTTCAAAGGGGGGTACTATGTTATGACCCTAAGGGGATCCTATATTGGGTTAAATATATGTAGCATGGCCCAAGGGGCAGCATATATGGGTTTAAATGTACATGTAATATGTAAATTTATATGTAATAAGGTCATCCTAATAATGATGAGACTACATGTGCAATGTGTGAATAGGTATATATATAGATAATGTATTCATGATGGAGGACATGTGATTTGGATTTATGAATGTATTTTGATATTTTGAGGAGTTTCTCCTATTATTATATGTATTATACTTATGCTTCATGCTCATATTGTTGTACATGGTGTGTACTTATGATTTTTAAGTCTTTGGATCATAATATAAGTTCATAAAAAATTTGGTCCAAGATTGATAACCTCTCCATTGTCTAAAAGTACCATGTGTGTAATGAATCTTATCTCCGTATACAAGTTTTCAGAGGGCCTAAAATACCTATTTGTAAAAGATGTAAGAATGAGAGAGGTTCTCACCATTTCTCTTGTTTCAATAAGTTACATGGATCTTGGTAAACAAGCTCATGTTTTAAGAGTACTTACCCAAGTTGAAGAGATACTAAGCATGGTTGAATAGAACATTGCAAGTAAAACATGCTCTTGGTGGCCAATATAAATGTAGTGGCCATACAATTTGTTATCACCCAAAAAATGATCACCTAGCCATTTCCTACTAGGTTGATCGAAATACACCATGTAGCATGGGTTTTTACACATTAAAACCCACTTTCACCTTAGGTAATAATTTAGTGAACCATTTTCCTAAATTATTTTTCATTAAAATCCAAAAAACCCTATGAGAATAATTAAATAAAACATTATTTATTTATTATTCTCCTGAATTAATTATAAAATCATTATTTAATTATTATTTCTAACTATTTTTTACTTAATTACTCAAGAATAATTACATAAATCCCTTATTTATCTCGTGAAATAATAATTAAACCATTATTTAATAATTATTTCAAATTTGTTTTGATTTTACCCCCTTAAAGTAATTAACAAATCATTTTTATTTATTAATTACTTTAACCATTTTCCTTAATTAACTCAATAAATCATTAATTTTTGAGTTGGTTTACTAAATAAAGATATTTGATCATTTCAAATAATCTTGCTCTCTCTAAAATATAATAAAATATTCCTAATGGCTACATCTTGATTTAGTCTAACATTTTTTATTATTATCCCAGATCTAGATCTAACATATTATTTTATTATAAATAGAGGGGTTTTCTCGATTTTTTACACATGACCATTCTCATCGTCCTCTGACATTTGATCTCCTATTTTTGAGTTCAAGCCATCACAATTTTCTTTTGTCCATTGCAACCATCAGGAGAGAGAGATTTGAAGTTGAAGCGCGGGATATTCAAGGCTCCAACCCACAGAGGGGGATTTGTAGATCCAAATCTGCATATTCTCTTCACCAGGTGTATTCGATTTGATTCAATAATAATAAAAATTATTCCTTTTCCATTGGGACTCTTTCATTTTATATGCTTCTATTTTCTATTCATTTTTGTATAATATATTTTGCAAGGTTTCTAATAGTCATTTTTCAAATCTAAAGAGAAATTGTTGCTATCAACTTTTGTAGTTAGGGTTATTTGTTACCAGTAACTTAAGTGAAGGATTTTGGCACACTACTCCAAAAACTTCATACTAACAAATGGTGACTTCACTTTTAGAATTTTTTTAGCATTTTTCTTTCTCTCATTTTCTATTTCTATTTTTAGATATTTACTCTTTGTTGGGAAAATCTTTGTTATTATGGCTTTCCATTTCTTTTTTGTAGGTCACAGTTACCAAACACGTAGGAGACGAAATTGTTTGCAAAAAATCTACAGAGCGGGAATCTCGAAGGGCCAACACACTTTTTGGAGAAAAACCTATGTTGGCTAACAAAGATTTTGGGCCAATACCTGCAACACAGTGCAGAAAACAAGCCAAAACTTGTGTTGCCCCAGTTTTACCAATTTTTGCAGCATTTTCGTATTTTTGTCAAGAGTTATGTTTGTGTCAGGAAGGGTTTCTTCACTATTCATATTTCATCCCTAGGCCTAGAGTCTCGTAGTAATTTTTATGATTTAGATGAAGGGAAAATCCCGTTAGGGTTTAGAGTACACCCCTGCCATTTAGTAAAAAAATTGTTGAGTTGAGGAGTCTAGTTTGCAGAACTTTCATTCACTATTTTCCAACATTGTTTCCATCATTTTTCAGTCCTTTGAAGGCCATATTTACAACACTTTGTTTTGCTTTGATACTTGTGTTTCATTTCTTTCTTAGGATTCTCTTGAGTATCCTTCTTTTTGTAGTTTGTTTTCTTCCATTTTCCCAGCATTTAGCCACCTATATTCATTAGTTTTTCCTACATCACTTCAGCATATTTGGCCTTAGATCTGAGTCCCAATATATATTAGATCTTTTGGTCTTTTAGTTTCTTTGGATTGCTTGTTTTGGACTCATTTTTTCTTGCTGCATCATAGCCTTTTTGGGTGGGGGATTGTATGTTTAATCTTATTATTATATTATTATTCATTTTCAGTATCATTTTCAGTTTTTACACTATATTTCTTAGCATCATTGGCATCATAAAACATGCTTTAAATCAACTCATCGAAACACACATTACTATACACACACTCACACCCTAAGTGAACAACAACTCGGTTAGCACTGCCAAGCTAGGACTTTAAACACTCCACTTTAATAATTTAACCTATGTAGATTTAAGACCACTTGGGCACTGGGGAAAAACAATCTTACAGTTAGGTTAAGGAGCGGTGGGATAGGATTCCAAAAGCAATCACTTACACTAAGATATAGAAAGTTGGCCTTGTAGGGAGCTTGAAATCCTTCACCATGCCACGGTAAAAACCGGAGCACGTTAGAAACCCGACTAAGAAGGGGTTACGATTAGGTCACAATGTACATGGTTCTCCATGAGGATACCTAACTCATTGGTTTGGGACTCCACATTAGTGGCTGACTACCAAGAAGCCCAATATTTGTGTGCCCTAGTGGAATGAAGGTAGCCTTAGTGGCTAGTCGTAGGAGAACACCCTATAAGGGTGGTTCTGGGTAGCAAGCATATATTTACCTTACCTTCCCCTAGAAAGCTTTGCTTGTGGAGATTAAAACCCATCAAGTAATAAGCCTTTTGGAAGGCCATTTAAAATAATAGAACTATGACTTGTTTGAGGATTTAGACAACCTTTAGGCTAGAGATCATTTTTCTTTGATAAGACGTGTTTTCCTAAATTTGAGTAGCATATCATTATATCTAGTTTATACTTTGCACCATTGCACTAGGTGTTTTCTTGTTTTTTGTTACTCTCTTTCTTTATCCTTACCCTTTAGCCTTCAGAATTCTTATTTTGTGCTAACACAATTGTGTCCCCTAGGTGCTTTTCATGAAGACTTCATGGCCTTCTCCCCCAGTTTCCTTTAGGATATACTCTCACCCCTTCTCGATAAGTTAGGGTCCCCTCACCTAGTCCACATATGGATTCTAATTCTTCTGATTCTTCTATCTCTTCCTTAGATTCTGCATCCTCACAACCCTACACTACTACCATGTCAGGCACTAATGTAGGTGTTGGAAACCCAAGTGGTAAAACTAGTCCTAACTGGGATAACCCTCAAGGAGATAATATCACAACCTCTTTAGGTATGTCCACTCATCAACCCTTACCTCCCTAAATGGTTGGTTTGAGCCTCCCCAATTTAACCATCTCATTAATGATCCCCTTCTCCATTACCAGAATTGGCCTCCCATGCCAACCAAACTTCCTTCAGATATACCAAAGTTTGAATGGAATCCTAGAGAACACCCTACCAACCATGTTCGCTCTTTCCATATATGGTGCAACTCCATCATCGAGGACTCCATCATATGTGTAAAGCATAAGAAGACCAAGAAGCTACCTCTAGGGGGAAACAACCTATGCATAAGGTTGTCCCTCCCTCTATGTAGTTGGTTGTGCTTACCGATCCATTCCCTCACCAAGCATATATGGTCACCCAAGTTGGCCAGAATCCTCCACCACCTCCACATTCGCAGCCTAGGAATGGGCCTTATCAGATTCTCCTGATGAATTCCAAATATATCAACCTCTAAACTTGGTCACACCAATATAACAACCCTCCTGACAATTCAACGGTCAATTCTCAACCAAAAGTTTCCATTTAGCCTCTTTCATCACCAAATGGTACCTTACAGATCCCTTAGTATAGGTTCAATCTAAGATCACCAAAGGACCATTACGTCGAAATTATACCATTTCTTGAGTTTCCCACACCTACAGTATAGTATATGACTTGCCACAGAATCTTATTACCATCTCAAAGTTGGGAGTCCTCTAGACGTGCCCATCCTGATGGAAAGCTCTAGTATCTGCTTTAGGTGTTGTGGATCCTTCTAATGATCGTATGATCATTTTTTAATTTGATAAAGTGTACCATCCTCCCCTTCCCTCGTTTGTTTCTTTTTAGATACGAGCCTCCATAGAAAAGGCCATTGTTCAATAACGTATAGTCGATGAAGGTGCATCCACTTGTGTGATGGTCACAAGTGCGTTGAATAAAATTAGTTCCCTCGACATGTCACCATCTATGATCACTCTTCGTGCATGGGATGGTCACCCCTTGCAATCTCTTGGTTTATAACAAAATTTCCCCATAGCCATTATCAACAAGTAGGTTATAGATATCAAATGTATCGACACCTCCCTCAATTATAATCTCTTGATTGGTCGAATATTCATGTACACCATGTCATCAGATGCATATTTTGTGTTCTATAAGATGTGTTTTCCCCATAATGGAAATATCATAACCATCGATCAACTAGCTTACTATGACCCTCAACCTCAGACCTCTCCTCAAAATATAATTTCATCAGTGGTGGGCAATAAGACCACCCCTACCTTCACTAATGTTTCCCTTGGAGCCTATAAAAATTCCACACTACTTGGGACTTATTATGGCCCATCACTTTTTTCTTTTGAGCCTATATCTTCTAGTGCTTACATTCTTCAAGAATCATGGTCTGTCAACAAGAAGAATGGTACGTCTCCCCAGCATCCATCTCCTCAACAACCCGCTACTCAAGACTCACCTGGTCCTTCAAGAATAATTCCACCAAGACATTTCCCTTCTGGATGAATTCCTCCATGTCATTATCCTTCAGGAGGATTTCCTCCAGGCCATCCTCCCTCAAGAGGAGCCCTTACAGGCCATTACCCCTTTGGTCAAATACCTTTCTTATTCCTGCCACCGCGAATTTTTTTTGAGTCTCCCTAATATGAATTTGGGGATCCCAATTCGATACATTGATCCTCCCGCAAACACTCCTTCTAACCATCGCAAGCCTTACATGGATTTGAATTAGTACAACCCATTCCTACCACCCCTTCCTTTGCATAAGCTCCATAGCAACCTCAGCAAGAAGTCACTCTTGTTGCAAAAGCATCTAGTGAGGGGGACAAAGCCCATAAAAAGGGGGAAAGGATAAGACAACCTAAGCAGTAACCACTCCTACTAAACCACTGAAGCCTAATCCTCCTTTTGCTTTGTGTGATGTTCATGGTCATGACACTAATAATTTCCCTAACCTTCCCAAAATTAAGACCATGGCTTCTGAATCTTATATTCAACCTAGCCTTAATATTCCTGAGGTACACGTCACTTTACCTAAGTTCGCCAAGGAAAACAAATCGTTACACATGAACCACCCTTGTGGTTTGTGCGATACTTATGGACATTACTCTCATCATTATCCTCACATCAATATATTTCATGATACACTCCATGTTCTTTGCAAACTAGATACTTCTTGTAGTGACCCCCCTCCATCTCTACCTATGGATCCTAGCACCAATTCCTCACCGTGACAAGAGGCTACTCAATAAACCATAGTGATTCCACCTCCTGATGTCGAAATGAAAAATAAATCTGTACCCATTCTCTACCTATCATCATCTATGGGATCGAATACTTCATAATCCTTAAGAGTTTCTGATTGTGTTACATGAGAACCATCCACTGAAGACACTTTGGTCTCAACATCGATGGATGTTACATCCACTAGTAATTCATACCCTTTAACACTACATATGTGAACCTTCTCTCCCATGATGATGCTTCAGGCATGTCATCATCATCAACTGGTCCATATTCCTCCAGTCTCCCCATCTTTCATTCTGATGAAGACATCATGGAAGCCATGACCACCCCTCATCATCTTTGGGATGATATGCACCATCGTGCATATTTTATTCCACAACAATCACATTATTAATATGTTGTGGAGTCAAAAGACTTCATCCACGGTGAAGTTGACTAGTTTAAAAATCCTATTCCTGCACCATATGCTTTCAAAGAAGGTAACATGGCCAACATTTTACCTACTATTAAGGTTAACATCTTGAATAAACCATACACTGAAAAAAATATCACGTTGGGGGCACAATGCACCCTAGAATAAATTGAGGCTTACACCAATTTATTCAAAGAATTTCGTGATGTTTTCGCTTGGTATTATTTTAATATGCTTAGACTTGATCCAACCATTGTTGAACATCATATCGACACATGGCTTGATGCCATTCCTATATGTTAGAAACAAAGTCCTATCCATCCTTCCAAGAACACTACCATTAAAGGTGAAAGTGATACACTTAATCATGTTGGATTCATTTACCTAATAGAGTACACCTCATGGGTTTCCAACCCTATTCCCATCTTGAAAACAAAAGGCACCATTCATGTCTAATTTTTGTGATCTAAACAAATATTTTCCCAAATACAATCTCCCCATATATTTTATTGATCAAATCATCGACGAGTGTGTGGGGCATGAGCTCCTCTCCTTCATGGATGGATTCCCGGGGTACAAGCAGATTAGTATTTTCTTTGGAGATCAACATGAAACTACTTTTACTAGTTTGTGGGGAACTTTTGCTTATTGGATCATGCCTTTTGGCTTAAAGAACATTCCGACCACTTTTCAACCAACCATGTCCTATTGTTTTCATGACCTGCCTCACATTATCCTTGCATATCTTAATGATATCACTGCTCTTTATAAGTTTTGGTTGCAACACATTGATGATTTGCGTACCATTTTGCTACAATTTCGCAAGTATAATATTCACCTTAATCCTCTTAAGTGCATATTTTGCATTCTTGTCGATAAAATTTTGGGCTTCATTATTTAGAAAGTAAGGACCTCCATTAACCCTCTTAAATTTCAAGCCATTCTTGAAATTCCTCCTCCTTGCAACCTTATCCAATTATATAGCCTTCAAGGAAAAGCCAAATTTTTGTGTATATTCATTCCTGACTATGCCACTACCACCCATGGGTTTCTTGGACTCATGCGATCTAACATTCCATTTGTTTGGGATGAACAAGCTCAACTATCTTTTGATGCCCTCAAGCATGTCTGACTTCTGCTCCTTTGATTAGTCAACATAACTTTGAGAAATATTTCATATCTTACATCTCAGCCTCCACCTATGTAGTGTCTGGGGTCTTAGTATAGGAAGACGAATCTAGAAATGAACATGTCATCTATTATGTTATTAACAACCTTAGTGGAGCCCCTATGTCCTATTCCCACGAAGAAAAGTTTGCTCCAGCTGTTGTGTTCCCTGTCTAGAAACTTTGTCATTATATCCTCATGTGTACCACCAAGGTCGTTACTAATTCATGGAATTAGTATTGAGTTGGTGGATAATAAATGGGAAGTATGCCAATTGGAACCTTATACTCCAAGAATTTGACTTGAAATTTGTAACACCTAATAGTAAGAAAGGATTATCCCTTGCCGAATCCATACCTGACTTTCCTACTGGTGTGCAAGATCCACTGGTAAATGATGACCTTCTAGATGAACACTTATTCACCATATCCTTTGATGACCCATGGTATGGTGATATCCTTACTTATTTGCGAACCCATAAATTCACCCCTCACCTCAGTCATGATGATCGACAACACATTAGACATCAAGCCCCTCGCTACCTTCTCATATGTGATGATATTTATTATTGTGGTGTTGACATTGTCCTTTGTCATTGTCTCACCCATGTTGAGGTTGAGCAAGTGTTTAATTCTTTTCACGGTGGTGCTTTTGGTGGTCATCTCTTTGGAATGGCCACTGCCCAGAAAATCATACATCTTGGAGACTTTAGCAGTCAAACATTGTCCCAATTTCTAATTATACACCCCAAATGTGTGAGCTCCACCTTCTCCTCTCCACCTTGTTATCTCAGTTGGCCATTTTTTCAAATGGGCCATTGATTTTACAGAGTGTCGACCCCCTCAGTCAATGGCCATAAATACATTATTGTAGTTGTTGACTATTTCACCAAGTGGGTTGATTCCACGCTTACGTCCAATAACATCACAACTATTGTAGCCCTCTTCTTTTTTAACTATGTCATTGATCAATTTGGGGCTATGAAACAATTGGTTTCTAACAATGGCCAACACTGTGAAGATGAGATCTCGTGTGAGCTATCTTTAGTGTTTGATTTTGAACATAAATATTCATTTTCTTATTCCCCTAAGGGAATGGAGAAGTTTAAGTCATCAATAAAATCCTTAAAACCATGCTTCAACAGACAGTGAATAAACACAAGACCTACTGGAATTTAATGTTCTTCCCTACATTATGGGCCTATAGAAATTTTATCAAAACTGCCACTAGGTTCACTCCTTTCCACCTTCTTTATGGAGAGGAAGTAGTTCTTCCAATAAAATGTGAAATTCCCTCCCCTCACCTTGTTTTCAAACTCCTCCCAGACACCCAACCCCTAGAATAGAGTAACCATTTTGTAACGTGCCAATGAAGACCAATGAGTTTCTTTGCAAAACCATTGAAGCAACTAAAAAGTGCACCAAATCCCAGTATGACTATAAATTCCATCCTCATACTTATCACGAAGGTGATATCATTTTATTTTATGATCATTCCCATGACGTCCTAGGACATGGAAAATTTGAACCATTGTGGCATGGTCCCTATATCATCCATAAATGTTTGGGAAAAGGGGCATATCTTTTAGAGGGCCCATAGGGAGAGATTCTTCCCAACCCTCGCAATGCACTTTACCTAAAGAAATTCTACCCATAGCCTTTCCCACTAGAATGCATATTTTTTCTTTTTCTTTTTGCATTCGCTTAGGTAGGTTGCATCTTTCATCATCTCATTGGTTTTCCTCATGTGCCTTTCAGATGGATCCATCATCCACATTGTATATTGGCGATTTCGATGGTGCGAGTCGCTTCTCCAAGAATCTATCCTCAAGAGCTTGGGCCATTTTCTCCCCTTTTCATTTGTTAGTCCACTCCAATGGCATATGCGTCAGATCTGCCACCAACAATAAATATAAACATGATGCATTGATAGGTTTGTTAGTTGATGCCCTTGCTCATCGCATTATTCGCCTTCATATTTGTCTTGATTCCATGTTTCTCATCATGCAATTGAAAGGCATATATCATGTCCCTGTCCTATTTAGACAATATCTATGAGTTAAGTTGTTGGCACATGAATTTCAATCCGTCTCATTCCATCATGTTCCCATATCCCAAAATAACTTTGTAGATACCATTGGAAATAATATTCTAGATTAGCATTTATCACATGCATGAATAAGAAGGAAACCATGAGTAACAAATGGTGACATCATCATAAAACCATACATAATCATATTATACATCAATATATCCATAATAAAGTGTTTAGAGTCCACTATTCTAAATACATCTTGCATGTGCATAGCATGCTACATCCATACATACAAAATTGGGGGAACCTACACCCTTATACCTAATCACAGTGTTATTCCCCCAACCCGTATATCTCTGACAGCATGAACAACCATAGTTGCACACCTCAGAATAGCTCACCAATTAGAGGGAAGATTCATAGATGCGTATGTGTACTGATCTTCCAGCTCGTGCCACCCATGCTCTATCACACCACTTGGTACCATGTCAAGCCTATGCCAAAGGTCCTCTAGGGATTCATCACTCTCTCGCCTCTGCTAAGGGGTTGACCCCCTTTGATATGTAGCTTCCAGTGTTGCAGCTCATCCCATGTATTATGTTGGCCTCACTAGTGCTATATATGCATGTCACACATTTGAAAATTAGTGCCATATACATATATTTTCTAAGCTATGACTGTGACCAAAATATAACATATATCACTTACCATATGGTCCCCATGCTCGTCTTGGTGGAAGTGGTAACTCAGGTACTCCCTGGAATTTCATACCAGAGTGGATAATCATCTATGTAGATGGGCATCTGATCCTAATGGGTGAAAAACTTAGGTCATAACATACGTCTGACTCCCCCTCCTCTGTCTCATCGCAATAGTTGTCCCCAATGGCACATCTTGGGCTCCTGTGGGTCCCCACCACGGATCTGCACATGTCGTTGGAGGGTGGGGATCTTCTAAAAAAAGAATGATCATAACACTGACCCAAATGAATATTTCTCATTGGTAGCTCACCTGCATAGACTCGGCTAGAATTTCAGTGACGTTGGTAACATCTAGGCCCACCCATAGTAGGTCCCTATGAGAACACTCTCCACTAGAATCACCTTCCCTCCAGTGACTCGGTGGAGGGCATGGCCACCCAGTATGCGCACCACTACTGCAGTTGTATTCTTTGTCTCTAGTCACTCCAAGTCTTGTATCTAGATACTTGAATCCTCTATTCATGTACCTGGCACACAATGTCACTCTACAAACTCCTATGCATGCCTCCCACGAGGCAACATTGGATGTATCTCACTAACCACCCCCAAGGGTGGTAATCTTGTCAAGAAGTAAATGTCCTGGATGGTGATCTTGATCGCGTGACCCTATCAAAAATTTCTCTCATTCTGCATCCCAATAGCTCACTATCTAAGATAATAATGGTTCACCATCCCTCATCAGTGGGTTCTCAAAGAAATTTAGTAACCGTTGAATCTGAGAGCGAAGTTCATCAAAGTCTCATTCTTGCCATGACACTTTGTGCTCTACCATACCTACAAAGTATCATCATATTTTTTCAAATACAAAGCACTCAAACACATTTCTAGACCTAAGGTTTAGCCCTCAGGAGAAACCCAACTTCATCTAACCTTTATTTCCCCATCGCAGTTTTTCCATCAAAAACTACATTGGGCGCCCTTTTTTTGCCTCTTTCCTGCACTTGCTAGTGTAAAAAATGTGCAAAAAAGGGCACTACAACCATGAGGAAATACAAGGGTTTCTCTCAACCAAATGAAACCCTAATATAGAAATCCAATACACAAAAAAAGATGAGTAGGGTTAGGCCACCTAATTGAAAGTCGCAAATCCAAAATCCAATGATTGGTTTGTCCACAATGAGCTCGCCAATGTTTAGGACCTCCTCCTCCTCTCCAAATTCTCCAACAACTCAAAGTGCAAATGAATTGGAATTGGGGACAAGAAGCCCTTTTATAGGAAAACCCTAATTTTCCTTTGGCCATTATAAGAAAATCGTATCACGATTTGACGAATTGTCTGCATCATTGGAAATATCTCACCAAGTTCTGTAATGGATCTCTATTCATTTTTGGTAATTTGAAACTTTAGAGGGAAGCCATATTTTCCATGAGGTCTCACTTTGCCGCTTATTAAAATCAAATCTCTCCATATGAGTCGCCAATACTATGGCACCACTTTGTCTTTGCACCTGTCAACTTAGATGCAGAGTTTTGTCATGAGTAACCACTATTTACTCATGTTTTTATGGTCCCCTTTGGGCTTTCCCCATGTGGCAGCATCATAGAGTCACCCTTGTTTAGAGCATAAGAGATCAAGTCGCCCCTGCTGATGGACCTCCAAATTAGACATAAATTAAGGATCATTTGACCATCCTTCAGCACATTAAAGCTCTCTTTTTTGCATTAAGTGAACTATTTTTAGCTTTAATATGTTCATTATGAATGTTTAGAGATAATTGCATATGTGTGCCTAAAATTATTTATTTTTGTAGAATATTGTGAGAATATTGGGAAAATTATGAAGATTTGGAGGAAGAGATAATCTAGGGACTTGCTCCATACTATAGGAGGATCAATATTGGATGATAAATGAACAAAATATCATGAAATTATTGACAAATTTTGGAGCTCCAGTGATTGAGAAAATATAGGAATGTGTTCCTTGGCATTTAATGCAAATTCATAGCATTGGTAACTAGATCCACTATTTGAGGAATTTTGGAGGGGAAAGATTCCTCCTTTCAAGGATAATGCTTCCTAATCACTTTTTATAAGTACCAATTCGAATTGGCCTCTACGGGAATGTATTTATTAGTCTTCTTATGGAGAAAACGTGTTATTTAGGAGCTCCAGTTTCGTTTCTAGCAGGGATGTACTTGGATTGATTCAAATAATGAAGTCTCGTGTAATTTTTAGCTTCTGAAGATTGGTCTCCTTCATAGGACTCGAGTGTCCTTGGGCTTCGCCATCCTAGGATCCTCAGATCCCACTTGCACAATTTTTGTATTTCCTTTGAATGTCGCTTTCACTTGCATCTCTTATTTCTGCATTTACTATTCATGCTTCTTTTGCTATAGGGTACATTGGTTAAATGATTGAAGTGAGCTTTTTTTAGGTTATTTACAGAGTCAAAATCATGATGCATCCTTATAACAACTTTGAAAATTCATCTTCATCATTTAGCTACTTTGATTAGGTTACTAGTTCACAGTCTAGAATTTCTGGAAGTCCCTTGTAGCAAAATAATAGTAACTTTCTGTTACTTTTTATAACATGTTAATGAGATTCATTTGATTTTACTCCACTATTATTCAGTCATAAAAAAATTCAAGTTAATAACAAAATTTACCCCATAGAATTTGCACTTGATTAGGTTAGTAATTTGGTAGGTTAACTAGCTCACTAGTTCTTTAATTTCTAGTTTTTAGAGTAGTAATTTTTTCTTGAACTTCGAGTTTTTAGAGTAGTAATTTTTTCTTGAACTTTGAGTTTTTAGAGTAGTAATTTTTTCTTGAACTTCGAGCTTTTAGAGTAGTAATTTTCTGCTATTTTTTTATCACGTGTTAACAGGGGTATTTTGGAGTGAGTCGAGTTGGAATGGAGTCCTAAGACATCCTACTTAATAAATAAATAAAATCCATCCCATTTGCATTAGATTTACTTGGGAATTCGACAAATTATCTCCTCCTATAGCAAAATAAGGCCTCTTGTAACACCTCCTATAGCATGTGTAAACTTGACCATATTTGCTCCAAAATCTTGGTTTTTTGTCTCTTAGGCTTGAATCATGACCCCTAGGCTATGAATCCGTGATTAAGACCAAAAGACCTCTTAACCCTTTCCTCTTCTCCATTGTAATTCACCTCTGCAGTTATGGTTAGTAGACAGATTCATGACTTGAACAACAACTGATGATTTTCATGATTACTTTTTGAAGCACCTTATGAACTTTGTTGACAAAATCTAGTGATTAAAGAATTATTTCATCCATCTTAGTCTATGGCTTCCATTTCCAACATTTCTATTTCTATTGCATAGACTAGGCTTCCTTTTGATGTACCATTTACACTCTGCAAATAGGTTAATGTTTACATTTCTACAAATAGGATTAACATTTACATTCATGCAAAGTAGAATAGCCTTTCCTTTTTGCAAAAGTAACTAGGATTTCCTCTCTGCAAAAGTAATTAGGTTTCCTTTCTGCAAATAGAGTAACATTTCCATTTCTGCAATTAGTTTAGGCTTGGATTTCATGGCATTCACTTCATTGCATTAGATCAATGAAAAAAGGACACATTGCATGTTTCACATATAGTGTTGACACCTCTTAAGTTTATACGAACCCCAAGTTGATAATTTAAGTCGATAGCCTAAGGAGTTACAAAATTCTTGTTGCAATACAAGGGCTCATCACCTGCACCCTTGGAGTCTGTTCATTATCTCATTGCACCATGTTATAGTATATTATCCCTCTGTGTGTCACATTCATCTCGTCTTGATCACATTTGGCCTCTAGTTATCCTGATCTGTCTTTGAAAAGCCTATGTTTAAGAAATTAACTATCCCCTCCATAATCATGTGAGTTGTTGTCAAGTCAACCTTACATATTATTCTCTAACAAGGGAATTCATAAGTCCAGTAGTCCCCTTATTTCCACACCATCATCCCTGGTGTCAGTCTCTATCAGTTACAATACTATGATCCTCGTACCTTGGTTGAGGACTCCTCATTGCCTCAACTTTGATGAGCCCTCTTCTGTCAACATCAGCACATCTATTCCAAGAGAGTCGTCTAGATGGCGGTGTACCTTGGTTTGTTCAGTGCCTTGGATCAAGCAAAGGAAATTATCATTTCCCTTTGACTTGGTTGTTTCTAGCGTGCTCGACCCCAGCTCATTATCGCACGACCAAGAATCATACACTTGATGGTCCAATGATCCAGAAGATTGTCCCAACATTCCCTGGGTGTATGTGATATTGTCTAGACCTCATGAGGGGGTGGACCTTCAGGTAGCCCCTGACATGCTCAGATGTCAATAGATCATGATCCAAACTCATATGTAGTTTTGTTGATTTGACTGGATTGGTTTCCACTCATCATAGAGCCCACGACATGCACCTCTCTTTCAGATGGTCCATTCAAATCTTCAGATCCCTTTCTTGTTCAACAAGGATTCTTTGGTTGTGATCTACCCCTCATATTAGCTTGGGAGCATTATGTCCTATGTACTTTGTTCAAAAAAATTCATTGTATCATTCATGGAATCTATCTTCTAGGAAACTTATGTGTATGAGACTTATTATATCATTGTATACCTTTTCTTCCCATTGATGCCAACATATCACGTATCATGTACTTTGTTTCTCAGACCCACATTGCTAGGCACATCATTATCATTTGTACTCAATTATCTCACTGGGTATGGGTATGTCTACCCCACCTCACTGAGATCTTGTACTCATCATAAAAGGAGACTTTCATCTAACAAGTAGGTCTTACCTCCTCAAGTTTCATTCCTTCCCTTCATTGCTTCAGTGCTCTCTCTCTCTCTCTCTGACTCCCCTTCGGTGTCTTGTGAAAGTGAACCTACAATGTATTTTGGTCATATGATGTGCTCATAACACTCTTACATTGGGGAACAATCTGTTATCACCCAAAAAATGATCACCTAGCCATTTCCTACTAGGTTGATCAAAATACACCATGTAGCATGGGTTTTTACACATTAAAACCCACTTTCACCTTAGGAAATAATTTAGTGAACCATTTTCCTAAATTATTTCTCATTAAAATCCAAAAAAAACCCATGAGAATAATTAAATAAATCATTATTTATTTATTATTCCATATTTATCCCCTATTTCTCTCATGAGATAATTATTAAATCATTATTTAATAATTATTTCAAATTTATTTTGACATTATCCCCTTAAAGTAATTAATAAATCATTTTTATTTATTAATTACTTTAACCATTTTCCTTAATTAACTCAGTAAATTATTATTTTATGATTTGGTTTTCTAAATAAAGATATTTTATCATTTCAAATAATATTTCCCTCTCTAAAATATAATAAAATATTCCTAATGGCTAGATCTTGATTTAGTCTAACATTTTTTTATTATTATCCTAGATCTAGATCTATCCTAATATTTTATTATAAATAGAGGGGTTTTTTCCATTCTTTACACAAGACCATTTTCATCGTCCTCATTATATTCCTGTTACATTTGAGCTCCCACTTTTGAGTTCAAGCCATCATCATTTTCTTTTTCCCATTGCAACTATCGAGAGAGAGATCTGAAGCTGAAATGTAGGGTATTCAAGGACCCATCCCAAGGAGGGGGATTTGTAGATCCAAGTTTGCATATTCTCCTCATCAGGTGTATTCAATTTGATTCAATAACAATAAAAATTATTACTTTTCCATTGGGTCTCTATCATTTTATATGTTGCTATTTGTTATTCCCTTTTGCAAAATATATTTTATAGGGTTTCTAATAGTTATTTTGGAGATATGAAGAGAAATTGTAGCTATCATCATTTTTTATTAGGATTATTTGTCACCAATAACTCAAGTGAAAAATTTTGGTACAATTCTCCAAAAACTTCTTACTAACACAATTATCTTTCCAAAATATTGTGAGTGCAAATATCTTCCCACGTCGTGTTGAACAACTTGACTTCCTAATTGTGAGTAGACATGTTGAGCATTCTAAATATTATGAATGTTCTATCAAAATAGCATTTGTTATGGATGCATTTCCTTACAATTATAGGGTACATATTATAAGGTTGGTGAAATTGACATGGATTCAAATATTACTCTCCAAAAATTATTGACTAATGTGTCTACTAGGCTGCAATTTGTTTATTTTTATATTCGTGAAATAGAAAGAAATCATGTAGGAATTGAAGGATTTTCCCCTCGTCATTTGCAATATCATCCTTCTTATTTTGTTCCTTTTCTACCTAACGAATGAAGGGAAGTAAAAACATTTATTGAAATTGCAAATTCTACACCTAATCAATTATTGGATTGGCTTGACATTGGTTTTTCTCCTATCGATGAATATAATATTGAAATACTATTAGATATGGAATTCCTTAGTCTATTTCCCACTAGTGATGTTGATTGGTTACATCCACATATTTGTAATATCGAAATGCATGAATATGGTTTTCATCTACTCATATATTTTGATGAAAAGTTTGGAAGCCATCCTCAATTTTAATATTTCTTGTTGAGCAT
Source organism: Pinus tabuliformis (assembly GCA_031772625.1). Lineage (NCBI taxonomy): Eukaryota > Viridiplantae > Streptophyta > Pinopsida > Pinales > Pinaceae > Pinus > Pinus tabuliformis. The sequence goes on from CM062816.1 coordinate 769,234,196, forward strand.
AATTATGCATCATTGTATCTAACTTAATAACTTCATTTTTTGTACAAAATAATATTCATGAAAATTCACCTAAACTATTCAGGGCTTGCATCAACTGAGAAATTTACCTGACAGTAAGTTAGTTGAGGAACTACTGCATATTGGTTCTTCTCATAGGGGTACAAGGGCCTATTGGAAAGGCGTTGTAATGAGCTCACCCAAATGATTACCGAATTTGGTTTCCCAGCTTTGTTTTTTCTTTAACTATAGCCAACACCAAGTGGTATGACTTACAAAATCTAAAACATTCAAATGCACATTCTCATCCACAAAATCAAAAAGGGGGGAAAATGAAAATGTTATTTAGTTTCCCCATGTTGTTTCCATGTGTATGCACCATAGATTCAATATCTTCCATGAATTAGTTCTCCAAAAATATCTTGGAGCTAAATAATTTTAATACAATTTCATCTTCATTTTTTTTCTCCTTCTTTATGATTTTAGCACATATTTGTGGTGTTCTAATTGTTTTATATATGTTTACTGGAGTGGTACCTAGAGGGTTAGCCTACATTTATGGTTTCTTATGGTTGCTAGGTGCTCCAAACATATAAACATTGGATTGGTCTAACCTTTCCAATGTGCATGATGCAATGATGTTCTTTCACAAATATGTAACGACTTAGAATCCATGTGACATCCATTGATCAAAAATCGTGAAGCATGAATAATGATCCCTACCTTTTGAACACTTCACAAATTGTTTACTTGTAATCTTTATGAAGATAAAGATCATTTGTTGAATTAAATTCAAATACATACAAAGTTTAGTGTTGATTCTTGTTTGTGCAAAAATTTGTATATCCTTGCATGTTGCTACAATGCTCCACAGTGAGTTCATGATGAATCAATATTATTCATAGACAAGAAATGGAAACATAAATATGATCATGTACATAATGATGATATGCCAAATGTTCACAATGTTGATTTTCTCACAATGTGGCAAGCAAATGTTGATTGTCAACTAATTATTTATTGAAATGAAGTATTGAAATACATTCAAAGTATGCTTTAAAAATAGTAAAAATGTTAGAAATTTATCAAGACATGTTGACAAAAATTGCAGATGTAAGTGGATGCGAAGATCCAACTTTGTGTACATACATAAAGTTGCTTGCAAAAACACTTGTTGACCATGAAATTAGAGTATAAGAAACCTGCTATATGTTGTTGAAGATACCTCTCGTTGTTTGTAGTCATAACTTTTTTCCCTTAAATGTTGGAAGAAAAATATTCAAGAACCTATCAAGGGATGTTCATCAATTTTCTTTCCAAAATAGTTTTGTCCAAATATATTAATGTCGACCTTATTTTAAAGAACATGTTTCTATGATAGAAACAACAAGATATTGGACATTTGATTCCCATTGCAAGAAAGAGCCATGGAAACATAGAGATGTCTATGTCATTATTTAATTTTGGCCATATTTTTATGATATTCCCAATGAGGGTTTAGATGAGGTAGAGACATTTTCTTGGACTAACTTTATTTTGTATAAACCATTTCATAACCTTTCATTGGATATTGATATTTCAAGTGAAACGATCATTGAGAATTGGAGAAAATTAAGATAACAGTCATGACATGTTGATTGAGGCCCTTGGTCATATGAAACTCCTAAAGAATATGTTGACTCCCATGTACAAAAACTCAATGTTGAAGAATATTTTCAAGAGTGGTAGCTTCTATCCAAAATAATTCCTTCCAATAATGTCAATGTTTTTGACCTTCACAATCTTGGTTGAAGGGACTTCGATATAAATTATAATTGGGAGAAAAAATTGATATCAAATAATGTTGTAGAAAAATATCTTCATTTTATAAAAAAATGCTCAATATGTAGGTGTTTTTATTGAGAACTCAATTGGGAACACACTTGTGTCACCATCTTCCTTGTAAAAAAGATAAGAAATTGTTTTTAAAATCATTTTACTCCACTATTCTGAATATGAAAATTGTGTTCCTCTTAAAATGATTATTCAAGGAAACCCTAACACTAACAAGTCTTTTCTTTTTTGTTATGTTTCCTAATAACAAAATTATGGGCTAATTTTTGCAAGTGGGCTAATTTTCCAAACTTTTTCCAAAAAAAATAATCGTTCATCTCCATTTTTTTCTAAAAATGATTCACCATATTTTATAGGATAAAATTATTTTACCTTAAAAATCACCAAACTTTTATAGAGACTACATAAAATCATTATAAATTTGAGTGTTTTTCCCAAAATATCACCAAACATTTTACATTTTTCATAATAGGGACTAGTAAGATTTGCCAAGGTTTCTAAACTTTAGGGGAAAAAAAAAAATTATCATTAAAATTCTCCCTAATGTTTTTCATGCTCTTTCTACTTTAGTAGATAATGGTATTGGTCCATTGCTATTTCTCTACTCCAATTGGCATTGCTATTTTTAGTACACACAAAAATGATACACTCTACTATTAAGCTTCATATTAAAGATATGTAACCACTCAATGGCCAAGCTGTAGAAATATTTCAAGAAGAAATGAGGCATATTCGATATATCTTGATTGATGAAATGAGATTTATAGGTCCAAGGTTATTCATGTAGATAGATTCTCATTTATGAGAAGCATTCCCAGATAATAAATCTACTTCTTTTGGTGGGAGATCCATCATTCTTGTGGGTGACCTTGGTCAATTTCCTTATATCAAAGATTAACCTTTATATGAAGGTAAAAAAATAAAGAAAGTCTTGTGGAAAAATTTCAGCATTGTTGTCACTTTGGATACAATTTTCTATCAACGAGTAAATTTTCTGAAACAATCCTCTTTTCATAATATTTTAACTAACCTGAGAAATGTAGAGTCGTTTCTTCATGATGGGGATCTTCTCATGTCACATGTTGACATGAGCTTGACCCTAGGGAGAAATAATTTACTTTATTTAGTCACTTATTCACAACAAATAATTTGGTCACTCATTGAATTCTCCAATTGCAAGATGTGTTGTAGAGCATACTAAATGAATATAAATTGTAACTTGGCATTGATGGTGACAATTTGGAACATCTGGTCTTGTTATACCATGGAAAGCATGTCATGTTGACATGTAACTTTTGGGTGGAAGTTGTCTTATTTAATGGTGCACTTAGATATATTCAAAATATCTTCTATATGCCTTACTCAAATACCCCTAAACTTTCATTGTTCACTATGAATTTTTTTATAAGTACATAGGTGTTGAATTCAGCTTGGCCCCTTACTATACACAAATCACAATCCCCTTGCCTTTAGAACGAACTACTATTGATATTGGCAATAGAGAGAGGAAACACTTGACTTTTATAGCTACATTGAGAGTAAACCACAGATACGATTTATGAATTTCACCACCTCTCTAATTTTGAGCATTATGCTAAGATGAAAAATAGTGCATCTGTTACACTTGAAAATAAAGAAGAGAAACAATTAAACTTTATATCATTGTATAACACACACATATATATCTTCAATATTTTTAACATTTTCCCTTAATTTTCAATTAATATGAATATCTTTTAAATTGTGTCTATAATTTTCAATAATATCATTAGTTTTCAACAATTTTTTATAGTATTCTAGCATAACCCCTTCTTTTTTGCAGATCTAAAATTTTTCTTTCTTCAATTAGAGAGTGATTTTACATTTTCTATTTATTTCTAGATTATTCACATGAATGAATCTAAAATGTTATTATCTACCCAATTTTCATTTGCTTTTTTCTATTCACACTTTTTAGGATGTTTTATTTTCTTATTGTTTAGATATTTTCTATTACTTAATTGATCTATTTTATTATTATTATTTTTTATTCCCTTGTGATTATGAACATTACATATTCTTTAATTTTTTTTTTTATTTTTTTTGCATAATATTAGTATGCAAGAAAAATACCTTGCACACATTCAAAATATGATCACTACTATAAGTGGATGTCAATGTCTGAAAAACTTCAAATTTTATTTACAATGAAGAGAATTATGTGGAAGTTACATCATATTTCTGAAAGGGATGTTGAAGGCAACTTAGGACAAATGGATGTCAATGTCACCTTTTTGATGAAAAACTTCAAATTTTATTTACAATGAAGAGAATTATGCGAAAGTTACATCATATTTCTGAAAAAGATGTTGAAGGCAACTTAGGACAAACTGGCTTCACATATATTTAATTGGTCTTGTGTTTGTCACCAGTACAGTTCCATTTTATAATATGGTATGTTATCTTTACCATATACGAGATTTTTATCACTTATGACATTTTAATTTTAAATATATTTTCTAAAATTTAAAGTGAATTTTAAATATCACATTAAATTTAAAGAGAACCTATCAACTATATTAAAGTGTGTCAAAATATGTGATAACATTCGAGGAATCCTTCTCCCTAATTTTAACAAAACATTTTCTACATTTGGAATGTCACAATGTTTCATAACATTAATATGGACCATATATTTGGTTCAAAATCTCAGAATATGACATGTTTTTAAAGTCAACATCCTTTTTTTACTCTTAAAATTAGGACAGTGTTTTATAATACTTCACTTGTGTACTTCATGAATGTTTATTTCTTATCATTTTATTATATTACAATTTTTCAATTTATCGCTTATCCTATTTGGATGTTGCATTTGATAAATTTAAAAATGAAGATTGTGTGTGGAATAACTTGTTAAGAATTTTTTAAACCAAATGTTTCAGACTTATAAGTGAGTCCATCTTAAGGGGAAAACCATTTACATTGAGAAGATCAAGCATGCTTTATGTAGAGCTAATTTAATAGTTAATATATATTTTGTGGTACTTAAAAGAATTAATTCATGTTGGCTTTATGAATTGTTGATTTTTTTAATAATGGTTTCATGGTATTGCTAAGTTTTACTCCATCATCACAGTTCATAGTGGTTGTTCTTTTCTCAATTTCTATTGCTTCTTTTACTTTTTTTTTAAAATAATGATCTTCCTTTTTAATTAGTTTTGTTTTTTCCATACAAATGTAGTGAGAAGATAAGCATGCATGTTTTGTTAGGGTAGATTTTGATGCCCTATCTCTTAATATATCAGTTGAATGTTCTTTTAGTCTTATGTTGAATGATATACCAAATTCACCTATGTATTCATTCCCGCGTCAACAAGGAACTAAGTATACACCTTTGTGTTGATTAGGGTTCACTAGATCCTTGATAGAGCCAGTAATTTTCCTAATGGTGTTTGGGGAGGGGGGGTGAACGTCACATTGATATTATGTTTGTTTATAATTTTATCTATTCTACCTATGGTACATTTTAAAATGATGCATATTATTTTATATATGAGGAGGTGTTTCCTGATAATGGTTTTGGTTTCTTAACAAGGTATTGAGAAAGCAGATAAGTGGGTGAAACTATGGTGTTAACTATAAGCCTCAAAGAGATGTCAATCTTATGGACTTTGGTAGCTCCATATATTCTTGGAGTGATGGAGCTGCAAGAGCGATTTTATTTTTCATAATTGTGTCGAGAGATCATTCCTTTATTTTCTTGGTGACTTCACGTAGGATCTTCTTGCCAGGATATTAATCAATAATTCTATAACATCCACTCTTCTTTAAGTGATCCTCCATTTTTTTTATCATGTCAAATTCATGTTCATGATTATTGTGGCATTACCCTTGTCATATTTTAAAATGACAATGTCTTTGTTCCTTCTAAGGTTTTTTAGCGCCCTTTGTTCATCCTTGGATATGTTACTAGCTAGAGGTTTGGTGTTTTTTTAGCATTTGACTATGTCTTGTCTTATCTATTCAGCTTTAATGGAATCTAAATATTTTATGGCCACTTTGATATTTCTAATCAATATATTTAGCCTTCGATAAATGTAACTTTTCAAAAAGTATTGCATTATCCATTGTGTCCCCTCCATGGTAGGACTTGATGATGTTGAATAGTGAGTCCATCCAGGTGAGTTGATTGAAAATTGTCTGTGGAATAACTTATTAAGAGTTTTTTAAACCCTATGTTGTGGACTTCTAAGTGAGTCCATATTCAGGGGAACACCATTTACATTGAGAAGATCATATGTGCTTTGTGTAGAGCTAATTTAATAATATATATATATATATATATATATATATATATATATATATATATATATATATATATATATATATATATATATATATATATATATATATATATATATATATATATTAATTAATACTTAAAGGAATTAATTCATGTTAGATTTCTGAACTCTCAATATTTTTAATAATGGTTTCCAGATATTTCTAAGTTTTATTCCATCGTCATGATTCACAATATTTGTTCTTTTCTCAATTTCTATTTGTTCTTTTACTTTTATTTTTAAATAATGGTCTTCCTTTTTTTATTAGTTTTGTTTCTTCCATATAAATGTAGTGAGAAGATGAGCATGCATGTTCTACTAGGGCATATTATGATGCCCTATCTCTTAATATGTCAGTTGTGTGTTCTTTCAACCTTATATTCAATTGTCTACCAGTTTCATCTATGCATTCTTTCTCGCATGAGAAGGGAACTAATTATACTCCTTTGTGTTCATTAGGGTTCACCAGGTCCTTAACAAAGTCAGTCATTTTCCTAATGTTTTTTTTTTGGGGGGGGGGGGGGGGGGTGGGGGGGGGAGGGGGGGGTGAACACCACATTGAGATTATGTTTGTTTATAATTTTATCTATTCTATCTGTGGTACCTTTTAAAATGATTTAAAATCTTTTATATATGAGGATTTGTTTCTAGATAAGGGTCGCAATTTCTTAGCAAGGTATTAAGAAAGCAGATAAGTGGGTGAACCTTTGTTGTTGACTATAGGCCTTAAAGGGATGTCGGTCTTATGGAATTTGGGAGCTCTATATATTCTTAGAGTGAGGGAGCTATTGGGACTGATTTTATTTTTCGTAATTGCATCCAGAGATGATTCCTTGATTTACTTGGTGACTTCATGTAGGATTTTCTGCTAGGATCTTTATCAATAATTTTATAGCATCTTCTCTTGTTCAAGTTATACTCCATTTTTTTTATCATATTGAATTTAAAATTTCAAACATTCATTTGATGGAAATGTCATATTAATTTCAATTTAGTCAGTTTTTTCCTTTATTATTTGCTTTATATATGACAATTTGTTTTGTAATTCACTCTAGTACTTCATGTTCACATGTTTCTCTACAAAATTTTATCTATGTTTTACCATTTCCCTTATATCTCTTTTTTTGTAGTTCATTCTTTTCAATGTGATGAATAGAAATTGATGTCTTAGTGAGAGACTTGATATTAACACATGTATTTATCGTTGTGTATCCATAAATATAATGTTAGACAATAACATAATTCACTCAAGTACTTCATGATCACATGCTTATTTGTACTTTTGTATATATCTCCCACCATTTTCCTTATATATATCTTACTGTAATTCATTTGTTGCAATATGATGGAAAAAATCTACATATAAATGAGAGCAACAAAAAATCAACGTCACAATGTGTTGAAAAAAATAATCGTAGTAATGTAACATTACAAAACTAACATTAGAATGTGGTTTTGCCAAAAAAAAAAAAAACATGATGTGAAATTGCTATGAAAATAAATGTCAGGACAATGCGATGAAAAAAAACCAATGTCACATTTCAACAAACAATAAAAATAGATGTTGCATTTTGATGAAAAAAACTAACATCAACGTGGTTGTGCAAATAAAGTGACATAAAAATGTTATATTAGAATCCAATGTTGCATTATGTTGAATAAAAAACAATTGCCATAATTTGGTTGTGTGAATAAAATGGCATGAACATGCTATGAAAAAAATCGATGTTTCCTTGTTCTTAACAAAAATATTTGTCGCATTTTTTGTCAAATGATAAGTCCCCTGTTGGTTGCACTTGCTCTCTACATCTCTGGGTGAAACCCTACCTACAACTTTAGCATGGTTGGTCTGAAGGGGCCTCCTCCCCTTCCACCAAATGACATTGTAGCCTTTCAATCCCTTGTCAATTTGCTCTCTAAGAAGTCTCTATCCCCCAAATACAAGAAGCAATGGTTGGATAAGACATGGAAACCCCTAATGAAGGGAAATTTTAGATGGTATGCATGCAAGAATGGGTTTTTTGTTTTCCTGTTTGAATACAAGTAAGACAAATATTTAATCTTATGAAACAACCCATATTTATTTAGAGCAAGGGGCATGTATCTGACCAAATGGTCACTAGATTTCAACTCAAATGAGGACATTTTTATTGCAACGCCAATTTGGGTCTAACTCCCTTAGCTTCCACTCTCATGCTGGAGTGATGAATTTTTGGGTGTGATAGGTAATGGTCTGGGGAAATATCTGGAAATATCCAAGCCCAAAGGATCTTAGTTTTCTTATGCAAAGATTTGCATTGAAGTAGATCTTGAGAATGGGATACCTTCATAAATAAATCTTACACAGGGATATTGGAATCACTTTCACACTCTTGATTATGAGAAATTTCCATTTAAATGTAAAATCTACCATGATTATGGTCATTTTGTGAGAGATTGTAAGAAGGCTCAAGCAAGCAAAGGGGAGGAATCAATAGTAGGGAAAGAGGATTAATTCCAAACTTAGAGAAAGGGGGGGAATAAAGGGAAATCATCATTTATAAAAACCTCTTCGATACAAGGCAAAAACACAACCTCAACTTCAACAAATCCATTTGAGGCCTTGCAATCTCAAGAAGAAAACGACAAGGAAACAAAAAATAATAAAAGGAAAGAGGCCCCTAAAGAGGCATTTCATAACACCGAGGAGGAGGAAGGGGAAATTAAGGAATCAGAGAAAGTTGATGAAAAAAAACAAGAAGGAAACACCCAAGGCCTAATTTTAATGCAATAAGAAGGAAAAAATCCAACATCACATGAAACCCTAGGAAGCCCATCAATAGGACTAGGGAAGGAAGTCAAAATCATGCCAAATAAATTGAATTTAAAAAAGGGGGAATGTACAAAAATCATGACAGGAAATAAGGCTCCAAAGTTAAACTAGGCGAATGAGATTAGTAGCCAAGAAACAAAAAATAGCAAAAAAAAAGAAAGGAATACCACAAAAGAATGTGGATAGGGAATCAAAAGTGGAACAAAATAAGAAACTAGGGATCCAACATAAAAGTATTGATATTGTCAAGCCAATATCATCAAAGGAACTAAAGGAAATAGAAGAAGGAGGAGTTAAACCACATAACCCCCTTCGAAAATGATGAAAATTCCATCATGGAACATAAGGGGTTTGGGAATCCCTTAAAATCCTTGTTAATTAAAGGCCTAGTAAAGTAGGAAAAGATATTAATACTTCTTCTTCAAAAAACTAAGTTGAAAAAACCATATCTGGTGAATGCAACAAAATATTTCTAGCAAGAAAGCACTGGAATAGTGTTAAGGATACACAAGACTTCTAGTGGAATAGTTACCTTATGGGTTGACTCTTATTTCACCATGACTAATAGTAATGCATCTGAATATTGAATAGCATTTTTACTGGAAAGGAAATACATGAAGGAACATATATTTTTTATTAATGTCTATGCCCTAAAAATATATGGAGAGAAATGTAAGTTTTGGAACTCACTAATTTCCTTGAAAGAAAAGAAGTGGCATGCCAATAGAATTTTCAAAGGGGACTTCAATACCATCCTCCACTCTTCTAAGAAGCAAGGGGGAAATCTTATCCAAGACCCCTTCAAAGAAAGAATGGAGCATTTGATAAATGAATGGAATTTAATTGATATACCATCAAATAAATGTAAGTACACCTGGACAAATAGAAGAAGTGGAGAAAATCATATAACATCGAGATTAGATCACTTTCTATTGCAAACTAATTGGCTTCTTAAAGGGTTAGATTGCACCTCTTCTATTTTTGCACAAGGAGAATATAATTATCGGCCAATAACTCATACAATTGATCTTCTGGAGAACCTGAGCCCAATCCCCTTCAAATATAAACCCAAGATGGTTAGAGGAGGATCGTGTTATAGACATAATAAAACAGGCTTGGGTGACTTCTATTACAGGATCCCCTTTCTTTATTGCAAGCCTGTAACAATTATGGTGAAAATTCCATGTAATAAAAGTTAATAAAGGCAAAATAATAACCACGGTTCGGCAAAATCCAAGCTGAATGTTGGGAAAAATCATAGTGATGGGGATCGCTTTTGGTTGTTTAATGGCTAAAGAAATTGGAAAAGGCAATGGAAAAGGCTTCAGAAAGGCATTGGGCATTTATTGGAATTTTATTTATGAAAATAATGGAAATTAGGAGAAAAGGAAGATGAAAGGTCACAAGTTGCATTTGAGGAGGAAATTGAAGGAAAATAATGGAAAATGAAGAAAATGGAGGCCTCATTAATAAAAAGGCCTCTAAGGATCGGTGGGTGAGCTTGATCATTTCAGTTTTGGTGGCACTCACTTCTATTCTCTCTCTCTCGCTCTTGGACACTTAGAGTTTTCTTGGAGCACTCTTGGAGAAAATGGTATACTTGGAGTTTTGGAGAAAGAATGAAAATAGAGATCAGGAAAGCACAAGAGGACATCGAGATCAACAACTACAATGGGTTTTGATGGCAGGTACCGATTTACATGTATTTTTTCCTCACTAGTTTCGGCATGCATGGAACATGCATGTGGTTTACTGGTCATGATCTGTCATTGGCATGGAGGATTGTGGATTGATAGTGGATTTACCTAGCCTTGCCATTTCCTGGATAGTCATGGTGTTGTGGGTTTATTTACTTTTTTTTCTGGTTGGTTCTCATGTTTCCTTAGCTTTGGTTGAGTTACTAGTTCCTAGATTCTTGGTTGGACAAACACTTTGGAGAGTCGTAACAACTTGGGTTGAGTTATTAGTCCTGGAGCCTTGGTTGGAAAAATGCTCTGAAGCCCTTGGTGGGTTGAGTTACTAGTCTTGGAGCCTTGGTTGGACAAATTCTCTGGAAACCCTACAACAGTTGTGGGTTGAGTCACTAGTCCTGGAGCATTGGTTGGAAAAATTCTCTGGAGCATTGGAAGGCTTGGGTAGAGATCAATCTGGTGATGGTTTTTTGATGTCCGACCGTGAGGTGGAATCACTATTTGATGGGTTGAGGTGGATGACCTCTAGAAGCCCATAATGGTTTTGGATTGACATGTTCTATGAGATCCCACATTCATGCTTGGAATATGGCACGGGGGTGACTGGCTGAAGAGATATTGGCTCAACCATGTATACAGTCGGGTGGAATGTTGTAGTCCCATACCGGGTTAGATTTTGCATCACTAATACGAGGTTATTTATCTTTGTTATCTCATGAGTATTATACTAGTTTTTATGTGGATTATATGGTTGTTGTTTCCTTGGCATTTCTATTGTTATTATGTTGGTTATGAATATGTATTATGATAGTGGTTTTGTATGGATCCCATCATGTTCTTACTTGTATTTGAATGAAAAATGTATCTATGGCCTTGTTGTCACTCATTGAAAAATGTGTTTTCACTTGTCCAATGTGCAAAAGAGAAGTGAATTTTGCAGCCATCTTCCAAGCCACAAAATCTCTCAAAGCTAAATCATACCCTCTCCATTGGAAATTGCTCGGAATTATCTTTCCAACGGTATATGGAACTCCTCAAATGGACTCCAGAATCAAAGGTTAGAGCAGATTGAAAGTTACCCTTGAAAACTAGAAAACAAAGGAAAATGTTTACGTATAATCTTGGATCCCACAAATCGGAGTTTTCTAAAGCAGAAGCAGGGAAGATAAGAGAAAACTTGTGATCAGAAATCACCAATATCAGCAATCGGCGATCGGAGGTCCATGGCACATTGTATATCAGAGGTCCCAGCATATCGGTGATTGACGCACTAGTGGAGTGACTACTCTAAAATGTTGCGATATCGCAAGTCATGATATATTAGTGTTAAAGTGTCAGGGAGGGCCAATTGCGATTAACAAAGGAATTCAATGCAAAACCAAGTGTAGGAAAACCTTTTCTCTCTCCTCTAGAGGGCCACATGGCAGAATACTATTGATCCTGATAAATCCACGTGGCATCTAACGTCATCATGACGTCACAGTATGGAGGACACGTGGCATCTAACGTCATCATGATGTCACAGTACGGAGAACACATGGCATGAAGACCTATCATTTTCAGGGGTCCTATGGGGGCATATCTAGGTGACACCTGTCACCACTCAGGAAGCGACACGTTGCAGTGATAACATCACATCAACAATCACAATTTGGAGGTCGAGAAGCATATTGCAAATCGTATATTGGAGGTCCCTAGCAACAATGAAGCAATCAGAGGTTTTGGGGTGAAATCAATGATTATTGATCGCCGATATTGCAAATTCCCGGTGATCTAGAAAATACCAATATAAAGAAATTGTGGGAAAAGAGAGCCAATAGTGTAAATCACCAGGAAAGGCCGAAAAGCATTTAACAAATAAATTCAACGCAAAACCAAGGGCAAGCAGGCCTTTTCTCTCTCCTCCAACAGGACGTGTGCCAACACAGTATTGGTCTCGATAAAGACACATGGCATCTGATGTCAGCATGACGTGGCAGTATGGAGGGACATGTGGCATGCTAATCTGGAATTTTTAGGGGTCCTATGGGGGCATATATGGGTGAAACATGTCACCAATCAGGAAGTGCCACATGGCATTGATGAAGTCACATCAGCGATCACAAATCAAAGGTTGAGGCTTATCGGCACTTTGTAATGCAGTGCACACATGGGAAAGTGCGATAAAGGCGCTCTGATATGGGGGTTTGTCGCCAATTACAAAGGCATAAAAACCAAAGGCTGAAGACTAAAGGGCTATCATAATCGGAGATCGCAAACATGTTGCGGCTCCAATATAAAAACCCTGACAGGAAACCTCCAATATAGAGGAGCTCTAATATTTGGCTAAGCACGTGGTCACTAGAGGAACTTAAAGGAAATGGGCGCAAAGCACTTTATAAAATGAAAAAGGCGCCCGAATAGGATTCTAAAGGCTCTAGCACCTTAGGGCTAGGCACCCGGTCATAACCCCCGATCATATGATGAAAAATAATAGAAAGGGCTCAAAGAACAAGGGGCCTAAAGGGGATCGAAATTTGTGGTTTTGTAATGTTTTTCAGTGTTAAGTGCCAGTACTATAAAATCCTCTATATTACATTGTGTTTATTTTAAAAGGCATATAGGGCTCCGATAGCATAATATAGGAAGTTAAGGGGATGGAAGAGTCGACAACTGTGATTCTGCAACACCACCAAGGCAATCACAATTGATCGCTCCCAAGTCCAGTGAGTGGGGAATTCAAGAGGTTAAATATGAAAGTGACAGGCGGACTGGCTGGATCATTGAGGCAAATACGTGGCCTAAGCAGAGGCCATAATAGGGGCATTTGAGAGATATTTTCCTCCCATCATATTTCAGTTTTCTTTATTTATGTTTATTCTGTATTTTTGTATATTTTCAAGAAAGGAATCAAATCCTTTGTAATCATTTAGGCAACAGAGCTATCGCATGTTGAGACAGCTAGTCGATCAGACAGCTGGCCCTTGGCTGAGATATTTTGTAATTGATATTCCAAGCTCTCTCTCTTCTTATAAATAGCAGGCAAAAACACTTAATAAAGTTCTGAAATTCTGAATCCATAGTGGTCAAATTTTGTGATTCCACTTTTGGTTCTAATTGTCTGTTTATGAGGGACTTGAGCAATATCTTGCTAAATGTAATGGACTGGTGATTGGGACTCGAGGACTAATGAAACTATTTTGTTGATTCCTATCAGAGCAATGTGCAGTATGTTTCCCCCTTTGTTTATCACTTCATGTATTTTTTCTTTCCTCTAAAATGGTGTAATGAAGCTGTCGATTTCACTCTTTTTCATGGTTGTATATTTTGCTGCTAAATAGAGAAAAATACCTGTGTATAAGACATATTTACTTTTGTTATGCTATAACCTGCAATACCTATTTGAGCACATATTTTCTCTTGATGTTTAGTGATAAGTGTACTCATTATGTATAGATCTTAGGACCTTAATTAGCACTCCATTGTTTCTATCATTCCATCTCTTCTACCTTCCATCCTTCTATTGGAACATTGATGCTTAGGATTTTGTCTTGTTTACAACCCTATGCATCTATTTCCCTCCTTTCTTTCTTCCTCTTCATTTTGCTACAACTTCAATTTTAAGTTTCTCATTTTTGTGTGTCATCCTCCATAACAAGACATTCCTCCTTGAGATCAGCCTGATTCACCCCTTGAGCATTTGGATCCATGTATTGGCTTGAGTTTACCTAGATGAAAGACTATTGAACCAAGCCCCCTTTATTCTTTTTTAATTATGTGACAACTGGAGTGTTGCAGAAACCCCTCACAGATAATCTTCCATGCACTGCTCTATCTAAGATTTCCTAGGCACAGGTCTACAATCAAGCCAGAGGCTGTCTCTAGGAAGATTTCTATATCTTTTGAAGCATTGCTGCTATAGGTGCTAGAAAAAATGACAACATCTTTCTGGCATTGTTCCCGGGGAACTGATTAGAATATTTTTCCCTGGGTACGACAAATATTTACATTCCATTTGTTAGGTGAGCAAGGGAAGTGTGGGTTGAAGATATCTCACCTTGGCGACTCCACTATCTAAATTTCATTATAAACATCGTGGTGACTCCACCGTCTGAATATTAATTGTAAACACTCTAACGACTACATTTGTCAAGACATGGAAGAGATGATAGAAGAGATGGATAAATAAATAAATAACTCCTTATATAGACTGATAAAAATGGAGTTAGAAAGTATAAACCTTCGATGACAATATTCCTCTTTCTCTGACGAAGAACAAGAAGTCAAGACACGTGAAGAAGAGGAGGAGGATCTCGATGTAATGCTAAATGATGATGAGATGGATGATTGTTGCAAGAAATTCTTTGATTTCATGATGGCTTAATTGCACAAGAGAAATTCTCTTTTGTCATCTAGAAAGATATCAAGGGGACATGGCCAAAACGAAGGCACTTCCTTTGAAGAGCATCCCAGGCCAGCTGACAAGGGGAAGGGACCTTTAGATCCAAATTTCTTTAAGCCTGGAGTCCTCAAAGAAGAGAAGTCATCCTCCCCTTCCTATCCCATCTGTGAATAAGGAAAAGAGCTAAGTAGTGTTTGTGGCTACTCTAACCAATAGAATATTGGTTAGCAGACTTTTCAAGAAAATGAGGTAGCTGTAATTTTCTCTTGTCAATTCTACAACCCAATAGCTGACTACATGACAAAATTCCTTGGTCAGCGATGGATGTCATCCCTAGGGTATGTATCAATTTTTTTTTCTGAAGATTTTTCATGGTGCATGCCTATTTTAGTCACTAATTTTCAAGAACACATCCAAATTAGAAGGTTCATGGAGGAGATCAAAAGAAATGAGCCTCGAATATTTGTTTGGGGGCAGTGGTGTATGATTTTTTTAGTTGTTGAATCGCAACAACACAATGGAATAAGGTCCAATACTTCAATGCTAACCAATAGCATATCGAAAATAGAAAATTAGAGGTTTGGGATCATATCGCAAATCACATATCGGAGGTCCCTAGTAGCAATGAAGCAATCAGAGGTTCTGGGGTGAAATCAGCGATCAACGACTGCCGATATCGTAAATTGCCGGTGATCTCGAAAATACCAATATAAAGAAATTGCGGGAAAAGAGAGTCGATAGTTTCAATCACTGAGAAAGGCTGAAAATCATTTAACAAATAAATTCAATGCAAAACCAAGTGCAGGAAAGCCTTTTCTCTCTCCTCTAGATGGCCATGTGGTAGAATACTATTAGTCCCGATAAATCCACATGTTGTCTGACGTCATCATGATGTGGTAGTACGGAGGACACGTGGCATGCAGATCTGGAATTTTCATGGGCCTTATGGGGGCATATGCGGGCGACATGTGTCACCACTTAGGAAGCGACACGTGGCAGTGATGACATCACATTGGCAATCGAAAATCAGAGGTCCGGAAGCATATCTCAAATCACATATCGGAGGTCCCTGGAAACAATGAGGCAATTATAGGTTCTGGTGTGAAATCAATGATCGCCGATATTGCAAATTCGCGGTGATCTGGAAAAGACCAATATAAAGAAATTATGGGAAAATAGATTCGATAGTGTAAATCACCTGGAAAGGCCGAAAAGCATTTAACAAAGAAATTCAATGCAAAACCAAGGGCACACAAGCCTTTTCTCTCTCCTCCAATAGGATGTGTGGCAGCACATGAATGTTCCCAATAAAGACACGTGGCAGCTGACGCAGCATGACGTGGTAGTACGGAGGGACACATGGCATGCTGATCTAGCATTTTCAGGGGTCCTATGGGGGCATATCCAGGTGACACATGTCACCACTCAGGAAGTTCCACGTGGCATTGATGACATCACATCAGCAATCGCAAATCGGAGGTTGAGGCTTATCGGCACTTTGTAACGCAATGCACACATGAGAAAGTGTGGTAAACGGGCTCTGATATAGGGGTTAGTCTGTGGTCACAAAGTCATAAAACCAAAGGTTTAGTACTAAAGGGCTATCGCAATTAGAGATCGCAAACATGTTGCGGCTCCAATATAAAAACCCAGACTGGAAACCTCTAATCTAGTGGAGCTCCGATATTTGGCTAAGCGCATGATCACTAGAGGAACTTAAAGGATAGTGGAAAAAAGCACTTTATAAAAGGAAAAAGGCCCCCAGACAAGAGTCTAAAGGCTCTAGTGCCTTAGGACTAAGCACCCGGTCATAGCCCCCAGTCACATGACAAAAAAAAATAGAAAGGGCTCAAAGCACAATGGGCCTAAAGGGGATCGCAATTCGTAGTTTTGCAATGTTTTTCAGTGTTAAGTATCAATACTGGAAAATCCTCTATATTACACTATGGTTGTTTTAAAGGGCATATAGGGCTCTGATAGCATAATACAAGAAGTTAAGGGGATGGACGAGTCAACAACTATGATTCCACGACACCACCAAGGCCACCACAGTTGATTGCTCCCAGCTCCAGAGAGTTGGGAATTCAAGAGGTTAAAGAGGAAAGCAACAAGAGAATAGGCTAGATCATTGAGGCAGAAATGTGGCCTACGCAAAAACCATAACAGGGGTATCTGGGAGATATTTTCCTCCCATCATCTTTCAATTTTCTTTATTTCTGTTTATTCTATATTTATGTGTATTTTCAAGAGAGGAATCAAATCCTTTGTAATAATTTAGGCAATGGAGCTATCACATGCCGAGACAACTATTCGATCAGACAGTTGGCCCTTAGCTGAGATATTTTGTAATTGATATTCAAATATCCCCCTCTTCTTATAAATAAGGAGAATAAACACTTAATAAAGGGTCTGGAATTCTGCACCCGCAATGGTCAAATTCTGTGATTCCACTTTTGGTTCTAATTGCCTATTTATGAGGGGTTTTAGCGATATCTTGCTAAGTGTAATGGATTGGTGATTGGGACTCAAGGACTAATGAAACTATTTTGTTGATTCCTATCAAAGCAATGTGCAATATGTTCCCCCTTTGTTTATCACTTCATGTGTGTTTTCCTTCCTCTGAAATGGTGTAATGAAGCTGTTGGTTTCACTCTTTTTCATGGTTGTATATTTTGTTGCTAAATAGAGAACAATACCTATGTATAAGACAAATTTACTTTTGTTATCATATAACCTGTAGTACCTGTGTGAGCACAGATTTACTCTTGTTTTTTAGTGATAAGTTTACTCATGATGTATAGATCTTGGGACCTTAATTAGCGCTCTGCTATTTTTTTCATTCCATCTCTTCTGTCTTTCATCCTTCTGCTAGAACATTGTCGCTTAGGATTTTGTCTTGTTTACAGCCCTATGCATCTATTTCCTCCTTTCTTTCTTCCTCTTCATTTTACTACAACTTCAATTTTAAGTTACTCATTGTTGTGTGTCTACCACCATAACAGGACATTCCTCCTTGAGATCAACCTGATTCACCCCCTAAGCATTTGGATCCATGTATTGGCTTGAGTTTATATGGATGACAGACTACTGAACCAAGCCCCCTTTATTATTTTTTAATTACGTGACAATTGGAGTGCTGCTAAAACCCCTCACATATAATCTTCCATGCACTCCTCTATTTAAGATGTCCAGGCATTGGTCTACAATCAACCCAGAGGTTGTCTCTAGGAAGCTTTCTATATCTCCTGAAGCATTATTGCTACATGTGCTATAAAAAGTGACAACATGCCTAATGGATGAGAATTCAACTAAAGTGATAAGGAAACAATGCCTCACAAAGCATATCAGATAATTATGAGACCCCTATGCTTAGATATGTCATTTGGACTTGTAGATTGCATTGATGCCAAGTGCTTGACATAATGTCAATCCCGGTTGGGGATGGTCAGGCCTAGTCCTATATTTAGTATTTGGTTTATTATTCTTTTCATTATGTGCTTAAGGAATTTCAAAAGTTACAACAAGTTCTAGGCAGTGGCCGGAATTCTAGGCTTGAAAAGTGCCTTAAATTCCCGCGACTCTGGCACAAGGCTGTTGGAAATGTAGAAATTTTGAATAATTAAACACTTATTCACAGATATTATCCCGATTATACACTATTACAGAATACATGCATAATACATAACCTCCTCTACGTTGATCATCAATTTAGGAGCATTAAAAACAATGAAACATCAATCACATGCACACATTAACACAGTATGTAACCCGGGGAAAGCATACAGCTGAAAACCCCACACTATCTGTATATTATAATGATTGAGAACATGTAACAATACATAGTACAATACTCCTCACAAGTACTCAGTATTATCTCCACCTGTTACACACAAACTAGCTCAGATCTGATGCCTCAAATCTCCTCCACTGTTTGCCTGCCTCCACTGTGCAATCCTGCAAGAGAATAATGATGAATGGCTGAAGCAAACTCGTATTTCCTTGGCTGAACTACGCAATCCTAATTGGCCTTACTCAATCCCATTGATTGTGCAAGATCTCATGCACAACTATAGTCACAACTGATAGCAATCTCAACCTCTAACACCTGTCTCCACTGAACTGTCCATGCACTGAGTTAATTGATGTATTCTTTAGTTGCTTTATGAGTTAATAATTAGTGCATTAATTTAACAATTAATTCACATCACTCATCACTAGTGTATTTGCAATTAGACTAAATACAACTAGTTTAACCAAGTCAAACTGAACACAACTCCATCAACTCCACAATCAACTCCACAATCAACTCCACCAAACTCAACCACATGAAAACTAACTGAAGTCCTGCATGCAATAGCTCAACTGACCCACAAGAAAAGCGTATTTCCTTCTGACAGCTGCATGTGCCACATCTGTAGCTCAAACTGAAGTGCTCCAAGAGGATAAGATAATGTTTATAGTCCAAATACTATTATGAGACAATAATATTCGACTGCTCTATTTTTAGCCTGGTAGTCTAAAAATAGAAACCGCCCATATGTCTAAAAATAGAAGTCCATCTATTTTTACCAACATGACCAATCATCCACAAATAGCATCCTGCAACTCATAGACCATGATCCATATGTCTAAAAATAGACTTTGCGCCAAAAATAGCCTGCGGGCCCACTTAGTGAAGGCGACTCCTTTCCA
This sequence comes from Pinus tabuliformis, assembly GCA_031772625.1. NCBI lineage: Eukaryota > Viridiplantae > Streptophyta > Pinopsida > Pinales > Pinaceae > Pinus > Pinus tabuliformis. Next base: position 769,253,924 of record CM062816.1, read on the forward strand.
CTAAGCTCCATCATCTTGTTGCATTTTCAACACTCCCTCTCAACAAGATATGGATTATCTGCAACCCCTATCTTGCAACTCTGGAATGTTCTGCATGCAACACATTTTCCCGGTCCACTTGCTCTAACAACACTTGGAACAAAAACACTCCCAACTGACCACTCTGTTGGGCTAGGAACATAATCTGATGCTAAAGCTCTACCTGTTACTGACAAGTGCTCCCTCTCTGACATCTGCGTTACTGCAACATCTCCATGCATCTCGCAACATTGCACACTTCTTTGTGCCACCTAGCACTGTGCAAAACACTTGTGCCTCTCGCATTGCTGCAGCCTGCTAGCTATGCGTTGTCCTGGGATTCCCTACACTGTCGCTCTCTCTGTCGATCCATCCGCATCTGTCTCTACCTAATCAGTCAGTTCCTGCTACTCCACATTGGGGCTCCCGTAGCAAGGTCTCATCTAAGAGGTTGGGTACCTCAAGGATCCTGCCCCTCCTCCTTGGGACAATCAATCCACATCACCCCACCTCCTACCTGGAGGTATGGCTGCATGTGATCCCTCAGCCCACCTGGCTCGAAGTTTCCCCTACTAGAGGTCTCTGCATGAGTAGATGTCTCTACTCGATCTCCTCTTAGCTTCCCTTGTTGTGGCTGCTCCACAACCTCCTGAAGTTGCTGCACCAATCGTGGCTCCTCCACAATCGTCTGAGACTTCTTCTGGCTCTGCATGTTGAGAGGTAATATACGCTCCCTCTCAACCACCAAGTCTCCATTAGTTGCCTTGCTGCTCAAGGCTTTTCATGCATCTTGAACCTCAAGAGCATACAGGTTCTTGACCCATGAACCAATCTGCTCCAACTGTCTAGTGATGATGTGTCTAAGGAAAACCTTTCCCTTACTGAAGACTACATCATAGCCTCCTTCTTCCAGCATCGCGATCGACACCAAGTTTCTCTTCAGTCCTGGTACATACTTGACATCGGTCAAGGTAAGGCGAGCTCCATGCTCCCTCTGAAAAATAAATGTGCCTACACCTGAGACACTATACTTCTCATCATTACCCATCGCTATGAGTATCTGGAGATCTTTCTCCTCCAAAGTACTGAACAAACTCTTGTCACCGGTCATGTGGAAAGAAGCTCCACTGTCAAGAAACCAACCACTTCCCACCATGGATGAAACCATGCATGCGAAGAGTGTGAAATCCAACTCAAACTGTGAACCAAGTGCCTCACCTTCAGATCCTTCCCTGGATCCCTTCTTGGATTTCTTCTTTGGGCAATTAGTAGCATAATGGACCAACTTATGACAACGAAAGCATCTCACCTTCGACTTGTCAACCTTCTTCCCATCATTGGAAGAACTGGATTCGGAAAGAGAAACCTTGTCCTTCCCCTTCTTCGCCTTACTCGCTAAGGCACAGTTCTCCTCACCATGCATGCATGAAGAACTGTCTCTGGTGCTCCGTCTGATCTCCTCCTACACAAGATCTGACCAAAGTCTCTCCCATCTTGGCAATTTCTCCCGACCAGTGACAGAGTCCTGATAGGAATGCCAGCTCTTCGAAAGACCAAGGAGAGCCAAGCTCACCAAGTCCTCATCATCAACAGTCACCCCCACACTTCCCAGCTCATCCCGGCATTGGGTGAACTTCATGAGATACTCGGGCATACTATCTCCATTCTCACACTTAATGTTTCTGAGTTTATCCTTGAGCGCCAACTTCCTATGGTCGCTCTTCCTTTGGAATAAATCTGTCAACACTTTCCACATCGAGTATGGAGAAGCCTTTCCATGCAGGCTAGATACAATGTGATCCTTCAAGCCCTCCAACAGAGTCCTTCGACACTTTGCTGTCTTCTTTTGCCAAGCCACAACTTCAACAGCATCAGTAGGTTTTGGGACTTCAGCATCTATGAAATCCTTCAACCCATTGCCATCTAACACTGCCTCCATCCTGTCTTTCCATGCAATATAATTCGAGCTGCCTTCAAGGGCATACTCCAATCGCAATCCGTTGAAAGACATTTCAACTTTGACACCAAGAAAACACTGCTGCAACTTCGAATTCCACCAGCTCAAAAACTCAACCGCTTCTGATCTAAAATTCGTGAGAACAAAGTATTTCTCGTACAGAGATTGACTGTATGGGCTTTTACCAGATATCTCACCTTCCAAAGGAAGGATGAATCCAGAGGCTACCTGCCCCAATTACAGACTCTGCCTGAAGAAATAAAATGTAAACACTTTCTGAATAATAGATCTGATGATCAACAGCTCTGATACCATGTAGAAATTTTGAATAACTAAACACTTATTCACAGAGATTATCCCGATTATACACTATTTCGGAATACATGCATAATACATAACCTCCTCTACGTTGATCATCAATTTAGCAGCATTAAAAACAATGAAATGTCAATCGCATGCACACATTAACACAGTATGTAACCTGGGGAAAGCATACAGTTGAAAACCCCACACTATCTGTATATTATAATGATTGATAACATGTAACAATACATAGTACAATACTCCTCACAAGTACTCAGTACTATCTCCACCTGTTACACACAAACTAGCTCGGATCTGATGCCTCAAATCTCCTCCACTGTTTGCCTGCCTCCACTGTGCAATCCTGCAAGAGAATAATGATGAATGGCTGAAGCAAACTCATATTTCCTTGGCTGAACTACGCAATCCTCATTGGCATTACTCAATCCCACTGATTGTGCAAGATCTCATGCACAACTATAGTCACAACTAATAGCAATCTCAACCTCTAACACCTGTCTCCACTGAACTGTCCATGCACTGAGTTAACTGATGTATTCTTTAGTTTCTTTATGAGTTAATAATTAGTGCATTAATTTAACAATTAATTCACATCACTCATCACTAGTGTATTTGAAGTTAGAATAAATACAACTAGTTTAACCAAGTCAAACTGAACACAACTCCATCAAATCCACAATCAACTCCACCAAACTCAACCACATGAGTTCTAACTGAAGTCCTGCATGCAATAGCTCAACTGACCCACAAGAAAAGCTTATTTCCTTCTGACAGCTGCATGTGCCACATCTGTAGCTCAAATTGAAGTTCTCTAAGAGGATAAGATAATGTTTATAGTCCAAATATTATTATGAGACAATAATATTCGACTGTTCTATTTTTAGCCTGGCAATCTAAAAATAGAAACCGCCCATATGTCTAAAAATAGAAGTCCATCTATTTTTACCAACATGACCAATCATCCACAAATAGCATCCTGCAACTCATAGACCATGATCCATATGTCTAAAAATAGACTTTGTGCCAAAAATAGCCTGCGGGCCCACTTAGTGAAGGTGACTCCTTTCCACTAAGCTCCATCATCTTGTTGCATTTTCAATAAGAAATAGTCCCTGGACACAGGTATGCAGACTTTTGGGAGCGTCCAAATTTCTTTGGATGTTGGCATGCCCATAGCATGGGAGCGTCTATAGGTTTAATAGCTTAAAAACTCAGTGGGACCCAGGGGCATGATACCTGAGTGGTTGGGATGGCTCCTAGGAGTGTTGTTGTTGATGTGGAAGGTATGCTTGATGTGTTTCTATCGATTCCACTTCCTTAAGGTAACTTAGGAGGTTGAATCATATCATAGTAGCCTCTCATCACATGTTTACCCTGGTTGGTCAGTTACTTGGGTAGATGTGGGAGGAGGTTGTTACAGAGTGGTATCAGAGCATGGTTCAGCCCTCAGATTGGATGGTCGATGTGTGTTGATCATGCATTCATGTCAGTTGCATGTGTGTTAATCATCCTTGTGGTCTATGTGCTTTTTTCATATGCATGGTGTCGGTCATGGTAGTGATGTCGCTAGGTGAAGGTTGATGATGTTGTTGTGGGATGTGTCATCATGAGTGTATGGTGGTATATGTATTTGTTTTGCATGTCGGTGTCTATACGTTGTTATGCATGCATTTTCATAGTGAAGGTTTTTGTGCATGAGGTTGTTGTATGAAATTAGGTCATCATGGTGATATTGGTATGTTATGATGCTAATGTGTTGGTTGAGGTAGAGCAGGAGATGTAGATCATCAAAGTGAAGTTGAAACATTGGACCTCAGGGCAAGAGCATGTCGTCATACAGGTTTGTATGTCAGGCATGCAGGTATGTAGGTTAAGGATTCTTATGTGCATTATGGTTATGTGTATGCATTAATTATACTGATTTTATGGTTACATACATGATAGATGCTAGTTGATTAGTGTACTCATATGCACATGTGTCGGATAGTCATGAATGATAGTAACTTGTGGTTATATGCATTGCTATTTTTGTTTTATGTTAGATAACTTGATTATTATGTTATATGTTTTTGATGAGTATGTTATAGGTTAACTTTTTGTTGTTATATGATAGTTAGCTTGATGATTAGGTTATATGTTGTTGATGAATATGATATATAACTTGTTGTTTTTATATGATAGTAAGCTTGATGATTAGCTTATATGTTGTTAATGAGAATGATATATAACTTGTTGTTGTTATATGCTAGTAACTTGATGATTATGATTATTACATTAAGATCTTGATGTTATATGTATCATTCTAAATTGGATTGGCCTATGCAGATGGTTAGGGTTACGACATTCAGGTATGAGTCAACTTATTTGTGACATTGTGTTGTACTAATCTAGACTAACTATGCAGATGTGATTATTATCTATGAATGATAAATATTTATGATTAAATGATGTGAACATGTTAGCTAGTGACTATTATGGATATCGTGACCTTATTTATGTTTGAGATGATATGTTGTGAAGTTATATCATGCTAATCTGGATTTATTTTATAGACAATATAGCCTCCCCTGAGATATATTAAGGTATGAACTTGCTTATGTCATCTACTTTTTGCTTGAATGTTTGATTATGTCATCTATTTGGTGTTTGAGTGTTTAGTTTCTATTATGTCATCTAGTTGGTATGTTTATAGTTTGTTTGAATGTTTGATTAATTACATGTATGATTATGAGTCTATAGGATTGCAAGAAGGAATGATCTTGCTTTAAGATGATTCTACTAACACATATGTGTTGAGACAGATGATATGTACTTGAGTGTAGTAGGTGACAGTTGTAACATTATGTCTAAAGACTATGGGTTGACTATGGATTATGACATGATTGTTAGTCTTGGTAAAGGTTGATTTCAAATTGATAGATATGAGTGTCTTTATATTTGGAACATGTGGTTGACATGTGTAAACAGTTGGAGGAAACATGCTTGGTATTAGCATGATAAGGTAACAATCGATGTTTTTATATAACTATAAGTTGGGTGATGTGATAGTACATAGTAAGCCTTGATTGCAACAAGGTAAAAAGGTAAAAGAAAGGAATTGGGCAAGAATTCCTTTGGCTATGATTGAAAATCATAATTCCAAATGAATGAGTGCTTTGCATACCGGAATTCTTCTCAACCCTAATTTGTCTAAAATTATGGGGATATGTTCTATATTCATGGACATGTATTCGACAGGTGTGTTTAGCTACAAGGCAATGTGCTTGGCACAACAAGATAAGGTAACTGATGTATTGTTATGTTTATTTAAACATTGATGATTATGTGTTTATGGTAGTGTGATGTAGGGAGTTGCATGGCAAGAGAGGTTGCAATGAAATCTTGAAGAAGGCTCATGTTGAGCTTTCCTTGAGAACCATGGGGATTGAGTCATGGTGTTTGTTGTCAGCCTTGCTCTTTTGGTATTTTGGTGATTTTTTTGCTTGATTGCAGCTTTGTTTGCATCTTGTGCATGGCCATGCCACTTTGTTTATGGTGTCATATTGTTATTGGTTTTCCATGGTTTTCTTCCTGTTTGCTTCTCAGTATTGCCTTTATTGTTTTGAGAGTCTTGAGAATTGATTGGGGAAGGAGGACATTAATGGAGCTTGGGGAGAATTGTGTGGTACCCAACATGTAATGAAAGACTCAGATGAAGTTGGTGCATGTGTAAGGGAAGCTAAAGGTAAGAGTATGACAGTTGATTGAGTTGGTTGGGTCCATTGGTGTAAATGGATGATGGTAGGACAATCATGAGAAAGCTGACTGAAAGGTGAGGTGAATGGAATTGAGGCATCATATGCCTTGGCTAAATTTGGAAATGTTGTTCTCAATGTTGCGCATGTGTTGCACGCATAAAGGGAGTTCTCTTAACCTTGACCTTATGATATCTAGTAATTATGTTGTGATCATGATTATGTTGATGTTTATATATGTATACATATATGTATGTATGCAGTTCATGTCTGACAGGGTCATCATGGATCATGATTGTTTTTATGCTAATGTTTATATGTATATATATGTATAAATTTATGTCATTGTCTGACATGATCATGATTGTTTAATGCTAATATATATATATATATATATATATATATATATATATAATGTATGTTGTTGTCTGACAGGGTTGTTAGGAATCATTCTCGTGAAGGAATGATTGCTTATGCAGGTGAATGACATGAAGAGGTTCCTAGTTTATGAGGGATCAAGTGGAAGATTAGTCATGTCAAATATAGGAGGTCAGTATCATGTGGTCATGAGTTGATATTTTGTGATTATATTATGTCTATGTTATGGACAGGATATACCGAGGGATACATCAGTGAAATGAAATCAATTTGGTTTGCGGCATGCTGGAACAAGCATGGATAAGACACTGGAAGCAAGGTTGCTTGGCAAAGAAAGTGTGGTTTTGGATGTGTGGTACTATTGTTGTGAATTTGTTGTATATGTTGTACATATTACATCGGTGATGTTGTGCGCATGTGGTGTTGAGTATATATAGTGTGTGTACATGTTTTTTGTGTAATGTTATGTACAAGGTGGTATAAATAGTGTTGTGTGAATATTGCATATACAGTGTTGGGTATAGATGGTGCTATGTACATGTTGGATATGTGGAGTTGTGTACATATTGTACTGTGGGCATGATGGATATGTAGTGTTGTGTGCATATCGTGTTGTGCACATGTTTTATATGCAGTGTTGTCTACATAGGGTGCTATGTACTTGTTGTATATGGAATGTTGTGTACATATGATGTTGTGTGCATGTTGTACATTTGGTTCTATGTACATATGGTGTTGTGTGCATGATTGTACAAGTGGTGTTGTGAGCATGTGGTTCCATGTACATGTTGTAAATATGGTGTTGTGTGCAAGTGGTGTTATGTACATGTCGTGCATATGGTGTTGTGTACATGTCGTGCATGTGGTGCGGTGTACATCTAACATTGTGTACATGTTGGACAGGTGGTACGGTGTACATGTGGCATTGTGCAAGTCATGTTTTGTACATCCTATGCTGTGTACATGTTGTGTAGGTGGTGCTTTGTACAGGTGGTGCGTTGTACAGGTGGTGCTGTGTACATGTTGTAGATATGGTGCTAGTGTACATGTGGTAATGTGTGCATGCCATACATGTTGTGTTACTGGAATGCGGTACTATGTACGTGCATTGTGTAGTTGTGGTATCATGACATGTGTATTCATTGTGTTGTACTTTGTGTACATATATGTATTTTGTTTAACATCGGGTGTAGGTGTATGTATGTTGTGGTGGTGTACACCAGATGTAGGAATATGTATTGTGTTGCGTCATACACTCGCTGTAGGTGTATGTGTGGTATGTCAGTTGTAGGTGCATGTATCTCATGATGTTGTATGTTGTGTGTGGATGTATGTGTTGTGATGTACATTGTGTATGTGTACATGATTGAAGAAAGAAAAAAAATCATTGGGTGTTTATTGGGTGTGGCAACTGATTTGAAGTGTGTACAGAATAAGGAAAAAGGTAGAAGCTAAGGATTGATTAAAGAATAAGTATCAGTATTTTATTTCAGTTTTATTATGCATGTGATTTATGATTATGGTCTATGATGATTACATGTGATCTATGGTTCTGGTTTATTATGGTTACATGTGATTTATGATGTTGATCTATGATGGTTGTGTTTTGAGCTAACTTGATGTGATATTTTTATACATGATAATTTGGTCAAAGATGCTAGTTTGACTTGATGTGATAGGAAGCAAACAGAATTGCAAGTGTACCTTATTGATGGGCCACCAATGAGGTATGATTTGATTTTATTTCAAATTATTTTGAAGCTAATGGGAATTATGTGATTGGTATAGGAAAGTATGAACATGCCCTGTTGGGTGGTTGAAGCCGACTACAAGAATTAGCAGCAACAATAAAAGGAATTGGAACATGCAGCAGTAAGTTGGTAAAGCATCCAAGAGCAGGTCCATTGTGGGACATTGGTACCCAATAGTGTCCATTGATTTCCATGAGCCTACTATGACCGATATGTTTGTTTTAAGGCAGGGATATGCCTTGGCTTTTGTATCTTCTGATGCGAGGAAGTCTTACCAAGGGATGGACTGCCCAGAATGGGGTGGCCAGTGGAACTTGGAAGGTGAGTGACTACACAGAAGGGTGTGACCAGATTGCCCGAGGGACTGTGTAGCAAAGAAGGGAAGGTCAGGGATATATTTTTTTTGGTCTTTAGCATTGTCAGATGGAATCAAATTCACATTGGGAGTGTGCCCTGGAACAATGAACCGATAACTATTCATTGAGAGGACAAGTGGCACAGGATTGTAGCATTGGAAATTGGATGCAGCTTTGACTTTGACAGTGGATTCTGGACTTCCTGGGAAAGAGGTGAAACCCGATACTACGTTTGAGGGTGGAGGTGTGAGCCTCTGGATTCCCTTGTTGCAAATGCAGGCATCGTATCCTTTTTATTTGCTAGTTGAGAAAATGTGTATATGTGTATATTATTGTAAATACTATATCAAGTTGGGTTATAAAGCTCCGGAGACAACATGGTTATTTGTTCGTTGAAGAAAATGTGTATGTGTGTATATGTTGTTATTATTGTAAATACCGTAATGAGATGTGTTATAAATCTCCAGTAAATGGTATGTTTGTCATTTTTTAGCAGATGGTCATTGTAAATACTGCAACGAGCTATGTTATAAATCTCCATCGACAGTATATTTTGCTTGCAGTAGTTTTGTGGTTATATGTGTTATTGAACACCGAGGACATTGTTCCCCCAAGGGGGAGGGTTCTATAACAACCTTGGTGAAAATTCCATGTATAAAAAGTTAATAAAGGAAAAATAATAATCACAGTTGATGGGACACTTATTCCAAGTTGAATGTTGGGAAAACACATAGTGATGGGGATCACTTGTGGTTGTTTAATGGCTAAGGAAATTGGCAAAGGCAATGGAAAAGGCTTTGGAAAGGCATCAAGAATTTATTGGCATTTTATTTATGAAAATAAAGGAAATTAGGAGAAATGGAAGGTGAAAATTCACAGGTTTCATGTGAGGAGGAAACTAAAGGAAAATAATGGAAAATGAAGAAAATAAAGGCCTCATTAATAAAAAGTCTTCTGAAGATCAGTGGGTGAGCTTGGACAGCTTAGTTTTGGTGGCACTCACTTTATTCTCTCTCTCACTCTTGGACACTTAGAGTTTTCTTGGAGCACTCTTGGAGAGAGTAGCATACTTGGATTTTTGGAGCAAGAAGGAAAAGGAAGAGCAGGAAAGTGCAACGGGACATCGGGATCAGTAGTTACAATGGGTTTTGCTGGCAAGCACTGAGTTGCATGTATTTTTTCCTCACTAGTTTCGGCATGCATGGAACATGCATGTGGTTTATTGGTCATGATTTGTCATTGGCATGGAGGATTGCCTTGATTGACAGTGGATTTTCCTAGCCTTTCCATTTCCTAGATAGTCATGGTGTTGTGGGTTTATTTGCTTAGTTTTCTGGTTGGTTCTCATGTTTCCTTAGCTTGGTTTGAGTTACTAGTTCATGGATCCTTGGTTGGAAAAATTCTCTAGAGTTGTATAATAGCTTGGGTTGATTTATTAGTTCTATAGCCCTTGTTGGGTTGAGTTACTAGTCCTAGAGCCTTGGTTGGAACAAATGCTCTAGAGCCCTAGAAGGCTTGGGTAGAGACCAATCTAGTGATGGCTTTGTGATTTTCGACCATTAAGTGGAATCACTTTTTTATGGGTTGAGGTGGATGGCCTCTAAAAGCCCTGGATGGTTTTGGATTGATGTGTTCTATGAGATCCCACATTCATGCTTGGAATATGGCACGGGGTGACTGGATGAAGAGAGATTTGGCTCAACCATGTCTACGGTTAGGTGGAACATGGTAGTCCCATACCGGGTTGGTTTTTGCATCATTAATATGGGGTTGTTTCTCCTTATTATCTCATGAGTATTATACTGGTTTATATGTCGATTATATTGTTGTTGTTTCCTTGGCATTTTTTTGGGTATTATGTTGGTTATGAATATGTATTATGACAGTGGTTGTGTATGGATCCCATCATGTTTTTACTTTTATATGAATGAACAATGTATCTATGGCCTAATGGATGACACCAACTAAAGTGATAAGGAAACAATGCCTCACAACGCATCTCAAATAAGTATGAGACCCCTGTGCTTAGATCTGTCATTTAGACATGTAGATTGCATTGATGCCAATTGTTTGACCAAATATCAATCTTGTTTGGGGATGGTCAGGCCTAGTTATCGAGCGGTATAAATTCAAGATTTACTCCAGCATTTAATTTGTCAATCCGAGGTCATAATACTTAGAGGTGTAGCACAGTATATGCCCGAATACGACCTCAGGGAACTATCAAATAAAAACCAATCTTTTGCAAGAAATTTGAAAGAAGCATCATTCAGGAAAAATAAACACGACTCTTCAAAGCAAAGTAAACACACTCCGAGAATCTACTTCTCACTCCTCTTCTGGGTTGAGTTGACTCCTGCAGTAAGTTTTCCTCAGTTGTCTAGGGGACAAAGGAATGTAGGCCCCATTCAAAAGAAAGTGATTCAATAAATAAGGAATGCAAAACCTCTTAAAAATCACTGCTATATTGCAAACATGAAAAGCATGAAATAAATCATAAGGCAACTTCTTTCCAATTAATCTGATGAAACCATTGTTATTTGGTTATGTAAAAAGGATTTTCCTGAGATATTTGTGCATGTAATTTAGATCTGCTTTTTAATATTTTAACTCAGAAGGTTCATTTAGTTACTAATCATGAAATTCAATTCTTTCTTCGAAAGTGTTCAGTGCAAGCATAGACCTGTAAGTTACGACAACATTCATTCCATATTCATCATAGCACAATTAAATCTTAATTGAAATCTCAGATATTAAAAATGCCCTTAGTTTTAGAAACAAACATCAATCTAGCATGAAGGAATAAAATAACTCTTGCAAATATAAAAGAATAAAAGACTTGCAAAACTAAATCAATGGAATCAATTTGCATAATCAGAAATGCACTAGTACAGGCAGTGTGCTTGCACCATTCTTGCAGAAATTAAATCAAGCATTACAAAGGAAATATTATTAAAATCAAATACTTCTAAGCACTATGCAAAGCAAAATGAAGCAAAGGAAAATTAAGAGGTTTGGGGCAATGGACTAGCTAGTAGGACCAGCCACCTAGCTTGTTTCCCTTGCAGCAATTAAATCACAATTTTCGAATCATCAAAAGGAACAAAACGCATAATCTAATGCCAAATATATTCATGTCAAAGTCCTATTACAAAATTATAAAACAATGCTACGCTGGCTCCAATGGTCCCCTCCAGGGATCATCCCATTGGTGCGCAACTCCTCCCCTCCTACACAACAAAAAACTAATTCCCTACGCTAATGTGATTCACAATCTACAATCTTCCATCCAGATCCCCTTTTCGTGCACAGCCCTCATACTTATAACAACAATGTTTCCCACTTACTCAGCTCCACGGTTACTCATGCATACAAGTTTAGAATTACAAACTGATTTAGAACCAGAATAAGGAAATTCATTTTTGACTGGGTTCCAATTGATGCAGGACGTATTTGCTGAATGTATATATGTTAATCCTAATTTGAACGGATAATTGATGGAGATCAGTATTCGTTAACTCCAATGCAATGTACACGTCATCAAAAGCTTCTCATTGGAAGATGAGGAGATAACATCTTCATGTTGGATGTGTCGAAGAATTGGTTCATGAATTCAGTGTTGAGTAGACCACACCATATGCTCTATTGAAAGAATGAAGTTTTAACACTAATTTTCCAAATCTGGGTGTTTTCTAGAATTCTGGAAAATTTGGTATTTTTAACAAACTGCCTCCAAAGAACTCTTTGTATCTCCTTAACCATTACGAATTTCAAAAAACTATTTGAGGCTTAGTCAATTTTCTATAATAGGACAAAAACCCATGTTTCATAATTTCTCTATTCGTCTTCACCTGCACGTAAATCAAGGTATAATTTGGCAGTCTGGAAATTGCTGCAAATTCGAAGCTGAGGCATCAATTATTTCCTAAATATAAATCCGTACGACCTAGCTGTATCTTAGCTTATGTGGAAGTGTTCAAACAACATTTTGAACAAAAATCTCTTTCATATTTCCCTAGAACTGTGTCAATGTATGAAAGCCTCAAATTGGTGCAGGCATGTTGTTGCAAGAATGTGGTGCAGGCACAACTGGTACAGGAACGTTAGCACCTGCCACAAAATAGCCTATCATTAATGACATTTTCACATTAAATACTCTTCAAATTAACAAAACAAGATGAGTTCATAGATAAACAACTGTCAGCGCTAAAAATAATAATAATGATTATAGAAACTTAGTACAAGCATACAATTATTCAATAAAACCATGAAAATCTAGACAAAATGGAGGCTGAACACTCCCCCACACTAACCTTCTTGCATGTTCTCATGCAAGCCAAACCATAGGACCATAAAATAATGGAATAAGGCAGGGGAAATGTTTTAAAGATCAAACTATGCTCTCCAACAAAGTGTCAACAAAAATCTTAGCAAGGAAATATTAAGATATCATGATATGTCATCATTTTTATGTTGGGTTGTGTTATATTCTTTCCATGTAGTTAACAAGGGGTTTGAGGGGTACTCGTAACCCCACTTTATGGGGTCCAGGACAACGCCCCGAAAAATTTTGATTTTGGACCCTATGTTAGGTTGGGCGGACTCACCTATGGTTTTATGCATGATTGTTTGCACATGTTTTTTGGATGTGATGGTTTTTCGGTCCATGGTATTGTACGTGATGGTTTTCAGTCCATGGTATTGGATGCGATGGTTTTCGGTCCATGGTATTGGATGCTTCAGCATGTATAAATATGTGTTATAACATTGAAAGGAACATAATGAAAAATCAAGTTGGTAGTCCCGGTTTTGGGATCCAGTGGGAAAATCTCTGTGTATATGTGTTTTATGTGTTATGCTCTCGCATTGTTTATTTTCATGTGTTTTAGAATTCGTATGCAGGTAATTTTTGTACATGGTTAAAACCTACATTTGGTATCAGAGCTGTTTTTGGCTTCAATGGGACGCCTTTGTTGTTGAGGGGTTTCGCTCGGGCCAGTGGTAGACCCTATTCAGTGGGAGATCTGCAAACTCGATTCTGGTGGTGAAAGAAGATGGCGAGTGGTGGAAAGATAGAGATTGAGAAATTTAATGGTTAGATTTTTGAGTTGTGGAAACCCAAGATGGAGGATCTGTTGGTGGATAAAGATCAGTGGATCGCGGTAGATCCAAGTACTAAACCAACGGGAGTGACCGATGAAGAATGGAAGAAATTGGATCGAAAGGCAAGAGCACAATATGATTGTATGTCTCAGATTCAGTATTGCTGAATGTATCAGGGGAAGCTACGGCAAAGGCATTGTGGGACAAGTTAGGGACTTTGTACCAATCTAAGTCTCTGGTGAATAAATTGTTCCTACAGAAAAAGTTGTATAACCTGAGGATGAAAGATGGAGACTCATTGACAGAGCATCTGAATGCGTTTAATACTGCGGTAAGTCAGTTAGCATATGTTGATATTAAAATTTCAGATGAAGATAAGTGCATCAGTTTGTTGTGTTCTCTACCAGATTCGTGGGATAGTATGGTTATTGCAATAGGTAGCAATGCAACTGCCTTGCATTTTGATGAAATAGTCTCATCCTTGCTGATGGAGGAGATGAGACGGAAAAATATGGAGAGCCATAATGGTGATGCCTTGTCTGTACGAGGACGGTCCCATAACAGAAACAAAAATAAGTCATCGAGTGGGAGATCTAAATCTAGAGGGAGATCTAAATCTCCAGGAAAACCTGTAAAGGTGGTGTGCTGGAAATGTGGGAAGGAAGGCCACTTCAAAAGGGATTGTAAATCTAAAGCTCCTGATAAAGGAAATGGATTTGATGATGCTTGTTCTATAGAGGCGAAAACCACCTCAGATGAAGGTGGAGATGTGTACTTGGCTTCTTCAAGTACACATGTAGATCATGAGGCATGGTTGATTGACTCAGGTGCATCCTTTCACTTCACTCCCCATAGAGAGTCGTTCTGCGAGTATGAGAAATATGATGGTGGTGATGTCTTCTTGGGGGATGACAGGAAGGCTAGAATCATTGGTCGCGGAAAAGTAAAGTTGAAGTTGCAAGGTGGAAGGGTTAGAACGCTTTCGAGTATTCTACATATTCCTGCATTGGCTAGAAATCTAATTTCTGTAAGCAAGTTGGATGATGCAGGTGTAAAAATAATGTTCGATAAGGATACCTGCAAGATGGTTTGGGGAGCACTGGTATTGATGCGGGGAGTTCAGACTGGAACTCTATACAAGCTACAAAGTAGCACTATTGTCGATGGGTGCAACAGTTCTGTGGTTCCTAAAAGTGGAGCAGAAAATCTAGTCGTCTCTGGAGAGAGGACCATGTTGTGGCATCAAAGGCTTGGACATATTAGAGAGAAGGGCCTTCGAATACTTCATGGTAAAGGTATGGTAGAAGGTATGAGTAATAGCTCTCTGGATTTTGATTTTTGTGAAAATTGTGTATATGGGAAGCAGAATCAGATGAGTTTCCCCTCTGGAAGTAAGAGGGAAAAACAGATATTAGAGCTTGTGCATAGTGATGTGTTTGGACCTGTGAAGGTTCCATCACTGGGTAAGTCTGTGTACTACGTATCATTTATAGATGACTTCTCAATACATGGATATATTTCCTTAAGAAGAAATCTAAAGTATTTGACAGGTTTAAAGAATTCAAGGCTCTGGTGGAAAACCAGACAGAGAAGAAGATAAAGGTGTTGAGGATAGATAATGGTGGAGAGTTTTGTAGTAAGGAATTTGAAGAATTCTGTAAGAAGTGTGGTATAGCACGACAGAAGACTACTCCATATACACCTCAGCAAAATGGAGTTGCAAAAAGAATGAATAAGACGTTGATGGAAAGGGTAAGAAGCATGCTCAGTGGTGTTGGGTTAGGACAGGAATTTTGGGCAAAGGCGGTGGATATTGCATGTTGCCTGGTCAATAGGTCATCTTCATCAATGTTGGAGGATAAGACTCCAAAAGAGGTATGGACTGGTAAGAAACCATCTCTTTCACATCTGAGGGCATTTGGATGTGAGCCATATGTACATGTTCAAAAGGAGAAACAAACGAAGTTGGATAGTAAATTTAAAAAATGCATCTTTATTGGGTATAAGGATGGTTTCAATGGTTATAAGCTTTGGAACCTAGTAACAAGGAAGGTTCTGTACAGCCGAGATGTGGTGTTCAGAGAGGTGAAAGATGTTATTAAACATGAAGTCCAGCCAAAAAGAACCTGAGAAGATAGAGTTTGAGCTAAAGGAGGAAGAATCAGACTCTATAGCGGAGGAGGAATCAAAAGATGAAGAACCACAAACTCCGGGTGTAAGAAAATCAGTTCGAGAAAGAAGCCAGCCAGAAAGGTATATTCCATCTGCTTTCTGTTCAAATTTTGCTTTATCTATTACTGATGATGATCCCAGAACTATGAACGAAGCAGTGGATTCAGAGGATGGAAAACTCTGGAAAGAGGCCATGGTTGATGAAATGACATCTTTACACAAAAATGAGGCTTGGGATCTCGTGGATTTGCTGGTTGGAAGGAAACCCATTGGCAGCAAATGGGTGTTAAAAAAAAAGACAAATGCAGAAGGAAAAGTGGAGAAATACAAAGCTCGGATGGTAGAAAAAGGTTATTCCCAGGTGCCGGGAATTGATTTTGGTGATATTTTTTCTCCTGTTGCTAAGGTAACTTATATTAGATTACTTTTATCTGTTGCTGCTGCTTTTGATTTTGAGGTAGAACAGATGGATGTGAAGACAACATTTCTTCATGGGGATCTAGAAGAGGAGATCTACATGAAACAACCTGAAGGCTTTGCGGTGAAGGGTAAGAAAGAACTGGTATGCAAGTTAAAGAGGTCTCTGTATGGGTTAAAACAGTCACCAAGGATGTGGTATTAGAAATTTGATACATTTATACGGGGACTTGGCTTCACCAGAAGAAATGCATATCATTATGTATATTTTAAATTAATTGGTGACCATGTTGTTTATCTAGTCTTGTATGTGGATGATATGTTGCTGGTTGGAAATGACAAAGAAATTATCCAGGATTTGAAGACCCAATTGTCCTCCAAATTCGACATGAAAGATCTTGGTGCTACAAACTATATTTTGGGCATGGAAATTAAAAGAGATCGGGAAAAGAGGAAGCTCTGGTTAAACCAGAGGAAGTATGTTGAGACAATACTGCAGAGGTTTAATATGCAGGATAGTAAACCGGTGAAGGTTCCTATTCCTGTAGGTGTAAAGTTATCTGCTGAACAATGTCCCAAGACACAAGAAGAGGAAGAGGATATGTCCCATGTTCCATATGCAAGTGCAGTCGATAGCCTGATGTATGCAATGGTCTGTACTAGACCAGACATTACACATGCAGTGGGAGTATTGAGCAAGTTTATGTCAAAACCAGGAAGGAGCATTGGACAGCAGTGAAGCGGGTTTTCAAGTATTTATGTGGCACTAGTGATTATGGTTTGTGCTACCAAGGAAGACCAGGATTGGACAGAGTGTTGGATATTCGTGGCTTTGTTGATGCAGACTAGGCTAGAGATCTGGATTAGATAAGATCTACAAGTGGGTATGTGTTTAACCTATTTGGAGGTGCAGTCAGTTGGATGAGTAAGAAACAATCTGTAGTGGCACTATCAATTACAAAGGCAGAATACATGGCAACCACTCATGCAAGCAAGGAAGTAGTTTAGTTGCAAAGATTGTGTTCAAGTATGGGGTTAGTATAGGAAGCTATAAGGATAGATTGTGACAACCAAAGTGAAATTTTCTTCGCAAATAACCCTGCATATCAGTCAAAGACAAAGCACATTGATGTTCAGTATCACTTTGTGAGGGATATGATAGAATACAAAAAGGTGTTGCTGGTAAAGGTGGACACTTTGAAGAATATTGCAGATGCATTGACAAAATCTGTGAGCTCTGAGAAGTTCTCCTAGTGTAGAGAAACAATGGGTGTTTCAGGGCTGGAAAAAATGACTAAGCTCTCTTGTGGCCCCCTGTGGAAAGAAAAAAACAAGTGGGAGAATGTTGGGTTGTGTTATATTCTTTCCACGTAGTTAACAGGGGGTTTGAGGGGTACCCGTAACCCCACTTTATGGGGTCCGGGGCAGCGCCCCGGAAAATTTTGATTTTGGACCCTATGTTAGGTTGGGCGGACCCACCTATGGTTCTGTGCATGATTTTTTGCACATGTTTTTTGGACACGATGGCTTTTCAGTCCATGGTATTGGACACAATGGTTTTCGGTCCATGGTATTGGATGCGATGGTTTTCTGTCCATGGTATTGGATGCTTCGGCATGTATAAATATGTATTATAACATTGAAAGGAACATAACGAAAAATCAAGCTAGTAGTCCCGGTTTTTGGATCCAATGGGAAAATCTCTGTGTATATATGCTTTATGTGTTATGCTCTCGCATTGTTTATTTTTTTGTGTTTTAGAATTCGTATGCAGGTAATTTTTGTACGGGGTTAAAACCTACATTTTAAAGCATTCATCAAGTCTGCAACATTACTATTACAGTGCCAACTAAAACCATGTTACATCCCTTATGAAAGTATCAAGTGCAGGAATGATAAAATTGCAACAAGATCAGGTACAGGAAAGCAATGCTTTGTACCAAACATTATGGGAAAAGTGTACTGCACCTTTATGATAGACATCACATACCTACTGCCCTGTTTCAAATGAGTTCCATGCTTATCATATATTTCAGAGCTCTTATTCCTGTCCAAAGTTTTATTAACACTTATGATAAGAAAAATCAAATCTTTGTTGAAAAGGTGTAATTTCAAGAAAATTACCATAAGATTCCTGCACCTACTATAACAATCATGAACCTAGGTCATGTAGTGCTTATTTAGAGGTAGCCACAATCAACACACATTATTTTCCATCAACACCTAGTGAGTAATCATCACTGAGAAATTCATCACTCTAAATACCATAAAGAATTGAGGTGAGCTATCATACCAAAAAAGGGAAATAAAAATAGAACAAGATGACACCTTCCTGGACCAATCAGCAAGCACTCTAAATTTTTTGTCATGCAGATGCAAAATTAAATTTCGTCTTAATCTAGTACAAAGAATTACCTCCACTAAGGGTACCACATCATTAAAGATTCCTAATTTTTGAAAGATAGAACTCAAAGCATCATGCTCAAATCATCTTAAAACCATTGTCCAAGAAATAAAATGATGAGTTTTAGGGAAAAGAGAAAGATAACCAAGTAAATATTAGTATGCAATTAAATTTAATACCACAGAAATGGCCCTGTTGCCCACAGACATCTATAGCCTCGGCAGGGATGTCTTTTAACCCAACGAAATGCTTATATCTCACTTACTAGATATAGATTCAGAGTTAGCTTATTTAATTCTAAAAATTAGATGGAGGCCATTGTCCTGGCTTGGTAACCAGCTGATGGTAGTGCCACTCACAAGAGGTAACAAGAATGAACAGGCCGGCTTGTGATGAGACCTCCTGTCTTCCAGCTTTTCAGTTGAAATCCATTACTCTGACTTGGTGACCAGCAACAGTAATGTCATGTATGTTAGGTCTTATGATCGTGGTATGTCGGCTCATCATGAGACCTCCTATGCTCCCCTAAATCTTTTGAAAATTATGATTGTAATTAACTTCAAAGGTTACTGAATAAGTGCGGAGGCAAATCTACTCCTTAAGAGTATGGGATGGCGTGAATTTTTTTTAATGACTAACCATTACTGGCTAGTTCCTCTACCCTAAAGAATTATTAAAAATATCC
Organism: Pinus tabuliformis; assembly: GCA_031772625.1. NCBI lineage: Eukaryota > Viridiplantae > Streptophyta > Pinopsida > Pinales > Pinaceae > Pinus > Pinus tabuliformis. Next base: position 769,273,223 of record CM062816.1, read on the forward strand.
CAAATAATGACTGAAAGAATCTTTAAGTTAAAAATGCTAGTGTTCTCATGAATATCTTATTATGATCTTTACAAGAGTGGTCCACCATAGGGGTCTCTCCAATAGTACCTTCTAAGAGAAACTGAAAATGTATATCTCATATGACAACTCATTAGAGTGATTAATCATGGTTACTTTTGCAATATCATGAGGTATTAGAGTGAATCATACTCAACAATATTTGTCACAGATGTGTGTGTAACAACCAGTGTGGATCAAAAGCAGTTTCAGTGGCTATGCTTTGAAATTCAAAACCCCAATTGCACTGTTGTAATAGCTTTATTCATGGCATTTCTTTATTCTTCTACCCTACTCTACCCTAAGAAGTGGACAACTCCCTTTTAAGTATAGGAGGACTTCTAGTGCAACCAAGTGCGCAACAAGAGGATAATCATATTCATGTTCAAATTTAGAAAGTATATGCGAGAAAATACCAAAACATGAGGTACCAGCTTCATTAACTTATGTGATGCTACAAATTTTTGAATGATAAGGGAGGGATGAATACTAACAGTCATATGAAACAAAGATTCTATGGGATCCATATACTCTTGGTCATTTGATTCATGGGCAATATCTGTTGCATCATGCAAATCCTACAATTTTCTTTGTTCATCCTCTAAAGTGTAGGCTGGATCAGGTTGGTGTTCTTCAATCTCTACTTCTGATGATTTATCATCATTAAGCATGATCCATAGCTTCTCACTCTCCCTAGGAAGATCTTCTGGTTCTTCATGATTTTCTTCTTCCAAAGGAGTAGATTGATATCTAATTGATGCCAAGATGTGTTCTTTCTGTGAAGCAGAGACCCCAGCTTCTACCAGAATTTGAGATAGATCTTTGAATAGCATCACACTTCCTGGCATTTTCCTGCTGGCTGGAAATTCTTGTCAGCACCTGGATTGAGAGCGACGGTTCTTTTAGCACCTGAAAAACTCAAAAGATCAATTGTAGTAAAAAGAACAAACCAAGATTTTAAACTAAGGAAATCACACTTGCGGAAATTAAATATCCTATATTGCAGAAAAAAAAAAGTAACACACTTTGCAGTAAAATAAATTTCTCATAAAAAACTCAATTGCAATAAATCAAGCATCACACTTTGTAGAAAGAAAAATTACTTGTAAAAACTAAATTGCAGTAAAAGAAACAAATTAGGCAACACACTTTGCAGTAAATGAAATCACTCATTTACAGAAAGGAAAACCTGGCTTGTGATCTCTTTGGGAATGCCCTCTAGTATGCTTCAACAAGTAAGTGGAATCTCATTAATCTAGAAATTCAATTGCAAAGGAAAGGGAAAAGCATGACAAGTCATTGAGGCCTTATCCTACAACGCCTCCCCGACAACGACGCCAAAATGTCGGGCGATATAAATGCAAGATTTACACCAACATTTGATTTTTCAATCTAGGGTAGTAAGGCTTAGAGTCGTAGCACAATATATGCCATAATACAACCTCAGGGATCTGTCAAATAAAAACAAAGCTTTTGCAATAAATTCAAAAGAACCATCATTCAGGAAAAATAAACAAGACCCTTCAAAGCAAAGTAAACACACTCCAGGAATCTACTTCTAGCTCCTCTTCTAGGTTTAGTTGACTCCTGCAGTAAGTCTTCCTCAATTGTCCAGGGGACAATGGAATGTAAGCCCCATTCAAAAGAAAGTGATTCAAGAAATAAGGAATGCAAAACCTCTTAAAAATTACAGAAAATATTGCAAACATGAAAGCATGAAATAAATCATAAGGCAACTTCTTTCCAATTAATCCGATGAAACCATTGTTATCTGGTTATGTAAACAGGCTTTTCCTGAGATAGTTGTGCATGTAATTTAGATCTTCTTTTTAATATTTTAACTCAGAAGGTTCATTTAATAATTAATCATGAAATTCAATTCTTTCTTCGAAAGTGTTCAGTGCAAGCACAGACCTGTAAGTTACTACAATGTTCATTCCATATTCATCATAGCACAATTAAATATTAAGTGAAATCTCAGATATTAATAATGCCCTTAGTTTTAGAAACAAAAATCAATATTGCATGAAGGAATAAAAGAACTCCTTCAAACAGAAAGGAATGCAAGACTTGCAAAACTGAACCAATGGAATTGATTTGCAAAATCATAAATGCACTAGTACAGGCAACGTGCTTGCACCATTCTTGCAGAAATGAAATCAAGCATTACAAAGGAAAGCTTATTAAAATGAAATACTTCTAAGCACTATGCAAATGAAAATGCAGCAAAGGAAAATTAAGAGGTTTGGGGCAACAGACTGGCTGGTGGGCCCAACCACCTAGCTCGTTTCCCTTGCAGCGATTAAATCATAGTCTTTGGATCATTAGAAGGAACAAAACGCAAAATTGAATGCCAAATACATTCATGTCAAAGTCTTGTTACAAAATTATAAAACAATGTTGTGCTGGCTCTAGTGGTCCCCTCCAGGGATCATCCCACTAGTGTGCAACTCCTCCCCTCCTACACAACAAAAATCTAATTCCCTACGTTGCAAATAATGTGATTCACAATCTATAATCGGCCATCTAGATCCCCTTTTTGTGCGCATCCCTGATACTTATAACAACAATGCTTCCCACTTACTCAGCTCCATGGTTACTCATGCATACAAGTTTAGAATTACAAACTGATTTAGAACCAGAATAAGGAAATTTGTTTTTGACTAGGTTCCAATTGATGCAAGATGTATTTGCTAAATGTATATATTTTAATCTTGATTTGAACAGATAATTGATGGAGATCAGTATTTGTTAACTCCAATGCAATGTACATGTCATCAAAAGCTTCCCATTGGAAGATGAGGAGATAGCATCTTCATGTTGGATGTGTTGAAGCATTAGTTCATGAATTCAATGCTGAGTGGACCACACTATGCTCTATTGAAAGAATGAATATTTAACAAGAATTTTCCAAATCTGGTCGTTTTTAGAATTCTGGAAAAATTGGTATTTTTAACAAAATGCCTCCAAAGAACTCTTTGTATCTCCTTAACCATTATGAATTTCGGAAAATTGTTTGATTCTTAGCCAATTTTCTATACTGGGACAAAAACCCATGTTCTAGAATTTCTCTATTTGCCTTCACCTACATGGAAATCAAGGTGGATGTTGGCAGTCTAGAAACTGTTGTGAATTTGGGGCTGAGGCATTAATTATTTCCTAAATATAAATCCGTACAACCTGGGTGTATCTTAGCTTATGTTGAAGTGTTCAAACAACATTTTGAACAAAAACCTCTTTCATATTTCCTTAGAAATGTGTCAATGTATGAAAGCCCTAGATTGGTGCTGGCATGTTGGTGCAGGCACAACTGGTGTAGGAATGTTGGTGCAGGCATAGCTAGTGTAGGCACAACTGGTACAGGAATTGCTAGTACAGGAATGTTATCACCTGCCACAAAATATCCTATCATTAATGAAATTTTCACATTAAATACTCTTCAAATTAACAAAACAAGAAGAGTTCATAGATCAACAACTATCAACTCTAAATGCCTCTAAATAATAACTTAATAATGCGTAAAAAGAATAATAATGATTATAGACACTTAGTACAGGCATACAATTATTCAGTAAAATCATGAAAATATGGACAAAATGGAGGCTCAACACTAGTCCTACAGTTATTATTTGGTTTATTAGTCTTGTCATTATGTGTTTAAGGGATTCTGGAAGTTACAACAAGTTCCAGGCATTGGCCATAATTCTAGGGTTGAAAAGTGCCTTAAATTCCTCAGACTCTAGCATAGGTCTGCTGGAAAATGTCCCTGGACGCAGGCATGCAGGCTTGTGGGAGCATCCAGATCTCTCTGGATATTGGCATGCCCATAACATGGGAGCTTCTAGAGGTTTAATAGCTTAAAAACTCAGTGGGACCTAGGGGCATGATACCTGAGTGGTTGGGATGGCTCCTAGGAGTGTTGTTGCTAATGTGGAAGGTATGTTTGACGTGTTTTTGTCAATTTCACTTCCTTAAGGTCACCTAGGAGGTTGAGTCATATCATACTAGCCTATCGTCACTTGTTTACCCCAGTTGATTGGTTACTTGGGTACATGTGGGAGGAGGGTGTTACAGAGCAAAAACTGAAAGTGGTAAAACATGCATTGAGATAGAGTCTTGAGCTAATAAAACAACTTGAAACCTTTCAGGTGGAGAATTGGCACTTAGAAAAAGAAAAGGAGCTGAAAATAAAATATTCTTAGCAAGTTAAGAGGAGGAATACTTGAGATTGAAGTCCAGAATTGTGTGGCTTCAAGCAAGTAATAGAAAAAAAAAATTCTTCCACAAGCAAACAAAGGCAAGGTAAATTCAAAACAAGTTAAGACAAATCACGCATGAAGGTAAGCCTAGATTATATTCTTTTGTTGATATAAAATAGGAAGAATTTCTCCATTTTTAATCCCTATACTCTGAAGATTGAGAGCTTGAGATGGAAAAAGCCTAGGAGTTTCTTTCATGTATGTCGATTATTGTCACAATAAGTGAAAATCAAAAACTAGGTAAAGAGATAGAAGAACCAAAGGTCATAAAACCAATTTGGGCTTTGGACCCATATAAGGCTCAAGGACCCGATGGATTTTCAATTAGCTTCTACAGGGCCTTTTGGCCAATGATACAAAAGGATTTTTTGAGAATGTTAAATGGAACGAGAAGAAAATACAAGATTGGAGGTAGAACTAACTCTTCCTTTCTTACATTGATTCCCAATGATAGAAACCCTATGAATTTCACTAGATTCAGATCTATATTTCTTCACAATGTTGCTTACAAAATTCTCAAAAAAATCATAGCAAATAGACTGAAGAGCCTCTTGCCAGAAATTATCTCTAAAAATGAAGGGAAATTCATGTAGCATAGGGAAATTTGAAATTATGGATGATATAATCCTTGTTCAAGAATAAATCCACTCAAGCAAGGAAACGAAGGAACTTGTACATGGCCAATGCTTTTTATCGGGTAAGACACTCTTTCCTATATTTAATTCTTGAAAATTTGTGTTTTTGTATTGAATTTATACATTGGGTTGAAGCATGTATAGGCTATCCTTGGACAGTGCCCTTAATAAATGGCAGGCCTACTCCCTTGTTTTTGGCTTCAAGGGGATTGAGGCAAGGTTGTCCCCTTTCTCCCCTTTTATACATCATTGTGGTAGAAAGCTTGAGTAGGAATCTGAAGAAGGCTAGATTGGAGGGAAAGTTACTCGAAATGAGCATTGCTTAAAATGTTAAAGGAGTAAATCATTCTCAATTTGCAGATGACACCCTCTTTCTAAGAGGAAACTCCAAAATAATTTCCAATCATTTTAAATTCCTTTTAAATATCTACTTGGATCTCTCGAGAGGGTTGGTGAATAAAAGGAAAAGTCAACTTTATAGTTGCAATTGCTTTAAATAAATATTAAGAGAGATCTTCATAGCACTGGAATTCCTAGTGGCTCTAAGTTAGAAGCCATTTAAATACCTAGGTGTACAAATGTCTCTGGGAACATCAAATGCAGAGGATTGGGATGATATTATACAACAAATTAATAAAAATATCCAATCTTGGGGAGCTCAATGGTTAAACACAACTGGGAAGGTAATCTTGATTAAATTAGTATTATGTTTTGTACTAGTATACACTAAGCTCCATTCCTCTCGCCCCTAAAATCATGATAAATCATATCAAAACTCGTTTAACAAAATTTATGTGGAAAATAGGTAAAAACAATGATAACAATTTTCATTTGGTAAACTGGAATATAGTTCACCTCCCTAACCATTGTGGAGGCTTGTAAATAAAGGATCATTTGTTTACGAATCTCGGACTTGGAGCCAAGATAGTGTGGAGACTCCTCTTTGATATGAAGGAGTGGTGAGAGAAAAGCCTTTTTACATAAATACTTCCATAAAAATAGATTTCTTAGCGCTAAGAATGTGAGTTAGATAGGGATGGGATGAAAAATATGGAAGTTATACAAGATTGTGGCTCCCATAATTATGGACCACTTAGGATGGAAAACTAGAAACGATGCTCGAATCAACCTGTGGAAGGATAATATTCGCTCATTTGTGCTATTGGAGGAAAGTAAAATCATAAGGGAGCCAGCAAATTTGATGGGAAGAGTTGTCTATATCATAATAAAATACATTTCACAGTGAAGTGAGCAAGGAAACTTGACTGGATGGGTATGCCTAGACCTCCCTGCAACCCTTCAATCCCAATGGGAGATATTAGTTAACTTGTTGAAATGATTGCTCTAATCAAAATATAATGAACTGATCGACGATCATGGACGTGTAGTTCAAAACAAAAATACACAGTCAAAGGTGGATACAAACTGCTTGTTAAAAAATTGCCACATCCAAATTCATCTAAGTTGTGGGGGGTGGAATTTGGAATAAGGATGGTCTTCCCAAGATAAACATATTTTGTTGGTTAATGGTCCATGGAAAATTCCTAACAAAATCTAAAAAGGAATATACAGGGGTCATCAATATGTGTTCTTTGAAAAGAAGCGGAAGAGGACACTCCCCATGTCTTCAGAAAATGCCCACTCGCCTTGGCAAATTGGAAAAAATCTTTTGAAAAGTTAAGCTTTATTGAAAGCATCCTAGATAGTTGGATGGTATGTTTTAATTACGGAAATATAAAATTTTGTGGCCAAGGAACATTTCATCAGTAATAATGTTTTGTTAGATGGAACTTCCCAAAAACTTATGTTGGTCAGTTTAGCTAGCTCGCAACAATGCCATATTGAAAGGGGACAACTCAACCTCCACCTCAACTGCAAATAAATCTTTGGCCCTCTTATTTGAATCCATCTCAACTTGGGGATATAAACCTTATGATCTTGAGGATCTATCTCCAAGTGAAAAAGAATGTATCGATCTTGGCAAAGCTTCCTATCTTGTTGGTAGCTTCAATTCTAAACCAGTCCCTATTAGATCATTTTGCATAAGAATGGATCCTAATGAATTTCTAAAGTGGAGATTAAGTAAGAATAATTTCTCCCTTCTTTTTTATGGTAATGGCAGAAGTGTCCTCAGACACGTAATTTTATTAATCAGGAAAAAACAATTACATAATTGATTTTGCAAGAGTTTACACCCGCACAACCAAACACTCTTGCAATGAGCTATTTATAAGCTCCATGTCCTAACTACCTCTAATTATGGATCACTTACAAGTGTCCATTTACAATAAATGCTATTCAAACCAACTAGCTAACTAATCTCCTATAATAGAGCCTACGATACGACTCATTTGGAGAGTCATATCTTGTTACAACAATATACTAATTCTAATTGTCTCTAAAATAATTAATCATTCTAGAATAATTATTAATTTAATTTCTTAAATTAATGATTATTTTATTTTAATTTTATAACCTATGATAATAAAGTATTTTTGGATCATCTAACATTCCCCCCTATGATCCAAAGATACATTACAACAGATACCAAGTTCATCCCTGAACTTAGTAAATTTTATTCTTCCAAGTGGTTTGGTGAAAATGTCGGAGATCTGATCTTCGGAAGGACAATAAACTGGTTTGAGGACATCTTTGGCAATGAGCGACCTAATATGATGATACTTGGTGTCCACATGCTTTGTCTTTGAATGAAAAACTGGGTTCTTGGCAAGTTTGATGGCTGACTGGCTATCAATGAACAATGATGTGGCTTCTCCCTGAGAAATGCCCAAGTCCTGCAAAATTCGGCGCAACCAAACAATTTCACATGCTGCTTCCCATGCTGAAATGTACTCTGCTTCTGCTGAAGAAGTGGCCACTGTAGCTTGTTTTTTACAACTCCAAGATACTGCTGCTGACCCCATATTCATTAAATAACATGATGTTGATGCTCAATCATCAATACTCCCAGCAAAGTCGGCATCAGAATATCCACCAAGTACAAAATTTTTAGTCTTTGTGTAAAGAAGACCAAAATCTTTTGTTCCTTGGATATATCGAAGAACTCTTTTGGCTGCATTCCAGTGGCTGTCTCGTGGTTCCTGCATAAAACGTGAAAGAATACTGACTGCATAAGATAGATCAGGACGAGTATTTGTCAAATAAATCAAGCTGCCAATCAACTGTCTGTAAGTTGTACTGTCCACCTTTTCCCCCCCTTCAAATTTTGAAAGTTTCAAGTTTTGCTCCATGGGGGTGAGAACGGGCTTGCAATCTTGCATGCCAAATCGCTGAAGAACCTCTGCGGCATACTTACTCTGAGAAATGAAAATATGATGTGGACATTGGAAGACTTCAACTCCAAGATAGTAGTGAAGTAATCCCAAATCTGTCATCTTAAAACCTGCATGTAACTCCTTTTTTACCTGTGCAATATGATCATCATGATTGCCAGTGATGATCAAATCATCTACATACATAACAAGAATTACCAAATATTTTCCCTGTTGTCGCACATACAAAGTATCATCAGATTCACTTCGTTGAAAACCAACTTTCTTAAGGTATTCGTCCATCTTTGCATACCAGGCTCGGGGAGCTTGTTTCAACCCATATAAAGCCTTGATCAATTTGCAGACTTTATGTTCTTGTCCTTCCACTTCAAAACCTGGTGGTTGGGTCATATACACTTCCTCCTGTAAATCCCCGTTGAGAAAAGCACTTTTCACATCCATTTGATGAACTTTCCATCCTTTTTGAGCAGCCAATGCAAGTGTTAATCGGATGGTGTTCCATTTAGCTGTTGGAGCAAAAGTTTCTTCATAATCAATGCCTTCCTGCTGCGCAAAACCTTTTGCGACAAGTCGTGCTTTATACTTGTCAAGTTCACCCTTCTGATTATACTTAATTCTGTAAACCCATTTGCATCCTATGGGTTTAACATTTGCTAGACAATCAACAAGTTTCCAAGTGTTGTTATCAATTACTGCTTTATATTCTTCAACCATAGCCTGTTGCCATTCTTTATGTTTTACTGCCTCTTTGTATGTGGAAGGTTCAGTAAAATCATTTGCTATCAAGGCAAAATTGCCTTCACTTCTATGTGCCCTTCTGGTGCCAGTTTTATTTTGTTCATCAGGCTTTACATCTTTCAAAAGTTGAACTGCCCATTTCGGAAGTTGGTGCTCACTTGTTTGAGCTTCTGTAAAGTCCCCATCATTGTAAAGAGGATTAATATAAACTGATGTTCGTCGTTCAAGTAAAGAATGTGGAGACTCACTGTCTGAAGAACTGCTGCTGCTTGGAGATGCGGATGAACTGCTAGAAGACCCAGATGATGTTGTTGATGTAGATGGACTGGATGACTCATCTTCAGAGGAAGGAAAATCAAGTTCATACCAATTTGGTGAAGTTGGTTGACTTTGCATTTTTCCATTTCTTTTAATTCCCTTAGTTTCTAATTTGTGAAGAAGATTTTCAATTTCTTCAGCACTCTTACTCTCTGTTTCATCAAAAATGACATCCCTGCTCACAATGAATTTTCCATTGGTCAAAAGACGATACCCTTTCTTCTCATCAGAATAGCCAATCATTGTGCATTTTAAACTTCTTGAGTCAAGCTTAGTTCGCTTTTCTTTCGGAACTAAGGCATAACACACTGACCCAAAAACTCTAAGATGTTTAACTCGAGGTTTGAAACCAAACCAAGCTTCATAAGGTGTGATTCCGTCTAAAGAAACAGTTGGAGATCTGTTTCTTAAGTAGACAGCTGTATGTATTGCTTCCGCCCAATATGTTGGACTTAACCTCTTGAAGGTTAACATGTATCTCGCCATTCCTAACAAAGTGCGATTCATTCTTTCGACTACTCCATTTTGCTGTGGAGTGTAAACATTAGTGAGATGTCGTCTTATGCCATTTTCACTGCAATAAGTTTTGAATTCATTTGAAGTGAATTCTCCCCCATTATCCGTCCTGAGAGTACCTATCTTTTCTTTGACTTCATTTTCAACAAGTTGGCAAAAAATTTTAAACTTATCAAATGCTTTTGACTTGTTCTTCAAGAAGTAAACCCAAGTCATTCTACTGAAATCATCAATGAATAGTAAGAAATATTTGCAACCACCAAATGAAGTTTGTAGTGGACCACAAACATCACTGTGAACTAGTTGTAGCCGCCTGTTTTCATGCCATGAACTTGTTGGAAAACTTTCGCGATTTTGTTTCCCATAAATGCAAGCTTCACATTTTGCATTTTCCTTTTTGAATGTGGGAAGTCCTTTAACCATTCTTTGTTTCTGCAATTGAGAAAGACTCTCAAAATTCAAATATCCATATCTTACATGCCATAGTCTGATAGGTGAAATACCTGTAGTCACTGCCCCTGCAAAATCAGAATGCCTTGGAATAACTGTCCCTTTCATCCGTAACAGTTTTCCATCTTCATAACCTGTCATAACTATTTTCAAGTTCTGTTTCACTGAATTAATCTTCACTAAACCATCTTCCATAATCACTTGATGTCCTGCTTGTCGAATCGTGACTAAAGAGAGCAAATTTTTCTTGAAACTGGGTACATACCATACATTGGAAATCAATTTTTCTCCAATGTCAGGGAGAAAAACTTTTACGACTCCTTTTCCATAAGGAGTATGTTTTGTATCATCAGCAAGAAAAATTGAATTAAGTTGGCATTCTTGAAAATTCCAGAAAAAATCACGTCGACATGTCATGTGCTGAGTTGCCCCGGAATCCAAGATCCAGGCATCTTCATAGTCACTTCTAAGATGAGATGAAATTTGTGATGCTGGTGAGGAAGTAAAAACATATTCTGAGCTGTCGTCATCTTGATCATTTGCAAATTGTGTTGAATGCTGCTGAAACTTGGGAATTTTATTAAGTGAAGTTCGACAATCTTCAGCATAATGGCCAACTTTGTTACATCTTCGACACACAATTTGACTTAAGTCTCTTCCTCGTCCTGAAGATTGTCCTCGGCCTCTGCTTTGACCTCTATTTTGAGATTGTCCTCTACCTTGACTATTATATCCTTGTGCTTGAAAATTGCCTCTTCCTTGGTTGTTTCCTCTACCTTGAAAATTATTTCTTCCTCCTTTGCTAAAATTGTTGCCTCTGCTTTGGCTTCGACCTCGATTATGTGCTGCTTGATTCTGATTCCATCTGCCTTTTCCTCGAGAACTATCTGCTGATGACTTACTTGTGCTGGCTTCTGTGAGAAAAACATCTTCACCAACTTTCTTCTTCTTCCCAAAAGTTTTATCATGTTGACTTAACATTTCACAAAGTTCATCAAACTTTAGTTTTTCTAATTTCCCAGTTACTTGTAAAGTTTCTAAAAAATGTGTATAGGAAGAAGGAAGCCCAGCGATTACAATTGTGACCATAAAGCTATCATCAATTGCGGGAAAACCAGCATTAATAATTTCCTGCTTAATATTCTTAAGTCTGGAGAGATATTCAAGAATATCACCATCTTCAGTTAATTTTTGTTGCAACAATTTTAACTGTAGATCAACCTTCTTTGATTCTGGCTGAGTATCAAAGAGGTCTTTAAAAGTTTTCAAGGCAGTCCATGCATCTGTGGCATTCTCTATATGTACATACATTTCATCATTCACAGACGATTTAATAAGAGCTAAGGCTTTAGCATTCTTGATTTCCCATTTTGCCGGTGGATCTGCATCTGTGGGTTTATTCGGCTTTACATCTCCATCACATATTCCTTGCCATAATTCATTGTAAATGAGTGTGCTTTCAATAAGACGATGCCACGTTTTATAAGATTTGGTGCCTTCAAGTTTGTCGGAATCAGAAAATAAGTTAATCAACTTAGACATTTTTAGCGATGAAGAGACGCACCAAGAAGCAGAACAGAAAGGACAAGATAGTCAACACAACAGCAACACACGATGCAAAAAACGAACTATCGGGGCTTGGCCTTGACCCTCGAATAGTCGTCAAAACAAGAGAAAATTGACTGAGCTTTGCACTTGACTCTAGTCAATTTCTCAAATGTTTACAAGGCAACTTTCAAAATTTGATTTTTACAAGGGTGCTTTTGCACAATCTGGTAAAAAAAAATTACCCCCCCTCAAAGTAAAATTACTTTGAGTTACAAATATGATGATCCCAATTAAAAAATAGCTTCAAATTATCAAACACACCTTATCTCTCCAAGTTACAAATAAAACTCCTTATTACTCCAAAAATCATAAATTTCAAAACACCATCCTTATTACTCCATGACATGACTTTAAAAAAAAATACTTTTAAAAACCTCACTTATCACTCTATTACAAAGCTTTAAAAAACACTTTTATAAAGCTCCCCTTATTTCTCCACACCTTACATACTCCCCAATTTCTTCCCACCTTATCGCTCCATTAAAAAACCTTTATAATCACTTTTACATACTCCCCATGAAAACAAATTAATATTTTTGTATTAAATTACTTTATAAAAGTAATTTAACCAGCGGTTAAAAATTTTTAAAACTTGTATTTATGTAAAAGTGACACTTTTATGTTCTCATGGTAGTGCCCACGTGCGACCAGTTTGAAAAATGCAGCCACTACACTCGCATTTTCATTACCTGCAACTATGATCAATAATGGCAGAAGCGAGTAACGTTCTTGAATTTTAAGTCAAATTCTCAGGTACGCAACAGCAGCAACTACCGCAGCCTCCAGGAAATTTAAGCAACGTCTTCCTGCGATCCGGCGATCGGCCTCCAGGTAAGAAATCAAGCGTCTCTGATCTGGAAACAAACATCAGCACTGCTACTACCAAGATTCTTCAACTTCGGCACCAAGGATCAACAACGAATTTATTGGATGCAGACACATAATAATTTATCATATTATACACTCTGATATTTGAAAAATAAATACTCAAACACATTATGTATCTATGTACGAAGAATAGAACATCAGATCTTTCTCATCTTTCTGGAAAGAAATGGCGAAGACTCGGCCCCAACCTTCATTTCTTTATTTACTGTCTATTTCACTTGCAAAAAGAATCTACTGCCAGAAATCCTTTGATCATTTCGCTTCGAATTGAATTGATACTCAGAACTTTGGTAATCTGGATCGGATTGGCAATTCAGGGGTTTTTAAGGGGTTTTGAGAGCTAAATTCAGAGGCAGTTTTACTAGTATTACACAAATACTTTAGCGATCAAATTGGAAACGCAGTCTTAGGACGCTTTTGGCATGTAAGAGATGATAAAGATCGGCAAGCAAGGGATCTGATTGACAAATTTAGACGCAGAACTATGGGCAGTGGAGCCCTTGAGGGCCGACGTTATGCGATTGCGTGCTGGTACTCAAAATCTAAATGGCTCTCATCAAGAATTTTCAGTGCAAGTAATCGCCAGGCCAGAAATCGCAGTACAAAACTTTTCTTTCTTTTGAAGGGGATGTCCCAGAATGAAACCAATAGGTCTTATTACAATAAATTTGATCATTTCCTCATTTGTGACAATCACAAATCGACTGTTCTTTTCTTATCTTTGGCCAATTCAATCATTAATAAAATTTCTCTTCCTTTTAAACAAAAAACTTGACAAATACCATACCAATCATTTGCTCATCAATTCAAGGGAATCTTCCACAAACTTGTAGAGCTGGAATCTCCTCTTCACATCCACTGCAGCATTACTGGAGCTCTGATACCACAATAATGGCAGAAGTGTCCTCAGACACGTAATTTTATTAATCAGGAAAAAACAATTACATAATTGATTTTGCAAGAGTTTACACCCGAACAACCAAACACTCTTGCAATGAGCTATTTATAAGCTCCATGTCCTAACTACCTCTAATTATGGATCACTTACAAGTGTCCATTTACAATAAATGCTATTCAAACCAACTAGCTAATTAATCTCCTATAATAGAGCCTAAGATACGACTCATTTGGAGAATCATATCTTGTTACAACAATATACTAATTCTAATTGTCTCTAAAATAATTAATCATTCTAGAATAATTATTAATTTAATTTCTTAAATTAATAATTATTTTATTTTAATTTTATAACCTATGATAATAAAGTATTTTTGGATCATCTAACATATGGTGCATTGAAAGGTGATCCCAGGTTGGCAGGAGCAAGAGGGGTTATCTTTCACCCAATGATCAAATATATCTTCAATATGCATGGAACTTGGGTATTACTACAAATATTCAAGTTGAATATATGGCACTATAGTATGGGCTAGAGATAGAAATTGCAAAAAGAATTCATCAATAGTTAGTATTTGGAGATTCAATTATAGTTATTAAAAATATGGCGAAACTTAGAGGAGAAGGTAGCCCTCTCAATCCCCTATACTTCAAAGGATATTGTTGCAACTAAGGCACTTTGAGATAATCAAGTTCTATCATATAAAATGTCATTTGAATACAATGACGAATGTGTTTGCTAACAAAGGAGAAAACATGGATCGAGGCAGGTTAGATCAGGATCAAGGACTAATCACCTTTACTCCTTTACCATGAAAATGAACATAAAATCCCAAGAAATTTGTATTAGGTATAACAGCATAAAGGGATGCAGGAAGCTACATCAGACTAATGGTAGGGAATATAAAAATTCACCGTGTCCCCATTTTTTGGCATCATCAAACCAACTATTAAAAGGGAGATTAGATTTGCGGCTCACAAGCGATAATGATCATGAAATGGCATACTCCCGTAATAACAACATTTGTCTGGGGAAGTTAAATAGTATCAACTCACAGGACATCTGGAGGCTAGTTACCCCTCTACGAGTTTATGAAGGGAGCTTGTATGGTGTCAAGGTAAATCCTTTCAGCGTGATGGCACACTCATTGAGTTGTGAGGAATTAATGGCAGATATATTAAGAGATATTGAGGTAGTGATTAAGGAGGAAAGTTTTATTGGTGTCATGAATGAGACAAGGAAAACCATACTCAACATTGAATGGTTGCCTTGAAAGTGGAGAGCGAGAGAACATGAATGGTTGGCTTATAAAAGTTCAATAATCTTAGCTCAAGTGTATAGTCTGGGAGGAACTTTGGAGAAGTCAAGACTGTTAAGCGTGGTGTAAATACTTGAAAAGGGCAGGAAAATGGAGACAAGTGTTCAAGCATATGTTACTAGAAACAAGCAACGGGAAACAAGATGAGAAACGACAACGAGACGAGAAATGGAGTTTGGAGGTTTCACATTCAAGAATCGAGAGAGAAAGAAACAATAAAAATATGAAAAAAAATAAGTTACAGCTCTTCAAATGAAGTAAAGTTCAATCTAAAGTGTGATTACACTAAATTTTATATAAGACTATAAATTAGAACAAACTCTTTGTAAATAAAATCTAAAACCTAATTAGAATACACAATCTCAATAGAACATTAACCACTTATAAAATATTAAATAGAATTTAAAAATACATCATTTCAAAATAACATTAACCACTTTTAACATGATCCAAATAATAAACAATATGATAATATTCGATTGTTCTGGCAATAACATTCTCAATGGTTCTCAATGTGCAAATAATAAGCGATTTGAAAATATTTTATTGGTCTCACAATGTTTTGGGAGGAGAAGTCTAATAAAACTTTGTGATGTTTCCCAGGAAGTCACTTGAAGTGAAAATACAAGGTGAAACAACACATCCGAATGGGTGCTTCCACACCTCCAAAATAGTGATGATCAGTTGAATAATTAGATAAAAGGCCTAGTTGTATAAACTGCCTTTATTAACCATGCGAGTTTTGTTAAAGATCCTTCTAGATTCGTGTGACCCATAAAAATGCGGACTTCATCTACTTCCACTCTGCATTAATACTTATTTAGATATCCTATAGATCAAGTTATAGATTATGTATTCCAAAGAATTCATTATGCTTAGCATTGAACCATCCTAACTAGAACGGTCATAGAAAATGGTGTTTCACATTCCGTCCCATTTCTAGTGCGTTTTTTCCCAGAACGATGGTTGTCATCCCATCTCTTTTTAAGGTGAAGTGAAAATGATAGGCAATTGAACAACTTGACAAGAAAAATAGGCGCATCCAGCACCCTTGGATCATAAGTGTGAGCTATTGCAAAACAAATTTGAGAAACTTCAAGAAATACTAGAAATAGAAGTGGTTGTAATATATATCAAATTTGAAAAGGTTGGAACCAGATATTAGAATAGGAGCAATAGGATCCCCTAGAGGAGTGGATTGCAATGATATTGTAACAGAAATGGAATAGTGAGGAGTTGAGTAGGCACAAGCAGAGCAGAGTGAAGAAGCAACAATGGCACAAGGGAAATATGAAGTTGGCTTGTTAGTTCTAGGCTAGACAAAATGTTTTTTTACAAATTCTTTGCAAATATATCTTGTTGTCAGGGGTTTTTTTAGAAGGAATATAATAAATTTCATAGATACATAGTTGGAAATCCTAAAAGAAGGAAAGGCATATTGTTAATAAGATAATTATGTGAAGAAGATTAAACAACTGAAATATATAAATATTTCAGCCTTAAAATTGGATTAAATTTATAATGTAAATATCTATATGTTTTAAAAATAAAAAATAAAAAAAATTCGCAAGGTGATATTACAAAACTAACAATGCAATGTGGTTGTGCAAAAAAGTTGGTATGAAACAACTATAAAAACAAATTCTAGGACAATACATTGAAAAACGCAATGTAACCTTCTGACGAACCAACCAACATCACAATTGTGACAAACAAAAACATAGACATTGCATTTTTATGGACAAAAAACATCATCACAATGTCACATTACAAAACTAACATCACAATTTCTTTATGAAAATAAAATGACATGAACATGTGTAATATTCCTAATTAGCCATGGCTAATTGGAATATTTGATTTTGTTCAATTTTTTCCTTCTATAGTTATTTGTAAATAAAAAGTGAGGACGGGGGACATAACTCACTTTTAGAATAAAAAGTCACTTCGTAGTAGCACAACATTGTGACTTGGATGGGAGCCAAGGGGGCCAAAGGGGGACGCAGAAATGGAGCCCATGCAGACACATGGAGGGACTGCGCAGGAGGGAAGAAACACGTGGCAAGAGAGGAATCACGCAGGAGGAGGTGAGCCTTGGGATTGAGAGAGGCAAAGGCTATAAAGGAGAGAGGAGCCCCCTCATTTTGATCATTCTGGTTATGAGCATTTGTGATAGTCATTTCGACTTAGAGCACGCTGGCTATTTAGCTAGTCTGCAGCACTGTTTAGTGCATTGAGTGTCTCCGTTCGGAGATCTCACCCTTAGCCCCGGGGGACTTCGAGTGCCTGCTCGGGAAAGGTATTTCCATTGGCATTCCAGCAGTAGTTTCATCAGCATTTCAGCAGCAGTTTCATCAGTGTCTTTGAGGAACTGCGCAGAACCCCAAGGGGGTGATTTTCGAGGTTCGGCCATTTCAGAAAAGCTTTTTGGGTTTTTCTAGGTTTCTTGAGTAGAGTCTGATTCCAGAGTTTCAGCCTTTTTTGAGGAGGGGAGCAACCCCAAATCCTCATTGGATTTCCAGCAGCAACATCAGCACGGCAGTTTTCTAGTAGTTGGGACACAGATCAGTGTGAGGCCATTCCTTTTTTATTCTAAGTGTATTTCTTCACTTGCCTTGTGCAAGTCAAGGTGTCGTCCTTCTGATCACCTTTGTACTCATTCCCTTACTCAATATAATAAAATGGCTTAGCATTTCTTGCTGCATTTTGTGTGTATCTGTTTATATTTCATATTTTCATTATTGTTGTTGCACTACTATTATATCTCTGTCATTATATCTCTGTGATTTTCTCGGCTATTATACCACTTGTGCGTTTTCCTGGTTGAGATTTTGCTGGGGTTTGGGGAATATTCCGAGTTAGGGATATTACAGTGGTATCAAAGCATAGATCTGGCTCAGCCTGTGGAGCTAGCAATCTATGACACCGGGGGAAAAACCCTATATCTGTTACAGAGGTCAGAGATACAGAGACACTGGGCGTAGGTTGGAGAACACTTACGGAGAGGGAGACTGTGTTCCGGTGGTGGACGCAGAACAGGAGGAGCCTGTGGTGGATGTGGAGCAGGAGGATCTGATGGCAGATGATGATGGGAAGAGATTTGTAGATATTCTCCTCAAAGCCGTGTAAGATCTGTCGAGGTAGATTGAGGTGATGGGGCAGAGATTCATAGCAGTAGAGGTCAGACATCGTGAGAGCCCACGGATTTTTCAGGTTGGTGAGGGATCGAGCGCATCCCACCATTTTCCAGAGCAGTATGATACTGCACAACAGGTGGCCTCACATGCCCCTACATGCTCTACCATGCCCACTTTCCTAGGAGCCGACACGGGGGTCGTAGCCCAGCAGGAGGCAGAGCTCGGACATATGGATGATTATTTTGCAAAGTACCAGGCCTATGGGCAGGAGTTCAGGGAAGCCCTCTCATTTAGAGATTTTGTTCAGCTCCAGCGGGATAGTAGACCCCGTGACCATCACAAAGGGTGTCGGCATTACCATGATGGTGACACCCACCGTGCAGCGAGTAGATTCCACTTGCCTACATTTGATGGTTCATCAAACGGTTCAGAAAAGTCTTGGGTGGAGACGCTGGACATTTATTTCTAGCTTAACCAGATGTCAGAGACAGAGGCCATCAAGGTGGCAACATTGCATTTGGATGGTGAGGCCCAAAATTGGTGGTTTCATGGGATGGTTACACTAGGGCACTCCACAGTGAGGACATATGCCGAGTTTACCAGGAGACCGATGGAGCGATTTGATCGGAGGGATCTAGAGCAGCATTTTGTTGAGCTGACAAGGCTCAAACAGACAGGTTTCCCAAAGACCTACATTGCAGATTTCTTGAGGGTCTCTGTGATGGTGCCAGACCTATCCACAAAACGGAGGGTCTATATGTATGTTGAGGGGTTAGCAGAGCCACTTAGGGGTTTATTTCGATCCACTAGTCCAGCCACACTCCAAGACATTATCAGTAGGACCCTGGACTTACAGGATCTCTTACCCAGGACCCAGACACCTTACCCCCAGAGACAGACTTTCCATTCTAAGGGGAAGGATGTGAGGATTCCACCTCCAAATGGGAATCCAGGATGAGTACAGCTTGACGATGATGCCAGGAGGGAGCTGAAGAAGAAGCGGTTGTGCTTCACTTGTCAAGAGCCATGGGCACCAGGACATAGATGTGCTACTAGTAAAGCACATTTTATTGAGGTCTCCTCTGAGGGCAGTGGAGAGGAAGATGACGAGGATGATGTGGAGGTAGGAGATAGCCATGCCGTACAGGGTCCTTTTCTACCACCACCGCCAGCAGCAAGTGGTGCATCTTTTGCACCCACTGGAGGAGCCCTTGCAACATTGCGAGGAGTTCCCAAGTATTTGACGCTACGCATACGAGGGATAGTACGTGGCTAGAAAGTATCAATTTTGGTTGACAGTGGGGTGACCCACAACTTCATCGATGCCCAGATGGTTAAGCGGAGAGGTATACAGATAGAGAGCTTCGATGGGTTTTCAGTCTTGGTCCCAGGAGATCAGACCATGATGTGTGCTCGTTATGTTCCAAAGCTTTCAGTGACGATGGGCACCTACACATTGACTGACCACTTTTTCATGGTCGATATTCCGGACACCAACATGATACTGGGTGTTTAGTGGCTTATCACTCTAGGGAAGGTCACGACAGATTGGAAGACCCTGGAGATGGAGTGGGATGATGAGAAGACAGGGAGGCATGAGAAGATACGGGGACAGCACACATATCTGCCTCAGACTGTTTCGGCTCATCGGATGGAGGCAGTCTTCCGAAAGGGAGACATAGAGTGGGTAGTGGAGCTGCATGCATCAGAGGCAGGGACTACAGGGCAGACGGTACACCCAGAGATACAGTCTATCCTTGATCGGTATGCCATAGTGTTTGGGGAGATTCCACCAGGACAGCCACCAGATCGGGGGTTTGAGCACACCATCGAGCTTGAGCAGGGCATACAGGCCGTGATTACCACCCCCTATAGGCACCCCAAGGCCTATCGGGATGAGATTGAGCGGGCTATCTAGGAGTTGCTGGCTCTTGGGCATATCCGACCGAGCACGAGTCCTTTTGCTTCTTCTGTGGTGTTAGTGAAGAAGAAGGATGGTACATTGAGGATGTGCATTGACTACAGGGCCCTGAACAAGAAGACCCTGAAGAACAAGTACCCCATACCCAGGATTGATGAGTTGATGGACAAGTTGAGAGGGGCACGTTACTTCTCAAAGATTGATTTGAGATCTGGGTACCATCAAATTCGCGTGAGGGAGCAGGACATTCCCAAGACCACCTTCAGGTGTCACTATGGGCACTTTGAGTTCTTGGTGATGCCTTTTGGGCTAACCAACGCCCCCACTACATTTCAGTCCTGCATGAATCACATCTTCCATAGTCACTTGAGGAAGTTTGTGTTGGTATTCTTTGATGATATTCTCATTTACAATAGGACTTGGGAGGAGCATCTCCAGCACATTGAGACAGTATTGCGTATCTTACAGGAGCAGTAGTTCTATGCCAAACTCTCCAAGTGTGAGTTTGGGTTGATGGAGATGTTGTATCTGGGACACATCATAGGGGTGGATGGAGTGAGGGTCCACGAGGAGAAGATCAGGGCCATCAGAGAATGGCCAGAGCCGAGAAACGTGACGGAACTTCGAGGATTCATTGGCATTTGTACTTACTACCGGAAGTTCATCAAAGGTTTCTCACAGCTTGCTGCACCCCTGACAGATTTGACGAGGAAGGGGGCTTTTAGTTGCTCGGATACAGCGCAGCGAGCCTTTGATAGGCTCAAGGAGGTTGTGAGCAGTTTCCCAGTGCTTGCATTGCCAGATTTCACGCAGCCATTTGTTTTGGAGTGTGATGTGTCGGGAGAGGGGATCGACGCAGTATTGATGTAGGGAGGTCACCCTATAGCCTTTGAGAGCCGGAAGCTACTTCTGCACGAGAGGTTGTATTCTATATACGACAAGGAGATGATGGCCATCATGCATGCATTGGCTAAGTACCGTCAGTATTTAGTGAGTAACAGGTTTAGGGTGAGGACTGATAACAACAGCCTCAAGTTCTTTTTGGAGCAGAAGTAGCTACAGGAGAGGCAGGAAAAGTGGATCAGTAAGATCCAAGCATATGACTTTAACATTGAGTATGTCAAGGGTAAGAACAACGTGGTAGCAGATGCCCTTTCATGCAGACCAACCACGTTGTCTCTTATGAGCTTGGATATAGACTGGAGGGCTCGACTCTTAGTAGAGTACTCCAAGGACAGGTTTGCATGTGAGGTCCTGGATGGGCAGGTGGCAGATGACAGGTACAGGGTGGTCGATGAGATCATCTATTACAGGGACCAGATCTTCTTGATTGAGGGGTCTCAGCTCAAGAAGAAGATACTCCTTGCATCACATGATTCACCTTTGGCAGGACATCAGGGGTTTACCAAAACCTACAAGGCCATTAGAGAGAGGTTCTCATGGAAGGGCCTCAAGGAGGACATACTCCAGTACATCCGGGAGTGCGATGTTTGCCAGAGGAACAAGGGAGAGATGAGCCATCTCGTGGGTTTATTGTAACCTCTTCCCATTTCGGAGGGGAAATGGGAGAGTATTTCAATGGACTTCATCACAGGGTTGCCCATGGTACAGGGCAAGGATTACCATCGTCAGTGATAGGGACAGTTGTTTCATGGGCGGGTTTTGGCAGGAGCTTTTCCGGTTGGTGGGGACGGAGTTGACACCAAGTACCAATTATCACCCACAAATAGATGGGCAGACAGAGATAGTTAACAAGTGGCTGGAGGGCTACTTGCGTAACTATGTCAGTGGGCAGCAGCAAGCATGGCTGAAGTGGCTGCATCTGGGGGAGTACTGCTACAATACTTCACATCACATGTCCATTGGTATGTCACCATTCTATGCCTTATATGGGTATCATCCTTTATCTTTTGTTGACGTGATGTTTGGTGATAGCAAGGCTCCTAGAGCCAAGATTTGGATCCAAGAGAGTCAGGATATCCTCCGAGCTCTCAAGGATAACATGGCTACAACGCAGAACCAGCAGAAGTTGTATGCCAACAGGGGTCGGGTGGAGAGACAGTTCGAGGTAGGGGACATGGTCTACCTACGATTACAGCCATACTGACAGTCGTCACTGAAGCAGAAGGGGGCTGAGAAGCTCAAGCCCCGCTTTTATGGGCCATACAGGGTGATACGCAGGATTGGACAGGTTGCATATGAGTTGGAGCTGCCCCAAGGCAGCAAGATTCATAACGTTTTTCATGTATCATGCCTAAAAAAGGCATTGGGGCAGCAGGTGACAGTGACATATGAGCTACCACCCATGGATGATGAGGGGCATTTGGTATTGCAGCCAGAGGCTATCATTGATACCAGGGAGAGGCAGTTGCAGAGCAGGATGGTCCGAGAATTCTTGGTGAGGTGGAAGAATTTGCCGGATGAGGATGCCACTTTGGAGAGTGAGAATATCTTGCAACATCCATCACTTCAGTTGCTTGAGGACAAGCAACATTTTGCCGAGGGAGACTGTAATATTCCTAATTAGCCATGGCTAATTGGAATATTCGATTTTGTTCAATTTTTGCCTTCTATAGTTATTTGTAAATAAAAAGTGAGGACGGGGGACATAACTCACTTTTATAATAAAAAGTCACTTCCTAGTAGCACAACATTTTGACTTAGAGGGGAGCCAAGGGGGCCAAAGGGGGATGCAGAAATGGAGCCCACACACACACATGGAGGGACTACGCTGGAGGGAAGAAACACGTGGCAAGAGAGGAATCATGCAGGAGGAGGTGAGCCTTGGGATTAAGAGAGGCAAAGGCTATAAAGGAGAGAGGAGCCCCCTCATTTTTACCATTCTGGTTATGAGCATTTGTGATAGCCATTTCAACTTAGAGCACACTAGCTGTTTAGCTAGTCTGTAGCACTGTTTAGTGCATTGAGTGTCTTCGTTCGGAGATCTCACCCTTAGCCCCAGGGGACTTTGAGTGCCTGCTCAGGCAAGGTATTTCCATTGGCATTCCAGTAGTAGTTTCATCAGCATTTCAGCAGCAGTTTCATCAGCGTCTTTGAGGAACTACGTAGAACCCCAAGGGGGTGATTTTCGGGGGTCGGCCATTTCAGAAAAGCTTTCTGGGTTTTTCTGGGTTTCTTGAGTAGAGTTTGATTCAGAGTTTCAACCTTTTCTAAGGAGGGGAGCAGCCCCAAATCCTCATTTGATTTCCAGCAGCAGCAGCAGCATGACAGTTTTCCAGCAGCTGGGACGCAGATCAGTGTGAGGCCATTCCTTTGTTATTCTGAGTGTATTTCTTCACTTTCCTTGTGCAAGTCGAGGTGCCGTCCTTCTGATCACCTCTGTACTCATTCCTTTACTCAGTATAATAAAATGGCTTAGCATTTCTCGCTGCATTTCGTGTGTATCTGTTTATATTTCATATGTTCATTATTGTTGTTGCACTACTATTATATCTCTGTCATTATATCTCTATGATTTTCTCGGCTACTATACCACTTGTGCGTTTTCCTGGTTGAGATTTTGCTGGGGTTTGAGGAATATTCCGGGTTAGGGATATTACAACATGCTATGAAAAAAACAATGTAATTCAATGAATGCCATCCAATATTGCATTTTGACAAACAAATTATATCATCACAATGGTATAACAAAAAAGATGAAAATTCAATAAAGAAAGAATAAGAAATGGAAGAAATTGAACAATAAAATGGAAAAAGAATGATGAATAACTATCTTTATTGAAATGCAAAAACCAAAAAATAATCAGAAAAACCTTGGTGTCGCAAGTTTGTGCACTTAAAATCAAATTGAGTAGAAATTACCATGGCCAACCATGGTCTACATGGAAAATTTTCATCAAGCATTGTCAACAATTATCAAACATTAGCATTGGTGAACCATAGCCTGACAATATTTAACCATATTCAACCATGGTCAAATGATGTGCAACTTGGGAAAATGGTCAACCATCATCACCATGTTCAAATGTTCAACATGGAAAGCCATAGTCATTCATGGTTAACCATAGTCAAGCATGGTTAACATGGTCAACCATCGTCAACCATGTCCAGCCATGATCTATGGTTCTAAACCATGCTTAACATAGTTAATTCAATCATAGGAAACATGTACAAACATGGACAACCATATTCAGTGATACTCTATCATAGACAACTTTAGTTTAATGTGGACATCATCTTCTACATGTTCTACATTCAACTATAGGAAAATGGTGACAACCTTAATCAACTATCTCTACCCTTATTCAAACATATGTTGAC
The DNA here is from genome assembly GCA_031772625.1 of Pinus tabuliformis. Classification (NCBI taxonomy): domain Eukaryota; kingdom Viridiplantae; phylum Streptophyta; class Pinopsida; order Pinales; family Pinaceae; genus Pinus; species Pinus tabuliformis. Next base: position 769,297,540 of record CM062816.1, read on the forward strand.
CATAGCCAAACATGGTCGAAGAAGCTCAACCATGGTCAAAATTGGTCAACACATTCTACCATGTGAAACCTTGTTTGATTTTTTCAAACATGGTCAACCATAGTCAACTATTCTTAACCATAGTCAATTATCTTCAAAATTCAATCAGAATCAACCATGATCAACCATAGTCATCCATGTTCAACCTTGTTCACTTTTTTCAAACTATGGTCAACCTTAGTCAATCATTTTCAACCATTCTCAACATGGTAACTTAAATTTAAGCATGGGCCACCATAATCAAAACTTCATCAACCAATTCCACCCATGCTCAACATGTGGCACCATGCCCAACCACATTCATTCATAGGAAAGATGGTCAGCAATTGTCAACCCTGGTAGACTATAATCTATCATAGGAAACACTACAATAGTCACCCATAGTCAACCACTTGTTAACCCTCATTGTCATTGTCAACCATTAATTTACCATATGAAAAATAATTACCAAAGGTCAATCATAGTCAATAATAGTATAGTAATACACCCCATGCACATTGGTCATCAACTAGCACAACCACATTAATAAAGTCGTTGATATACATTGATCGACAATGTTTTACAATCAATATTGATCAATATTTAAAAGATAAAAATATTGTCAATCAGTATATATAAACCACTTTATTAATATGGTTGTGTTAATATTAAAATTAAAAAACATAATTTAACAAAAATTCTCAAATAAATTAAACTACTTACTAAACTCAATTTCATAGAAATATGAAAACATTGACATACCACACTCAAAATTTTGTCTATATTGTTCTATGGGATCTTCAATAGATTGTGTTGTTTCTTATTACAATATTATATAATGTTCATTGTTTATTATTGTACTATATAGAGTATATTATACCATATACTATATTATTACTATTAACTTTTGTTGAACAAACATGATCTAACGAAAATTGCCAAATAATTTGAACAACTTGCTAAACTCCAACAAAATTTCATATAGATATGAAAATACTGACATACCATGGTTATAAAATTTTGTATATATATTGTTCAGTGCAATCTTCAATGGATTGTTTCTAGTTACAATGTTATACAATGTTCATTGTTTCTTACTGCAATATAGCATATATTATACCTTATACTATATTATATTATCATCTTTTGTGGCTTATGAGAATAAGCCTAATTTATGTGTTGTATTTTTATTTAAAATGTTATATCTTATTTGTGGGTTTTCTTATAATCAAAACTTGAGAATTTCATAAAATTTTGGATAAGTTTTTCCTATGTAAAATTTTAAGTATAAATCAAAGTAAGTTAATGATAATGTATGGTGTAACAAAATTTCCAATCATTATGATATGAAAATGCTATGTAAACATCTTCATTGGGGTGGACAATAAGGGAAACAGGGTAGATAGGAGATTTAATGTCAACTCCATGCAAAAACCAAAATGATGAGACGTGGTGAGAAACTAGGGCATTGGGTTTCACACCCAAACATTCTTGAGGTTATGCAGATTATATTACCTAGAGAAATGACTATATGGTATGCCTTTTGAATAGGGGAGATGAACATTGGAACGTTGGTTATGTAAGTAGTGTGGGATTATCAGGATGTAGACCTTGGGCATCCTCTCGACTATGCCTCGAGCAGAGAACCCATTCGGTGACACCCTGGTCGATTCATGGAAACCTAGAATGCAATGATGTAGCTTGGCCATTTACATGGGACTCTAGTCCATGGATTAGACTAAGCAGGGAGGAAGTGTCGCATCAGTTGGTCCCCTGGAGGAAAAGTGTGGAGAATCAAGGACTAAAGGTGAAGCATCATGGTATTCCGGGCGTTTCCATAGAAAATTGGGTCCATCTATAGGTAATTGCCTCTCTCTGGGTGCTCTACGGTTCTAAATTTTGGTCCCTTTGTTTCTTCAAGGGTGGTGGGAATAATAACAGGCATTTCCTTGGGATCCTATCTAATGGAGGGAACTTCTAGTTTTTAACTCTATCTTTGTGGTGGGTTTGTGGTTTTAGTTTGCCTCTCTACTTGTTCATTGTCGTAGTCACGCCTTTGCTTGTAGCTTGCAGTTTTTTGTCCTCCTTATTTGTTTGGTATTTTGTGGGTGGTGAGGAAGGGAGTCTCTGTGTGGAAGGGATCTTGGTGTCGGTATGTTGGCTGCTTTGTGGCTCTATCTGCCTCCTATCATAGTGGCCTTTTAAATTGAGCAACGAAGTCCATTCCTATAGTGGGGCTCTAAATTCAACTCTTGTAAGAGCTTGGAAGGTTTCTTTTGTCTCAATTCTCTTCTTCACATGTCACCAGTGTTAGCCTAGAAATAGGTCTCTTTACAACCTATTTGGGGGCCTTGCTCAGGTTGCGAGAGTTTTTCAGGTCGGCAATCTACCATCATTTTTCGAGGAACCAAGGAAGCCTTCAAGTCACTATATTATGGTAGCGAGGAAGGTCGCGCCAGGGGAGAGGCCCCCAAGCACAAGGAATCTGCCCTCCCATTGTTCAAGATGTCGATGTAGGTGTCATGGATGAGTTGTTGGATCATTCTCTAGACATGTGAATCTCCCACTTCCATTCGAGTCCCTGGAAGCACATCTTCGAGCACTCCAAGCAGTAATGGACCAACAAGCTCAACATTGGCATGATGACAGAAATGAGGTATTGTTTTCCTCAATGACTTACAACACAACAAAAAAATGGCATATCATGGAGAGCCAAGACTCCCTTAGAAGAAACCGGAAGAGGCTCCATGATAGACTAGACATCCTCGAGGGAAGTATGGCGCATATTGAAGCACATGTACATGAGATCATCCACCAGCAAGGCGAGGATGAAAATGCAGCTTCAGCTCCCATTAAAAATCAATAAGGATGAAAATAACAGGTCATTTTGTGTTCTCTACAAAGTTTTGGGCCACTTGGGCCATTGATATATGGTCATCAATTTTTGTTTTGGTACCATCTCATAATTTTTGCCTATATTTACTAGCCAACAAATCTGGTTGGATTGAGGCTTCAATTTTTTTGGAAAAGCACCAGCCACAATGTAACCTCTTTTAGAAGTAACAAAAACTATTGACTTACAAAAAAAAATGTTATGTAAACAATGAGGTTCAAGGTCCAAATCCCCAGTGGGCCGAGCCAAAAAAAACAAGTTAATGACCAATTAAATGCCTCTTTCAAAATAGTGATAAAAACAACTCCCAAAAAGAAAAGAAAAATATCTAATTTAAAAAACTTGAATGTAACTTCATTGTAGATTATGTACATCAAATTTTCAAAATATTTTAACTCATAACTAACCCATAAATCCATATATATATATATATATATATATATATAAAGTTTATGCATGAGATGCATTCCTGCACTACAAAGGAGGAGAGAAATGATCAATATTTTAAAGCTCGTATATACTAACCCACTTGAAAAATGATTCACTGAACTACCCGAAGGTTTTAGAACCTCTGAACTCCGGAACAAGAACACATGACTATTAAGCCAGTCACCTCCCAAGAACAAGTTATGAGTGTACACATTTTGATCTCTAATAATGTGTTATTTAAAATATCAGCTTTAAAACTTTTTAAAAACAGTTTTATTGAAGTTGTGAGAACCATTACCCATTTTATTATTATTATCCAATTTTAAGGTCACGACCAAGTCAGACCCCCTTGTTTTTGGAACAAGGGACCCACCTCTACGCAGTGATTTGACTGCTAAGTCTATAAAGGCATACATACTCTACCCCCGTCTGGTTTTGAACTTGTGACCTCCTAAGAGGAAACACATGCTCTTAACCATTATGCCTATTCAATTCCATATACGTTCTTGTTGGTTTGTTTGAATAATCTTTGAACCCCTACAATGAAGATAAGATTATGGTTTAGCTAATAATGTGGCAAATATATGTGAGTTTATGGTTTAGCTAATAATGTGGTATATATATTTGAGGGTTAATTTTATTTTAAATTTCATAATGATTTGTTGGAATTATAGATTTGAGTTATCCAATTTATGCATATTTTTTTCCAAAATGATAAATCTATGTAAAATGCAATTAAATTTAAAATGAAAAATTACATTTTTTTAATTACATGACTCAATTTTCATCCAAAAAAAAAAAAAAAAACAAAACAAAACAAAACATACAACAATTAAACTATTTATTGAACAACTTGAAATTATTAGAACTTTTACCATGCAATCCCATTAACATCCTTGAACAATGTCTACAACTTTGGGTTGGAAAACTTGTCAACCAAAGATAATTTTGGGTAAGATTATGATTTGATTTTATTTAAAATACATTTTTGAATGGATAAATGAGTTCTAATTAATATATGATGAGGGACCCATGCATGAGGCTAAGTCTAAGAAGGCATACATACTCTACCCCCTCTGGTTTTGAACATGTGACCTCTTAGGAGGAAACACATGTTCTTGCCCATTAGACCCATTTAAATAAGAAACATGTCATATTTGGTTAGTTTTAATTAAACACATTATAAAACATCAATAATCTCATTCTCATTGCACTCATCTGGTTAGTTGTTGAGACAAAAGGCTTATTCTACAACCCCGTATGAGGGGATGTGTAAGTTTGTTTGTCCTTCCCTAAAATTACACCTTTAAAATAAAAATAAAAATAAAATATGCTTTAAATAGAAAAATAATGTCGGCGATAAAAAAAAATGAATGAAGTAAAACAAAATGTATGAGTAAGATGTATATATCATGAAAAAAATATGTTTTATGGTTAAAACATTTATTTAGTCCTATATAAACTCAATATAACATTCAAAAAATACAATTTAAACAAAAAAAAATTATACATTGTATTTTGTGCTCTAAAATAGTTTACACCTCAAGAAATTTGATCCCTCGGGGCTCACGTTAGATTCGTACTTAAGATGGATCTATGTCGGTGAATATTACAATGCAGTATAAAGAAGATGTGGTAAAAATATTTCACTCTCACTTTTGGAGTTATAAATAAAATATTTCCTTATATACCTTAAATACAATTTTATATAACTTTATAAAGGTAAAGTAATTCAAAAAAAAAAAAAAAAATTATAAATATTTCAATATAAAAATTAAATAAAATGTTTGAATATCTATATTAACTTCGAGTAGCATTGTCAACAAAAGAAAGAAGCTCTACAAGCCAGTATGAGGGGATGTGTAATTCCATCCATGTTCAATGTGGAGTTTTAAAATATTCTCTCATAAAAAAGGAATATTGCTATGATAAAAATAAAAATGAATATGTCATGCATGTTTAGTTAGTTGTCCATGTGACCTTCATGTAAAGTAATTAGAAATTAAAATAAATAAATAAAATTAAATACATAACATGTTTAAATGTTTAAGCTTATGCTTTTCAAAAATATTTCAACACTTAATTTAAATAAACTATTTGAAGATCTATGTTGATTAATTTATGTTGATATCAACTTCACATATATTTATATATAGAAAAAAATAATGTTAAAAGAAGACATTTTAATATTATATATAATAAAATATTCAATGTCGAAAAAACACGGATCTTGACCGCGCTGCGTTCTAGGGTTGGCAACCGCTGATCCGCCGCCTTGGCCCTCTGCGCGCAGTCCCCCTCCTTCCTTTGGTGATCCAGATCCATCCTTGTTCGATCTGAGTTGCTCTGGGGGCTATGCCCGCTACTCAAGGTTGAGCTCGGCTAAATCGAGCAAAATTTTGATCCAATGGAGCCTCCTGTGGCCCCCTCTGAAGCCGAGGCTTTTGTCAGCCTGCTGAGATCTCTTCCCAAAAAGAAAACCACTGAGGCAGCGAAATTTGTCAAACGCTTGGATGACATCCCCGAGATCTCGCTTCCTCCCGAGAAGCTGATCCAGGTTGCCCTCTCTCTTGCTGAGCGTGCATTAGTTGGACAGTTCACTGGGCTCTGGCCCTCCCCCAAATCCACTGAGAGTTGGGTCGCAAGGAACTGGGCGCCACTCATCAAGAGCAGAGTTACCTCGTATTTCCTGGGGAAGGGTTTCTTCCTGTTTGAATTCGCTGAAAAAGAAGACAAGGAGCTGATATTCCGCAATGGCCCTTACTTCATGGGCCCTCAAGGGCTGTATCTGAACAAATGGACGCCTGATTTCGACCCAACAGTGGACGTTCCCTCAGCCGTCCCCGTGTGGGTTCGTTTGCCAAATCTGCCAATGCATTGCTGGAACTGGGAATCCCTCATGCACATCGGAAATACCCTAGGTAAATTCATTGACCGCGCCAACAGCAAAGATCAATTTGACTGCGCTAGAATCTGTGTTGAAGTTGATCTGGAGATCGGTCTGCCGGAGGCGATAAAGATTAAAGTGGGCAGCTGGTCGCATGTCCAAAAACTAGACTATGAGCAGCTCCCGTTTAAGTGCAGGAAATGCCACGTCTACGGCCACTTTGCTAGAGGTTGTCCGAAGAACAGTGATGCAGAGAAGGGTAAGGAGGAAGGATGGACTCAGGTTAAAAGAGCCAAAAACAAAGCTCCAAGATCCGGCAATAACAATACCAAAGCCCCACAGGCCGGCTCAGGGCTTCAAACCCCTCACATGGAGGATCAAGGAAACAAATTTATTCAGTTAAGTTCAGCAACAGAAAACTCCCAAGGAACAGAGACACAAAATGAAGGACCATCTCACAACGAGCCCCAGCCGGAGTCAAAGCAAGCCGATAAAAATACAGTCATAACGGAAGAGATACCCTCAGAAGAGACTGAGGATGGGCAAAGCTCGAAGGATTCAGAAGAGGAAGGAGAAATAGCAAGTGCACAGGCTTCGCCCAGACAGTCAATGAGAGGCCGAAAATCCGCCCGAGAAAAGAGAGAGCAGGAGACATACAAAGACAAAGTGCAAGGAAGTCAGCCCACCCTTGAGAAACCCCTGGCTAAGACTCCGAAGATGACTAGAAACCAGATCCAGAGCTCCAAAGGAGCTCCCCACTCCAAAAGCAAATAATGAAGATCGTCTCCTGGAACTGCAGGGGTATGGGGAGAAAAATAAAAGAAGAAGCCATTAAAAGTCTGATAAGATCCGATTCTCCTGACATACTCCTCATCCAGGAGACTAAAATGGAGGATAAGGCCTTCCTCCACATAGGCAAAAATCTATGGAAAAGAAGTGAAGGGCAAGCAGTCTCAGCCCGGGGTGCCTCAGGAGGCCTGGGAACTCTATGGAACACAAACAAATTCATGAAGGTTCAAGAAATCGCCAACTCTCACTGGCTGTTCACAAAGCTGAAGCATGTGGGCTCAGATGAGACCCTTTGCCTTATTAATGTGTATGCTCCAGTCAACGCTGGAGAGAAAAAGGTCTGCTGGGAATCCATTAGAGGATTGGAAGATTCTGAAATTCTGGAAAACATCATCATTGCCGGAGATCTAAACCTCACCTTATCCTTGGCCGAAAAACGCGGAGGAAGCATAGTAAGGGATCCGGCGTGCGAATGGGTGGAGGACTTGCTTCAGGATTGGGACATGATCAACATCAAGCCCTCATCAAGCAAATATACCTGGTCCAACAGAAGACTCGGCCCAGGTCACATTGCTGCAAGGTTAGACAGATTTTTTGTTCAAAGTTCTTTTCTTCTTCTTGGTTTAGAATCTAGAATGCACATTCTTCCATGCAGTGTATCTGATCACAGACCCATCAAGCTAGATCTCGTGGCCCATATGGACCAAGGCCCCATTCCTTTTAAATTTAGCCCCCTGTGGGTCAAGGAGCAGACCTTCATGCAGTTAGTAAAAAATACATGGAAGCAGCCTGTCAACGGCTCAGCCTTCTACGTTTGGGAAGAAAAGCTCAGGAGAGTGAAGGCTGCTCTGAAAACATGGGCTAAACTCCTACCCAATCCAGCAATGGAAAGGAAAAAGATCCAAAAATGCCTAGAGATCCATCAGTTGAAGGCGGAAAATGAAGTGATCACAAAGGAAGTCTTGGATAAGGAAGCTGAGCTTCAGCAAAAGCTTCTAAAAGCAAGCTTGGCTGAGGAAGAGTATTGGAGGGTCAAATCTCGTAGACTCTGGCTCAAGGCAGGAGATAGGAATTCTTCTTTCTTTCACAAGCAATCACAGGCCCGGAAAAACTTTAACTCCATCTCTGAAATTAAGGAAGGGAATAACACCCATAGAGATTCCCAAAGCATAAAAAATGTCGCCTTCTATCATTTCAAAAGCCTGTATATTGAAAAAGAGGACCAGGGACAGATGTCATCCTTAGTGGATGAGGTTCCAGTTCTGATTTCGGCCAGAAAAAATCAGTTATTGGAAGCAGATGTCACTAATGAGGAAATTAAAGCCGCCCTCTTCGCCATGGAGCTCGACAAGGCTCCGGGCCCAGATGGTTTCACCGCCAAATTCTTGCAAACTTGTTGGCAGATAGTGGAAAAAGATTTAGGCAGAATTGTTCAAAAATCTCAAGCTTGCCAGAAAATAGGAGGAGGTACCAACTCGGCTTTCTTAGCCCTTATCCCTAAGGAAAAGGAGCCAACACTTTCTCCAGATTTCGCCCAATCTCCCTTTGTAACATAGGCTACAAGCTGATAACAAAAGTGATCGCCAATAGGTTGAAAGCTATCCTTCCATCCATCATTCTAGAGAACCAGGGAGGCTTCATCCAGGGAAGACAGATTGTGGACAACTTTATCCTGGTTCAGGAGGCCATACACTCAAGCTTGACCCGAAAAGAGAAAGGCGTGGTGGTCAAATTAGACCTTGAAAGTGCATTTGATAGAGTAAGGCACAGGTTTCTGTTGGATGTCATGCACAAATTTGGGTTTAGTCCCAGGTTCATCAACTGGATCAAGGCTTGTATCAGTGAACCTTGGATCGCCCCTTTGGTGAATGGAAGGGCCACAGACTTTTTCAAGGCCTCCAGAGGGCTGAGGCAAGGGTGCCCTTTATCACCCTTGCTCTTCATGATCCAAGCCTCCATCCTTAGTTTCCTCTTGAACAAAAAGCAGGATGATCAAGAAATAATGGGAATAAACATTGCAAGAGGCGTCAAAAGTATAAATCATGCCCTGTTCGTAGATGATACTCTTCTCCTGGGCGCTGCCTCCCTTCCTTCAGCAAAAAATTTCAAGGAAGTGTTGGATGACTTTTGTGAGGACTCAGGAAGTAATCTCAACAAATCTCAACAAAGGCAAATGCCACATCTACTACTGGAATATAAAGGCCAGAATGATTCAAGCCATTTCTAACTGTTTTGGTTTTGCAGCCTCCTTTGCCTGGTCATCCTTCAAGTACCTAGGACTCCCTATCTTCCAAAAAAGAGCCCTCAGTAAAGACTGGTTGCCTTTGCTGGATAAAATCAAGTCAAAAATCTGTTCCTGGGGATACAACTGGCTCAACCTAGCAGGTAAAACAGTGCTAATAAAAGCTGTACTAAATAGTCTTCCTATTTATCAGGCTGCAGTGATGATGGCTCCTCTTGTCATCATAAGGAAAATTGAGGAGTATATCAAGAATTTTTTCTGGAAAGGAGGGAAAGCCAATGAGAAGAGAATACCCTTAATAAACTGGGATACAATCTCCCTGCCCAGAATGGAAGGGGGTCTAATTTCAAGAACATTAACAATCAAAATATTGCCTTGGGTGCAAAGCTGCTATGGAGGATAATCGAGTCAAAGCCGGGCTGGGCTCAACTTGTGTTGTGGAAAAAGTACTTCCGTGGGCAGAGAACCCGTTGTCTTGACAATCCTATCACCACCTCTGGAACTATGATCCATAAACTGTGTGACAGAGCCTCTGCTTTAATCAAACAGCACTTGCATTGGATCCCTGGGAACGGGAAACATATCAAAATATGGGAAGACCGCATTATGGGCAGCGACCCCATTGTGGATGACTGCTCTCTGTCCCTGCTAAAAGACTGGATGGACAGCGCTGGAGTCAAAACACTGTGGGATTTATCACAGTGGGAAAATAACAATTGGCAGCGCTGGAGAAACATTGAGGTGCCTTCGCACCTGACTAAAGACTACTCCAATCTCCTTAATCAACTAAAAGGAAAAGCTCCTCTAAATATCAGCAAGGCAGATACACGAGGTTGGGGATCGATCCCAGGCAAGTATACTGTCTCACAGGGATATAAGCAGCTCATTCAGAAACCATACGCGCCGCCTGACCCGAGACCCTGGCAGGGGATTTGGTCTCATCCTACGATCCCCAAGATTGATGTTTTCTGTTGGCTTCTTGGTCACCATCGGATCCTGACGGAAGACAGATTGCACAAAAGAGGATTCAATGGCCCCTCGCGCTGCTCTCTATGTGGAAACTCTGAGGAATCAGCCGCCCATCTGATGTTGTCATGCAATTTCGCATCTGTTCTCTGGGAAGAGGCGTTAAGTCCACTGAACGCTGAATTCATCACGCCCAACCACTGCTCAGATCTGTTTGCTAACTGGTTATACAGGTATCCTGGTGGCACTCAAAACCAGCAGATTAAAATAGCCTGGATCGCTCTGCCAAAAATCATCTGTTGGCACATTTGGTTGGAACGAAACAACAGGATATTTAATGACAAAAAGAGTGACCCTGCAATGATCTGGATCAAAATCAAAAGTCATCTGAAGGACTGTATGGGAGATCAGTTGGACAGAGAAGGCCTCAGTGATCAAGACGCAGCTTGGGGAAATTCTCTGGGCCTTCAATTCATTGACAAAATCAGGCCCCCCTCTCCCCTAAAGCAATGGCAAATCCGCCTCAATGCTGAAGATCTAGATGAATTATGCAAAATAAAGGCAAGAAAAACTCTGTTCTTTGACGGAGCCGCAAAGGGCAATCCCGGCAATTCTGGAGCTGGTGGGGTCATTAAAAATGCAGATGGCAGAATCGAATCTAGATATGCCTGGGGAGTGGGCTTCAACTCCAGCATTCAAGCTGAAGCCTTGGCTCTCCTTCAGGGACTCAAGATGCTTACCTATCTGGGCATCAAAGATGCAATCATCTTTGGAGACTCTCAGTCCATAATTAAGCTTATGGTGGATAAAACCACTCCATCAGATGTAAGACTAGCGAGACTCCTCAGCAGAATTAGAGTTCTGATTAACACTTTCCAGAACCTGGAGTTCCTGCATGTTAAGAGAGAAAACAATAAAGAAGCCGATGCAAAAGCCAATAAAGCGGTGTTTCTCCCTCCTGGAACGCTCCTAAGAGATGGAGAGGAAAGCTGGGACCCTATACCTTAAATCAGTCTAATTAAAATGTTTTATTGCCTTTTAATGAAGCAGTTTGTCTGTATTAGCAGTCTAGGAAAGATAGATAAAGTTGTAAGAACTGCAGCTAGTAAAAAATGCAAGCTCAGTGGAGGGGAAATCAAATGGATTCGGATAGAAGAGAAACCTGATCACTGTGCATCTCTATGTAAACCGAATTACGGCTTTCCAGCCAAGAATTAATACAACAACCTACTCGTCTCTGTCAAAAAAAAAAAATTATTCAATGTCAAAAAGAAAAATGTAATTGAAAGTTAAAAATAAAATTAAATAAATTAAGTACTTCCTAATCAGAGTAATAAGAGGGATATGCGTAACTATTTCAATTTTAAATATAAAAGTAATATGTGACATTTAAAAATATATTGAAAGTAACAAAAAAATCAATGTGGGTTATCAATAAAATATTTTAATACAAAATAATATTGATGTATACTTAAAAATATATTAATAACAAAAAAAAATCATTTTAATGTGCATAGTGTGAAGGGAATGTGTAAGCCCTACTCAATGTGGAGTTGACATGTGTCTAAAAATAAAAGTAAAATATTCTCTAATACAAAAGCAACTTTGGCTATAATAAAAAATAAAATGAATATGTTATACATGTTTAGTTAGTTGTTCATATGACGTAATATAATTTTGCGTAAAGTAATTAGAAGTTAAAAAAAAATATGTAAGTAAATGTTTAAATTTATTCTTTTCAAAAATATTTCAACTTGGGATTTAAATAAACTATATAACTTATGTTGATGTCAACTTCACATATATGTATATATAGAAAATACAAATATTGAAAAAACACATTTTAATGTTATATATAATAAAATATTCAATATTAAAAATAATAATAATAATATTAATTAATTAATTAATTAATTAAAAGTTAAAATATAAAATAAAAAAGGTCATGTACTTCTTAATCAAAATAATAATAGAGATATGTGTAATTCTTTTAATTTTTAATATAAAATTAATGTGGTATTAAAATATTGATAATAATAAAAAAAATATGGGTTATATATATAAAAATAAATAAAGTAATAGTATAATAGATTTTAATTTAATATACAGTTAATATTATTAATATACAGCCCCACGGGGGTAGGCGAGTTGGTAATCACAATGCGGTGAAGTTCGTTAGAAAGGCGGGCTCCATACTGAAGGTCACGAGTTCAATTCCCTCGGACTAAACTGGAGCTGTGGAGAGGGGCGGGCACAGTTTCCAGGGGTAATCGACCCCGTGTAACGCGAGTTGCGAGGCTGTTCCAGTTGCCGATTCGTCTATAAGCAAAATATATATATATATATATTATATTAATCTACTCCAAATAAATATATAAAATATATTGACAATCACATAATGGTGACAATAAATACATATTAATAATAATAATTGAATGTTATTATTATGTTATATGTGAATTGTATTATAGTTTTAAATTTAACTATTAATATATTAGCAAAATTTAATGTAATAACTAATATTATATTAATATACAAAATAATGTTAGTATAATAAGTATAATTATATAAATATATAAATATAAAATAATATGGCTATTATTATTTATATAGTTATTAATAATCAGAAATATTAGCCGTTAACAAAATACACCTAATAGTTATTAATGTGGTGGGTGGTGGATATACGCCTATCTTATAGTGGTATATCAACCACATTGGTAGATGTGGTTGTGCTAGTGTTATATATAATAAATTATTCAGTGTAAAAAGGAAAAAAGTAATTGAAAGTTAAAATAAAAAATAAAAAAGATCAAGTACTTCCTAATCAGAATAATATGAGGGATATGTGTAATTTTTTCAAATTTTTAATATAAAATTAATGTGACTTTAAAAATATTGATAATAACAAAAAAAATTAATATGGGTTATCAATAAAATATTTTCATACAAAATAATATTGATGTATACTTAGATTAATAACATAAAAACATTAAGCAAAGTCTTTTAGTAGAAATCACATAAGAGAATTTTTTGGGCGACGCCTTTCAAACCAACAAGTGTGGTTCATCATCTAGTCCTAATGATGAACCACACTTGTTGGTTCGAAACGCCTAGGCCAAGAAAAATTCTCTTATGTGATTTCTACCAAAAGACTTTGCTTAATTTATTATGGATCACAAAAACTTGAATACAAAGAACAAAAAATATTTTAATGTATGAATAAAATGCGTATGCACCCGCATATAAAAAAAATTGACATGTTAATTATGTATATATTATATATTGATTTTAAAATATTATGTATAAATCAGATTAAACAATTATTAAAAAAAACATTTTTAATAGTGAAAACTACTTTCAATATTTTACAATATGATTTTGTTTAGATATATTTTTCTCTATTCAAGAAAGATATTTTGAAATTACAAATTTGTGCACGCTATATATATGATGCAAAAATACAATTTAGACAATTATATATATATTCATTTTGTTTTAAATTTTTTACTTAAAAAATGTTTGGATTTGACGAAATTTAATACATCTTACTCGTACGCAATTAAGTGAAATAATTAACATATTAATTAATTGTTTTAATTTTATTTTATTAGTTAAGTATTATTCGTATACTTCTATTTTTTTTTTTCAAAAGCATGGCAATAACATATTAATTAATTGTTTTAATTTTATTTTATTAGTTAAGTATTATTCGTATACTTCTATTTTTTTTTTCCAAAAGCATGGCAACATCCATGCAATGATAGCCCCATGTTGTGTTACCTTGTATGTGTGTTTTTGGAGCATGCTTTAATCCGTGCGTTAGACTGTCAAGCATTGTGTCGCATGATGGTTGGTAACAAAATTATGATTTCAAATAAATACCTATTTGACTAATGTATTTGATTGTTTTCTTAAGGTAATTATGGTTTGGGGTTATTGAGTAGTCGCTATCAGCCATAATCCAATCACACATCAATAAAAAGCGATTTAATATATTAGGGTTAACCTTAAGGGTATCGAAAAGATTTAATTTCATCATTTTTTAATAGGAAAAAGGACTATGTTTAATTTAATTGTCGTTTTGTTTTGTTTTAGGATAGTTGACAACAAAATTATATTTATTTAATATGGGTATATAAATTAAATAACTAATAAATACTAATAGTTTTATAATTAAAAATCATATAATTAAAACAAATAATAATAATATAAATAATTATAAATTTAGTAAATTAATAAATTTAATTATAATTTTTTATTAAATAATGACAAAGAAGAATATTCTTTGTAATTAAATCCTACAATGTACATGTAATATTTGTAATAAAATAAATTCTAAGAATGACACTTAATTTCTAAAATAAACATGAATGCACATATAATTAAATGTGTTATATGTGGTATGCAATCTTCAACCCTCCCCTGTGTTATATTCAAGCCTGCTTGGTGACCTTTTCCATGTTCTTCTTTTCCCTGTGGCCATCTCCTTATTTGTTTCACATTGGTTTCCACCCTCCACGACTTTGTGGCCCCTAAGACCCCTCGCTGCTTGGTTTCTCTTGTCCTCTTGGTTGAAGACTTAAACCTTTCTCTTTTATGATATTGCTCTTGCTTCACAATCATGTATCCTTTCTTGCTTTGTTCTGCCATCCCAGCATGCCCCAAGAACACATGCAGAGTCATAGAGGCTCTACAAACCAAGGCACAAGCAATGTTAGGGCCCAATAAGAGCCTTGGTTCTGCAGCGCAGTCCCAACTCTAGTGGTACGATTTGTGGATGATAACAGTGGTTCCTTAATTACTGGCTAGTCTTGGTACACTCCGGCTAGTTTGGCTCTAATAATCAACCTCCTCAATGATAATTTCACTCTATTGGCGTTAACACATCTAGAATAGGCTGGCCATATGAAGCCCAACTAGAGATAATGACTTTCTATGATTTTTCTAACATTGGCTCTATCAATTATCAGGAATTAGGTCAACTCAGCATTCACTCTAGGTGCATTAGTGTTTTCTAGTTATATGCATAAGATTTTTTGAAGTTTCCTCGAGCCTCTTTTCGTTGGTCTCCTTATGGCCACCTCCTTATTCATTTCACATTAGTTTCCACTCTCCACGAATTTGTGGCTCTTGAGACCCCTCCTTGCTGAGTTTCCCTTGTCCTCTTTGTTGAAGTCTTAAACCTTTCCCTTTTATGTCATTTCTTTTGCTCCACAAACTTGTATCATTTCTTGCTTTGTTTCACCATCCCAACATGCCCTGGGAGAAAATGCAGGGCCACAAAGGCTCTACAAACTGAGGCGATGACAATGTCAAGGCCTGATATAGAGCCTTCACTATGACAAGGATATTTCATGCCAACACTTTTGGCCCTGTCTAGAGGGACTTATATCATGGCACTACTGTAGACATGGTAGACTGAAATGAATTCAAAAATGATGAGATTAGTGCCTCAGTTTTTGGATGTCTCCCTAACCCATAACGCACCCACGGCAAGTAGAATCAATACCTTTGTATAGTAGAGATTTACTATCACATGAAAGCCTTCTTGGGCCAAGTACTAGTAGATAGCCATGAAGCCCATAAGGGGATCCCTATGCAACTCAATGACATTATAGCAAAGAATCAAAACATGGCTATGGAGCACCATGATTTAGTCGTGTGATTGGGACATATCAAAGCCATCCTCCTTAGAGGAAAAGGACTTGCTTCACTAGGACCTGCAGCTCTAATTGACGTCTCCATGTCAACATGGCTTTAGCAGTACTATCAAATTTCCTTCAATTGTTCCTTTCGTCATTATCTTCTATACACAACACCATTGCTTTTATATTGTTAACATGCATTTACTTTGTTTTAGTTATCATGATCGTTGTAGTAGGCTTATGATAGGGATGATCTTATTATTTTTTTGTTAAAATTCATTTTCTTATGTCGTTGGTCTAGTTTCCCAAGTGATAAAAAGGAAAACAATTGTTCATAATTATAACTGTGAGTTATTTTAAAATATTCAATAAAACTTGTAAATAAAAGAAAAATCAAAAGTGTATTCTCAAAACTACATCAGACCAATTTCATACTAAACATGTTGCCTAGTTATCTCTACTTGTAATTCGAATGTCTAGATCCCAAATATAAACTTGGCCTATCGTGAAGCTAGTCTCCTAGGTTTGATGCAAGTGTACAATGGGTTGAATAGATGGTATCATTGACCTCTTGGTGGAGTTTTGATATCATAGTGAAAGTTGCTCATTTTATACATCATTGTTGTGCATCATCATTTTTAGAAGAGCATCATTATCTATCAATTTATATTTAGATCTGGCCATGTAGTAGCCAACTCAACCTAGACCTTGATCGAAATTGAATTTTGTTGCAACCTCTAGGTTAGTCCCACATTTAAATTTGACTAGGAAATCTCTAATTTGGAATGGAAAAATCATTGCAGCTCGAATGTGGGCCTCATGTAGAGCTACTTAATGGTTGAATATTGGGTCAAGTTCCCTTCTCCAAAATTTTATTGGCCCAAGGAATTACCTAATTCCAAAGCTTAAATGGGTGCATTCAAATTTCGTGAGGAAGAGATGGATTTACGGGTAACCTCTTCACATGGGAAATTTCCTTAGCGATTTAACGACCAAGACAGGTTGTGGCACTACAATTAGAAGTTAAGCTACCATGAAATGAATAAATAACTACGTGGGTTAAGACCAGATGAGATGGGACTGGAAGGCCCAATAGCACAAGAATGGGAGTTGATCTGGAGTGAGATGAAATTGGTAGGTATTAGATGGGAGGTTGGCAAGGATCGGATTACTTGGCTTGGAAAAATGAAGGAAGGAGGCATAGTAGTGGCAGACATCTATAACACTTTTTGCAAACAAGGGGCACACAATAATGAGTTATGTTGGTTTTACAAATTTTGGAAATCTATAATTCCTATTAAGATCATTTTATTTCTGTGGCTTGTTTGGAAAAACAAGAACTTGACATAGAAAGTTCTACAAAAGAGGAAATGGCAGGGATCAAGGGTATGTGTATTGTGTAGGGAAGCAGTGGAAAATAATGACCACATATTTCTGAGATGCCCAATTGCTATGAAGATCTAGTGTTGCATTGCACGTGACATTGGTTTTCCGCACAACCAATATTTAAACATCACGGACTATTTGTGTTGGTGGAGCAAACAAAAAACACAATGGAAGACTATCCCATTAAATTTCTTTTGGGAAATATGGAGATGGAGCAATAAGGTTATCTTTGAAAAGTAGAGGGAACATGAAACACAATTAATGGACTGCATTATTGGATGGTATATCTATACTTATGACAACAACAGGGGCCCCATGGCGGACTAATAGTAGGAAGCCTGGCCTAAGGAATGTATACCCTATCGGTTTCTTTGATGGTGTGACACAAAGGGGTATATGTGGATGTGGTTTCTGGATCAGAATATCGAGGGAACAAGAATTTTGGGTACACTGGGGTGCTGGCAGAGGTACAAATATGAAGGCTGAAGTTATTGCATTATGGGGACTCCTTTGGTTCTCATCATACTTGGACATCCCCTCCATCCATATATTTGGGGACTCTCTATCTATCATTGATCATATTCAGGGAAATAACAAAATAAACCAACCACAGCTACATGGATGGCTCAGACAGATTGGGATAATTTGGGACACCCTCAAAGACTCAATGATTTAGCACATTGGGAGGGAATACAACCAAAATGTGGACAAGATGTCAAAGATGGGACTACTGGATGCACTGGACATGATGCATATTGAGATAAAGTTGGGTGACAACACACTAGATGTGGGGATTTTCCCACTCCGAGATAATATATCACATGGATGGGTCAATATCACTAATCTGGCTCTTTCATTTTTCATGAAGACGGGTTGTGCATGGACTTTTTGCTATTTTGGAATGAAAGGTTTATTATATGAAATCATATTCGATATGTATACGCTGTGAGAAATATGGGTCTTTCAATATGTTGTAGTTTATATGTTTTATTTACAATTAACTTTTACAAGTATATTTGTATAGGGAGGTATATTAGAATGTCTAGAATCAGATGGTAGATCACAAGATGATATGAGCACATATGTATATGACAAAATATTTCTGGACAGATGTATTGTTTTATATCCTTATATATAGATATAGTGTTTTTTCTTTAAAAAAATAATAATAAAAAAATAACTATGTAGGCTAGCTACTCATACTCATCATGATGATATGGAGAGTGAGCTAACTAATTTTATGAGAAATCAAAATAAATAATCACAATATACTAAACATGGATACCCATAGCAGTGTAACCAGTAATAATATCATTGATAATAACTAAATTATATTGAATACCTTCGAATATTCTTTATCCAACTACTCTCCCACATGATGATATAGTACTCTCCAAAATTTAGAAATGACTCGTCTTGCCAAACAGCCCCATGATGATATTGTCTTGCTTGTAAATGGGAATGGAATCGTGGTTGAAGGAAATAATAAATATGATAAGATAGAATAAGAGTTTCATTAAGGGATTTGAATATATTTAAAATTTATAGAAATTAGATTGTAAATATAAGTTAATTTTGTAAATTATTTTGGTAATTTATATTATATTAATTTTTTAAGTATATATTTGGTGATATTTTTAATTTATAATTGTGTTGTAATTTGTATTTTTTTATTTAAATATATATTATGGTAAAAGAAATAATAAATTTTTAATTTATTTCATTTTACAATAATTTAACAAAAAATATTTTTTTATTAATTGATTTTGATAAATATGTATAGCATATGTGTAACATTTTTCGTTACCATTTAAATATTGATGTATGAATATATTTATATATTTATTATAAAATTTATTTGATTTTATAATTTTAATAGTGATAGTATGAATATATTTATATATTTATTATAAAATCTATTTGATTTTATAATTTTAATAGTGATGTATGAATATATATTTATATATTATTTTTTTTTTTATAGAATTTATTTGATTTTATTATTTTAATTTTATATGGTTGATTGTAAATATGTTATAATGGGTTAATTTAATTGATTATAATTAATTAAATTTAATATATGGTTTATTTAGAATTTATAAGTTTAAATTTTGTGGGAGTAGTCAGGCGAATTTATAAGTTTAAATTAGAATTCCAGCTCATCCCCGATCGGTCAGGGATGTCAGGTGCTCTAACTGCATCCTGTTTTTTTGTCAGGGCGGTCAGGGAAGGGGGCGGAGAAAGAGGGTGGTGGAGCTGAGAGATGGTGGCCGAGGAGGGAGAGATTTCCGGTAGCCGGAGTCGGACGATTTTCTGGCCGGTGCCGGAAAAAGGGTCATTCTACAGCCTAGGTAGACTACTCCAATTTTGTGGAGGTTTTTTAAGTTAAGAGTTAGTTTTGTATTTCAATGATATTTATACAAATGTTAAAAAATATATTTAAAAAAATTAAAAAACATTTTTTATATAAAATATATAGTTTATGATAAATATATTTCATAGCAGCTACATCCACTCTGGTATTTTGAGTCATGGCCGGTCTGGTCCTCCTGTAGAAGCTATACTCTCTCGTGGGTCTAGCGGGCCGACTATCCATGGACACATACCTTCTGAATTGTTTAACTTTAGATTGATGATGAAGACGCTTGTGCTCATGATTGCTGATGTTCGGCTTCACAACCCTAGGAGAAGCTGTAACGGAGATCAGGGTTCGCTGAACATGAGCTCTCGCAGGGCTGCTAGGCGCACTGATAGCAAGGACTGGTCCACAACGCATTGATCTTTTCTCTGTTACATACACACTGAATATACACCCAGATATTGATCGATCCTGTAACAAAAAATTCGAAAACCCAACTCAAAAAACTACTAAATTCCCCTTTTCCCAGCGTTAATCGGCATCTGAAAGCTTTTGTAGCCCGCTATAATTTCGTTCATGCCAGAATTGGGAGTGACCATTTCGAATCGGCGATTCTACTCCCCGCGTGAATTCCAGCTCATCCCCGATCGGTCAGGGATGTCAGGCGCTCTAACTGCATCCTGTTTTTTTGTCAGGGCGGTCAGGGAAGGGGGCGGAGAAAGAGGGTGGTGGAGCTGAGAGATGGTGGCCGAGAAGGGAGAGATTTCCGGTAGCCGGAGCCGGACGATTTTCTGGCCGGTGCCGGAAAAAGGGCCATTCTACAGCCTAGGTAGACTACTCCAATTTTGTGGAGGTTTTTTAAGTTAAGAGTTAGTTTTGTATTTCAATGATATTTATACAAATGTTAAAAAATATATTTAAAAAAAATAAAAAACATTTTTTATATAAAATATATAGTTTATGATAAATATATTTCATTTAAATAAAAAAAAGTTAACCTTTTAGGCTTAAACCAACATTTAAATATATCACTTTTTATTTTATCTGCACTAATGTTACAATGTTACATTGTTTTTGTAGATTTTATATATATTTTTAGTGAATTTCCTTTGGTTTAATTGTTTAAAGACCCAATTTTTAAGGTATATAAAATAGGGATAAAAAAGGTTATAAAATTCATTATGGTTAACCACTTAAAAATAAAAACTTCGTTTTTGATGATTTGAAAAAAAATGTATTTTTTAAAATTGTTTTTATTTTTTAATGATTTGAAAAAAGTTATTTTTTTTAAAGTATGTATAATTTTATTTTTATTTTAATAAATATTAATATTTCAATTATAAAAATGTCATTAATATTAAAATATTAAAAATTTCAATTCAAAATTAAGAATTTTTGTTTAAAAACCTATAATTATAAAATTATTTATTATATTTATTTTTAGAAAGAAATTACAATGATAACTTCATAAATTTGAAATAATAGCAATGTTGAGTGTTCAATCAATATCATCATGCTTTTCCTCTTTATGTTTAATTTAAAAATGAAAAAACAAAAAACAAAATTAAGTTTGAAGAATTCAAGTATATTTGTGAAGAAAATCTAAATGTGACCAAGTAAAGTAATCTTCTGAAATTGACATCAATTACATCTTAAAAATGGATGTATTTCTAAGTTTAATTTCATTGAAAGATTATGGCAATTAAACATAGAAATACATGCATTTGACATTAAAAAGTAACCCTTCTCTCCCTCAATGTTTTATAAAATAAATGAAAATAATGTTGAATAAATGACATGTTATGTTAAAGTGCAATTTAAATATTTTATGTTTTTTTTCCTTCTTAAACTATATTTTTCAATGAATCCTAAAATCAAGTTAAATTTATTGAAATGACATATTTGAGTGGTTAAATTTACGTAACTTAACTATATTAAAATTTATTTATACATTTAAAACTACATTTCAAATAACTAAAAATAAAAATATCCCAAAAAAATATCATCAAATTCTCATAATAAAAATAAAATAACTACCAGAAACATAATTAATAAAAAGAAAAGAAAAAATTAAATTTCACTATCATATTAATAATTATCACCCATACAAAATTAATATTCCTTAATCACGATAATTATCCCCAATATAAAATTGATATTCCTTGATGGGACCAGCCCGTAACTTATATTTTAATATGATTAACAATGATACACCAACGCTTTAATCAACAGTTGTATGATTAGCAAATAATTCGGGGATTAATACATTTGATTAGGCGCTAAACAAAGGATTGTTCTGGATATTTGTTGGGTGGCATTTATGTCGGAATTCAATGATGGCTTGCTGGCTGTACCTGCCTCGGTTACTATTTTCCCGCTCTTGGTTGTTACCAAAACCCTTGGTTCTTTGTCATTCGGTCATTTTCATTTGCATTTTCATTGCTCCAAGGGTTTATGTCTGCACCGAGGATTTGTGCTGCGTGTGGAGTTTGGCAGCCAGGTTCTGTGTGCGCCCAGCTTTGAGTTTTCTTGTCTGATGGCGAGATATATCTGCTTGTACTTGTGGCTTTGTCGCCTGGATTCCTAGGTACAGTGTGGAAGGTTTCCTTGTCTGTATGAGAAAATTATTGTTGTTTCCGTGTGTCTGGTTATTACACTTTCCCCTGTTCCCTTGTTTTGTTCCATTACAGTCCTTCTGATTGTTAGCTTATGGTTGATGGGTGATTATTCTGCATTCTATAGGTCACAGTCGCGGTGGCCTCCTCAGCTTCGCAGTCCTGGCTAGGTAAGTCGTTCTTCCATGATATTGCTTATCCTCTTCGATTTTCTCTAGCACTAACAAAGTCCGCTCCATGGTCTGCAGGGTTTCACCATTGACAGTGGCTCAGTGGGGTTTCACTCCTCCCACACGAATCCTCCTCAAGTAAACAATTTCCCTGACTGTGCTTTCAGTTCTCTTTTTTTTTCTTTTGTTACCTCCAACTACACTCGGCATACATTTGATTTTTAGTACTCTGTTGTCTCACTGTGCAGGCAAGGGTTTATTCCCAGGCGTGGTCTACGAAACTACTCTGGCTCCGATAGGCTCGTTCTCTGCTACTATTGTCAATTTTTGGTTTGGTTGACTCTGTTAGTTTACTGGGCAAAGTTCCAGTACTCCTTCGTTGAATTTCCTTTGTTGTTGTGCATCCCAGGATTCAATTTGTATATAATTTTTGACTGTGCTCTGAACACTTGTAATTTTTGTCCACCTTTCTATGGTGGCCGACTAAACCCTCACTGTCAGGGTTTTGCTATATCGTGTTTCCTTTTCCTCTGTTCTTAACTGAGTATGTTGGGATTGTTTGAATGTATACAAATATTTTTGGTTATAAAAGGAATTAACAGGAAAAAATTTTGTGTAATTCGTTTACCTCTATTTTGGGGTCGTTATTCAGTGATTACATTCTCGTTCGATTCCAAACTGCTCGTACTGTTGTTTGCTTTCGTTTATTTGGACTCCGTTGTGGTTGTTGTCGGAACTCCGTGCTGGGAATGCTCGTTTGGTTTCTCTGTTTGCTCTCTCTGTTTTATAGAAGGGAAACAAAAATACAATAGATAGGAATGCACAGTGCTATTTAGTTTGCTTACTCAATAGTTAGAGGAAAGCTGTTACATATGGATTTAGATACTCGAATGAAAAATCACTTTATTTTTATTGTATTTCTCTTTTTATGCATTCAACCCCTCCAGAATGATTTACATTGGTTTTTGCATTGTATGGAGACAGTTACTTGAACTGTTCTCGATTACCCTTCAGTTACTTTTATAGTTACACAATTGATGACTATGTTGGGTTTTCTTGTACTGTAGGATTTACAATATTATATTTTTTTTATGAACAGACAACTGTAAAATGGATTAAGAAAATGACAGAACAACGTAACTGTAATGACACTATCCTAACTGTATTGTTCCTAATATTCCTTAACTAATAATAAAAATAAAAAACTAGTTTCTAGACACTGTTTTATTCAGTAAATGTAAATGAAACTAAAAGACATTGAACCTGTCCTCCTTAGCTGAGACCAACACCTGGTCATGGTGCCCTTAGCTGGATGCTCCTGCATCAGGCTCCCGGGGTAAGAAAAATTCATGACTCCGGTCCATGAGCTTCTCGACTGAATAACTCGCCTGCTCTATCTGTCTGGCGTTAAGCCACGAACTGTCCTCAATGGGACGGTTCTTCCACTTGACCAGATATTGCAGATATTCCTTCCGCCAAGTTCGCTTGGCCACCTGAGTGTCGAGGATCCTCTCGATCTCGAGGGGCTGAGCATAAGGCATTTGTCTCATCCAAGACTCACTTCCTTCCTGTGTGTCCCATGTAGGCCGTGTTGTATTGTCTTCCTCTGGACCAACAGTGTATGGAAACAGGTCTGCCACATTAAAGATGGGCGAGATGCCTATTCCTGGTGGTAGTTGTAATTCATAAGCATTTGCTGAAAATTTCCAGAGAATTTTGTAGGGGCCTATCTTTTTGTACTTCAGTTTGTTGTATGCACCTCTAGGAAAATGTTCCTTGCGCAAATGTGCGAGGACTTCATCCCCCACATTAAATTGTACCTCTCGTCATTTCAAATCTGCCCGCTGCTTATACTTTTGACTGTTATCCTGCAACTTCATTTTCACCTGCTCGTGTAGATCATTCATTGCTTTGGTGAAATCTTCCCCATCAACACTTCGTCTTTCCTATTGTCCTAGATCTCATAACTCATGCACTTCGCGAGGATGCATGCCATATAAGATCTGAAAAGGACTGTAACCCGTGCTACGATTGGGCGAGTCGTTGTAAGCGAACTCCGCCTAGGCAAGTACTCGATCCCACATTCGTGAATTTTCACCAATCAAACTTCGT
This sequence comes from Pinus tabuliformis, assembly GCA_031772625.1. Classification (NCBI taxonomy): domain Eukaryota; kingdom Viridiplantae; phylum Streptophyta; class Pinopsida; order Pinales; family Pinaceae; genus Pinus; species Pinus tabuliformis. The sequence continues at coordinate 769,322,054 of CM062816.1, forward strand.
AGTAGGTTCCCCAAGCTCCTGTTTACCACCTCTATTTGCTCGTCGGTCTGTGGGTGATAAGCAGAGCTGAAACTTAACTGCATGTCCATCTTCTTCCACAAGGTGCGCCAGAAGTGCCCTGTAAACTTCACGTCCCTGTCAGAGAGAATGGACTTAGGTAGACCGTGTAGCCTGATGATCTCTGTAAAGAACAAGTGGGCCACGTGAGTGGCATCACTGGTTTTTCTGCAAGGGATGAAATGTGCCATCTTTGAAAACCGGTCTACTACTACCATCACTGAATCATAACCCCACTGCGTCCTTGGTAGACCCAAGATGAAGTCCAAGCTGACTGAGTCCCATGGTCTACTCGGAATGGGCAATGGCATGTAGAGTCCCGTATTTTGACTGTGTCCTTTTGCCAACTGACACACTTTACATCTAGTCACAAATCTCTGCACATCCCTTCACATTCTTGGCCAATAATAAAAATGGTTGAGTTGCTCTAATGTCTTGTCTATGCCGAAATGTCCGGCTAGACCTCCACTGTGCTTCTCCCGAATGATATTCTCTCTCATTGAACAATCAGGAATGCATAACTATCCCCCTCTAAACAATAGCTTCTCCTGCAAATTATAGTCCAACCACGGACTATTGTTTCTTAGCAAAGGATTCTGACAGGCTTCATAAGCCTCTTTGAAATCCGTGTCGGTCTGATACAAGTCTTTCAAATGCTCAAAGCCCAGCACTTGTATCGTTCTCTCTTGTAAGAGCAAGACTCTTCTGCTTGACGCATCCACTACCTTATTGGCCTGCTCGCTAAGGTGTTTCAACACAAAGGTGAAACTCTACAAATATTCAACCCACTTAGCATGCTTGTGATTCAGCTTATGCTATTGCATCACGTATTGCAGTGTAGAATTATCTGAAAATAAAACAAACTCATTCCCCAGCAGATAGTGTCTCCAATGCTTCAGTGCTTGGATGACAACATAGAATTCCTTGTCGTAGGATGAATACTTCTGCCTACTTTCATTCAACTTCTCGCTGAAAAACACAACAGGTTTGTCTTCTTAGCTAAGTACAGCTCCAATGGCCGTACCGCTTGCATCACAGCGAACCTGAAAAAGCTTTTTAAAATATGGCAATCTCAGGATTGGTCTTTCTGTGATCTTCTTCTTCAGTAGCTGAAAACTCCTTTCTGCTGCCTCGGTCCAACGAAAAGGTTGACTTGCCTTCTTTATAGTGTCCAACATAGGTGCGCAGATTTCACTGAAATTCCTTATGAATTTACGATAAAAACTTGCCAGCCCATGAAAACTACGTACCTCAAACAGACTTTTTGGGGATGGCCAGTTGACAATTGTTGCAATCTTCTCTGGGTCCATCTTCAACTCGTTTTCTGCAATCACAAAACCCAGATAAACCAATTTCTTTTGCAGAAAAGTGCATTTTTTTTCAGATTTATCAGCAGCTTATTTTGCTACAATTTTTCTAGCACACTTCAAACGTGTCGAAAGTGTTCCTCCCTCGCCTTGCTGAAAATTAATATATCATCCAAGTACACTATAGTTTTGTTTAGATATATTTTTTTATATTCAAGAAAGATATTTTGAAATTACAAATTTGTGCACTCTATATATATGATGCAAAAATACAATTTAGACAATTACAGATATGTGGACTCTATATATATATATGATGCAAAAATACAATTTAGATAGTCATTTTGTTTTAAATTCTGTACTTAAAAAATGTTTGCATTTGACGAAATTTAATACATCTTACTCGTACACAATTAATATATTAATTAATTGTTTTAATTTTATTTTATTAGTTAAGTATTATTCGTATACTTCTAGTTATTTTTTTAAAAAGCATGGAAACATCCATGCAATGATAGCCCCATGTTGTGTTACCTTGTATGTGTGTTTTTGGAGCATGCTTTAATCCGTGCGTTAGATTGTCAAGCATTGTGTCGCATGATGGTTGGTAACAAAATTATGATTTTGAATAAATACCTATTTGACTAATGTATTTGATTGTTTTCTTAAGGTAATTATGGTTTGGGGTTATTGAGTAGTCGCTATCAGCCATAATCCAGTCACACATCAATAAAAAGCGATTTAATATATTAGGCTTAATCTTAAGGGCATCGAAAAGATTTAATTTTATCATTTTTTAATAGGAAAAATATTTAGTAACGATGGCTTAATCAATTGAGCTTTTCATTTAATTGTCGTTTTATTTTAGGATAGTTGACAATAAAATTATATTTATTTAATATGTCTATATAAATTAAATAACTAATAAATATTAATAGTTTTATAATTAAAAATCATATAATTAAAACAAATAATAATAATATAAATAATTATAAATTCAGTAAATTAATAAATTTAATTACAATTTTTTATTAAATAATGACAAAGAAGAATATTTTTTATAATTAAATCCTAAAACATACATGTAATATCTGTAATAAAATAAATTCTAAGAATGACACTAAATTTCTAAAATAAACATGAATATACATATAATTAAATGTGTTATATGTGGTATGCGATCTTCAACCCTCCCCTGTGTTATATTCAAGCCTGCTTGGTGACCTTTTCCATGTTCTTCTTCTCCCTGTGGCCATCTCCTTATTTGTTTCACATTGGTTTCCACCCTCCACGACTTTGTGGCCCCTAGGACCCCCCCCTGCTTGGTTTTCTTGTCCTCTTGGTTGAAGACTTAAACCTTTCTCTTTTATGCTATTGCTCTTGCTTCACAATCATGTATCCTTTCTTGCTTTGTTCTGCCATCCCAGCATGCCCCAAGAACACATGCAAAGTCATAGAGGCTCTACAAACTGAGGTGTGGGCAATGTTAGGGCCTAATACAAAGCCTTGGTTCTGCAGTGCAGTCCCAACTCTAGTGGTACAATTTGTGGATGATAACAGTGATTCCTTAATAATTGGCTAGTCTTGGCACGCTCCATCTAGTTTGGCTCTAAATAATCAACCTCCTCAATGATAATTTTACTCTATTGGCCTTAACACGTCTAGAATAGGCAGGCCATATGAGGCCCAACTAGAGATAATGAATTTCTATGATTTTTCTAGCATTGGCTCTATCAATTATCAGGAATTAGGTTAACTCAGCATTCACTCTAGGTGCATTAGTGTTTTCTAGTTATATGCATAAGATTTTTTGTAGTTTCCTCGGGCCTCTTTTCACTAGTCTCCTCTCCCTCCCCTGTGTTTTATTCAAGCCCATTTTGCGACCTTTTCCATGCTCCTTTTCTCCTTATGGCCACCTCCTTATTCATTTCAGATTAGTTTCCACTCTCCACAAATTTGTGGCCCCTGAAACCCCTCCTTGGTGAGTTTCCCTTGTCCTCTTTGTTGAAGTCTTAAACCTTTCTCTTTTATGTCATTTCTATTGCTCCACAAACTTGTATCCTTTCTTGCTTTGTTTCATCATCCCAGCATGCCCTGGGAGAAAATGCAGGGCCACAGAGGTTCTACAAACCGAGGCGATGACAATGCCAAGGCCCGATATAGAGCCTTCACTATGACAAGGATATTTCATGCCAACACTCTTGGCCCTATCCAAAGGGACTTATATCATGCCACTACTGTAGACATGGTAGACTGAAATGATTTCAAAAATGATGAGATTATTGCCTCAATTTTTGGATGTCTCCCTAACCCAACACACCCACGACAAGTAGAATCAATACCTTTGTACAGTAGAGATTTACCGGCACATGAAAGCCTTCTTGGGCCAAGTGCTAGTAGACAGCCATGAAGCCTGTAAGGGGATCTCTATGCAACTCAATGACATTATAGTAGAGAATCAAAACATGGCTATGGAGCACCATGATTTAGTTGTGTGATTGGGACATCTCGAAGCCATCCTCCTTAGAGGAAAAGGACTTGCTTCACTAGGACCTGCAGCTTTGATTGATGTCTCCATGTCAACATGGCTTCAGCAATACTATCAAATTTCCTTCAATTGTTCCTTTATATTGTTTCTGTCATTATCTTCTATACGCAACACCATTGCTTTTATATTGTTAGCATGCATTTACTTTGTTTTAGCTATCATGATCATTGCAGCAGCCTTATGACAAGGATGATCTTATTATTTTTTTGTTAAAATTCATTTTCGTATGTCGTTGGTATAGTTTCCCAAGTGATAAAAAGGAAAACAGTTGTTCATAGTTATAACTGTGAGTTATTTTAAAATATTCAATAAAACTTGTAAATAAAAGAAAAGTCAAAATTGTATTCCCAAAACTACATCAGACCAATTCATACTAAACATGTTGCCTAATTATCTCTACTTATAATTCGAATGTCTAGATCTCAAATATAAACTTGGCCTATCATGAAGCTAGTCTCCTAGGTCTGATGCAAGTGTACAATGGACTGAATAGATGGTATCATTGGCCTCTTGGTGGAGTTTTGATATCATAGTGAAAGTTTCTCATTTTATACATCATTGTTGTGCATCATCTTTTTTAGAAGAGCATCATTATCTATCAATTTATATTTAGGTCTAGCCATGTAGTAGCCATCTCAACCTAGACCTTGATCGAAATTGAATTTTGTTGCAACCCCTAGGCTCGTCCCACATTTAAATTTGACTAGGAAAACTCTAATTTGGAATGGCAGAATCATTGTAGCTTGAATGTGGGCCTCATGTAGAGCTACTTAATGATTGAATATCGGGTCAAGTTCCCTTCTCCAAAATTTTATTGGCCCAAGGACTTGGCTAATTTCAAAGCTTAAATGGGTGCATTCAAATTTCGTGAGGAAGAGATGGATTTACGGGTAACCTCTTCACATGGGAAATTTCCTTAACGATTTAACGACCAAGACAGGTTGCGGCACTACAATTAGAAGTTAAGCTACCATGGAATGAATAAATAACTATGTGGGTTAAGACTGGATGAGATGGGACTGGAGGGCCCGATAGCACAGGAATGGGAGTTGATCTGGTGTGAGATGAAATTGGTAGGTATTAGATGGGAGGTTGGTGGGGATCAGATTACTTGGCTTGGAAAAATGAAGGAAGGAAGCATAGTAGTAGCGGACATCTATAACACTTTCTGCAAACAAGGGGTACACAATAATGAGGTATGTTGGTTTTACAAATTTTGGAAATCTAGAATTCCTATTAAGATCATTTTATTTCTATGGCTTGTTTGGAAAAACAAGAACTTGACATGGGAAAATCTACAAAAGAGGAACTGGCAGGGGCCAGGAGTATGTGTATTGTGTAGGGAAGCAACGGAAAATAATGACCACATATTTCTGAGATGCCCAATTGCTATGAAGATCTGGTGTTGCATTGCACGTGACATTGGTTTTCCGCACAACCAATATTTAAACATCACGGACTATTTGTGTTGGTGGAGCAAACAAAAAACACAATGGAGGACTATCCCATTAACTTTCTTTTGGGAAATATGGAGATGGCGCAATAAGATTATCTTTGAAAATTATAGGGAACATGAAACACAGGTAATGGACTGCATTATTGGATGGTATAACTATACTTATGACAACAACAGGGGCCCCAAGGCGGACTAATAGTAGGAAGCCTGGCCTAAGGAATGTATAGCCTATCGGTTTCTTTGATGGTGTGGCACAAATGGGTATATGTGGATGTGGTTTCTAGATCATAATGTTGAGGGAACAAGAATTTTGGGTATAGTGGGGTGCTGGCAAAGGTACAAATATGAAGGCTGAAGTTATTGCATTATGGGGACTCCTTTGGCTCTCATCATACCTGGACATCCCCTTTGTCCATATATTTGGGGACTCTCTTTCTATCATTGATCATATTCAGGGCAATAACAAAATAAACCAACCACAACTACATGGATGGCTCAGAAAAAATGGGATAATTTGGGACACCCTCAGAGACTCAACGATTCAACACATTGGGAGGGAATACAACCAAAATGCGGACAAGATGTCAAATATGGGACTACTGGATGCACTGGACGAGATGCATATTGAGATAAAGTTGGGCGACAACACACTGGATGCAGGTATTTTCCCACTCCCGAGATAACATATCACATGGATGGGTCAATATCACTGATATGGCTCTTTTATTTTGCCTAAAGACGGTTTGTGCATGGACTTTTTGTTATTTTGGAATGAAAGGTTTATTATATGAGATCACAGTCGATATGTATACGTTGTGAGAAATATGGGTCTTTAAATATGTTGCAGTTTATATGTTTTATTTACAATTAACTGTTACAAGTATATTTGTATAGGGAGGTATATTAGAATGTCTAGAATCAGAGGGCAGATCACAAGATGATATGAGCACATATGTATATGACAAAATATTTCTGAGCAGATATATTGTTTTATATCCTTATATATAAATACAATGTTTTTTCTTACCGGAAATAAATAAATAAGCTTATACTCATGATGATATAGAGAATAAGCTAACTAATTATATGAGAAATCAAAATAAATAATCACAATATACTATAAACATGGATACTCATAACTCTGTAACCAGTAATAATACCATTGATAATAACTAAATTATATTGAATACCTTCGAATATTCTTTAGCCAACTAGTCTCCCACATGATGATATAGTACTCTCCAAAATTTAGAAATAACTATTGTCTTGCCAAACAGCCCCATGATGATATTGTCTTGCTTGTAAATGAGAATGGAATCGTGGTTGAAAGAAATAATAAATATGATAAGATAGAATCAGATTTTCATTAAGGGATTTGAATATATTTAAAATTTATAGAAATTAGATTATAATTATAAGTTAATTTTGTAAATTATTTTGGTAATTTATATTATATTAATTTTTTAAGTATGTATTTGGTGATATTTTTAATTCATAATTGTGTTTAAATTTGTATTTTTTTATTTAAATATATATTATGGTAAAAGAAATAATAAATTTTTAATTTAATTTATTTTTTATATATATATATATATATATATATATATATATATTTTTAATAATTAATTGATAAATATGTATTGCATATGTGTAACATTTTTCCTTACCATTTAAATATTGATATATTGATGTATGAATATATTTATATATTTATTATAAAATTTATTTGATTTTATAATTTTAATAGTGATGTATAAATATATTTATATATTTATTATAAAATTTATTTGATTTTTAAATTTTAATAGTGATGTATGAATATATTTATATACTATTTTTTTTTTATAGAATTTATTTGATTTTATTATTTTAATTTTATATGGTTGATTGTAAATATGTTATAATGGGTTAATTTAATTGATTCTAATTAATTAAATTTAATATATAGGTTATTTAGAATTTATAGGTTTAAATTTAGTGCAGTTTTTTAAAGTTAATAGTTAGTTTTGTATTTGAATGATATTTATACACATGTTAAAAAATATATTTAAAAAAAAAAAAATGAAAAATATTTTTTATATAAAATATATAGTTTATGATAAATATATTTTATTTAAATCAAAAAAATTAACCTTTTATGCTTAAATCAACATTTAAATATATCACAGTCCCATAGGATAGGTAAGTTGGTAATCACAATGCGATGAAGTTCATTAAAAAGGTGGGCTCTGTATTGAAGGTCACGAGTTCAAATCCCCTGGACTAACCTTGGAGCTGTATAAGAGGGTGGGCACAGCTCCCAGTGGTTATAGAAGTAGTGGTCAAAATCGACCTTGTGTAATGCGAGTCGCAGGGCTGCCCCTATTACGGATTCCACTGTAATAAAAAAAAAAAAAACAAAAAAACAAAAAAAACATTTAAATATATCACTTTTCATTTTATCTGCACTAATGTTACATTGTTACATTATCCTTGTAGATTTTATATTTTTTTAATGAATTTCCTTTGGTTTAATTGTTTAAAGACCCAATTTTTAAGGTATATAAAATAGGGATTAAATTTTTTTATAAAATTCATTATGGTTAACCACTTAAAAATAAAAACTTCGTTTTTAATCATTTCAAAAAATTTGTATTTTTGAAATTGTTTTATTTTTTAATAATTTGAAAATTGTTATTTTTTTTAAGTATGTATAATTTTATTTTTATTTTTATTTTAATAAATATTAATATTTCAATTATAAAAATGTCATTAATATTAAAATATTAAAAATTTCAATCCAAAATTAAGAATTTTTGTTTCAAAAACTTATAATTATAAAATTATTTATTATATTTATTTTTAGAAAGAAATTACAATGATAACTTCATAAATTTGAAACAATAGCAATGTTGAGTGTTCAGTCAATATCACCATGCTTTCCCTCTCTAGAGAAAACAAAAAACAAAATTAAGTTTGAAAAATTCAAGTATATTTATGAAGAAAAACTAGATGTGACAAAGTCAAGTAATCTTCTGAAATTGACATCAATTATATCTTAAAAATGGATGTATTTCTAAGTTTAATTTCATTGAAAGATTATAGCAATTAAACATAGAAATACATGCATTTGACATTAAAAAGTAACCCTTCTGATGCAGGAGCATCCAGCTCACCATGACCGGGTGAAGTCTCTGCCAGGTTGGAAGGTTGTTTGAGTATTTGGATTGTTTTTTTTTTATGATTAGTTTATCAGGTCATGAGATAGGATTTTATTTTATTTTACTTTTAGTTGCTATGTTAGTCAAAGTTAAATTGTCGGTTAGGGTTTTTATGGTCCAAACAGTAATAAACAGTAGTTTAAAAATTGATCTATCAACTTAAAGAGGAAAAGACAAAAATTGTCTAAATAAAGATCTTGTAATGTCAACCGAACTGTAGTTACACAACCATATCATTTCTGTTCAACTGAAAGCAATGGCAGTTTCAATTAACTGTAACCAAAAATGTATAAAAGCAGCAATGTAAGACAAGAGAAAGGTTCAGCAATTTCATAATAGAGAAATAAAAGAAAAGACAGATCTTATTTCTAAACTGTCCATCTGTATCATTGCCTATCACTGTAATATTGTATCTTTATCTATTGTATTGTTAAGAACAGTTCTAGCAGACTAAGACCGACCACCGTAAGTCGTATTTCTTAATATTCCCATCGAACAGCAACCAAGAATGAATTCACACATACAGCAGAATGAGAACACGCAAGTGGAGAGCGTAACGAGAACAGTAAAGCACAGTGGGATTACTGATGATATTATAGCGAAACAGAGTGCCGGAGGAAACAGAATACAACACAGGTAACTTCTGATGAACCTTTCAAATTTTCATAAGTAAAGAAAGATCCACAGAATTGTATCCATAATGCTATTGTTCAAACCATACACATATTACAGTCGTTTATAAACAAAAAGACCAGTGTCAGTGTCCATAGAACGGACAAACCCTAGTCTAGGGTTTCATAACAGGGACCAGTTCTTTTAACCAAAAACAGAACAGCTAACCAAAACAGAGGCCAAAGCTAGGTTCAAGTTTCATCCTTGAAAGAAACGCGGACTGAATGTGACTATTTGACAGCAAATGACAAACCCTACAGGGACCAGAACAAAACCCTAACTATAAATTGACGGATCTCAAGAACCAGAGCCTACCGACAAAGGGTTGTTACATTTGAAGGCCGAACCGTAAGGAATCCACGTGCCCAGGTCAAACCACAGACCTGCACAAACCAAACAAAGTTCCGTTAACACACTGTTACAGTGAGACCTGAAGCATGAAGCCAAATAGAAGCTGAGTGTAGCTATAACGTACCTGAGTAAGCCGGACCAAGGAGTCCGTGGAACAGAGCCGCTGACAAATTGACAGAGCCTGAGACAGAAGGAGCATTCCAGGTCAGTTTCAACGCCAGAAGAAGATCGGAGTAAATCAAGGAGAGGACCATTTACCTGTTTGCAACCACAGAAGACCAATGCCCTGTTACCTGAGTTCAAAGGCACCAACAGTTAACCCATTTTACAAATCGAGCAGAGGCCAGAAGCAGTAAGAACAACAGCAAGGGGAAATTACCGGACGAGAAACCAGATTCCAAAAACCAAACGACTGAACAAGGCCGAGGAACTTACTTTTTGAAAAGAGTTCGAGCAAGCGCACCTCCAGAACCCAGGCAGATTCGTGCCACAGGAGAAGTCCACAGACAACCACAGAACCAAGCTTGGAAGGCCGGCATTCATTTGCAACCATACCCAAAGAGAAACCAGAGACCGCCATATGCGCCTGAGGCCAAGCCATACAGAATAGCAACCAAACCCTCACCGAAACCTCACAGCAGAACGGAACAATCGCAAAAGACCGGGAAGCCAAAGCATTTTGGCCAAAGATCAAACGGAGGGAACCAGGCCCGAGGATCGTAGGTGAACATTGAATGCAGCATTAACTCACCCCCAGTTGCCAAACAAATATCTACTGACCATATTGCATACAACCGTCGAAAACAACAACCAAATCTACCACATCATAAAGTCTGACAACAGGTGTAAAGCCGAGAATATGTGGAAGTGTGGGCCAGTGTGGCTGGGTTACATCAGAGTGGTATCAGAGTAGTTGTTTATGTTAGTAGGAGGAATGGAGAGAGGAAGGCAGGGTCGTGGCAGAGGTGCTCGAAGATTGGCAGAGGAAGGATTGAGAGAGGAGATCAGAATTCTTGCTGCCCATTTGGAGGCAGTAGAGGCAAGTAGACGAAGAGATCCGGAAATAGGCGATGACAGTGAAGAGGAAACTGAAGTAGCAGTAGATGGACCAGAAGGTGAGTCTACAGAAGTGAGATTGTTGAGATCTGTTTTAGTAGCAAGTAGTAAACCCAAGCCAGAACTCCCGACTTATGACGGCAGCCTGTCTATCGAAGTTTTATTAGATTGGATCAGTGAGATGGATAAGTACTTTGAGTGTGAGGAAGTCAGCAAAGACCGCAGAGTTAAGTTCGCTGCGACGAAATTGAAGGGACACGCAACCCTATGGTGGGATAGTGTCCAGAACGAGAGGAAAAGATTGAACAAGGCGCTGATTAAAACCTGGTCAAGGATGGTGGCCAAGTTAAAGGGAAGATTTCTGCCGAGGGACTATCAGATTGCACTGCACAGGCAGGTGTAGAATCTGAAACAGAAAGGATTGACGATAAGGGAGTACACGAAGGAGTTCTATCGAGTGAATGTGCGAGCCGGATATATAGAGGATACAGCGGAAAGAACAGCCAGTTATATTAATGGATTAAGGTTAGATATTTTGGATGAAATTAGTATTTTGTCTCCGAACAACACTAAGGAAGCATATCAGAGTGCGATGAAGGCTGAAGAGAAAATTACCAGAAGGAAGAATGCCCGGAGAGGATGAGGAGCCAGCAGGGGGGAAAGGCTAGTCATATGGCAGAGGCTGGACTACTAATAGCAACGAGGAAGGTAGCAGTTCCAAAGCTTCTGGATCAGCCGACAAAGGTGACAGCGCAAGAGGCGGTAGATCATCTTAGCAAGGTAGGGGAAATGGCCGAGGTAGAGGGGCTGGTTTTCAGTGTTATAGGTGTCATAAATGGGGATACCGATCGTTTGAATTTCCAGAAGCAGATCAAGCTAGACAACGGGGTGCATACGTGGCATAACCAGAGGAAGCAGTGGCACCTCCCCAAGAAGCAGAGAATGCTCCAGAGATAGAGGAAGCTCTGGTGCTGCATAAAGTGTTGTTAAAACCAATCAAGGAGGTCACCGAACAGACGCAGCGGAAGGCTTTGTTTAGAAAAATTTGTAAGTCACAAGGTAAGTGTTGTAAGTTAATTATTGAAAGCGGTAGTACTGATAATTTAGTGTCCATAGAGATGGTGGAAAAATTGGAGTTGAAACGCTTGAAACATCCCAAACCTTACAGAGTTTCATGGCTGCAAAAGGCCATCAGTTGCTGGTGGATGAACAGAGCGAGGTAGAGTTTCAAATAGGTAGATATAACGACAAAGTCATTTGTGACATCATGCCGATGGATGTATGTCACATACTTCTTGGCAGGCCTTGGCAGTACGACCTGAAAGTGGTACACGACGGATTGATGAACTGTTATAAATTTGTTAAGGATGGAATCAAGCATATGCTTGTGCCCATCAAGGAATAAGGGACAGCAGAGACTAGTGAACCAAGAACGTTGTTGGTCAGTGGAAAATAGTTTCTAAAATAGGTTGAGGACAGTGAGATAGGTTATGCAGTTGTAAAGAAAGCAAGGACAATATTGTTGCATATAGAGGTATCAAATTTACCTACGGAGATCCAACAAATGTTGCAGGAGTTTACAGACATAGTTGTAGATGACTTGCCAGATAAATTACCCCCCAAATGGAGCATAAGTCATCATATTGACTTCATACCCAGAGCCAGTTTGTCGAACAAAGCAGCATACCAAATGAGCCCCAAAGACAATGAAGAAATTAGGAAGCAAGTGCAAGAATTGTTGGACAAGGGAATGATAAGGGAAAGCTTAAGCCCTTGTGCTGTTCCAATAGTCCTTGCCCCCAAGAAGGCAGGAGAGTGGCAGATGTGCACCGACTCAAGGGCCATCAATAAAATCACCATCCGATACAGGTTTCCATTGCCACGGATGGATGATATGATGGATTGTTTAAGCGGGGCAGCTTATTTCTCTAAGATAGACTTGAAGAGCGGGTACCATCAGATTTGGATACGAGAGGGGGACGAATGGAAGATAGCCTTTAAGACGAATGAGGGGTTGTACGAATGGCTGGTCATGCCATTTGGGCTGAGCAATGCGCCCAGTACATTCATGAGGTTAATGAATGAGATGCTGAAGGAGTATATTGGGAAGTTTGTGATAGTATATTTGGATGACATACTTATTTTCAGTAGGAAAAGGGGAGAACACCTTCAACATGTGTGTAAGGTGCTGGAGAAATTGCAGCAGAATAAACTGCTAATAAATTTGAAGAACTGTACTTTTCTACAGAAGGAATTGATTTATTTGGGGTTTGTAATAGCAGAGAATGAACTGAAGATGGATCCGAAGAAGGTGGCAGCGATAGTGAATTGGCCATCTCCGAAAAATTTATTTGAGGTACGTAGCTTTCACGGATTAGTGAGTTTTTACAAGAAATTCATAAAGAATTTCAACGAAATTTGTGCACCTATGCTGGACACCATCAAAAAGGCCAGCCAACCTTTTCGATGGACGGAGGCAGCGAAGAGAAGTTTCCAATTGTTAAAGAGGAAGATCACTGAGAGGTTGATCCTGAGATTACCAGATTTCAAGAAGTTATTTCAGGTTCGCTGTGATGCTAGCGGGACAGCAATAGGAGCTATACTCAGTCAGGAGGATAAGCCTGTAGCGTTTTTCAGCGAGAAGCTGAATGAGAGTCGACAGAAATATTCATCGTATGATAAGGAATTCTATGCTGTTATACAGGCATTAAAACACTTGAGGCATTATCTATTGGGAAATGAATTTGTGTTGTTTTCAGATAATTTTTCACTATAGTATGTAATGCAGCAACACAAGCTGAACCACAAACACGCCAAATGGGTGGAGTATTTGTAGAGTTTCAATTTCGTATTGAAGCATATTAGCAAGCAAGCAAATAAGGTAGCAGATGCGCTAAGTAGGAAAGTTTTACTTCTGCAGGAAAGCACTGTGCAGGTGTTGGGTTTTGAGCACTTACAGGACTTATACCAGACTGATACGGATTTTAAGCAGGCCTATGAGGCATGTTAGAATCCCTTAGTGAGAGATAACAGTCCTTGGTTGGACTACAATCTACAGGAGAAGTTGTTGTTTAAGGGAGGACAGTTGTGCATACTTGACTGCTCGATGAGGGAGAATATTATTCGAGAGAAGCATAGTGGAGGTTTGGCCGGACATTTCGGCATGGACAAGACACTCGAGCAGCTTAGTCATTTCTACTTTTGGCCAAAGATGCAGAGAGATGTACAGTGATTTGTGGCCAGATGCAAAGTGTGCCAGTTAGCAAAGGGTCACAGTCAAAACACAGGACTGTATACACCGTTACCTGTTCCAGGCAGACCGTGGGACTCAGTCAGCTTGGACTTCGTCTTAGGCCTACCTAAGACTCAACGAGGTTACGACTCGGTAATGGTAGTAGTGGACAGATTCTAAAAAATGGCGCATTTTATTCCTTGCAGAAAAACCAGTGATGCCACCCACGTGGCCCACTTGTTTTTCAATGAGATTGTCAGGTTACATGGATTGCCTAAATCTATCCTTTCGGACAGGGATGTGAAGTTCACGGGACACTTTTGGTGTACCTTGTGGAAAAAAATGGACACACAGCTAAGCTACAGTTCTGCATATCACCCGCAAACCGACGAGCAAACAGAGGTTGTAAACAGGAGTTTGGGAAACCTGTTACGAAGCTTGGTCGGAGAGAATTCGCGGATGTGGGATCGAGCGCTTGCACAGGCAGAGTTCGCTTATAACGACTCGCCTAACCGCAGCACAGGTTTCAGCCCATTTCAGATCCTGTACGGCATGCATCCTCGCGGAGTGCATGAACTGCGGGACCTTGGACTGCAGGAAAGGCGAAGCGCAGATGGAGAAGATTTCACTAACGCGATGAGAGATTTGCATGAACAGGTAAAAATTAAATTGCAAGACAGCAGCTTAAAGTATAAACAGCAAGCAGATTTGAAGAGAAGGGAAGTACAGTTTGACATGGGGGATGAAGTCCTCGCGCATTTGTGCAAAGAACGCTTCCCTAAAGGTACGTACAATAAACTGAAGTATAAAAAGATAGGGCCTTGCAAAGTCCTTCGGAAGTTTTCAGCGAATGCCTACGAGATACAGTTGCCACCCGGAATAGGCATTTCACCTATCTTTAACGTAGAAGACATGTTTCCCTATACGCCTGACCCAGAGGAGAAGGGAGAAGATGGAACCATGCGACCTACACGGAATACCCAGAATGGAGGAGAAGCTTGGAAGAGACAGATGCCTTACGTTCAACCTCCTGAGATTGAAAGCATTCTCAACACTCAAGTGGTTAAACGAACTCGGCGGAAGGAGTATGTGCAATACCTGGTCAAGTGGAAGAACCGTCCTATTGAGGACAGTTCGTGGCTTGATGCCAGGAAAATTGAACAAACAGGGTCTTCAGTCGAGAAGCTCATGGACCGAAGCCATGATTTCTTTTTGCCTCGGGAGCCTGATGTAGGAGCATCCAGCTCACCATGATCGAGTGAAGTCTCTCCAGGTTGGAAGGTTTTTTTAGTATTTGGATTGTTTTTTTTTTATGATTAGTTTATCAGGTCATGAGATAGGATTTTATTTTATTTTACTTTTAGTTGCTATGTTAGTCAAAGTTAAATGGTCAGTTAGGGTTGTTATGGTCCAAACAGTAATAAACAGTAGTTTAAAAATTGATCTGTCAACTTAAAGAGGAAAAGACAAAAACTGTCTAAATAAAGATCTTGTAATCTCAACCGAACTATAGTTACACAACCATATCATTTCTGTTCAACTGAAAGCAATGGCAGTTTCAATTAACTGTAACCAAAAATGTATAAAAGCAGCAATGTAAGACAAGAGAAAGGTTCAGCAATTTCATAATAAAGAAATAAAAGAAAAGACAACTATTATTTCTAAACTGTCCATCTGTATCATTGCCTATCATTGTAATATTGTATCTTTATCTATCGTATTGTTAAGAACAGTTCTAGCAGACTAAGACCGACCACCGTAAGTCGTATTTCTTAATATTCCCATCGAATAGAAACCAAGAACGAATTCACACATACAACAGAATGATAACACGCAAGTGGAGAGCGTAACAAGAACAGTAAAGCACAGCGGGATTACTGATGATATTATAGTGAAACAGAGTGCCGGAGGAAACAGAATACAAAACAGGTAACTTGTAATGAACCTTTCAAATTTTCATAAGTAAAGAAAGATCCACATAATTGTATCCATAACGCTATTGTTCAAACCATACACATATTACAGTCGTTTATAAACAAAAAGACCAATGTCAGCGTCCATAGAACAGACAAACCCTAGTCTAGGGTTTCATAACAGGGACTAGTTCTTTTAACCAAAAATGGAATAGCTAACCAAAACAGAGGTCGAAGCCAGGTTCAGGTTTCATCCTTGAAAGAGACGCGGACTGAATGTGACTACCTGACAGCAAATGATAAACCCTACAGGGACCAGAACAAAACCCTAACTATAAATTGACAGATCTCAAGAACCAGAGCCTACCGGCAAAGGGTTGTTACATTTGAAGACCGAACCGTAAGGAATCCACGTGCCCAGGTCGAACCACAGACCTACACAAACCAAACAAAGTTCCGTTAACACGTTGTTACAGTGAGCCCTGAAGCATGAAGCCAAATAGACGCTGAGTGTAGCTATAACGTACCTGAGCAAGCCAGACCAAGGAGTTGTGGAACAGAGCCGCTGACAAATTGACAAAGCCTGAGACAGAAGGAGCATTCCTGGTCAATTTCAACGCCAGAAGAAGATCAAAGTAAATCAAGGAGAGGACCATTTACCTGTTTGCAACCGTGGAAGACCAATGCCCTGTTACCTGAGTTCAAAGGCACCAACAGTTAACCCATTTTACAAATCGAGTAGAGGCCAGAAGCAGTGAGAACAACAGCAAGGGGAAATTACCGGACGAGAAACCAGATTCCAAAAAACAAACAACTGAACAAGGCCGAGGAACTTACTTTCTGGAAAGAGTTCGAACAAGCACACCTCCAGAACCCAGGCAGATTCGTGCCATAGGAGAAGTCCACAGACAACCACAGAACCAAGCTTGGAAGGCCGGCATTCATTTGCAACCATACCCAAAGAGAAACCAGAGACCGCCATATGCGCCTGAGGCCAAGCCATATAGAATAGCAACCAAACCCTCGCCGAAACCTCACAGCAGAACGGAACAATCTCGAAAGACCGGGAAGCCAAAGCGTTTTGGCCAAAGATCAAACGGAGGGAACCAGGCTCGAGGATCGTAGGTGAACATATATGAAAATAATGTTGAATAAATGACATGTTATGTTAAAGTGCAATTTAAATATTTTATGTTTTTTTTCTTTCTTAAATTATATTTTTCAATGAATTTTTTTCCTAAAATCAAATTAAAATTTATTAAAATAACATATTTGAGTTGTTAAATTTACATAACTTAACTATATTAAAATTTATTTATACATTAAAAACTACATTCCAAATAACTAAAAATAAAAATATCCAAAAATATATATCATCGAAATCTCATAATAAAAATAAAATAACAACCAAAAACATAATTAAAAAAGAAAAAGAAAAAATTAAATTTCACTATCATATTAATAATTATCACCCATACAAAATTAATATTCCTTAATCACGGTAAATATCCCCAATATAAAATTGATATTCCTTAATCACATCGCATGTTCTGATGTCCTCTTAACCTTACCATCCATATTATCATATACTTGCTTTAATGTATAAATGTAAAATTTAATTGATAATGCGTTCTTTAGATCTCCTTACATGAAACAAATGAAATTTAACATAAAAACAAACCTCCATAATATTGGGCTTTATAAAAATACTTTAAGAGATTGTTTAACTTTCACATATGGTCGTTCTGCTTTATGAGAATGACTAGTATCATAAGTGATAATAGTTTTTTAATATTTCTTTGTATCATAATGACGTGTATAATTATTTTTTAATATATCCTTAAATGCAAGGAATGGAATCTATCATAAAAACCAAGCAATCTAGTGTGCATTTGTCATAAAAAGCAAACATCCATAGCATTGTGCTTTATAAAAATACTTAAAAGAGATTGTTTAAAACTTCACATATTGTCATTATGCTCTATGAGAGTGTTTCATATATTATGATGTTTGATATATTAATAATTGATCAGATCACTATAATATTATCTTTACATAATTAAATTTGTTTAAAAGGTGTACATAAAAAGAAATGAGATTCATATAATATTAAGCATTCATTTCAAGTCAAAATCATTGACAGGATTGATACCTATATATATTATAAAATTTATGGAATAAGATTTTTAATTATGAAAATTTACTTTGACTTTGTTATAAAGATTCTTAATTTATAAATAGGCTTTATCACTATACCATTGGTTCAATTTCATGGCTTATCCATACCACATGCCAAAAAAACCATAATTCGTTTTAAAAATAACGCATTCATTTGACATTTTTTTCACTTAATTAATCTACTTAAAAGTACAAAAAGAGCGTAACTAATTTGGAGACAAATCTCAAATTTTTATTTTTGTATACGATTATGAATATTCTAGAATATTCCATGGAGATTAAATCCCTACCATCCACTTAATAATTATTCATGATTAAATTAAAATTATAGAAGTTCTATTCCAAAATAGACATGCCAAACTAATTAAATTTGTTGTAAATTTTAAGAATACTTGATAATTCAATTAAAATTATGTAAAGAATTAAATAATTTATATATTATAAATATATAAAGAATATGTAATGATATGCATTTATCAATTGAGTTTAGCTTGGGTGTTTGGGTGTAAGATTTGTTACCCAAGTTCAAGTTTTGTAAGTTGACATGTTTACACTCTGGAATAAACTAACTATGGTGTGCTCTTAAGTGAGTTATACTGAGGGTTGGCCTAGACCAGTAACCTCTCTCTTTCCTTTGGGTTGAGAGGGAGGTGACTTGAGGTGACTTTCTTCCTTGGGCAGTACCCAATGCCCAAATTTTTTAGTCAATTAGAATTGTTTCAAGCAGAATGGTTGTTATCTTCCTCATCCAAGTTCAAATCCCCAACAACCTCATTTTAACCCTCAAACTAAGAAAGGGAATGGTTTCTTTTTATTCTCCCTCTTAGCCTAAGGGCTAAAGTGAAGTTGTTAGAGATTTAAATTTGAGTCTATCAATAATAATAATAATAATAATAATAATCATATTACGATAACAACATAAGATCCCATTACTTAACGGATTAACATGCCAAATACCCTTTTAAACAAATCTTTCCTTAAACAATTAATTAATTTTCATTATTTATATTTGAATATATTATATTTATCATTTTCATCTTTTATTTAAAGGTTCTTCTACTTGATAAAGAATTCCATAAATTTTCTTGGCATATTCTTCCACATTTCTTGTCTTTATATAGACAACCTTATTTCTCCCCGTGATAATGATCCTTCTCAAAAAAAATTGTAATAAAATTGATACATCGATATTCTTAAGTAGTTCGTCTTTCTAACCGCCTTTAATCACCAAATATTGAGCTTCCATTTAAAACTTATAATAAGTTTACACACTTTTTAAAGCCTATATTTGAGTCCTCTTCTATTAGTCAACCTTGAACATACTATCCTTAGAGGAAGCTTTGTTTTTTGAATTTCTATAACATGTATGATGAGATGTCCTATATATGTTGTCTTTTTTCCCACGTAATGTGGATCTTTTGAAAGAAAGTTACAGTGGAATTTTCATAACTTGTTATTTTTTTAATATAATTTCAGGGGAGTAGACTTTTACATAGTGCTACTTCACCGATACTATCTTAATAGGTCTGGCATTAGGGTCTAAAACATTATTTTTTGTTTTTTATCCAAAGGCGTAGGGTGGCATAGAATTTGGAGATCTTGATCCTTATATATGACTATATTGCCAAAACTATTTATTTAAGCTAAGCATAGCTTTAGGGCTAGACAAAATCCTAAATTTGCATATGACTTTATAACTCTGAGAATATAGTGAAAATAGTAAGATGACCCATTTGAAAGATCTCAATCAATGATCATCTATATTAATACCAAATGTATTTATCAACTAAAAGACCCATATAGCATAAAATAAAAAGAACAATAAATGTCAAGCTTTGAGAAAGATAATGATTTAATTAAAAACAACATGTCATTTTAAAGGGAAAACCTCTATGTTAAATATGTGTTATATTATTTGCATGATTAGTCATGTATCTAACAAAGTGGCTTTCCCCCCTATATAATTGTTGCCACCAGATCACCCCCCAAAAGGGTCTTTAAGGGGCAATACCCCTAAAGAAAAAAAAATGGAATTTTGTTCTAGTAAAATATTGTAAGTTCATAGTCAATTTGGATCAATCATCATTAAGTCATATATCTAATGGAAAAAGTTATGTTAGGTATTTTTCCCCTAGAGGACAACCCTCTTTTAAGAGGGAATTATATATGGGCTATGTACTCATTGAGAGATATAGAAAAATCAATCTAGTTTTCCGAGCGTTAGGTTTCCAGGGTAAAATATATATGCAAATTGCGTGCATGTGTTATTGAACCTTTTCCATTTTATATTGAAAATATATTTGCAGGAATTATTTATGGAAGATTAAAACCTACATTTGGTATCAAATTAGTTTTGGTTTCAAGGGGACGCCTTTGTGGATAAGTATTTTTGCCCGGGCATTAGGGTAGACCCTCTTATAATGGGAGATCTACATAATCAATTTTTATGGGGAAAGGAAACGGTGAGCAATGCAAAGATAGATATCAAGAAATTCAATGGGAAAAAATTTGAGTTATGGAACATCAAGATGGAAGATATGTTGGTATACAAAGATCAGTGGATTGTAATAGATCTAGATACTAAACCAATGATCATATCAATGGGAAAATGGACCAAGTTAGATAAAAAGACAAAAATCACAATATGATTGTGTCTCTCAAATTCAATATTGTTGAATGTTTCAAGAGAAGCTATAGTGAAGGAATTGTGGGACAAGTTAGGGACTTTGTATCAATTTAAGTCCTTGTGAACAAATTGTTCTTATGAAATAAGTTGTATAACATGAAGATGAAGGATGGATACTCAATGAAATAGCATATGAACACATTCAATACAAAGATAAGGAAGCTATTAGATATTTATATTAAGATTTTAGATGAAAATAACTGCATTAGTTTATTGTGTTCTCTACCAAATTCATGGGATAGTTTGGATTTTTCCGTAGATAATAATGCAACTACCTTAAGTATTGATGATACAACGTCATCCTTGTTGTCAAAAGAGATGAGATGGAAAAACATGGAAATTCAAAATTGAGATGCCTTATCTGTAAGAGGATGCTCCCATAATAGAAATAAAAATAAGTCCTCAAGTGGGAGATCTAAATCTCCAAGAACATTTATAAAGGTATGCTAGAAATATGGAAAATAACGACATTATAAAAAATATTATAGATCCAAAACTTACTAAGAAAGGGAAGGGATATGATGGTGCTTCCTTCGTGGAAGAAAAACCTTCTTATTCAAAGGATGGGATATGTATTTGGCTTCTTAAAATATACATGTATATCACACGAGGCATGGTTGGTTGACTTGGGTGCATCCTTTCATATGACTCCCCATAGGGAGTGGTTTTGTGAGTATGAAAGATATGATCATGGTATTATTTTATTAGGAGATGACTTGATAGCCAAAATCATATGAAAAGGAAAATTTTAATTCAAGCTCATGGGTGGAAGGATTATAACACTCCCTAGCATTATGAACATCCCAGGATTGGCCAAAAATTTGATTTATGTAAGAAAGATGAGTGATGTAGGTGTAAAAAAAAATGTTTGAAAAAGACACACGTAGGATTTTTCGAGGGGAAATGGTATTGTTGAGGGGGAGTTTGGATTAGAACTCTGTATAATAAAATGGGAATTATTGTTAGTGATGGGTGCAACATTCCATTTTTCATGAGAGTGGAGAAAAAGAAGGGAAAACTCCTAATCTATGGGGAAAATATTATGTTGTGGCATCAAAGACTAGGACATATTAGAGAGAAGGTCCTCCAAGTATTACATTTCTTTGATTTTGATTTTTGTGAACAATGGGATTTTGATTTTTGTGAACAATGGGATTCTGATTAAATTGCTCTCTGGATTTTGATTTTTGTGAACATTTCTTATGTGGAAAATAGGATCAAGTGACATTATCTTCGGGTGCTAAAAGAGAAGAGGGAATACTACGACTAGGGCATAGTGATGTGTTTGAACTTGTGCCAGCTCCATCATTGGGTAAAATTGTGTACCATGTCTCATTTATACATGACTTCTAAAGGAATACATGGATGTATTCCTTAGCAAAAATATGACTTCTTTGACAGATTTAAAGAGTTTAAGGCTATAGGGGGAAATTAGATAGAGAAGAAAATAAAGGTGTTTAGGACTAATAATGTTGTAGAATTTTGCAAGTAGGAATTTGAAAAGTTTTATAAGAAGTGTGGTATAGCACGTTAGAAGACTACTCCATAGAAAGGATGAACATGATGTTGATGGAAAAAGTGAGGAGCATGTTGTAGGAACTGGGAAACAGATGTACAGAAAACATTAATGAATTTTGAAGCATGAACCTGTAACATTTTCATTGGACCTGACAAAATCAATTAACGGGACTTTTGAGGTACCTACCTGAACTGATGCAATTGAAGATGCCTCCAGCTATGCTACTACATTTACCGAGAGACTGATTCCACCCAGCCAGACTGAGCAGAGCTTGGTTGCTCAATCCAGTAAGCTTCTCAACAGAAGCTAACTATCCCCCGTGCCCAAAACCTCAGAACGCTCAAGCTCTTCCAATGGTTGATTCCCTTGCCTTCCGAATTCTTCCTCCTGGTTTTTCTCCTCCCCTACTCAACCCATGACATGCGGTTTATATCCTCTGGTTTGGCGGTGGCCGCCCTCCCACCTGCAGCCACCGCTCACCCTGCTAATGCCACGCCTCCACCTGCGTATCCCCTCCTGGTCTCGATTCAGATCGTGAATGAAATGCGCCTTTTGAAACCATAAGATATTTTTTAGTCTTTGAAGATGACCATTACATTGTATATTCACGTATCATTAAACATTATAACGTTTATATATATTTTATCATATTACATTGTTTTATTTATATTTGTTTTAATATAAAGTTTTATTTATATTTGTTTTAATATAAAGTTTAGAACTTTATACTTGGATCTTTTTTAATTAATTATTTATATTAATACTTAACCTTTATATTATTAATTTATTAATATGATTTTTATTAATATTCTGGAGCATATAATATATATATATATATATATATATATAGTCCTCTTTGATCTAACCATACATTACGCAATATTGATGAATGAGTAGAACTTCTTTTCCCAGAAGGGTCATGGTATTTAGCACTTATAATCAATTTAGTATAAAATACTAGTGCGGTGTATGCAACACATGCATATGTAGCTATCATATGCATGTATCGTATACCTGCTATTATGCTTGCGTTCTTTGTATTTATAGATGGGTCGTTACATACACTCCCCCTTCAGAAAACTTCGTCCCGAAGTTAGAGTTTTTATCTTATCTGATTACTTATGATAGTAATTAGTACACCCTTCTTAGGTTTATAAACCGAGGTTTTAAAATTTTTATTTTAATATAAAGAGACTATAAAATTAGTGTTTTAGGTTTATGATTTTAATGGACATGTCTTGCCCTATCCAGGTTCCCAAGCTATTCTAAAATCATCCTATCCTTCCTAATCTCTTCTGCTCCCATCCTATCCGTCCTCTACTGGAGTATGCCATGGCGTCAGTTTTACTGACCTAACCATTCATAAACTCTAAGGTGACAGCGTCAGTTATACCGACCTGATCCCCAGTAGGCATCCGAAAGTCATCATTGCACGTCTAGGGGAGCGTGATTCGCACAATCCTCCCATGACTCCAGGGTTTGGAGGATAAATGGTGGGCAACACCTCCACCCCTCCCAGTAGAATTAGGGCTAACACCCTATCATAGAATCACTTTGAACTTTAATTGTTCTAAGGTTTTGTCATCACGTGGTCATCCTGATAACTGTTTATTATCTACAATCATACACTTATCCATGCATTCGTAAAATGTGCATCAGCATATTCAAAATAACTCATGTATTATTCACATATGTCATTACAGTATAACATATTTTGCCATATTCTATACATGTCATTTGAATTTCATTTAAAATGTAATTATTCCATGATTTCCATTCCATTGATCATATTGACATGTATAAACAAAACAGATTTATAATATCTTAATTTCTATCATAAGTAAAATTATTTAACTGCCTTAAACTTTACTTTGACAACTATAATTTAGTAAGATCAACAACATATATCGTTTTGGTATCCATGTACCAGCAGAAGTTAAACATATATTATGTCACAAAATTTCACGTTTATATATAATCATTCAAAATGGTTCTGAGTCTCTGATTGCAGTGAAGTAAATATATACTAAACATAGTTTAAAGTTCTTCAAAATTGACATAGATTAGGGTATCTTTGACATATGTCCTCTGTATTTTCCCAAGTAGCTGATCCAAGACTATATTTGTCCCATTGGACCTTAACTTGGTCCACCAGGCGATTCCTGAGCTGTCGAACCCTACGTTCCAGTATATGTAATGGTTCGACCGATACGACTCCCTCGTCTGATACCTGCAATTCCTTCCATTGAAGGTTATGAGATTGATCAGCTATATAATGTCTTAATACATAAACATGAAACACATTATGAATTCTATGCAGGTGAGGTGGCAGGGCAAGACGATAGGCAACAAGTCCAACTCTTTCCACGACTTTAAATGGTCCAATAAATTGGGGTGACAACTTTGTCCCTTTTCCGAATCGAATAGTACTTTTATTCGGTTTGATGCGGATGAAAACCTGATCCCCTACTTCATACCTCCTATCAGTTCTGTGAGCATCAGCATAACTCTTTTGTCTATCCTGTGCTTCCTTTAATCGTTGTCTAATTTGTCTTACCTGTGCTTCCATTTCATGGATTAATTCTGGTCCTATTATCACTCGATCTTCTAACCTGTCCCAACTTAATGGTGTTCTGCAAGGTCTGTCGTATAATGCTTCAAATGGAGGCATTCCAATCGAACTGTGGTAACTGTTATTGTATGCGAATTCGACTAAGGGTAAATACTTTTCCCAGTGTGATTGTTGATCCATAACATACATTCGCAACATGTCTTCAAGTACTTGATTTACTCTTTCTGTTTGCCCATCAGTCTCAGGATGGTAAGCAGTGCTTAAATTTAGATTATTTTTCCTTTTTACCCTCAAGACTCGATCTCACCTTTAAATACCAGCTATCTTTTATAAGATGTTCCAATACTCGTTGTCTTAAGTCTACTTTAATGGGTATGAGAGAAAATATCTGAGGTCTTCTGCTTAAAGCATCTGCTACCACATTTTCTTTTCCCTTAATGTATGATATTCCGAAGTCATATTCACTTAGGAATTCACTCCATCGCCTTTGTTTGGCATTTAAGTCCCTTGATTTTCTTGTAGAAGCCGCAGGTTATTTTGGAGCCCTTCTCCTAATGGAACGAGAACATTAGGATGCCATAGACATTTCTCTGGTGCAAAAAGCATTTCAGGTCTTGGACGTCCAACAAGGGTCGATTTTTTTTTTAGCCCTAAAAGCTTGGATGTCTGGCAAGTTGAAGTCGAATTTATGAAGGAAATCGTTTGCGATTTTTTTTTAGAACCATTATCCTTAGCCGCAGGCATTCTGAGCCTTTATTCCTCTGATACCATTTGTAGGAGCCGGGAAACAGATGTACAGAAAACAATAATGAATTTTGAAGCATGAACCTGTAACATTTTCATTGGACCTGACAAAATCAATTAACGAGACTGTTGAGGTACCTACCTGAACTGATGCAGTTGAAGATGCCTCCATCTATGCTGCTACATTTATCGAGAGACCGATTCCACCCAGCCAGACTGAGCAAAGCCTGGTTGCTCGATCCAGTAAGCTTCTCAACAGAAGCTAACTGTCCCCTGTGCCCAGAACCTCAGAACGCTCAAGCTCTTCCAATGGCTAATTCCCTTGCCTTCTGAATTCTTCCTCTTGGTTTTTCTCCTCCCCTGCTCAACCCATGACCTGCGGTTTATATCCTCTGGTTTAGCGGTGGCCACCCTCCCACCTGCAGCCACCTCTCACCCTGCTAATGCCACGCCTCCACCTACGTATCCCCTCTTGGTCTCAATTCAGGTCGTGAATGAAATACGCCTTTTGAAACCATAAGATATTTTTTAGTCTTTTAAGATGACCATTACATTGTATATTCACGTATCATTAAACATTATAACGTTTATATATATTTTATCATACTACATTGTTTTATTTATATTTTTTTTAATATAAAGTTTTATTTATATTTGTTTTAATATAAAGTTTAGAACTTTATACTTGGATCTTTTTTAATTAATTATTTATATTAATACTTAACCTTTATTTTATTAATTTATTAATATGATTTTTATCAATATTCTGTAGCATATAATATATATATATATATATAGTCCTCTTTGATCTAACCATACATTACGCAATATTGATGAATGAGTAGAACTTCTTTTACCAGAAGGGTCATGGTATTTAGCACTTATAATCAATTTAGTATAAAATACTAGTGCAGTGTATGCGAAACATGCATATGTAGCTATCATATGCATGTACCATATACCTGCTATTATGCTTGCGTTCTTTGTATTTATAGATGGGTCGTTACACATGCTTAGTGGTTTCATGTTAGGACAAGAATTCTAGGAAGATGTAATGGATATTTCATGTTACGTGGTAAATAGATCACCCGCATCGACATTGGATGATAATGTTCCACACCCATCTCACACATCTTAGGGTATTTAGTTGTGATTCATATGTACATGTTCCAAAGGAAAGAAAAACTAAGTTGGCTATTAAATATGAAAGGTGCATATTTATTGGTTATAAATATGGTTTGAAAGATTATATTCTTTGGAACCAAAAAATTAAGAAGGTTGTGTATAGTCGAGATGTGGTATTTAAAGAAGTGAAATATTTTATCAAATAGGATGTCTTACCAAGGACAAAGGACTAGGGAATAAAAAGTTTAAATTAAAGTATAATGAATTAGACCTTACAAAATAATAGGAATCAAAAAAATAAGAACCACATACTATGGTTTTAAGGAGATTAATTCAAGAAAGAAGTTAACTAGAAAGGTATACTCCACCTACTTTTCATGCAAATTTTTCTTTGTTTATCACTCATGATGAACCTAGAACTATTAAGGAGGGAATGGATTCAAAGAATGGAAAACTCTTGGGAAAATGCCATGGTTGAAGAAATGGCATCCTTAGACCAGAGTCTCCACTAAATCCTAAGCCTCATTCTGGTCTAAGTTAATTTTTATTATATTTCTTTTACTTATTATTATTGCATTTAATTTTGAAGTAGAACAAATAGAACTGAAGAAAACATTCCTACATGGGGATCTAGAAGAAAAGAAGTACATGAAGCAACTATAAGGCTTTGTAGTGAAGTAAAATAAAGAGTTGGTATGCAGGTGAAAAAATACTTGGTGACTTAAAGAAAATGTTAAGGATGTGGTATCAAAATTTTCATAAATATATATTAGGACTTCGCTTCACAAGGAGAAAAGTGGGTCACTGCTTATATTTAAAATAGTTGGTGGTCATATTATATATTTGGTCTTTTATGTGGATGATATGTTGCTAATTGGAAATGACAGGGAAATTATCCAAGATTTGAAAACTCAAGTGTCCTCTAAATTTGACATGAAGGATCTTGGTGTTGTAAATTTCATTTTGGGAATGGAAATTAAAAGAGATTGAGCAAAGAGGAAACTTTGTTCAAATTAGAGGAATTATGTCGAGACAATATTTTATATGCTTAATATGCAATAAAGTAAATTGGTAAAGGTCCCTATTCTTGTATAAGTGTAAATTTATCGGTCGATCAATGTCTTAAGACATAGGAAGAGGAAGAGGACATGTCTCATGTTCCACATGCTAGTGTGATTGGAAGTTTGATGTATGCAATGGTCTATACCAGATCAGACATTGCACATGCAATTGGCATATTGAGTATGTATAAGTCAAAACCAATGTAGGAGAATTAGATAGCAATAAACATGGGTTTTAGGTATTTGTGCAGCACTACTAATTATGGGTTGTGCTACCAAGGAAGACTAAGACTAGATAGAGTGTTCGATATACATGGCTTTGTTGATGTAGATTGGGTTAGATATATAGATCATATAATATCTACAAGTGGGTATGCATTTAACCTATACGGAGGAGAAATCAGTTAGATGGGAAAGAGATCGTCTGTAGTGGCACTCTCAACTATAAAATTTAAATACATGGAAGCTACTCATGAAAGCAAGGAAGAAGTTTAGTTATAGAGATTATATTCAAGTATTGGGTTGGTAACAATAAGATATAAAGATATATTGTGATATTCAAAGTGAAAAAATTCTTATCAAATAACCATGTGTATCATTCGAAGACAAAGCATACTGATGCTCAATATCACTTTGTCGGGGATATGGTTGAAGAGAAGAAAGTGCTATTGGTAAAAGTCGACATTATGAAGAGCGTTGCAAATTTATTGAAAAAATATGTGAGCATTAAGAAGTTCTCCTAGTGTAGAGAAAACATGGGCATTACTACCCTTGATTGTTGATCATGTATTGTTATGACCCCCTTGTATGCAAAGAAAATAATAAGTAGGATAATGTTTTGTATGTGTTGTATTATTTGGATGATTAGTCGTGTTCCTAACGAGGGGGGCTTGCCCCTTTGGGTATCATTATCAACATGGGAGGTTGCAATAGTTTTATAGAACCCCCCAGCGGGGGTTTTTAGGGATAACACCCCCGAAACAAATTTTTTGAAAAAAATCCTTGTAAAATATTTTTATTTCATATTTATCTCGATCATTAATCATTAGGTTGCAAATCTGAGGGTAGAAGTTATGTTAGGGTTTTTTTCCCTATAAAGAAACCATCTTTTAAGATGGAATTGTCTAATAGCCATGTAGTCATTAAGAGATATAGAAAACCCAGTCTTGTTTTCTCAATTTTGGTTTTCAAGGATAAAATATATGTGCAAATTATGTGTGTGTAATGTCAAATATTTTCTATTCTATATTAAGAATCTATATGCGAGAATTATCTCTATAAGGTTAAAACCTACACTTTATACCTTGTGTTTACAAATAAATCTTAATGGTCTCTAAAACTAGATCTCCTTTCTATATTTAAGAAACAAAAGGTACAATTACAAACAACCAATCAACCAATAACTATAATAATAGTAATGTAATAGCCTAACACTTAAATACTTAACAAATTCCCCATGGTAATAACAATATGTATTATGAATAGCAACAAGTCCAATATACTAGGGTTTAATCACAATATTATTATCATAATTTTCTTACTAAAAGTTTTTGAACAAATAAACATGAGTAATCTCCATTATTTACTTAACATGTTGTTCAAAAACACTTCTATATAATCATCATCTTACGACATTATTTTAGTAAAACAAGAGAAATTTTTTCCCAAAAGTATTCTACCATATCTTTAATGTTATACAAAATTTTATTTTGGTAAAGCTTTTGCAAATAATATTTCAATAACCAAATTCATAAATCTTGTCTAAATGAAAATTATTTTGTATTAGCCTTGTGGGTTAGCTCAATTGGCCAAGTTCCCATTGTTAAAGTACATTGCTAATGGGAGGTCACGAGGTCAATTCTCCTCGATATCCTCTGGGTTAGGTTCTATTAATAAATTAGCAAGATGTAATCCCTTTAAATAGATATACCCAAATATTTATTCAGAGTGTGTGTAAAAAAAGAAAAAAAATCATTAAAATTTAATTAAATAATTTCACAATATTTTCATCAAAAAAAATTATTAATTAGATCATAAACAACATAAGATTATAAATAAAATTATTCATTTTGATTAATCCTAATATTTAGTGTTTCTACATTTCCAAATAATTACAATGTTTTTCATTACATTTCAATTTTTCCTTTCTCCCCTTGAAATATTTAACAGGAGATAGTTGAATTTCACCTACTAACTTATTTAACAGTGTTGTCAATTAATATCTGAATTGCTCCTACTCACTTATTTGGCACTTAAATTGCACATATTATATTTGTTTATTTTATGGAATCATAAAAAATTTAAGCTTGCACTATCATCCTTTTATTATCAAAATTATGTTATTTACGTATTTTTCAAACAGTGTAAATAAGAATTATAAAACAATCATAAAATTCAAATTAAAACAATAATTTATATTAGTTAAATCATAAAACAATTATAATATCCTAATTAATTAAATACAATCTTTGTCCTAATTTTAAAATTATTAATATAATAATAATAATAATAATAATAAAATTAATAAATTTTTTAACACATCGGTGGTTGGAGCGGGAGGGGTGAGTTTTTCCTCAATGAATAATCTGAGATTAGTTGTGTGTGGGGTTTGGGTACTTCAACAAGCAACCAAGCAAAATTCTTGGCTCTCTCGAAAGGTTTGGAGCTTGCTATTTCCAAAGACATAAAGAAGATGACGATTTTAGGGGATTCGATGATCATTGTAGGGAAAATTTTCAAGTCAAAGTCTAAGAACAGTTCTTCTAATTCTATAATGATAAGTAGGATAGAATTGCAAATGCATAAATTTGACGAAATCGTCGTATTCCACATATATATGGGAACCTTAATGAGGAGACAAATAAACTTGTGAATCTCGGGGCTTCGTTAAGGCAAGGAATATTGGAACTCAACCAGTTCCTAAGGCTTTTCTCCCCCCTCCTTGAATATAATTATTTTGATATAATTTGTTTTGGTTGGCCACTTTAGTCACTCCTTGAATATAATTATTTTGATATAATTTGTTTTGGTTGGCCACTTTAGTCACTCATTGAATAGTGGGATATACTTTGGAGAGAAGTGTAATGAATTAAATGCCATATTTATATCCAACTTTAATACAATTGGCTCGAATTTATATTGGTATTCAGTGCATATAGAATAGAATTACTTCTTGTCCATCCTCCCACCCTCAGGCATGCATCGTTGGGGTAGTTGGTGGTGGATCCATCTTCTTTTAAAATGGGATGTGATTTGGGTGGTTGCATCGATAATTCGTCATCATTCCTTTTCTTTCTTGGTTTTAATTTCCCTTCTCAACTCCCCAAGCTCGGACATTCACTATGCGGTAGAATTCATTCCATCTGCAGATTTTAGGATCTCGCTCAATCCAGAATTAACTACTCTCCTTTGGCAACACCTCCTTAGGTCTCTTGAGGCACTAACAAATATGTAAGAGCCCCTTGGAAATGGTATGTCTTCCCTGGTAATTTTGTGGATCTCTCTGTGGTCGAATAAGATGAGCTTGGACCAACATGACTCATCCTTCCCTCATGTGATTGTTACTAACAAAGATATGTAACATTGGAAACAACCAGTGAAAAACATATTTAACATTTTAATGGACATGATTAAGATCTCAAGCAGAAGACTGGAGCTCGTGGAAAACGAAAAGGAGGCTAGCTTAAAGCTGGTTAAGAAGTGCTACTAGTGGCTTCAAGTTAAAATGGTGAAAAAAATCACAAGCTTAGAAGCAAAGATTTTATTGCTAAAGTTTCAACCTAATAGAGTAGTCTTGCCCGTCTATGACTCTGAAATAAAACTTGGAAATGTCGGGCACAACGATAGAAAGCTGGTAACATAGGTCAAAGAAAGACACGTGCATGGTGAAGGCACATCTTCAAACTTTAAAAAGAATATGGTAAAAAGAATATGGTAGGTGAAAAAGAAGTTGAGCTCCCTCGGGTTTTATAAATTTTCTATGTTTCTATGTTCTGCAAGTTTACACTCTTTTTGGGAAAATTTTGAAGAATATATGGAAAATCCCAGTGTAAAATTGTAGTCCATAAATCTTGCATGGGCAAGGAAATTACTTTATGGCTATATTGGAACATCAAAGTCTTTGAAATTATTAAATTATGTAAATGGATATGGCCATGAATCCAGCCTTTTTAATATAAATAATAATTGTTCTGTTTAAAAAATAATAATCTTTTATTATAATTAAATTATTTTTTTTACAATTTAATATCTCATACCATGTATCCATACATGTAAACTTGATATTATTCATTAGTGATTTCTCTCACTTAAACCTTCTCATTTTATCCTTGTTTATTTCTCATATCTTATACCATGTATTAATACATGTGAACTTTATATTCTTCAATAACGCTTTTTCTCACTTAAACTTTCTCATTGTTTCCCTTTTTTTTCTCATTAACATTGACTAATAATTACATCGAAGGTGTTTCCTTTACTGGGTTGGGCTAGAAAAACACTGTTCATCCCAGCCAATCCCAGTGCCCCATTTTCTTCCTCCTCTAGCAAACCATTTTTTACCATGTGGCAGCGGCGATGACGATTTGTTTCTATTTTGTTACTTGTATCCTTTACATCCACTTCCACCAAGCCAAGTCCCCTGACACCTTATCTTACTTTGAGTTTAGCCCTCTCCTCGACTGGAAGCTTGTTCCACACACTTTCCAAGTGCAGGTAACCACTCTTATTCGTGTCTCTGTGAACTCGTAGCCATGAGTAATAGAGAATCCTAGCTCTTCAATTTTCAACAGCGTAGCACCTAGTGGAGGAGACCAAATAGTTAAGATTTCCACCCAACCAGGTAAAGGTTTTCACAAATTGTAAGCTAAATACTTTGAAATAAAGTTGCCCATTCAAATTAATGTTTTCCATCACACTATTGAACAGAGCAAAGGGGATAGAAAAACCAATTAGTTTTATAGATGGAAAAAACTAATTTTAAACATCTATTGACAAATCATAATAAAGGCCATAATTGGTTATATCTTTATATCCCGACATTTTAATTACTCGCTAAACATTATATAATTTGAACTTACGATTGTGGTCAAAGATCCTTAAAATGATAACTGGGCCATGACATTGGATATCTCGAATAAATTGTTATTTAAGTCCCTAATAATAGAAAATATTATAAAATTGATCACTGTAAGTCTTCCAGTCATAAAATGATTAGTCTTATGAGCTAATTTGAACATTCTACTTACAAGTACAGAATATTTTTTAATATGGATAAGTCAATAAAAAAACTGTTGAGCTTATTATTTGATAGACACTTGACAAAATGCATAGAATCATGAGTACATAATTTTTTTACTCCTAATCTAGAACATTTCTAAACAATCACATTACAGTCCAATGTTGATCTTACAATTTGTTAAGTCATCACAATTATCTGATGTTGGATGGCATTGCACCATCAAGTGATTTTTTATCAAGCCTCGTATCAATCGTGATGAGATTTTGATGGTTACATGTTCTGAGAATTATTATAAATAATTTAAAATTGAATAAACTAAAGAAATATTATATGGGAGACTCACACGAATGCCAAGGTTGAGACATTTCCAAGAGTAGAGGGGATCTCTTTGGTAAAGAAATTACCATTAAACATACTTTCCATAAAAATGGTGGCCCTACTGATCAATGTTTGCTTTGATGGAAATAGTTTCATATGAATTGAATTGAATTAATTACATATGGTACTTACACATGTTTTAGGGTCATATTTGTAACCACCCCTCCCACATTTACCCAAGTTCATTGGCCTACCAGGCTAAACATGAGACACAGAGTTACTATGACATGACTTGACCTTAAGCTCTAGTGAAGGTAGTGGGGCCTAAAAACTGACCACAAACTGACAACTCACAACATCCCTCAGGGATATAGGATGCTCAGGGGCCAAAGGACCACCCCAAGTGACCAAACCTTGAGTTGGGGCTCTTTTTCAATGACCTAGACTCCCAACTGCATGCATGAAAAGGTCTGGGTGCACTTATAGGCCTCCAACTACATGCACAACACTGCCTCCATGCGGTTGTGATCCAAATTTCCCAGTTCAAAGGGTGTGGTTATGAGATCTAAGCTAGAATTCCAGGCTAGCCTCCATACCACTTCCCATAACTACCTGATACTTTCCAGAATCATTATTGACATGAGGACACAACTAAAAATTTGAACTTGAATCAATAACTTGACCTAGACTACTTAGAACACACTAGACATTTTGTCAAACACATGGCAAACATGTAAGCTACAGTTCGTGAATGCATATCTGTTCATAATAGTATGAGATTCCTGATAATCACCAAGAAGGCTATATGCCCTCTCCGGATAGCTCCAACAATGCTTATTAGTCCATACATTCATCAACTAATAAATAACTAAATTATTTATGACAAGAGCCATAGATAATACCCATCATATAACTAGCATATAACCAGAAAATAACCAACATAGAAACCATGGAAGCTCATCCATAATATCACCAACATAATCACTATAAATATACATGAATCATATTAGGATAATAACTCTTATTAACATATGAAGATACCAATCAAGTCAGGGACTTCCACGTACCACCTAAACATAGATTGGGCTGAACCAAATTTCTCTTTCATCCAATCACCCATGTGCCATATTCCACGCATGAATGGGGAATCTCATGGATTAAACCAAAACAGGGCTTCCAAAGGCCAACCACCTAAACCCTCAACCATTGATTCCACCTCTACAGTTGGACATCACTAACACCAACCAGATCGATCTCTACCCAAGTTGTCCAGGGCTCTAGGAACTAGTAACTCAACCCATAATCTTCTAGGGCTCCAGAACGTTTGTCCAACCTGACTCCAGGGACTATTAACTCAACCCACCAAGGGCTCCAAAGATTTTGTCCCAACCTAGGCTCTAAGACTAGTAACTCAGCCCAAGTTGTTCTAGGGCTTCCGGAGTGTTTCTTCCAACCCATAGCCATAAGGAACCTGAGCACCAATAAAAAAAAACAACAAGTGGAAAACTCACCACACCATTGTTATCCAAGAAATGGCAATTCAAGGCTAAAACCATTGTCAATCCAGGAAAATCTCCATGCCAATGATAGCACATAACCAAAAAATCACATGTATATACCATGCATCCAAAAATCAGCAAGGAAATCACACATGCAACCTGTTACCTGCAAAGTAATCCAGCGATAGTTGATGATCCACCTATTGCCTTGCCCTATCCTTCTTTCTTTTGCCTTCTTTCTACAAATCCAATGTATGCCAAAGTGGTCCAAAAATACTCTAAGTGTGCAAGTGTATGAGAGAATGAAGGAATAAAAACTAGATACACCCAAAAAATTTCAAAAGGTTAGCAACTGATCCTTAAAAGCCTTTTTATCATTAAAGCTTATATTTTCTTCATTTTCATTCATTTTTCCTTCAATTTCCCTCTCATGAAAATTTGTGTCTCTTCACCTTCCTTTTCTCCTATTTTCCATTATTTCATAAGCAAAATGTCAATTATTTCCACTTTGCCTTTGCCAATTCCCATAGCCATTAATTAATCACCAGTGATGCCCATCACTGTGTTTTTCCCAACATTCAAATTGGAATATGTGTCCCGTGACCTTGGTCTTATTTTATTTACATAGAAAATCAACCAAGGGTTATTACAAACCCCTCCCCATTGGGGGAACACTATCCTCGGTGTTCTATGACATTTATGACCAACAAACCGTTGAAAAAAAAACATATTTCCCATGGAGTTTTATAACATAGCTCGATGTAGTATTTACAATGAACAACTATTTCAAACCATGATCAACATAACAAACATGACAATCACACCACTTGTTGAAGCTTTATAACACAACTCATTGTGGTATTTACAACAACATCTATATATACATATACATATACCAAAAACTCATTTGCTTGAACTAGTCAATAATGAAGGATGCATAGCCTGCATTTGATCGTATATCGACCTTGTACTTCATGGGACCCAAAGTTCTTCCATTGCACTTTAACCTACTCGATTGCTTTGTTCCAGAGCATGAGTGATATTCGTTGCAATATGCATTATGGTTTTGGTTGGAATTCTCCCTTTGGTTCCACTTGCAATACAGACTATCCAATCACATAAGCAGCATCCTTGACATACTTCTTAAGCAATGAAACATGAAAACATCATGGAATTTCACTGTCATAGGCAGTTCAAGTTTGTAGGCCATTGGTTAAATCCTCTCAAGGATCTCAAAAGGCCCGCAATATTGAGATGCCAACTTGGCACAAGACCAAATCCTCAAGGAGCTCCTCTTGGTCTTGATGTGCACATGTTCCTCAACCTTAAACTCCGTAAATATCTTGTATTGATCTGCATAAATCTTCTGCCTTCCATGTGTTTCCTTCAAATTCCTCTTCATAACATGCATTTCTTGTTCCATATCTACCAACACATCTGGTCCAATCAATACCCTGTTCATTGGATTACTCCAGTTGATAGGAGTATTACAACTTTCCCCATCAAGTGCATCAAATGGACTCATTTTCAAGGACTCCGTATACCTACTGTTATAATCAAACTCAACCAATGAAAGATACTCTTCCCACTTCCTCTACTAACGCGTGATGTACATCCTCAACATGTCCTCAAGAATCTTGTTAACCTCTCTATACACCCATCTATCTATAGATGATCAGTTGTATTGAAGGCCAACTTTATGTCCAAACTTGCAAACAACTCCTTCCAAAACCTAGAAGTGAACTTGCCATCTTTGTTGGATACAATCTTCTTAAGAACGCCATGAAATCTCACTATCTCCCTGATGAAAATATGAGCTACCTCACTAGATAAATTCATAGAATTAACTGCAATGAAGTGAGCTACCTTACTTAACCTATCAACCATAACCATCATGGAATCATGTTTTTTGGATGAACTCAATAAATCTATAATGAAGTCCATGGGAATGACCTCCCATTTTGTTATAGACATTTTTGTGCCTTACAGCATTGAGCATGAAATGTCCATAATCCAAGGGATCCAAAGTCCCTAAAAGAGTTGTTCCTGCCCCTAAAGGAACAAGGTAAACCATTGACAGCTTCTCCCAGAATTTCTCCACCAAAAACCACTTAGAAACGGTCAATTCAGGATCAATTCAGAAGCTCTTCTAGCTACCTGCGTTGCAGTGCACCCCAGTACACTAGCTAGGTGCGTTGCAACGCACATAAATGCACTACCAGGGTGCGCTAAGCGATGACAAATGGCAAGCTCATTCAACGAGGTGGAAAGACCCTGGAAGCTTCCAGAATCTTCTCCAATGACACTTGCCTCAATGAATTCGACTAGTGATGAGTAAGAGGCTCTCAACCTCCAAGTGGAAGCAAGAACTGACAGAGAGAAGCCACAAGTCAAAACATAAGCTGACTCATCCTCTCTGCTTACATCTATATATGGATCTCTCACCCAGAGATTCAAGGAAGCTGGAATTTTGTACTTTGCAGAGAATTGTTGTTGGTTTGAGATTGAGATTAGTACATTGGGTGATTTATGCTTTGTTGGAGGAGAGGAAGGGATTCCTTTGCTGGGAGGTAGATGCTGGATCGGGACTCACTTGGTTGTATCTCCTCTTGGACTTTCTTTTCATATCAATAAAGCTATTTGAGTTTCTCCTATATGCTTGTATATCAATGATGTTTTGTTATATTTGCATATTTAGTTTATATTTGATCCTAAACTAGTTATGAATGTAAATCTATGTCTTTTGTGTAGTTTTCCTCTCTTGTGATCTTGCAGGAACTGAGTGAAGCTGGACCAGTGAAGGAGCAGGCAGCGGGAAACAAGCAAAAGAGGAGAGTGATTGGATCGACAAGCTAGCGAAAGACACAGGTTAGTTACATCTTTCTTCTCCATTTACATTTCATAAAGAAGAATACTCAGATAGTTTTCCTTGTTTGTTGCTAAGGCACTATCACACCTTAGAGTGGGATAGGGGCATTCCGAATTGGATACTTTTCCCAACAACAAATTGGCGACTCCGCTGGGGAGAGTATCTTGTTAGTTTATTTGTGTTTCTATTGTTGTTCATCTCATAAACTCAAGAGTGCCAAATCGAACTGCATTTGCCATTTACAGATGCAAAGTAGAGATCTGCTACTCTAGTCCATTCGTTGGGCCTGTT
This sequence comes from Pinus tabuliformis, assembly GCA_031772625.1. Lineage (NCBI taxonomy): Eukaryota > Viridiplantae > Streptophyta > Pinopsida > Pinales > Pinaceae > Pinus > Pinus tabuliformis. The sequence continues at coordinate 769,359,947 of CM062816.1, forward strand.
TATGATCTGAACAGCTGATCCACAAGTGCTCTAACAACCCTTTGTGATAGATCTTAGTCCTCCTTTAAATCATCCCTCTAATTGTACCTAATTGATAGCTTTTATCTGGCCAAAAACCGTAGATTAAACTGCAAACCGTGACCCAGAACCAAGAGACAATTCTCGTTTCTGCTTCAGCGCAGACTCTGTGAAGAGGTTCTGCATTTCAACGCAGGTCCCATGAAGGCTACCTGCGCTGAAGTTCAGTTTCTCTATGCTGAGGGTGCGCTGATCAGCCTTTGCCTTGTGCAGCTGTGGTTCCCTGCTTCCTTTTGCTCAGTTTCATCTCTGTTTTTGCAGCCTGTTATCAGTCAGTGTACCTATCTGAAACCCCTTTTCTTTGCCTCAATTCCGCCTCAGTTGTATAAAGAAACTGTATTTGTTCTTTGTGTATTTGTTACATCATTTGCAGTTGCCCATTACAAAAGTAAACTAATCATACTGTCGCCCTTAGATCTAGACATGTCATAAGTGTCGTTTTGATCTTAGGAGTGAGTTTGTTTGCTGTTCACAGTTGATTAAGCTTTTACTTTTGTCTTTTGGTTTGAATTTATGCATTTCTAGTGTCGAAACAAGTAAATCATAAAGTGTCGTAATCGTCTTTTTGATTTCGAAAAGGAAACTTGTTTGTGTTTTTCACTTGAAATCGAATTCAAATTTGTACAACAGCTTTCTTTTTAGGCATCAATATTAAGAAAGTGAAAACAAATACATGCATATGTGCATTTGCATTTTGACAGTTTGTATGTTGATTTAGGAAAAGTGCATTTACAGTGTGCTCTATGCTCTTTGAGAAAAGATTGTGTCTTTCTTTTCCCCTTGTAGCTAGGATTTTCATTGTTGAAAAGATACAAAAGCTTGCTTATCATCTTTAGACTGCATTTAGGAATTGTATCATACATCTCGTGGTGATCCAAAAAGGCAAACTTCTAAGAAAGATCAACCTAAAATAAATTGAATGAACTTAACAACGCTTTTTAACTTAACGCACAACATAGAGGTCTAGGCTAGAGACGTGTTCCGGCGTCGTAAAACCTGGTCACTGGTCGCCTCACTGATGGTTGGGTGATTCCTCCTAAGAGACGATAAGTGCCAATACGGATTGTGCTCCCACGTACCGTCGAGTATATATTGGGAGACCCCTATAGGCATAAAACCTTTATCCATAGGAAGCCGTGTCGGCCGCCCTACTGATCGCAATGCACTGAACACAGCATTCGGGAAGATTGACCGCCCGTACCTTAAAAAGTATTCTGCGGTTTTGCGAAAAGTTTGGCACACCCTCTACCTAGAACTCCAGAGTAGTCCCTTTCGTTCCTTTTCAGACTCCTTAACGGAAAAGGTCCATCTGAGCACTTGTCACTTCAGGCTCATTAAAAATCGAAGGAGACTAGAGTCATCTTTAGCTTTCTCTCGACTCTTTAAAATTGAAAAAGCAAGTTGTGTCTAAGCGTCGTTAAAATTTATTTTAAACGGAATAATCACCCTCTTTCCTACGTTGATCTTTAGGTTGAGAAAATGGAGCCTACCAACCAAGGAATTCCCCTTGGTGGAAATCCTAGTCCCTTCTCCTCTTGGGGAGATGTTGGTGCGCCCCATATGGCCACATTGTCGTTTCCAGGACTGACAATTGGCCTGCAGGTCTGGCTCTTCTCGACCAATGTCATTCAGAACACCACTATTCCTGAACATTCGAATCAACAATTAGACGAGTCCAGAATTTCCCACCAACCTTCTACTTCCTCTCACTCCTCCTCTCCTCCTTCCTCTTCGCGTGACGGGACTGGTAAAGCTAAAAACCAAGTTCCTAAGGAGAAAAAGGAAAAGAAGAAGAAGGAGAAAAAGAAGAAGGAGCCAAAGGCAAATAAGGGAAAACAAGTGTCGTCTAATGAAAATCCACACACAGCACTGACCAGGCCTAAATCGCCATGTGTCATTTGCAAGGGAGACCACTTTCACAGAGATTGTCCTTGCATCCCTTGGATACTAAGGGACTGGTCTCCCCGTTTGCACAATCCGGTGTCATCAACCTCTGATAGTCATGTTGAAAGTACACCGTCAACTAGCGAAAGTGAAGTCCCTGGACAAAAAGGGAGGGCTAGACCTCCCTGTAGACTGTGCGAAGGCAACCATGCCCTCCACCGTTGTCCCTTCTTAGACGAGGCTAAAAGAGTCTTGGAAGATCGTCCAGTTTCACCGTTACGACTTCCTCTTGGATATAAAAAACTCTTGCCGAGTCCTTCGTTAGTTGAGAATCCAGCTAGCTCGCTCAAGTGGTCAGCTGAAGCGTCTATCATTGAAGATGAGCCTACTGAATCCATACCAGACGAAAGTCAAAAGGTCGAGGCGGCAGTTGACCCGGTCTTGCCTTCAGAGGTATTATCTTCGAATGATACGGTCACTGAAGAGGATAAGGATGACACCATCCAGATTCTTTTCATCAACACAGACTCAGACGAACACGGGGGCAATCCACCCATTCCTTTATTGCAGGAAGGAAGTTCGTCAGAGCAATATCCGGCCGTCTACTTGGTCCCACCACCAAGCAACCTAGTTGTATCCTTCGACTGGAACCAACTAGGCAGACCCCGGTTGCCAGCAAGCATACCATTCCGAATTATCGTTCAAATATACAGAATGGTCATGGCTGGCACCATCATCGATGAGGGGGCATCTGTGAGTATCCTTTCCTCTATTGCTTGGAAAGCGCTTGGTTCGCCAGCGCTTTTGCCTGAAATGAGAAATCTGACAGGCTTCGATAAAGGAACCAGTCGACCTTTAGGGATCCTCCCCAATGTGCCTATCACATTGAAAGGGAAGACCGTTCAAATGAACGTGATGGTCGTTCAAGGACCCTTGGATTATAACCTACTCGTTGGACGAGACTATATATATTGCATGGGAGCCATCGTCTCCTCACTCTTTAGAGTAATGTGTTTTCCGCATGAAGGAAGAGAGGTCAAGCTCATGGACCAGCTTTCATTTCCCGATCACGCATTGCAAATAGTCATATACCATCCCTAAATGGTCTCTTCACGCAAGAAATGTCTCAACCCACGGTCCGTCCTCCCGATGAGCGCGAGTCATATCCCTAGGGGGCATGCGTCCTGGTCTGCTTCGGCAGGAAAACTTTGGGTATAGGGTAGGTTTCCGCGGGAGAATATGACTAGTCCGTACCCCGTCCGTGATTGGAAGAGGGGTTGTTCTAGAATAAGATTCTTTTGTCAAAGTTATGTGAATCGGCGGGCGTCGTCATTTACCTTTGTCTATTTCGGTAGACATTGCCGAGGAAATGTTTTGTTTGCTGCGCAAATGAGACAATCTTTGGTAACCTGAAAGAGGTAGGCCTTTCCTGGTAGGGCAAATGTTCTATCTGCAAATTGAGGGGTAACCTTGAAATCATACTTTATGCCTGGGGGCATGCAAACCTTTTGGAGTGCAAGCAAAGGGCGGCTATTTATTTTTTAAATTCTTAGGTCCTCCCTTTAAACCTGTAGGTCTAACCCTTTAAACTCGTAGGATTAGTCGTTTCCGAACTTGCATAAAGAAAGGAATCCGGGGCAAAGCTTTATAAGGTGCAAGCTCCATAAAAAATGGCATCTTACATGAGACATTCTTATCATATGACTGGATTAATCGAGCAGTTTTAGCACATAGTTCATGCTCGTTAAAAAATAAACATAAGATCGAGCAAGTGTTTCAATCCGCGTTTAAGCTCGTTAAAAAATGAACTACCCTCCCGTAAATAACCACCGTGAATGTAACATTATCAGCCATTAAAGCCTTGGTCGCGTTTGCACTGTCACCTCCACTTTTCCATTGGCCGATCATTCACCTCCATTTGATTGTTTACCCATTTTGAGGAACAGCTGCGAAGAGTGATTTCACTAGCCATCCTTGTGACACTGCCGTGATTGGAAAATTCCAACCCTTACCTGGAATCAGCTGCTACCCGTTTTATCACTCGTTCCTCAAAAGACGAGTCTTCTTTAAGCTCTTTTCATCTGACTCGTAAAATATGAAAAGATTGCCGAGTTTTGGCCTTCCAGCTCGTTAAAGCGACCGGAAGTGCTATCCCTCCTCTAGATTTTAATCTTTTTGGACCTGAGGGATTATTGCACAAAAAGATCGAGCGCGTGTTTTGTTCAGCTCGTTAAAACTATCGAAAATTCATCCCTTCTGTATTGTTTTATACTTTTTCGGACTTAGGGGATTAGATGACGAAAAAGGAACTTTAGAGTTATCTTTACGTACCTTTTCAGACTCTCTTAAAATGAAAAGGACCGAGTTATCTTTGTCGTTAGACTCGTTAAAAAACATTAATAGCGACAAACTTGTCTTTAGACGAGAACGAGTTTCACTATCGCTAGGCTCGTTAAAACATAGCGATGGGTTTGCCCGAAGGGCAAATTATAGAACAAGCATATGTTATCCTCCTCAAGCTTGCCAAAAATAAAGAGGTACTGGTCAGCAATGACTGGGGAAAAATTGGGAAGAAACTCAAAGAACTTTTATTGGTAGCAAGTCGCTCTTGAACATGACACTTCCACTCTGTGCCTAAGACGGGTTGGGTTGTTTCATTCACCGGTCACATCACCATGGTCTCGCCATACCATCCACCTTTGGGGTAAATGCTACCGATCCATCACACAAGTGTCGTCGATATGTTCAAGAGAAGTCATCCAGAGAAGTCAACCGTGTCCCATCCACTACCATACATTATCCTTCATCCTTTCATGACCGCCACCCTGAACCATATATCATCGGATCGTTTTCACCTCCATCAAAATCATTTGCTCCGTTCCGTGTCACTAATGTGGGATACATTAAGGCCCTCCTTTGACGGATCGCTTCTTGTCGACATCAGCTCATTATCCAAGAAGTTGATCTAGGAACACCCCCGTCAGTACTTTGAAGCTTGCATGCCTTAATGGCAAGTTTCTCACTTTCGGCGACAGGTATACATCAATGACCTTCGACCGAAAGATTTTGCGTGGTGTTCGACGCCAAGTCCTTTATTCACACCATGTGAATTGTACTGCAGTACCTTGAGGGTCATTATCATTATCGGTGATTCCTCTCGCGCTTGTTAACAGTTTACATCATTGACTGGTAATCAAGCGATGTCTTTCCATGTTCGACTTCAGAACATTTCTCACATGGATCGACTTGTACTTAGAGTGAAGATCGAACGAGATTGAAGACCCCGGATCTAGTTTCATCCATCCGGGCTGCGATATATATTCAGGAAAAATAAAGACATTGACATGTACAGCATTACAGCACAGATAATCATCCTACCAAAAGGATGATGATTTCATCAAAATCATCAGTCTACCATCAGACGATTGTCTGTTCTATGTACAGAAAAATGAATTTATAAAGCTGAGCATGGGAATGCCTGCCTCAGCTAGATCATGAAAACAGTATGAAAATTAATGTATTGTATTGTATCTTATTACAGGTCTCCTCCCAGCATTGGAAAGAACTTCGGATCCTCCTAATAAAGCATTTCACCCGATAAACGACCTCATACTTTAGGGGGCAACTGTTATAGACATTTTTGTGCCTTACAGCATTGAGCATGAAATGTCCATAATCCAAGGGATCCAAAGTCCCTAAAAGAGTTGTTCCTGCCCCTAAAGGAACAAGGTCAACCATTGATAGCTTCTCCCAGAAGTTCTCCACCAAAAACCACTCAGAAACAGTCAATTCAGGATCAATTCAAAAGCTCTTCTAGCTACCTGCGTTGCAGTGCACCCCAGTACACTAGCTAGGTGCATTGCAACGCACCTAAATGCACTACTAGGGTACGCTGAGCGGGAAATGACAAATGGCAAGCTCATTCAACGAGGTGGAAAGACCCTAGAAGCTTCCAGAATCTTCTCCAATGACACTTGCCTCAATGAATTCGACTAGTGATGAGTAAGAGGCTCTCAACCTCCAAGTGGAAGCAAGAACTGACAGAGAGAAGCCACAAGTCAAAACATAAGCTGACTCATCCTATCTGCTTACATCTATATATGGATCTCTCACCCAGAGGTTCAAGGAGGCTGGAATTTTGTACTTTGCAGAGAATTGTTGTTGGTTTGAGATTGAGATTAGTACATTGGGTGATTTATGCTTTGTTGGAGGAGAGGAAGGGATTCCTTTGCTGGGAGGTAGATGCTGGATCGGGACTCACTTGGTTGTATCTCCTCTTGGACTTTCTTATCATATCAATAAAGCTATTTGAGTTTCTCCTATATGCTTGTATATCAATGATGTTTTGTTATATTTGCATATTTAGTTTATATCTGATCCTAAACTAGTTATGAATGTAAATCTATGTCTTTTGTGTAGTTTTCCTCTCTTGTGATCTTGCAGGAACTGAGTGAAGCTGGACCAGTGAAGGAGCAGGCAGCGGGAAACAAGCAAAAGAGGAGAGTGATTGGATCGACAAGCTAGCGAAAGACACAGGTTAGTTACATCTTTCTTCTCCATTTACATTTCATAAAGAAGAATACTCAGATAGTTTTCCTTGTTTGTTGCTAAGGCACTATCACACCTTAGAGTGGGATAGGGGCATTCCGAATTGGATACTTTTCCCAACAACAAATTGGCGACTCTGCTGGGGAGAGTATCTTGTTAGTTTATTTGTGTTTCTATTATTGTTCATCTCATAAACTCAAGAGTGCTGAATCAAACTGCATTTGCCATTTACAGATGCAAAGTAGAGATCTGCTACTCTAGTCCATTCGCTGGGCCTATTTATGATCTGAACAGCTGATCCACAAGTGCTCTAACAGCCCTTTGTGATAGATCTTAGTCCTCCTTTAAATCATCCCTCTAATTGTACCTAATTGATAGCTTTTATCCGGCCAAAAACCGTAGATTAAACTGCAAACCGTGACCCAGAACCAAGAGACAATTCTCGTTTCTGCTTCAGCGCAGACTCTGTGAAGAGGTTCTGCATTTCAACGCAGGTCCCGTGAAGGCTACCTGCACTGAAGTTCAGTTTCTCTATGCTGAGGGTGCGCTGATCAGCCTTTGCCTTGTGCAGCTGTGGTTCCCTGCTTCCTTTTGCTCAGTTTCATCTCTGTTTTTGCAGCCTGTTATCAGTCAGTGTACCTATCTGAAACCCCTTTTCTTTGCCTCAATTCCGCCTCAGTTGTATAAAGAAACTGTATTTGTTCTTTGTGTATTTGTTACATCATTTGCAGTTGCCCATTACAAAAGTAAACTAATCATATTGTCGCCCTTAGATCTAGACCTGTCGTAAGTGTCGTTTTGATCTTAGGAGTGAGTTTGTTTGCTGTTCACAGTTGATTAAGCTTTTACTTTTGTCGTTCGGTTTGAATTTATGCATTTCTAGTGTCGAAACAAGTAAATCATAAAGTGTCGTAATCGTCTTTTTGATTTCGAAAAGGAAACTTGTTTGCGTTTTTCACTTGAAATCGAATTCAAATTTGTACAACAGCTTTCTTTTTAGGCATCAATATTAAGAAAGTGAAAACAAATACATGCATATGTGCATTTGCATTTTGACAGTTTGTATGTTGATTTAGGAAAAGTGCATTTACAGTGTGCTCTATGCTCTTTGAGAAAAGATTGTCTTTCTTTTCCCCTTGTAGCTAGGATTTTCATTGTTGAAAAGATATAAAAGCTTGCTTATCATATTTAGACTGCGCTTAGGAATTGTATCATACATCTCGTGGTGATCCAAAAAGGCAAACTTCTAAGAAAGATCAACCTAAAATAAATTGAATGAACTTAACAACGCTTTGTAACTTAACGCACAACATAGAGGTCTAGGCTAGAGACGTGTTCCGGCGTCGTAAAACCTGGTCACTGGTCGCCTCACTGATGGTTGGGTGATTCCTCCTAAGAGACGATAAGTGCCAGTACGGATTGTGCTCCCACGTACCGTCGAGTATATATTGGGAGACCCCTATAGGCATAAAACCTTTATACATAGGAAGCCATTTCGGCCGCCCTACTGATCGCAATGCACTGAACACAGCATTCGGGAAGATTGACCGCCCGTACCTTAAAAAGTATTCTGCAGTTTTGCGAAAAGTTTGGCACACCCTGTACCTAGAACTCCAGAGTAGTCCCTTTCATTCCTTTTCAGACTCCTTAACGGAAAAGGTCCATCTGAGCACTTGTCACTTCAGGCTCATTAAAAATCGAAGGAGACTAGAGTCATCTTTAGCTTTTTCTCGACTCTTTAAAATTGAAAAAGCAAGTTGTGTCTAAGCGTCGTTAAAATTTATTTTAAACGGAATAATCACCCTCTTTCCTGCGTTGATCTTTAGGTTGAGAAAATGGAGCCTACCAACCAAGGAATTCCCCTTGGTGGAAATCCTAGTCCCTTCTCCTCTTGGGGAGATGTTGGTGCGCCCCATATGGCCACATTGTCGCTTCCAGGACTGACAATTGGCCTGCCGGTCTGGCTCTTCTCAACCAATGTCGTTCAGAACACCACTATTCCTGAACAGTCGAATCAACAATTAGACGAGTCCAGAATTTCCCACCAACCTTCTACTTCCTCTCACTCCTCCTCTCCTCCTTCCTCTTCGCGTGACGGGACTGGTAAAGCTAAAAACCAAGTTCCTAAGGAGAAAAAGGAAAAGAAGAAGAAGGAGAAAAAGAAGAAGGAGCCAAAGGAAAATAAGGGAAAACAAGTGTCGTCTAATGAAAATCCACACACAGCACTGACCAGGCCTAAATCGCCATGTGTCATTTGCAAGGGAGACCACTTTCACAGAGATTGTCCTTGCATCCCTCGGATACTAAGGGACTGGTCTCCCCGTTTGCACAATCCGGTGTCATCAACCTCTGATAGTCATGTTGAAAGTACACCGTCAACTAGCGAAAGTGAAGTCCCTGGACAAAAAGGGAGGGCTAGACCTCCCTGTAGACTATGCGAAGGCAACCATGCCCTCCACCGTTGTCCCTTCTTAGACGAGGCTAAAAGAGTCTTGGAAGATCGTCCAGTTTCACCGTTACGACTTCCTCCTGGATATAAAAAACTCTTGCCGAGTCCTTTGTTAGTTGAGAATCCAGCCAGCCCGCTCAAGTGGTCAGCTGAAGCGTCTATCATTGAAGATGAGCCTACTGAATCCATACCAGACGAAAGTCAAAAGGTCGAGGCGGCAGTTGACCCGGTCTTGCCTTCAGAGGTATTATCTTCGAATGATACGGTCACTGAAGAGGATATGGATGACACCATACAAATTCTTTTCATCAACAAAGACTCAGACGAACACAGGGGCAATCCACCCATTCCTTTATCGCAGGAAGGAAGTTCGTCAGAGCAATATCCAGCCGTCTACTCGGTCCCACCACCAAGCAACCTAGTTGTATCCTTCGACTGGAACCAACTAGGCAGACCCCGGTTGCCAGCAAGCATACCATTCCGAATTATCGTTCAAATATACAGAATGGTCATGGATGGCACCATCATTGATGAGGGGGCATCTGTGAGTATCCTTTCCTCTATTGCTTGGAAAGCGCTTGGTTCGCCAGCGCTTTTGTCTGAAATGAAAAATCTGACAGGCTTCGATAAAGGAACCAGTCGACCTTTAGGGATCCTCCCCAATGTGCCTATCACATTGAAAGGGAAGACCGTTCAAATGAACGTGATGGTCATTCAAGGACCCTTGGATTATAACCTACTCCTTGGATGAGACTATATATATTGCATGGGAGCCATCGTCTCCTCACTCTTTAGAGTAATGTGTTTTCCGCACGAAGGAAGAGTGGTCAAGCTCGTGGACCAGCTTTCATTTCCCGGATCACGCATCGCAAATAGTCATATACCATCTCTAAATGGTCTCTTCACGCAAGAAATGTCTCAACCCACGGTCCGTCCTCCCGATGAGCGCGAGTCATATCCCCAGGGGGCATGCGTCCTGGTCTGCTTCGGCAGGAAAACTTTGGGTATAGGGTAGGTTTCCGCGGGAGAATATGACTAGTCCGTACCCCGTCCGTGATTGGAAGAGGGGTTGTTCTAGAATAAGATTCTTTTGTCAAAGTTATGTGAATCGGCGGGCGTCGTCATTCACCTTTGTCTATTTCGGTAGACATTGCCGAGGAAATGTTTTGTTTGCTGCGCAAATGAGACAATCTTTGGTAACCTGAAAGAGGTAGGCCTTTCCTGGTAGGGCAAATGTTCTATCTGCAAATTGAGGGGTAACCTTGAAACCGTACTTTATGCCTGGGGGCATGCAAACCTTTTGGAGTGCAAGCAAAGGGCGGCTATTTATTTTTTAAATTCTTAGGTCCTCCCTTTAAACCTGTAGGTCTAACCCTTTAAACTCGTAGGATTAGTCGTTTCTGAACTTGCATAAAGAAAGGAATCCGGGGCAAAGCTTTATAAGGTGCAAGCTCCATAAAAAATGGCATCTTACATGAGACATTCTTATCATATGACTGGATTAATTGAGCAGTTTTAGCACATAGTTCATGCTCGTTAAAAAATAAACATAAGATCGAGCAAGTGTTTCAATTCGCGTTTAAGCTTGTTAAAAAATGAACTACCCTCCGGTAAATAACCACTGTGAATGTAACATTATCAGCCATTAAAGCCTTGGTCGCGTTTGCACCGTCACCTCCACTTTTCCATTGGCCGATCATTCACCTCCATTTGATTGTTTACCCATTTTGAGGAACAACTGCGAAGAGTGATTTCACTAGCCATCCTTGTGACACTGCCGTGATTGGAAAATTCCAACCCTTACCTGGAATCAGCTGCTACCCGTTTTATCACTCGTTCCTCAAAAGACGAGTCTTCTTTAAGCTCTTTTCATCTGACTCGTAAAATATGAAAAGATTGCCGAGTTTTGGCCTTCCAGCTCGTTAAAGAGACCGGAAGTGCTATCCCTCCTCTAGATTTTAATCTTTTTGGACCTGAGGGATTATTGCACAAAAAGATCGAGCGCGTGTTTTGTTCGGCTCGTTAAAACTATCGAAAATTCATCCCTTCTGTATTGTTTTATACTTTTTCGGACTTAGGGGATTAGATGACGAAAAAGGAACTTTGGAGTTATCTTTACGTACCTTTTCAGACTCTCTAAAAATGAAAAGGATCGAGTTATCTTTGTCGTTAGACTCGTTAAAAAACATTAATAGCGACAAACTTGTCTTTAGACGAGAACGAGTTTCACTATCGCTAGGCTCGTTAAAACATAGCGATGGGTTTGCCCGAAGGGCAAATTATAGAACAAGCATATGTTATCCTCCTCAAGCTTGACAAAAATAAAGAGGTACTGGTCAGCAATGACTGGGGAAAAATTGGGAAGAAACTCAAAGAGCTTTTATTGGTAGAAAGTCGCTCTTGAACATGACACTTCCACTCTGTGCCTGAGACGGGTTGGGTTGTTTCATTCACCGGTCACATCACCATGGTCTCGCCATACCATCCACCTTTGGGGTAAATGCTACCGATCCATCACACAAGTGTCGTCGATATGTTCAAGAGAAGTCATCCAGAGAAGTCAACCGTGTCCCATCCACTACCATACATTATCCTTCATCCTTTCATGACCGCCACCTTGAACCATATATCATCGGATCGTTTTCACCTCCATCAAAATCATTTGCTCCGTTCCGTGTCACTAATGTGGGATACATTAAGGCCCTCCTTTGACGGATCGCTTCTTGTCGACATCAGCTCATTATCCAAGAAGTTGATCTAGGAACACCCCCGTCAGTACTTTGAAGCTTGCATGCCTTAATGGCAAGTTTCTCACTTCCGGCGACAGGTATACATCAATGACCTTCGACCGAAAGATTTTGCGTGGTGTTCGACGCCAAGTCCTTTATTCACACCACGTGAATTGTACTGCAGTACCTTGAGGGTCATTATCATTATCGGTGATTCCTCTCGCGCTTGTTAACAGTTTACATCATTGACTGGTAATCAAGCGATGTCTTTCCATGTTCGACTTCAGAACATTTCTCACATGGATCGACTTGTACTTAGAGTGAAGATCGAACGAGATTGAAGACCCCGGATCTAGTTTCATCCATCCGGGCTGCGATATATATTCAGGAAAAATAAAGACATTGACATGTACAGCATTACAGCACAGATAATCATCCTACCAAAAGGATGATGATTTCATCAAAATCATCAGTCTACCATCAGACGATTGTCTGTTCTATGTACAGAAAAATGAATTTATAAAGCTGAGCATGGGAATGCCCGCCTCAGCTAGATCATGAAAACAGTATGAAAAATAATGTATTGTATTGTATCTTATTACAGGTCTCCTCCCAGCATTGGAAAGAACTTCGGATCCTCCTAATAAAGCATTTCACCCGATAAACGGCCTCATACTTTAGGGGGCAACTGTTATAGACATTTTTGTGCCTTACAGCATTGAGCATGAAATGTCCATAATCCAAGGGATCCAAAGTCCCTAAAAGAGTTGTTCCTGCCCCTAAAGGAACAAGGTCAACCATTGACAGCTTCTCCCAGAAGTTCTCCACCAAAAACCACTCAAAAACAGTCAATTCAGAAGCTCTTCTAGCGACCTGTGTTGCAGTGCACCCCAGTACACTAGCTAGGTGCGTTGCAACGCACCTAAATGCACTACTAGGGTGCGCTGAGCGGGAAATGACAAATGGCAAGCTCATTCAACGAGGTGGAAAGACCCTGGAAGCTTCCAGAATCTTCTCCAATGACACTTTCCTCAATGAATTCGACTAGTGATGAGTAAGAGGCTCTCAACCTCCAAGTGGAAGCAAGAACTGACAGAGAGAAGCCACAAGTCAAAACATAAGCTGACTCATCCTCTCTGCTTACATCTATATATGGATCTCTCACCCAGAGGTTCAAGGAGGCTGGAATTTTGTACTTTGCAGAGAATTGATGTTGGTTTGAGATTGAGATTAGTACATTGGGTGACTTATGCTTTGTTGGAGGAGAGGAAGGGATTCCTTTGCTGGGAGGTAGATGCTGGATCAGGACTCACTTGGTTGTATCTCCTCTTGGACTTTCTTGTCATATCAATAAAGCTATTTGAGTTTCTCCTATATTCTTGTATATCAATGATGTTTTGTTATATTTGCATATTTAGTTTATATCTGATCCTAAACTAGTTATGAATGTAAATCTATGTCTTTTGTGTAGTTTTCCTCTCTTGTGATCTTGTAGGAACTGAGTGAAGCTGGACCAGTGAAGGAGCAGGCAGCGGGAAACAAGCAAAAGAGGAGAGTGATTGGATCGACAAGCTAGCGAAAGACACAGGTTAGTTACATCTTTCTTCTCCATTTACATTTCATAAAGAAGAATACTCAGATAGTTTTCCTTGTTTGTTGCTAAGGCACTATCACACTGTCACACGGAATCTGTCAAGGGTGCGGACACGACTGACCTTCCTAGAATTCTAAGACATTCTAATGACAAACAAGACAAAATGGAGTGATCTTTCTCTAAATACACCTTTTACAACATGAAAACTACAAGTGTTTAGGCTTACCTTATTCCAAAACGTTGTTGTTGAAGTCCGTTCTTGACGATCCGGATGAGCTCCTCCTTCAAGTCAATTCCTGCAACCACAAACAATCAAACAATTACCAAGCACTTGCATTTCATATAATAAAACATATATTCAACATGCAGACCAAGGAACACATGAAATAACTCATTAACACAAGCTATTGAGAAAAATAAACCAGTTTGTATTAATAACGAAACAAAGAAACTCTTACAACCTGGCCTTGGTGTTGTGCAAGTTCCTCCCAGGGTCCATCAAGGGTTTTCCTCTACTTTGACAAAGCTCACCCTCTCCCAAGTAGAATCAAGTGAAGACAATCTCTCCTCACAAAGGCTCTAATGGAAGACCTAAATCCTGCAGCATTTACCCAAAGAAAATGTATAGCTCCAACCTCCTCTTCCTCTGGCTCAATGCCTTTATTTATAGTGCTGTAAAGAGGTTATTCAGGTCCACCATCAATGGGATAATCCCCCTCTTTGGGTGGGATAGCTCCCTTATTGATGGGATAAGTTCCTCCTTAATAGGGATACATGAACCAACTGGAGGCGCATCCATTTCATCAAACCGACCTCTAGAAAGTTCTAGAAGTAACCACAAGTAACTTTTTTAAGATGAAACTTGCGCATTTTGCCTTTTACAGAAGGACGCACCTGTCCCTTAACATACAGAGCGTCCAAGGACGCAGTCTTTGTGAACATTGTGAGCGTCCCCGCAGGTAAGGCTTGAGAGAACCTGCGTCCCCAGAGATAAACACATTTTTTACAAGAATTTCTCTCTTCTTTGAGTTTGAGATGGATAGCAGAGGCATAAGACTTGCCTAAGAGGGTAGCATGACTGTTGATTGAGCCATACTAACTGTAAATAGTCAAGGTGACATTTTTTAGTGTAACACACACCTTAGAGTGGGATAGGGGCATTCCGAATTGGATACTTTTCCCAACAACACATTTCCACTCTGGAATTGAAATCGGATGTAATAAACCACCTAGATGCTTACACTCTTATTTTGTTTGTTGATAGTCCAAACATCTCACAAAAACTTAGCCACGTCTTTCTTCAAGTTCGGCCAATGATAGAAATTTTGAATTGATGTCAATGTCTTATGGTATTCTGGGTTACCTGAATATGGCTAAACATGAAACTCCCTCAAGATAATCTTCTTGAGCTCACTGTCATCCGGTACATAAATATTGTTCCTGAATCTGACTAATACATCTATCGTGAGATGATAATACACATCTTGATCACCTGTACCCTGTTGTTGTAACATGTTCCTCAACTATTAATACTAGTCATCATGTTGTCCTACCTACAAGATCCACTCCTACAAATTTGTCCCATAAGAACTCACTGTTGCAACGTGATTCACCTTCACTTTTCTACTAAGAGAATCTATAACCTTGTTCTCTTTACCCTTAATGTATCTAATCTCAAAGTCAAACTCACTAAGTGTAGAAAACCATCTAGCTTGTTTGATATTAGGTTGATCAAACAAGTACCTTAACATATTGTGATCACTCATCGAGATGAACCTCCTGCCAAGAAGACAATGTCTCCACATCTTCAATGCATGAATGATAGTTTCCAAATCAAGATCATTAGTCACTTAGTTCTGCTCGTGCTCATTTAGCTTCCTTGACTCATAGCATACCACATTTCCTTCTTGCATCAAGACTCCACCAAGTCCTCTCTTGCAAGCATTTGTACATACCACAAACTCTTTATCTGGATCTACAATCTTCAATATCGGAGAATTTGTAAGAAAATGATTCAACTCATCAAAACTAGTTGCACACTCCTCAGTCCATTCAAACTTTTTTCCTTTCTTTATCTACAAAGATGTAATAGGATTGGAAATCCGTGAGAGGTTCCTAATAAACTGCCTGTAGTAACCTGCTAATCCCATGAATGATTTGACCTCATCCACATTCCTAGGAGTTTCCCACTCCTTGATAACTCTAATATTTTTTGGGTCCACTGTTATACCTTCCTTGGAAACAACATGTCCGAAGTAATGAACTTTTTTCTAGAATAAATTGCACTTACTAAGCTTGGCATACAATTGATGCTCTCTTAGCAATTTTAACACTATTGTTAGATTTTTTGCATGATCTTCCTTATTCTTAGAGTATATCTGTTAGGCCCCTATACTACCAGTGTAACCCCTTATTGTTATTAGTACAACCCACTTATTATATTGATGTACCCATGTAGTGCCCATATTGTTACTATTGTGCCACATAGAAGCCCACTATTGTTATTATTGTGCCCTTACATTAATATTGTTATGTCGACTCTGATTATGTTATGACCCCTTAGACTCCTATATATAGAAAGGAGGTCTTTTCATTTGTATCATCCAAGAATTGTTCATTTATGTAATGTAAAGGAGGTTTCCCCCTCGAAGAGGCTGAATTCTAAGGCGTTGATCTATCTTTTCTTGAGTTGGTTTCATAACATTTGGTATCAGAGCTTTGGATTCTAGGGTTTCGCTGCTCCAAGCAGGTCATCGTGGAATTTTTGCTATAACTTTTTTTCTACGATGTTTCAGAAGTTGATAAAAAAAAACCATTTTAGAAGAAATCACGCTGAACCTCGAGTCCGAATTTCAGAGCTTTTCGCGCAATATTTGCGGAGATATGATCTGAGGAAGTTGGTCTTTTTGCAGACTCCTGAATTACATTCCAAACAGGTGACCTGGGGAAAATCGTCATAACTTTCTCTCTGAGCATCAGATTGAAATTTCGTAAGAAGGTACAGAAAGAGGACGGACTGTAGTTTCTTGTATATCTTTTTCAGATCCAAAGGTTGAAACAGTGACTTGTGGCACATCGTACAAGTTCGCACTACTGAACTAGTCTATAATCAGGTCACTGTGGGAGATTTGGCATAACTCTTCCTTGGAGAATCCAATTTGGATCAGACTGGTGGCATTGGAAAGAAGACACAAAGGGCTACTACAGGTCGCAATTTCAGAACTGTAAGAACTGAAGTTACAGAGTTATAGTCGTTTCAAGATTGAGCTCCTAAAATCAAGAAAAGGCGATATGAGGAAGTTTGATGGCAAGGATCCGGTAAATTGGATACATCAAATGGAGCAATATTTTGATCTACATGGTGTACCATTGTTACAAAAGGTATGTATTGCATCTTCATATTTAGAACCGGATCAATTTTTATGGTATAAAGGGCTTTTTTCTCATAAACAACTTGTTACATGGTCAATTTTCACGGAGGAAATGATAGCACATTATGAGGATACAAAGAGCAACACCTTCTTTAGAGCAACACCACAACAATTGGAAAGAGTAAAAGAGCTTTGTTACATACTGGAAAGTAAAATTATGGCTACCCCTCACAACTATAATAATGGAAGTGTTGTTTCTCCTAGCCTTCCACAACCTACAAGGGTTACACCACAACAATTGGAAGAGAAAAGAGAAAAAGGGCTTTGTTACAATTGTGATAGCAAATGCGCTAAAGGTCATAATTGTGATGAGAAGAAATTATTTTACATAGATTATGAAGAGGAGGAAGAAAAGGATCAAGAAAAATCAAAAGAAGAGTATATACACCAGGAACCAACCCCAGAGAAAGAAGAAATGAATCTGACCATATCTTGTGAAGCATTGGCAAGAATTACCACTCCTCAAACTCTCAAGATAGAAGGACATAGCAAGAAGAAAAAAGTTCAAGAAGTGAAAGATCACATCGAGAAAGAAGAAATGAATCCAACCATATCTTGTAATGCATTGGCCGGAATTACCACTCCTCAAATTATCAAGATAGAAGGACATATCAAGAAGAAAAATGTTCAAGAAGTGAAAGATCACATCGAGCATCAAGAAATGAATCCGACCATATCTTGTAAAGGATTGGAAGAAATTACCACTCCTCAAACTCTAGAGATAGAAGGACATTTCAAGAAAAAAAAGGTTCAAGCAGAGAAAGATCACATCGAGCATCAACAACAAGTTCTCCAACTTTTAAAGGATAATGCCACTTCAGTGCAAAATCAAATGAAACAACAGGTAGATCAACATCGTAGTGAAAAATGTTTTGATGTAGATGATTGGGTATTTTTACTGCTACATCTCAAGCAAGCTATTTATGAGGAGGAAATGTTGGCAATACTACATGCACTTAAAAAATGGCGACCTTACCAAATGGGAAGACTCTTCAAGGATGAGGATGTGGAAGCATTGTTTTTTGCTATTTCTATTATCCAACCAGATTGGATAAACGAAGCAAGGGATGAATGGAAGAAGGATGAAGAATTATGGCCACTTATTTAAAAGTTGCAAAAGATCCCAATTCAAACAATATTGCCAGAAATTGAAGAGGAAGGAAAAATCGTATTGGAACCTGGAGCAGTCACAGAAACAAGAACCTGACAGCTACGAAATCGATCAATTTCAGAGTATCTCATCAAGTGGAAGAACTTACCCACTAAAGATTCCACATGGGAGGACAAGAATTTTATACAGAAGCATCAAGAATTACTCAAGCGTTGAGGACAATGCTTTTTGAAGGAGAGGGGCATGTTAGGCCCCTATACTACTAGTGTAACCCCTTATTGTTATTATTACAACCCACTTATTATATTGATGTACCCATGTAGTGCCCATATTGTTACTATTGTGCCACATAGAAGCCCACTATTGTTATTATTGTGCCCTTACATTATTGTTGTTATTTCGGCTCTGATTATGCTATGACCCCTTAGACTCCTATATATAGAAAGGAGGTCTTTTCATTTGTATCATCCAAGAATTGTTCATTTATGTAATGTAAAGGAGGTTTCCCCCTCGAAGAGGCTGAATTCTAAGGCGTTGATCTATCTTTTCTATCTTTTCTTGAGCTGGTTTCATAACAATATCAATATGTCATTAATGTATACTATCACCAACTTTTCCAGATAAGGACTCAACACACTATTCATCAAACACATGAAAGTAGTTGGAGCATTAGTAAGTCCAAAAGGAACTACGACAAACTCATAATGCCCATACCTAGCACGAAATGCAGTTTTGCAGATGTCCTCTTCTTTGATGTGTACCTAATGATATCCTAATATCAAGTAAATCTTCAAAAACATTGTTGCTCCCTTCAACTGATCAAACAAATCATCAATATATGGTAAATGATACATGCTCTTTATCATCACCTTGTTCAACTGCCTTTAATCAATGCATAACTTGAGAGTACCATCCTTCTTCTTGAAAAACAATATTGGTTCACCCCAAGGTGACACACTTAGCCTAATGTATCCCTTATCAAGCATTTCCTTAAGCTACAACTTCAATTCCACTAAATCTGGATTTCTCATCCTATAAGGTGCCTTAGATGTTGGTGCTACTCTTGGCATCAAATCAATAGAAAAAACAACTTCCCTATGAGGCGGTAACTCTGAAATATATGCTAGAAATACATCTTGAAACTGCTGCAAAACCAGATACTTCTTTAAGATTTCAGCATCCTCAACATCCTTCCCTCTCTCACTGGAAATATATTCTACTACTACGTTTTTCCTACATAGATGTAACCATTCTCACTATTGTAGGCTTCTTCTTACCCTGCAATATTCTCCTCTCTCCATCATCATCTAGGCACTCAATTACCTTGTCGTAGAAATCTACCATAGTCCTGTGAATATACAACCAATCCATACCCATCAACATAATGTATGGTCCGAAAAGAAGTACATTTACATGCATTGATGTAGACATATCGTTAAACTCAAAGGCACAATATGTTACCCAATGATGAGCTCTTTTCTTAGTACATGTAGCCAACTGCACCAACCAAGAATCTGAATGCACTTCTTTATTCATGCAACACTTATCCACGAGGTCAAGATTGATATAACTATAATTAGATCCAGGGTCAATCAAAATAGAAATAACTTGATCACAAATCTTACCTTCCATATTGATAATAGATGTATGATGATTAGCCTACCTATTATCCAATGTTGCATAAATCTGAGGATTACTCTATCACACATCCCCAACCATTTGTGCCTCCTGAGCACTGTAATTTTTTGGTATGCCACCCTAATTTTGTGGACAATCTCTCCTGCGATGATCCTTCCCACAAGTCCAACAATATAAGGGATTCCTTCCCTCACCCTTGCTCTGCTCCTTAGACTGAAACCCCTATCGTTTGTCAACTGCAATGAACATCTTGTACATCCTTGCATTTTTCTTATTACCTGCATCCTGAGGTCTTCCTCAATTCTTATCCCATTTTCCCTTAGTCTTTTCATTACCTTTCCAACCCTGATTAGGTTCTGACTTATGCTTAGATTGGTCATAAAAATGTTTCAACTTCCCAATTACTTTGTCCAATGACCGAGTCTCATCATACTCAATCTGATCTTTAAATACTAAAGGAAATATGCTAACAAATCTTTGAACCTTCGTTTTCTCATCCTTAAGATATGGTACATACCTCAATAGCTCCAAGAACATAGTTTTGTACTCTTTATTTGTCATAGATCCCATCTTCAATTTGTAAAACTCCTTAGCCTTACCTTCATAGTATCTCTATGACAATTACTTCTTTCTAAAAAGTCTTTTGAAGTCATGTCAACTCAACTCCTCTATCATGATGCCTTTAACACGCTTCACATATTCCCGCCAAATTTTTGTTTTTCCCTTGAGATTGGAAATAGTTATCCCAGCTTTCATATTCTCTGAATAATCATGCAACTCAAATAACTTCTTCATCCCAAGCAACCATGCTTCTACATCTTTTAGTTTCTTCAACTCTCCATTGAAGATAGGAGGTTTGGCTTTCTTGAACTCATCCGGAAAGTACTACTTCTCACTCTTCCTATAAGGATGATAATGATGATGACCATGTTCTCTCTCTAATCTAGAACTAGAATTAAACCCATAACCACTACCACTCATGTCAAGTGTATCCATCCACCTACCATCTCTGACTATGTCGTCCCTATCTGACATGTGACCTCCATGAGACCTGCTACCATATGCCCCATTTGTCCTTTCCTCCTACCCATAACTTATCTTTGGTTTTCCTTATCTCTACAAATCTGATATGCTCTGAAGGATCACTACAGTGACCTCTTCTTTCTTTTCTTGTGCCATGGCAGATCTTTCCTGTGACTAAATTATCTGCTTTGCAAATTCTGATTTCTTCCTTTAAACTTTTCATGGTTTCTGCTATGTCATGAGATTACTCATCTCTGTGTTGCTCATATTATCTATAAGGAGAGACTCATGAACTGTAATCCACCATTGTTCTTGTCAACTCTGATCTTCTATTTCCTACAAACATACCATGTGAGATAAACCAATTATAAACATGATCAACATACCCTAACGAAGTTCATGGGAGGTTATCTCATATGCACAGTTAATCTAGATTATCACAACATATGTATATATAATTAAATCATCATATCAATCATCTCAACATCAACATCCTCAACCTCTACATGTCAACAAAACTGCAACAATGACCATCACATCCTGCCAATGCAGTCCAAGTGTTTGAACTTGGAAATTCTAATACCAACCTGTAACCACCACTCCCACATTTACCCAATTTCATCAGCCTACCAAGGTAAAAATGAGACAAATAGTTACTATGACGTGACCCAACCTCCAAGCTCTAGTTAAGGAAGTGGGGCCTACAAACTGACCACAAATGAAAACTCGTAACATCCCTTAAGGCTACAAAACACTCAAGGGCCAAAGGACCACCCCAGGTGACCAAAATATGAGTTGGGGCTCTTTTACACTGACCTAGACTCCCAACCGCATGCATGACAACACTTTTGTTTGGTTATAGGCCTCCAACCACATGCACAACACTGCCTCCATGTGCTTGTGACCCAACTTGCCAAGTTCAGAGGATGAGGTCTTGATATCTGAGCCACAGTTCTAGTCCAGACTTCAGACCATTTTCTGAGACTTTCCAAAATCATTATTAACATTAATGCAAAGCTAAACATTCAAACTCGAATCAAGAACTTGACCTAGACTTCCTAGAACACACTAGGAATTTTTTCAAATGCATGGAAAACATGTAAGCTACAAGTCATGGATTTATATTTGATCATAATAGTATGATACTCATCTGAGAATCACCAAGAAGGCTTTATTTTCTCTTCAAATAGTTGCAGCAATTCTTATTAGTCCATACATTCATCAACTAATCAATAACTAAACGATTCATGACAAGAGCCATAAATAATACTCATCATATAACCAGGATATAACTAGAAAACAACCAACATAGAAACCATGGCAGCTTAGCCATAATATCACCAACATAATCACTACAAATATACATCGCAGTAGAAGAATAACTCTTATTAACATATGAAAATACCAACCAAGTTAGTGAGTTCCACGTACCACCTAGCCATAGATTGGGGTTGAACCAAATCTCTCTTTCAACCAATCACCCTTACTCCATATTCAAAGCATGAATGTAATATCTTATGGATTAAGCCAAAAAAAATTAAACCAGGGCTTCTAGAGGCCAACCACCTCAACCCTCAACCAGTGATTCCACCTCTACAGTCATACATCACTAACACCAACCAAATTGATCTCTACCCAAGTTGTCCAGGGCTCCAAGAAATAGTAACTCAACCCTCAGTCCTCCATAGCTCCAGAGCATTTGTCCAACCCAACTCCAAGGACTAGTAACTCAACCCATCAAGGGCCCCAAATTGTTTGTCCCAACTTAGGCTCTAGGACTACTAACTCAACCCAAGTTGTTCCAAGGCTTCCAAAGCATTTGTTCTAACCCACAGCCATAAGGAACCAGAGCACCAATCATAAAAGAAGCAAGTGGAAAGCCACAACACCATGGATATCTAGGAAATGGAAAGGCAAGGCTAAAACCATTGTCAATCCAAGAAAATATCCATGCCAAATGTTGGGCCTTGAATATGCCCATTTTTCCACCATACAAATACCATTATTCATACCCTAAATTCCTATGTTTTTAACTCATTTCACACTCTAATTCCACACTTTGTCGTTAATTCATATCCTACACTTTGTGGTTGATTATCATTAGTTTTCTTGACTTTTCAGTGATTAGAGATGATTTTGTCATGATTTACTAATGATGGTTTTTCCAAGTTTATTTACTGCAGGGATTCATTGTCGAAATTCTTCATAAGTCAATTAAACTAGTTTCTACAGGTTAAGTATAGAATGGATGTAGATTAAAATATCAATTTGTGATCAAATGAAGAAGAATCTTGAAATTATGACACATGGGTTTTGTTCAGAGCACCCTCATTCAAGTAACCCAAAAATCGTTTGGAAAAATTCATCATTGAGAAGAAGTTATGGTCAGGGGAATATTCCAGTGAAAGTTAAGTACATAATCGGTGCCGAAATTTTGAGTTAAGTACAGATTCATTGGGTTTGACGATTTTGGATCAGCCACAGTTCCATATATTTTGGGTTGAAGATTTATTTTGTTTCTTTTTCAAGCTATATGGAGATACAATCAGATATTCTATATCTCAATCATGCTATGCATGGATCATGAGATTTCCCAAGACAAATTTGCCATAACCAATTCCAAAAACATCATTTGAAATGTATTTTTGTAATTTTGTTAGCATTTGGCTAAGATCAGATCCTTGAGCTTGGGATCTCAAATTGTAAAATCATAGTATATATTTTAGTCATTTAGAGCTAGGGAGTTACACAAGGAGTTACAGAGAGTTACATAGGAGAGGAAGCACAATTACATTTGTTGGTTGTTGTATATTAAAACTTTGTTTTTGGATGAATAAAGGATGATGAAGTTGTTGTAGCTTTGGTGTCCATTTTATGAATTGAGTTTAGACCTGCAACACATGGACACGAAAGGTCATCTGAACCCATATTTTTTGCAGAGTTAACATAGATTATGTAAGTATGTTTATTTCCTTTTTATATTTAATTTCTTACTAATGGTTTGAATTAGATTTAATTGTTTTGTCAATTTATTTCTACATTTTAGATTATGTAATTGCTTCCTGATTTATGGCATGATCCTAGGAATAGTTTTAGGAAGTGTATTTTGTTTCAATCACAATATTTATATTTCATTTCCAAGTTGTTTGCTAAATAGTTTTCAGAATTCTAGCACTTCAATTTGTATTCTAGATTCATTTATTTTTTCTATATCTAAGTAGAGGGCAACCTTTTGAGTAGAGGGCAATGAGTGCATTGCTATTGGTGTCACTTTGCAGGTTGTGGAGTAAGCACTCGGTCGTATTTTGTACTCAACCGCATTCTATACTCGGCCGTATTCTGTACTCAATTGCATTATGTACTCAACCGCATTATGTACTCAGACTGCATTCTGTACTCAGGTCACGTTTTGTACTTAGCTACATTATGTACTCAGAATTTCTATGGTTTAGTTAATTAGAAAATATACTTTGGAAGTGTGAGTTGTGTGATTTCAATAGAGTAATTATCGTCGTTAATCATTTGTTTATTTTGTAGTTTATGGAATTAGAGACCATTTGTCAATAAATTGCATTGTGTGAATAATTAGCTATAGGCATAAATTTTATGTTTTACATGTTGAATTGTTTTGAATCAAGTAGCACTAATTTGAATAGATCATTCATTATTTTCCCTGATTTCACAGTAAGTTTTAATTAATTCATTATTTGATTGAAGTTATTCCTTTGCTTATCAATATATTAGTTTCAAACTAGGAATAGAAATTTCATACTTAATCTAGGAATATATTTCAAATTTCATGATGTTAGTTTAGATTAGATGCTTTGATCCTGTGTTAGCTGCGCTTGTGCCTCAAAGCTTATGAGTCTCGGATTGATAATTTAATATTGGAATTATAACACATAATTTCCCCAACACCTATGACAAAACATAACCAGAAAATCACATGCATATACCATGCATCCAAAAATCGGAAAGGAAATCACACATGCAACATGTTCCGTGCAAAGTAAGCGAGAGTAGCCAAAGTAGCCAAAGTATGCCAAATTATGCCAAAGTTCTCCAAAAATGCTCTAGAATACTCTAAGCGTGCAAGAGTACGATAGAATGAGAGAATAGAAGAGAGATCCACCCAAAAATTGTCAAAAGGATAGCAATTGATCCTCAGAAGACTTTTTATCATTTAGGCCTCTATTTTATTCATTTTTCCTTCGATTTCCCTCTCATGAAAATATGTGTCTCTTCACCTTTATTTTCTCCTATTTTCCTGTATTTCATAAATAAAATGCCAATTATTGCCACTTTGCCTTTGTCAATGCCTTTGCCAATTTCCATAGCCATTAATTAATCACCAATGATACCCATCACTTTGTTTTTCCCAACATTAAGCTTGGAATATGTGTCTCACGACCTTGGCCTTATTTATTTACAGAGAAAATCAACCAATGATTGTTACAGTATTTTTATGGAAAATCTCTAGTGGAATCGGTCCACTTAATTGATTTTTACCAAAGTGGCTTGAATACCTGACAATGCCACCATGTTAGTGGACTTATCATTTTATAAAATTCATACAAAATTAATAAAATATAATAATACTCACAAGTGGCCACAATTAACAAGCCCATTCAGCTATGGATCTCCCTCTTACAATAGCCCTTCGTATGTTGTGGCTATTTATGTACTCATGTGAACTATTTATGTCCCATTGACGTGCTCCTATATCAGTATGAGGGTGGGTTTATGGTTGGTTCCATGTAGAGTTTATGTGATGAGAGGTTGGAATTGGTAACCCGGAAACACAATATTGGGGTTACATTGATTGAATTGAGCATTCATAGTTCAAGCATCGAGTCACGTGTTGACGATGTTGAGAACTAGCCCTACCATTGGAACTGCAAAATCAATTTCATAAATGGAAGGAATGATGGGAGCCACCACAAAGACCTACATTCATCCACATCTAATAACATCAATATTCTATACTTTATGCTTTGTTGGGATTCCTGAAATCTTAAGAAATTCCCATGAAAATGATCATGTATACAAAAGTTTTCAATACTTATAACATCCCCTAGCCAGATATTTTGAGCAAATAGAGCAAAGGGGAGACTACAGTAGTGTTGATAGGTTTGAGACCATGTGAAATAAGTTGAATTCTAAATAAAGAAGGTGGATTCTCCTTAGACAATAGCAGAACTCTCAATTAAGTGAATTGTGGACAAAACAGGGTGATTTGCAACGCAACACTTCAAGTCCTCCATTCTCTTTTTTTTTCTAAGTAATATTGTTCTATTAATATGATACAAAAAAGTTGTTATAGAGAGGCATGATCTCAAAAGTATTGAGCATCAATCATCACAAAAAATAAACCTGTCTAACCTTGACTGCCCCAACATAGGGGAAACCAGTCCATGAAACCAGAAAGAACCCACACAGGGGTTATCAGTGTTGTCCAAAAAAACAAAAAAAAAAAGACATTGCATAGCTATAACCATAAAACAGTTAACTGAAAAAACCCAGTCATCCTAAGAAGCATCCACCTGGCAAAAAGGGGGCATCTGGCTGCCACGCGTCAAGACTAGAGATTATCCGGGGCTGGTTCCTCTTCGATCCGACACGCGTATTTGTACCAATCATCGTCTTCATCTGGCATGCCACTGCCTTGAGCTGGATGGACGGCCTCAGTGCTACCTGTGCCCGCATGCACTTCAGACGTGTCGCCCCGTCGGCTTCCCGAGGCTTGCGTGTCACCATGTTTGCTATCCGCAGCTGGTTGACTGCCAGCCACAGCTTTACCATGCAGGGTTGCTTTGTCATCGTCAAGTTGCTGATTACCTGGGATGCGAATACCACGATTGCTTGGGGCTGCCCTGTTCTGCTCGTCCTTGTGCTCAGGCGAAGGTGCCTACGGGTCAATCTCTTCCGAGAAAGTAATAGTCACAGTGGTTGTGATTACAGGTCGGGTTAAGGTGCTACGAAAATGGAATTGAGTGGTATGGGGAGCTGGATGCGGAGGAAGGGGGAAATCGGCTGTGTGAACTACAACATCCCTC
This sequence comes from Pinus tabuliformis, assembly GCA_031772625.1. NCBI lineage: Eukaryota > Viridiplantae > Streptophyta > Pinopsida > Pinales > Pinaceae > Pinus > Pinus tabuliformis. The sequence goes on from CM062816.1 coordinate 769,386,488, forward strand.
CCTCCTGTGCCTTGGAGCCTGGCTCTTCCCCTTCCACTTCGGGTGTCTGGGTAACGGCCATAGAAAGAGCTGAGAGGATTGGGATTGTCAGCTGAGGAATCAGGGGAGGCAGAGTCAGAGCTTGGTGATGCTAGTGGGCGGATGATGCCTCCGCGAGTGCCTCCACACCTGCTTTGCATTCAATGTCTGATGCAAGCCATGGTAGGATTGAGAGCAAGGTTGGCAGCAGAGGGGTTGGTGGAATTTCGATGTAGAGAATGGATAGAGGAGGTCTGAGCCTGGTCTAAGTTGCAGAAACTGGAATGAGAGTAATGAAATCCATTGCCCAGATCAATGCAACTTAGCAGCCAGCATCGGTTGCCTGTTACAGTGCGAGAGCAGGGTTCTGCGGCCTGCGGAGGGCAAACACAATGGAGCAAGGGGGGAGGAATTGCATAATGCTCTGCAGGTTCCATGGCTATGAGAGTTGTGGAGGTGTCTCGGCCTTCGGACGCATTTAATGGCTCCTGCAAGGTGGTTTGAATGCGCCTCAGGTTGGCATGGGGGATGACGCAGGCGGCCATGTGGCCAGCCCTTCCTTCGTCCGACTGTCTTATCAAATTAATTGCCAGTATAATCACCCGCATCCAAGTAGTCCTCCATTCTCTGTTACTTTGGGCCACTAAATTATTTAGTTTGAAATCTACAAATCTGAATGACTCATTCAACATGAAAAGCCTTGAAGTTAATACACTTGTTCACTTGGTAATGACATGTGTTGATCATGTCGATGCACCCCAATGACATTTTCCGGCCTTCCATAGTGAAATTATTGATGATGATGTGTTGGGTTAGGTTTGGTTCCATTACGTTAGGTTTGAGTAGTTTTGGATCTATTCCTTATGCCTTTAATTTTGGCATGTGATTTTTGTTCACATGAAAGGAAACACTCTATGAAACCGACATATCATTCATAGTGTATAACATCAATTTTGATTTACTCCATTTTCCTGTAAATTAGAAAAAGGGATGTGTCCCTAATTCTTATAAGCTACTCATTGCTACATATTGAGATTCTAAATAAGAAAAAGGAATGTGTCCCTATTTATTATAAGCTACTTAAAGCCTATAATCTACTCATTTCTTAACAAAAATGAGGTAGTATCAATATCTCATCAAAATTTAGAAAAATGTTAGTTATTATTAAGTGGAAATTATTTTTATTATTGGTGGTTTTATGGACATTGTGCAATATATATAGTTCATAATATTGAATACTATATATTTTAGAGCCTCCAGGTGTAGATCATTTGGCAATAGAGTGCACTATTAAAATAATGTTTTTTATGTCGTTGATTCTAATCTCAACTAATCATGTATGTTGTGTGTGAGGTTATGTTGGGTACGCTTGGAGGTTATAGTATTAGTGGATGGAATCAACCCCGTGCCAAGCGAATACAAACTTATCCCAATTATTGATTCTACCAAATACAAAAGAAAATATAATACAAATTTTGGGGAAATTGTTTAAAAGGGGTAGGAAAGTTATATCCATTTCCTAAAAGTCAAATTTTTTGACAATGAATATGTACTCATGAGTAGAATAAAAAAAATTTACTCAGTAGTAGAATACAAAATATTTATTGTAGTAAAAAAAATGTTGTGTCAATTGGGACATATGTTTTTTTAATTTAAATGCAATAAAATAATAAAATATTTATATGTTATGATACACATTGTCAGATCTTAAATATAGACATAGCCTAATTATTCTATGTTTTGTTTTTTTCCATCATAATCCAATGATACAAACTTTGGCGAGATTGTAATTTTTTATTGTTTAAAATGCATTTTTCAATGCATAAATGGATTCAATGCCCTTAAAAACCCCAACAACACTCGAATTGTGTAAACTACAAATCTCAAACTTGTGATTTCAACAAATCCTTGTCGGATTTCATCCAAAATTAATTGGAAATTATGCCAAGAAAAGGACCAAAATGTAGAAGAGTTAGACTATGCATAAAATATATATTGTATAATGGTGTATATCTCAACATTTCAAATCCAATAGTGTTGATTTCAACATTTCATATTAATGGTTTGTATTTCAGCTTAGCCTATAGAGCATATTCTTTAGATCCAAAAGTGTATATTCCAACATATATAACATTTATTATTCTATTATTGGATGTATAATGTTTGTCCAATCTTGATTTCATATTTAATCATAAATGAAAAAGTAGATCTATGTGAAAAGTTAATGGATGAGATTCAAAATAATATGGGGAAGTGACAAAGCTAAAACCTTAAGTAAAGGAAAATTAATGTTAAAATAATTTAAATTGCATTCATAGTTCAATGAAGAGTGTAATGCAATAAGAGAAATATATTAAATGGGAAATAGAAAAGAGAATGTCACTTTATTTCATACAATTATGAAGTATAAAAAATATAAATGTAAACTTATGAGGTTAAGACAGCTATAAATGTTGAAAATAGTAAAGAAAAACCTGTAAACTTTTCTGGAGGGAATTATGAAGCCCAAATGAATGAGTGGCCATTGATTTGGTGATTATTTGAACAGAACTTTAGATGAAATCTAGCAAATAGAAAGTAAGTATTGAAAATCAACATAAATAAAAAAATCTCCACAAAAGAGAATGTGCAAAAAGGTTAGCTAATGGTATCACATTGAGTCCAATTGATTTGGTAAATGAAGTGCGTGTTAGATTTGGAAATGATCATTCAAGCAAAGCCTCAATCTCTAATCGGAAAATAGAGGTAATAGGAAGAATGGGGTTAATTAAGTACTCCAAGAAGATTGAACCCTTGACTAAAGGCGAAGGCTTGGAATTATTTATTAAAGGAGCTTTTGAAACACCATCATGTGTGTGTATTGACAGTGTGTGTAGTGACTAAATCATAGTAATGGATTCCATGGAACACTTGTCCGTTCTGATGATGGACCATTTATGGAGAAGCATTTTATGATCTACCATTGTTGAACAAGCATTTTATCATATTTTTCATAGTTCCAACCATGAAAATAAATATATATATACAAATTCATGGTTGCAGGTCACATACAATTATTTCATACAACGCACTTCCCAATGATGCACAGTGGTGAGAATTAAGAACCCTTGTGTAAGTCCTTATGTGTGTTTTCTTATCTCACTATTGTTTATCAATTTGCTTCGTCTTTGGGCTAACAATTTATTGAATTCCTTTGATTCATCTTGATGGTAAGCACTTAAATGCAAGTCATAAAATTGCACCACCCAAACCACATCACCATTACTATCTCTCGCTCAGCTTCCACATAATAAAACACCTCCCCAGACACTTCATCCTCCTCTTCTTGCTCATGCTGGTGCCAAAATATTTCCCCACCTCCTCTTGTTTCCATCTCAAAGTAGAGCACACCCATAACATATTATCAAAATGAATCTCACACCAAAGATGTCTCTCTATGAGGTTGGTTTGGGCAGACATTGTTCATCCCAGCCAATAAGATCCATCCATTTTGGTCTGCCTCCATCAAACCATTTTTTACTATGTAGCACTTTGAATAGTGCAATATGTCAACCTCACCACCAACAGTTGTTGCCACTTTGAATAATGCAAGTCGTCAACCTCACCACCAATAAATTTGACCTAATTGGTGCAAATCTTTCCAAAAGAGCCCGAAGAAGGAAATCAAGAAGCAACCTCACACACCAAATCCGAAGAGTTAGCTTATCATTTGAATCCACACTCACTCTTATAATCCTCCTGGGAATAATTCTCTTATACTCTTATGAAGTATCTAGAAAAGAAAAATGAGGCCCTACAAATGCCATCGAAACCCCAAACCTATGGACAAGTCCAGTATCCATATCTTCTATGAAATCCCCCGAAGACCTTGATCTCATCAAAGCCAACAAATGTGGCCATGGAAACCTTAACACCATTGGCATGTGCATTCCTGAGGAAATAAAAGTAATCATAGAAGTAGTATCGACTAAACTAGTGGAATCTCGTAGAAGGACCCATTGTGCACCCTAGGGAATTATTTGTTGGGATCTAGCACCTCAACAGATATTGATCTCACACCATGATAAAAATCCAGGACTGGTAGCACCAGGTGGTAGAGAAAGGACAAATATTTGGACATGGCACACTTGGGACAAGGTTTGTCAACACTTTGTGCTCATGCCAAATTTGTGACCAGTGAGTTAACGTCATGGCACTTGTATTGGAGAGTTTGGCAGAACTTATGTGCATGAATTCAATAATGGGCTCTATTCGTAGTGAGATGATCTCCCCAAACCTTATATTCCTTCAGTGTACCTTTGCACCTTTAGGGGAAATTTCTAGTCATATACTCTTTTACAATTCATTGTACTTCCATGTTAGATCATTCAAACTATCACTTTATTTTTATAAGTTCAAAAATTCGCTCTTTTTATTTTTTCGCCTTCTTTTTCTTTCCTTATTTTCTTTCTTTCAATTTTTCTCTTTTTTTCTTTTTTTTCTCTCTTGTTTTTACATTTTTTATATTAATGCAATTCAACTCAAATAAAATTAAACTTTTATAGTTAAGTGTTATAGTTATAATTACTATATTTAAGATTAAATTTAACAAAACTTATTTATATATTAAAAATCCTCATGATAAAGTGGGAGTGAATTTCTGTAATTAAAATTTTGTAATGTTATATATATATATATATATATATATATATATATATATATATATATATATATATATATATATGGTAGTCATCAAGACACATGCCTTACAATATCTATATATATATATATATATATATATATATATATATATATTGTAAGGCATGTGTCTTGATGACTAGCATATATTGATGCTTATGGACATTTACCAGTGATTTAATTTATATAGTTTCTCTATTTTAAATGAAATTAAAATGCAAAAAGGGAATAACTACATTCAAAATGGATGTGGCTTATGTTCTTTCTTAAAATGCTCGTGGCTTGGGATGTGGCTACCCTTGTCTTATTGTGGTGGGTGATTTGGCTACAAAGGGTTTTGATTTTGGCTCATTCATTGTCCATGGAGGGCTCACATCTAATTTAAATAGTGCGATGGGGAGACCCAGATGCGAGTTTTTTGGGGACCAATTCCTTTCGTTTTGGCTATAGTTTGATTTCCTCATAGGTATTCTACCTCCCTTATCACCTGTCAATATTTATTTTTTCATATGTTTTCGCTCCATAGGGTTTTTTCCTATGTCTTCGGTCTTTGTGGGACTGTGATATTTTTTCATACAGTGGTTGGATTATCATGGTATACAACCTTCTAGTGGGATCTCTTTTATCTAGAACTATATGCTAGAACAAAATATTCCCTTCCAAATCTTTATTAAGAACCTCAATGGGAAATATCCTCCCTTTTGGATCGAAAGCATAGATACTATTATCTCCCTAAAACAAAAAATAGAACAGAAATGGAGTTTATTTGTTATGTTTCAATGTTGACAATCTGTAGGGAAATTCCTTCAAGATTCAATCCATTTCCAATATTACAACTTCATAAAAAACACAACTATCATCCTATGTGTTAGGTTGTGTGGGGGTTCACCTAGTTTTATACCTCCAAATGGGACATTAGGCACTTTCAAGGATGTTGTACAGGGGAAGGTTTTGACCCCTTTTGATCTGAACCAAAACATTCCATGCCCATATATTGTGGATCAAATGGAGCAATCTCTATATATGAAGGTCAATATCCCAAATGTATCCTCCTTATTCAACTCTTGAATCAAAATCCATTATATCCATATTTAATGATTTCTAGCCAAAACCTGAAGCATTGCATCAGTGGGTGTTCACTTCATGGACACCTCATTGTGATATTTATCTCTGCTCAAAGGTTTTTTTGTAGTCCAATTTGACACACAAAAAGATCTCGATTTTGTACTAATTAAAGGACCATGGTTCTCGGGTAGAGAGTTTTTATCAATTACTCCATAGTTCCCTAGCTTTGATGTAACATCCACAGTGGTCACTGCTATGCCAGTTTGGGTTTGGCTCCCAAACCTACCCCTTTCCTTCTGGCACCACCAAGTCCTTGAAGGCATAGGAAACAAAATTGAACATTTTTTTTAAAATGGACCTGGAAAGAATATAAAAAGGAATTTCACCTTTGCTAGGGTTTGTTTGGAGATAGACCTCAACAAAGGGTTGCCAAATCACATCACTTAAAAGTATACGAATTTTCATTGAACAAAAATTCTAGATTATGAGAACACTGCCTTCATATGTCATGTGTGTTTTCAAATAGGTCATCTTCAAAACTCATGCCCTTTGGCAAAGAAGATCCCAAAAAGGAAAAATAAGCTGACAAACAAACCAAAAGGATGGTATTTTAATGAACATCCTCTTTCGAAATATGAGGAGGATGACAAAGAGACGCAGCTTAATCAAACCAAAGATAAAATGGAGGGGGTAGTTCCGATATAGGATGGGTTTTCCAAGGGGGAGGTTACGATTCAAGATAGATATGCCACTCCACCACTGGCAGGTCCAGATTTTGTAGAACAACAGCCTTCGATAAGTCTAGGTGGAACCAAATGAACAAATTCCTTAGAGGTTTCGGATTCATACAAGGAACCCCCACATCTGGAGGAGGGTCGAGAACTAGCTTTGGTTTTGGATGATCTAGATCCAAATGGGAGGCAGAAGATTCAAAGAAGGAAGGAATAAAAAAGCAGCGCTATATGTCACCCATTGTTTTCTCATTCACTATTTTCTTATTTTATTCTTTTATTTCCTTGCATATGCTTGGCTTCTAATAGTCGGTTTAGTTCTATATATGCTCATTTCTTATCACTATTGTAATGTCTTGCACTTTTTGTGCTTTTACAACAGACACACACTATGTGTGTTTACAAAGTGTAATTTTTATTTTTATTAATAGAAATTACAGGTTTTTTCTGCGTAAAAGGAAAAACAAACGAACAAAAAAAAAACCTTAAAAAGATATGAATTTTTAATATATTAATAAAAATTTAAATAAAAATCTAAAATAATTGGCGCTGATGATTGGAAATGGTTATTAATACCGTTTGAAATTGGCATTAACTTGATGATGATGATGATTAACATCCACTAAAATTGATATGGTCTTTGGATCTTTATAAGAAGGTGAGAGACTCAGAATCCAATAGCATTTTATTTCTATGCTCCAAAAGCATTAAGAGAAGTGTTCTAAGATCACCATATATTTGTTGACTTAAAATATTTAGAAGGTTAGTAGTGTGACAAATGTTTTGAAAATTACATCAAATGTGAGAATAATATGGACGATATAAGAGAAAGTGATTTTCATATTCAACCCTCTTAGTGTCGCAAAGGTGCTAGACTCTTTCACCCCCATGGTTTCCTAGGAATTAACTAATGTCTAGTTTCATTATGAAGCTCATGAGAATTTGTTCTTATTTTAGCAATGTTTATTTTCATAAATGGCAGGAATAATGGGAGCCACAACATAGGCCTACATTCATTCACATATAATAACATCAATATTTTATACTTTATTTTCTGTTGGGATTCCCGAAAGATTAAGAAATTCCCATGAAAACGATCATTTATACAAAAATTTTCAATACTTATAACATCCCCTAGTGAGATATTTTGAGAAAAGAGAGCATAGGGGAGCCTCCAGTAACGTTGATAGGTGTGAGACCATGTGAAATAATTCAAATTGTAAACAAATGAGGTGGAGTCTCCAAAGTCAATAACATCTCTCTCAATGAAGCGAACTGGGGACAAAACAAGGTGATTTGCCACGCAGCACTTCAAGTCCTCCATTCTTTTTTACTTTGGACCACTAAATTATTTAGTTTGAAATCTACAAATATGAATGACTCATTCAACATGCAAACCCTTAACCAGTTAATACACTTGTTCTCTTGGTAATGACATGTGTTGATCATGTCGATGCACCCCCATGACATTTTTTGGCCTTCCATAGTAAAATTATTGATGATGATGTGTTGGGTTAGGTTTGGTTGCATTATGTAAGGTTTGAGTAGGTTTGGATCCTTTCCTTATGCCTTTAATTCTAGTAGATGATTTTTGTTAACATGAAAGGAAACACTATGAAACCGACATATCATTCATAGTGTACAACATCAATTTTGATTTACTCCATTTTCCTGTAAATTAGAAAAAGGGATGTGTCCCTAATTCTTATAAGCTACTCATTGCTACTTATTGAGCTTGTAAATTAGAAAAAGGAATGAGTCCCTATTTCTTATAAGCTACTTAATGCATATAATCTACTCATTGCTTAAAAAAAGGAGGTAGTAACAATATTTCATCAAAATTTAGAAAAATGTTAGTCATTATCAAGTGTGAATTATTTTTATTATTGGTGGTTTTGTGGGCATTATGCAATATTTATAGTTCATAATATTGAGTACTATAAATTTTAGAGCCCCCAGGGTGTATATCATTTGGAAATAGAGTGCACTATTAAAATAATGTTTTTTATATCGTTGATTCTGATCTCAACTAATTGTGTGTGTTGTGTATGAGGTTATGCTGGGTGCACTTGGAGGTTATAGTAGTATTGGATGGAATCAACCCCATGCTAAGTGAATACAAACTTAACCCAATTATTAATTCTACTAAATACAAAAGAAAATATAATACATTTGGGGAAATTGTTTAAAAGGGGTAGGGAAGTTATATCCATTTCCCAAAAGTCTAGTTTTTAACAATGACGATGTACTCAGTAGTAGTGTTAGGTCCCTATAATACTAGTGATGCCCCCATTACCATTGTAGTTGTATCCCTTATTAATATTGTTGTTCCGCTATTGTCCCCATATTTTTATTATTGTGCCCCATAGAATCCCTCTATTGTTATTTTTGTGCCTTTATATTATTATTGTTAAGTCGGCTTGGTTATATTGTGACCCCTTAGACTCCTATATATAGAAAGGAGGTTTTTTCATTTGAATCATCCAAGAATTGTTCATTTGTGTAATGTAAAGGAGGTTTCCCCCTCGAAGAGGCTGAATTCTAAGGCGTTCAACTATCTTTTCTATCTTTTTGTGAGTTGGTTTCATAACATTTGGTATCAAATATTTGAATTCGAGGGTTTCGCTGCTCCAAACAGGTCATCGTGGAATTTTCACTATAAATTTTTTTCTGCGACATTTCAGACGCTAAAAAAAAGCCCATTTGGGACGAAATCGTTATGAACCTCAGGTCTGAATTTCAGAGCGTTTCTCTCTATATTTGCGGATATATGATCTGAGGAAGTTGACATTTTTGCAGACTCCCGAATTTCATTCCAAACAAATGACCTAGGGAAAATTGTCATAACTTTTGTTTTGAGAATCAGATTGAAATTTAGTAAGAAGTTATAGAAAGAGGACAGACTGTAGTTTCCTGTGTATATTTTTCAGATACTAAGGTCAAAACAGTGACACGTGGCACTTCATACAAGTTCACTCTTCTGGAAAGGTTTATAATCAGGTCATCTTGGGAGATTGTGCATAACTCCGCCTTGGAGAATCTAAATTCGATCAGACTGGTGGCATTGGAAAGAGGACACAGAAGGCTACTGCAGGTCGCAATTTCAGAACTGGATGATCCAAAATTACAGAGATACATCAGATTCAATATTGAGCTCCTACAAAGTGAAAAAAGGTGTGTAGTTTTTTTTAATTTTGCATAAGCTTGGTTTGAAAAATTAGTTTGAAGGAATTCAAAGGGCATAGTAAAGCATTATTATCAGTAATTGATGCCCCAAGGAAAGAAAATGCAAACACCTAGTAAGCAACCTGAAAGCTCTAGCATGACTCATGAAGAAGAGGAAGAAATGCAACATGATATATCAAAATTACGAGACCAAGTGCAACAAATGTCACTCGCACAAAAAGTAACAGAATCTAAGATGGATGATTTAAAGAAAGATGTAGAAGCTAAGATGTATGGCGTGGAAGCTAAGATGGATGGCATGGAAGCTAAGATGAATGGCATGGACACTAAGATGGATGGCATGGATGATAAAATGGAAGAAATGAAGATAAATTTGAATAAGTTGCTACAAGAAATGGTCACTAATGGTGAAAGGGTAGTAAAGGAAACTCATGATGAGAACAAAAGAAATGTTAATCACGATTTCATAGACTCTAATGTTGGATCGAAGACCCACCATATTCCAAAAATCGATATGAGGAAGTTTGATGGCAAGGATCCCGCAACATGGATATTAAAGATGGAGCAATTTTTCGATCTCAATAATGTGCAAAACACACAAAAGGTACGTATTGCAACTTTATATTTGGAACCAAATCAGTTTGTATGGTGTCAATGGCTTTTCTCTCATAAACAAATTGTCACTTGGGCAATTTTTACGGAATAAATGACAGCACATTATGAGAATACAAAAAGCAACACTTTTTTTAGCCAATTGATAAGTCTCAAACAAAAGGGTTCAACGATGGAGCACATTGAGGAGTTCCAAAAATTGAACATAAGGGTAAAAAATATTCCAGAGGAGCATAGGATTGTTGTGTTCATAGGGACTTTAAAGGAGAATATCCAACATGATGTTCACCTTTGGGAACCTGATTCATTGGAGAAGGCATTCAGGTTAGCAAGAAAAATGGAAAGAAAAATTATGGCAACCAGGAAGCCTACCACTCACAATTATAAATATGGAAGTGTTTTTTCCCCTAACCTTCCACAACCTATAAAGTTGACACCACAACAATTGGAAGAAAAAAGAGAAAAAGGGCTTTGTTACAGTTGTGATAGCAAATACACTAAAGGTCATAAGTGTGCTGAGAAGAAATTATTCTACATAGATTGTGAAGAGGAAGAAGAAAAGGAACAAGAAAGGTCAAAAGAAGAGGATATACTCCAATAACAAAGCCTAGATAAAGAAGAAATGAATCTGACCATATCTTGTAATGCATTGGCTGGAATTACCACTCCTCAAACCATCAAGATAGAAGGACATATCAAGAATAAAAAGGTAATGGTGTTGATTGATTCAGGAAGTACCCACAATTTTATTCATTGTAAGATAGCAAAAGAATTGAATTGCTTCCTATATCCAGCACCAGAGTGTCACGTGATGGTTGTAAGTGGAGGAATGATAAATTGCTCTAGAAAGTTCCATAATATCAAGCTATCCATGGGAGAACATGTATTGAATAGCCCAATGCTTTCCATTCCAATGGGAGGTGCTGACGTTGTACTAAGAGTTCAATGGCTACAATCCTTGGGTACAATAGCTTTTAACTTTCAAGAACTTTTCATGAAATTTTATGCAGAAGGAAAGGAAGTTGAATTAAGGGGTATTGCAGGGAAACCGGGAAAGATAATCAGCTCTAACAGGATGACAAAGCTTCTAAAAAATAAACAATGAGGTGTACTTGCACAATTATGTTCGCTAGATGTTTCCACATCGAAATCATCTATTTCTCCAAATCTCCAAAAATTCTTGGACAATCATTCCAAGGTATTTGAGACTCCCAAAGGTCTCCCACCTATTCGTGATCATGAGCATGCTATTCATTTGATTCCAAGAAGTGTTCCTCCAAACATCAGGCCGTACAGATATCCCTATTCCCAAAAGAGTGAAATTGAACGTATGGTTGCAGAAATGCTTAGGCTGGTATAATTTAACCTAGCCAAAGTTCTTTCTCTGCTCCAGTAGTATTGGTGTACAAGAAGGATGGATCATGGCGCATGTGTTCAGATTATAGGGAGCTCAACAAGCTCACTATTAAAGATAAGTTTCCCATTCCTGTCATTGACAAATTATTGGATGAATTGCATGGATCAATTTACTTCACCAAGTTGGATCTTCGTTCAGGATATCATCAAATCAGAATGAAGACTGAAGACATTCCGAAAATAGCATTTATAACTCATGAGGGTCACTATGACTTTTTGGTCATGCCTTTTGGCCTTACCAATGCACCTTCTACATTTCAAGGTTTGATGAATTCCATTTTCAAACCCTTCCTTACAAAATTTGTGTTAGTATTTTTTGATGATATATTAATCTACAACAAGTCTTGGAAGGATCATGTTGAACATGTTGACAAGGTGCTACAACTATTGGAGGAGAAACAATTATATGCAAAAATATCCAAATGTTTCTTTGGAGTACAAGAGGTGGAATATCTGGGTCATATTGTATCTCATGAAGGAGTTAAGGTAGACCCTAGCAAAATTAAAGCCATTAAGGAATGGAAAATCCCCACATTCATAAAGCATTTTCGAGGATTTCTCGGGTTGACAGGTTATTATCACAAGTTTGTTAAGAATTATGGGAAAATAGCAACACCTCTAACAACATTATTGAAGAAAGATGCATTTTCATGGACTCTAGAAGCAACAAAGGCCTTCGAACATCTTAAAGAGGCAATGTGCCTAGCACTGGTCTTAACTACACTAGACTTCACAAAAACCTTTATTGTGGAATGTGATGCTTCAGGAAATGGAATTGGTGTTGTTTTAATGCAAGATGAAAGACCCATTGCTTTCAAAAGTCGTTCAATCAAGGGAAAGTATTTACACAAAGCTATTTATGAGAAGGAAATGTTGGCAATACTACATGCACTTAAGAACTGGCGACCCTACCTAATGGGAAGACACTTCAAGGTAAAAATGGATCATGGTAGCCTTAAATACTTTTTAGAACAAATATTATCCTCTGAAGAACAACAAAAATGGGTCACAAAGATGTTGGGTTATGACTTTGAAATCATCTACAAAAAATGGAAGCAAAATGTTGTGGCAGATGCACTCTCAAGAAAGGATGAGGAAGTGGAAGCATTGTTGTGCACTATTTCTATTATCCAACCAGATTGGATAAATGAAGCAAGGGAGGAATGGAATAATGACGAAGAAGTGTAGGCACTTATTCGAAAGTTACAACAAGATTCCAGTACATCTAATACATTTAGCTGGAAAAATGATTCGTTATGGTACAAAGATCGCTTATACCTCTCTAAGAATTCCCAACTCAAACAAAATATTCTTCTGGAATTGCATGCTTCTCCCTTAGGAGGGCACTCAGGATTTTTAAAAACTTACCATGGGGTTAAGAAGGAATTTTTTTGGGATGGCCTTAAATCAGATATTCAAAAGCTTGTGGCGGAATGTTTAGTTTGCCAACAAAATAAAGCTCAAACAATTAAGACACCAGGTCTATTACAACCTTTACCCATTCCAAGCCAACGTTCGAAGGAGGTTTCTATGGATTTTATCACAGGTTTACCCAAGTCTGAGGGAAAGAGTGTCATCATGGTGGTAGTTGACAGACTTACCAAGTATGCACACTTTTGTGCATTATCACATCCATTTAAAGCCAGTATAGTTTCTACTGCATTTATGGAAACAATTCAAAAGCTACATGGAAATCCAAAGATTATTGTAAGTGACAGAGATCCCATTTTTACTAGAAATTTTTGGACATAATTATTTTCTTGTCTTGGTACTCAGTTAGCTCATAGCTCATCTTATCATCCTCAATCTGATGGGCAAACTGAGATAGTAAACAAATGTTTGGAAGGATATCTTCATTGCTTTGTATCTGATAAACAGACACAATGGGTCAAATGGTTGCCTCTGGCTGAATGGTGGTATAACACTTCCTTCCATACTGCAAAAAAATGACCCCATTTATGGCACTTTATGGATATCAGCCACCATCCATCACATCATATTTAAGAGAAAAATCTAAGGTTCAAGCAGTGGAACATCTCATCGAGCATCAACAACAAGTTCTCCAACTCTTAAAGGATAACCTCATGTTTACGCAGAATAGAATGAAACAACAAGCAGATCAACATCGCAGTGAAAGAAGTTTTGATGTAAGTGACTGGGTATTCCTATGGCTACAACCATATAAACAAATGTCCCTCAAGCAAGCTAAGAATGATAATAAATTATCACCAAAGTATTATGGTCCATACAAGGTGTTGCAAAAGATTGGTAATATGGCATACAAATTGGAGCTTCCTACAGCTTCTCGAGTCCACCCAGTTTTCCATGTTTCATGTTTAAAGAAGGTTATAGGCGAAAAGCTCCTAGTTCAAATAATATTGCCAAAACTTGACGAGGAAGGAAAAATTATATTGGAAACGGAAGCAGTCATAGAAACAAGAACTCGACAGCTACGAAATCAATCCATTTCGGAGTATCTCATCAAGTGGAAGAACTTATCTGCTGAAGATTCCACATGGGAGGATGAGAATTTTATACAGAAGCATCCAGAACTACTCAATCGTTGAGGACAACACTTTTTTGAAGGAGAGGGGCATGTTAGGTCCCTATAATACTAGTGATGCCCCAATTACTATTGTAGTTGTATCCCTTATTAATATTGGTGTGCCCCTATTGTCCCCATATTGTTATTATTGTGCCCTATAGAATCCCTCTATTGTTATTTTTGTGCCTTTATATTATTATTGTTAGGTCGGCTTGGTTATATTGTGACCCCTTAGACTCCTATATATAGAAAGGAGGTTTTTTCATTTGAATCATCCAAGAATTGTTCATTTGTGTAATGTAAAGGAGGTTGCCCCCTCGAAGAGGCCGAATTCTTAGGCGTTCAACTATCTTTTCTATCTTTTTGTGAGTTGGTTTCATAACAAGTAGAATAAAAAAGCATTTACTAAATAGTAGAATAAAAAATATTTACTGTGGTAAAAAAATGTTGTGTCGATTGGGATGTATGTTTTTAATTTAAATGTAATAAAATAATAAAATATTTATATGTTTGAATACACATTGTCATATCTTAAATATAGACATAGTCTATATTCTATGTTTTCGTTGTTTTCCATCATAATCAAATGATACAAACTTTGGCGAGATTGTAAGTTTTTATTGTTTAAAATGCATTTTTGAATGCATAAATGGATTCAACACCCTTAAAAGCCCCAAACTTGTGATTTCAACAAATCCTTGTCGTATGTTATAAATTAATTTGAAATTATACCCAGAAAATGACCAAAATGTAGAAGAGTTAGACTGTGTGTAAAATATATATTATATAATGGTGTATATCTCAATATTTCCAATCCAATAGTGTTGATTTCAGCATTTCATATTAATGGTTTGTATTTCAATTGAGCCTATGAATCATATGCTTTAGATCCAAAAGTGTATATTCCAACATATATAACATTTATTATTCTATTATTAGATGTATAATGTTTGTCCAATATTGATTTCATATTTAATGAAAAAGTAGTTCTATGTGAAAAGTTAATGGAGGACTTTAAAATATTATTGGGAAGTGACAAAGCTAAAACCTTAAGTAAAGGAAAAGTAATATTAAAAGAATTTAAGTTGCATTCATGGTTCAATGAAGAGTGTAATGCAATAAGAGAAATATATTAAAAGGACAATAGAAAAGAGAATGACATTTTATTTCATACAATTATGAAGAAGTATAAATGTAAACTTATAAGGTTAAGACAGCTAGAAATGTTGAAAATAAAAAAGGAAAACTTGTAAACTTTTTTGGAGGGAATTATGAAGCTCAAATAAAGGGGTGGTTAATGGTATCACATTGATTTGGTGATTATTCCAACAAAACTTTAGATGAAAATCTAGCAAAAAGAAAGAAATTATTGAAAATCAACATAAAGAAAAATGTCTCCACAAAAGAGAATGTGCAAAAAGGTTAGCTAATGGTATCACATTGAGTCCAATCGATTTGGCAACTAAAGTGGGTCTTAGATTTGGAAATGATAATTCAAGAAAAAACTCAATATCTAATCGCAAAATAGAGGTAATAGGAAGAATGGGGTTAATTAAGTACTCTAAGAACATTGAACATTGACTAGAGACGAAGGCTTGGAATTATTCATTAAAGGAGCTTTTGAAACATCATCATGTGTGTGTATTCACAATGTGTAGTGACTAACTCATAGTAATGGATTCCATGGAATGCGTTTTCGTTATGATGATGGATCATTGATGGAGAATCATTTTATGATCTACCACTTTTGAACAAGCATTTTATCATATTTTTCATATTTCCACCCACGAAAATAAATATATATATACAAATTCATGGTTGCACCACATATAATCATTTCATACAACACACTTCCCAATGATGCACAGAGGTGAGAATTAAGAACCCTTGCGTAAGTCCTTGTGTGTTTTTTCTTATCTCACTATTGTTTATCAATTTTCTTCATCTTTTGGCTAACAATTTCTTCAATTCCTTTGATTGCTCTTGATGGTAAGCACTTAAATGAAAGTCAAACAGTTGCACCACCCAAACCACATCACTATTACCATCTCTCGCTCACCTTCCACATAATAAAACACCTCCCCTGACACTCCATCCTCCTCTTCTTGCTCATGTTGGTGCCAGAGTCTTTCCCCACCTCCTATCATTTCCATCTCAATATTCACAATAGTAGAAGTAGAGCACACCCATAACATATTATCAAAATAAAGTTCACACCAAAGACGTCTCTCTATGAGGTTGGTTTGGGCAAACATTATTCATCCCAGCCAATAAGAGCCACCAATTTTCATCTACCTCCATCAAACCATTTTTTACTACGTGGCACTTTGAATAGTGCAATATGTCAACCTCACGACCAATAGTTGTTGGCACTATGAACAATGCAAGTCTTCAACCTCATTGCCAATAACTTCAATGACCTAATCAGCACAAATCTTTCCAAAAATGCCCGAATAAGGAAATCAAGATGCAACCTTGCACGCCAGATCTGAAGAGTTGGCTTATCATTTGAATCCACACTCACTCTTATAATCCTCTCAGACATAATTCTCTTATACGCCTGCAAAGTATCTAGAAAATTAAAATGAGGCCCTACAAATTATTTCGAAACCCCAAACCTATGAACAAATCCAATAGCCATATCTGCTTTGAAATCCCCCAAAGACTTTGATCTCTTCAAATCCAACAAATGTGGCCATGGCAACCTTAACACCATTGGCATGTGCATTCTTGAGGAAATAAAAGTAATCATAGATCTCCCCTCTAGTTCCAGTATACTTGACCAAAACCTTGAATTAGTATCGACTAGACTAGTGGAATATCGTATAGGACCCATTATGCACCCTAGGGAATTATTTATTGGGCTCTATCACCTCGACAGATATTGATCTCACACCATGATTGAAATCCAGGACTCATAGCATGAGGTGGCAGAGAAAGGATAGATAGTTTGGCATGGCACACTTGGGACAAGGTTTGTCAACACTTTGTGCTCATGCGCTTTTGTTGAGCAGTGAGCTCACCTCATGGCGATTGTATTGGAGATTTTGGCAAACCTTATGTGCATGCATTCAAAAATGGGCTCTATTCATGGTGAGATGAACTCCCCAAATACTGTATTCCTTTAGTGTACCTTTGCACCTTTAGGGGAAATTGCTAGTCATATACTTTTTTACAGTTCATTGTACTTCCATGTTAAATCATTCAAACTATCGCTTTATTTTTATAATTTCAAAAATCCGTATCGCTTTATTTTTGTAATTTGAAAAATACGCTCTTTTTCTTTCTTCATCTTCTTTTTCTTTCCTTCTTTTCTTTCTTTCACTTTTTTTCTTTTTTTCTTTTTTTTTCTCTCTCTTTTTATATTTTTTTATATTAATGCAATTCAACTCAAATGAAATTAAATTTAAAATTAAAATTTAAAAAATTTATAGTTAAGTGTTATAGTTATAATTACTATATTTAAGATTAAATTTAACAAAGCTTATTTATAAATTAAAAATCCTCATGATCAAGTGGGAGTGAATCTTCATGATTAAAATTTCGTAACGTATTATATATATATATGAATTATGTTTAATTCATATATCAATTATTTTTAAATAATAATAATAATAATAATACTTGAAAATAGAGTTATAATTTAGTTAATTTTTATGATTTTTTAATCTTGTTAATGTGAGATGTATTATAAGGTGTGTGCCTTGATGACTATCATACATTGATGCTTATGGACATTTATCAACCATTTAATTTATATAGTTTCCCTATTTTAAATGAAATTGAAAAGCGAAAAAGGAATAACTACCTTTAAAATAAATCTCAACCTTCCTTCTATTTATGACTACTACTACAAACACTTCATTGACATTCCATAAAGGTCAAATCCCTACCATTCATCTAATAATTATTGATAATTAAATTAAAATTCTGAAAACTCTATCCAAAATAAACATGTTTCTATGCATAAATCAAAAATTATAAATAAAAATAATAATATCTTAAAAAACCCTTTTTTTTAATATTACGATTTTCTATGTAAAATAAAATATTGTTTTTTATTTTTGTTGTTTATGTGAATAAAATTTAAAAAAATAAGTGGTAAATAAATTTAAAAAGATATGGCTAAGGGAGCACAATGGATTTCACGGTTTTGATGCCTCTGAGTTTATAGTTTCCCATCGTCATGCCCAATCTTCTTAACATTACCACAATACTCTCTCCATGGATTGGGAAATGGTGTTATGGTTCATTTGTGTGCATCAACCTCTTCTTTCAACTACTGGAGTATGTCATCATTTGTGTTCTTGTAGATGTGGCTTGAGTTCTTTTTTTAAATGCTCGTGGATTGGAATGCAGCTACCCATGTCTTGTTGTGGTGGGTGATGTGGCTACAAAGGGTTTTGATTTTGGCTCATCCATTTTCCATGGAGGGCTCACATCTAATTTAAAGACTGCAATTGGGAGACCTGGATGCAAGTGTTTTGTGGACCAATTCCTTTCGGTTTGGCTACAGTTTGATTTCCTCATAGGTCTTCTACCTCCCTTATCACCTGTCAATATTATTTTTTTCATGTGTTATCGCTCCATATGGTTTTCTCCTATGTCTTCGGTCTTTGACGTGGGACTATGGTATTTTTTCATACACTGGCTTGATTATCATGGTGTATAACCTTCTAGTGGGGTCTCTTTCATTTAGAACTCTGTGCTAGAACAGATTAATCCCTTCCATGTCTTTATTAAGAACCTCAGTGGGAAATCTCCTCCCTTCTGGATCAAAAGCATAGATATTGTTATCTCCCTAAAACAAAAAATAGAACAGAAATGGGGATTGCTTGTTATGTTTCAATGTTTACAATCTACAAGGAAAGTCCTTCAAGATTCAATCCATTTCCAAGATTACAACGACATAAAAAACACTACTATCATCCTATGTGTTAGGTTGTGTGGGGGTTCAGCTAGTGCTAGACCTCCAAATGGGACATCAAGCACTTTCAAGGATGTTGTACTAGAGAAGGTTTTGACCCCTTCTGATTTGAACCAAAACAGTGCAGACCCATATATTGTGGATCAAATGGAGCAAGCTCCATCTTTGGAGGTCAATATCCCACGAGTATCCTCCTTATATAACTCTGGAATCAAAATCCATTATACGCAAATTTAATGGCTTCTGGCCAAAACTTGAAGCATTGCATCAGTGGGTGTTCACTTCATGGACACCTAATTATGATATTTATCTCTGCTCAAAGGTTTTTTTGTAGGCCAATTTGACACACAAAAAGATCTTGATTTTGTCCAAAATAAAGAACCATGGTTTGGGGGTAGAGAGGTTCTATCAATTACTCCATGGTTCCTCAGTTTTGATGTAACATCCATGGTAGTCACTACTATGTTAGTTTGGGTTAGGGTCCCAAACCTACCCCTTCCCTTTTGCCACCATCAAGTTCTTGAAGGCATAGGAAACAAATTGAGCAAATTTTTTAAAATGGACATGGAACGAATAGAAAAATGAATTTTCACCTTTGCTAGGATTTCTGTGGAGATAGACCTCAAACAACGTAAACTTTGAAACATGAACTATAAACTCAAAACGAGAACTCTAGCCAAAAAAACCCAAAAAAGCATAAAAAATCAACTCGAAAATGAAAAGTGTTAATGTTGGAATAACATTTTTTTTTCTAGGGTAAATTTTCAACATGTTTTAAAAATGGCAGTAAAAACCAATTTTTTTGGTGCAAAAAACATCCTGAAAACGAAAAGTGTTGATGTGTTGATGTTTAAATTACGTCTGCTTCCTCTTTCAAGATAAATTTTCAACATTTTGAAATAATGGCATAAAATATTTTATCATGACTCTGAAAAACATTAAAA
Source organism: Pinus tabuliformis (assembly GCA_031772625.1). Lineage (NCBI taxonomy): Eukaryota > Viridiplantae > Streptophyta > Pinopsida > Pinales > Pinaceae > Pinus > Pinus tabuliformis. The sequence goes on from CM062816.1 coordinate 769,406,609, forward strand.
TTTCAAAAGAATAATGAAAACATAAATTTAAAAATAAAAAACAAAAACAAAAGTTAAAACTAACTATATATATATATATATAAAACATAAAATTAAAAAAATCACCCAAAAAAAATGTAAAAAAGCATCAACAAAATTAAAAATAAAAACAATCATAAAATTGTTAAAAATAAAAAATAAACTTAGCCTATAAAAGATAAAAATAAAAATATATAAAGAAATACATAATAAAAAAATATATATTTTCAAAAAACATGAAATAAAGAAAAAATAATGAAATAAACAAAATTAAAAATAAAAAATACATCATTGGACAATTAAAGAAAAAAACAAACAAACAAAAATACATTAAGAAAACACATTTCAAAAAATAATAATAAAATAATTTTTTTTTATTTAAGAAAAAAAATGGTAATAAAAAAAATCAAACTAAAAATATAAAAAAACAATAAACAACTTGAAAATAAAAAAATCATTGAAAAAACATTACAAAAAAATAATTTAAAATTTTAATATACAAACAAAATTAAAATAACAAAAAACTCATTAAAAAAAAAAAATAAAAACCATAAAACCAAAAAAAAATTATAAAATAAACCATAATTATTATAAAAACAAATTTTAAAAAATTAAAAAAAAGTCTACACTTCATACCCTTAGGAGGGGCTCAATCTGATTCTTGGAATCAGATTGAGTCCGCCCAGAGGCCTGAGGGGCCATGGCCCTAAGCGGGCAGAGCTACGTGCAACTCCACCCGCCCAGGGGCCCGAGGAGTTGCAGCCCTTAACAGGTGAAGTTGCATGCCAAGGGCTCTTGGGCCCCTGGGTGGGCTTGCCAATTCTCATAATCAGGCGAGCTAGCACAAGGTCACAGCCCCTCGGGCAGGCTCAATCTGGTTCCAAGAATCAAATGAGCCCCTCAGCTAATTCTCGAAATCGGGTTGAGTTGGATGAGGAGCCCAAAGGAAACCTATTTTTTTTATTTTTAAATTTTTTTTATTGTTTTTATATCTATATTTTTGCAATGTTTATATTTTTAAATTTTCCTATATTTAATTTAATTTGGTTCAAATTTATATTGTTTCTTTTTTTATATACGTTTTTTTAATTCTTTTAAACTGTTTTTATATTTTTATTTTTTCAAATGTTTTATTTTTTTATTTTTTTTCATGTTTTTTATTTTTTTAATTTATTTTTTCAATGTTATTTTTTTTTTTTTTTTAATGGTTTTTTTTATAACTTAATTGTATTTTTTATTTTTAAATTTTTTATGTGTAAGATTTTTATTGTTTTTTTAAATTCTATGTTTTAATTTTATTTTTTTTCTTTTACTTAAAATATATCTGAATCATTTTTTTTTCAAATGTCATCATTTTTTATATAAAATTCATAAAATTTGTTATTTCTCTTTTTTTTTCAAATTTTCTGTAATTTTTTTATTTAATGTGGTTTTTTTAGCGAAAATGTCCTAAAATACATTTTTTTTAATTATATCTATATGCAAAATGTGTATTTTCTATTGAGTTTTTTAAATTATTATTTTTTAGTGACAATTATTTTATGTGTATTGAAATATTAATTAACAATATATAAATATATATAAAAAAATCCAAATCTCGAAATATTATTTTTATTATTTTTTAAACTTTGCAAAAAGGTTAAAAGTTTCATTATTAAAAAAAAAACAGTGCAAAGGAAAACAAAAACAAAACAAAAAAATGGAAAACCCTTAAAAATCAAATATCTAAGGACGAAAAACATGAAGAGGAATAAAAGAATTTGAAAAATGGTTAAATAATCAACTTTAAAATATGTATACTTAGGACATAAGAAAATTCAAAGTGTCAACAATATGCCTTAAAAAGAAATTATTGATGTTTTTTAAATATGAACGAAAATCACCAACATTTAAAAAAAATTATCCACACTTAATACATTAGAAAATTTAAAGTGTCAAAAATAAGACCTCTAAAGGAAGTGGTTGACGCCACATCAACACTTTTCAAAATTAACATGAAAATCACTGACATTTGAAAACAAATGTTCATACTTAATACATAAGAAAATTTAAAGTGTAAAAGTTCTTCTCAAAAAAAATATGTGTATTCTAATTTAGCACTTTTCAAAATTGGTTGATTTTTTTGCTACCTCAAAAAAACGAGTAATCATATCAGTTCTCGTTTCAAAGTTTACGTTGTTCTGAGCAAAGGGTTACCAAATCACATCACTTTGAAGCATACGAATTTTCAATGGACGCAAATTCTAAATTATGAGAACATGACCTTCATATGTCATGTGTGTTTTCAAACATAACATCTTTAGAACTCATGCCCTTTGGTAAAGAAGATCCCAAAAAGGAAAAAGAAGTTGAAAAATAGACCAAAAGGATGGCAGTTTAATGAACCTCCTCTTTCGAAAGAAGAGGAGGAGGATAACAAAGAGACACAACTTAATCAAACCAAAGATAAAATAGAGGGGGTAGTTGCGATATAGGATGGGTTTGCCAAGGGGGAGGTTGTGATTTAGGATGGATATGTCACTCCACCACTAGCAGGTCCAGATTTTGTAGAATAGCAACCTTCGACAAGTTTAGGGGGAACCAAACGAACACATTCCTTAGAGGGTTCAGATTCAGACAAAGAACCCCCACATCTAGAGGAGGGTCAAGAACTAGCTTTGGTTCTGGTTGATCTAGATCCAAATGGGAGGCAGCAGGTTCAAAGAAGGAAAGGCAAAAAAGAAAAAATCAGCTCTATATGTCACCCATAGTTTTCTCATTCATTATTTTCTTCTTTTATTTCCTTGGCATATGCTTAGCCACTAATGGACATTTAATTCCAAATATGCTCATTTCTTATCTCTATTGTAATGTCTTTCACTTTCCGTGCTTTTGCAACATACCCACTTTTTGTGTTTACAAAGTGTAATTTTTATTTTTATTAAGAGAAATTATAGGTTTTTTCTACGTAAAAAAACAAAAAAAAACTTTAAAAATATATGAATTTTTATTTTTTTAATTAAAATTTAAGTAAACATCTAAAATCATTTGTGTTGATGATTGGAAATGTTTATTAATACCCTTTGAAATTGATATTAACTTGATGATGTTGATGATTAACATCCACTAAAATTGATATGGTCTTTAGTTCTTTATAAGAAGGTGAGAGATTACTTGGAATCCATTATCATTTTATTTCTATACTCCAAAAGCATTAAGAGAAGTGTTCTAAGATCATCATATATTTGTTGACTTAAAAGATTAAGAAGGTTAGTAGTGTGAAAAATGTTTTGAAAATTACATGAAATGTGAGAATAAGATGAAAAATATAAGAGAAAGTGTTTTTCATCTTCAACCTTCTTAGTGTTGCAAAGGTGCTAGACTCTTTCACTCCCATTGTGTCCTAGGAATTAACCAATATCTAGTTTCACTATGAAGCTCATGAGAAATTGTTCTTATTTTAGCAATGTTTATTTTCTTCTTAACATTAGTCGAGACATAGAGATATTATTTTTCTTTCAAGGTTGGAGAGATCTTTTCTATATTTTTATTAAATTTTAAACAAATAAAATTGAATTAAGAATTGTTTAATTTATTTTAAAATTTTAGTTTTAAGAAAAGTATTTTCCAACCATTATTTGATAAAGTTGTATTTTTGGGGAAAAAAACAAAAACAACTAAACTTTAAAGAATAAATTTGGCATGCAAGTTATTCATTATTGTTTTGAATATTTAAATAATGATGATGATTAACATTTAATAAGAGTGAATATGGTTTGTTGAACCTTAAATATAAGACATTACTTTGAGTTGTTTAGAATTTTATTTTGAATTAAGAGAAGCATTCTAAGATTACCATGGTTTTGTTGAGTTAAAATGTCAAGAAAGTTGGTAGTGTGAAAAATATTTTGAAATTTAGATTTAATTTCAATATATGCCAATCAAACTAATAGAAAGCATTTTTTGTCTTCAACCCTCTTATTGTCACAAAGTTGACAAACTCTTTCTTCCCATGGTGTTTGGGAATTGACAAGTACCTAGTTTCACTATGGAGTTCACAAGAACTTGTTCTTGTTTTAGCAACGTTTATTTTCTTCTTCAAACTAGTTAATATAAAGAGATACTTTTGATTTTTAAGATTTGGGTTGATCACCTCCTTATAATATCATAATTTTATTTTTCCCTCTAACTCTTGATCACGCCATAATTTATCCTTAAATTTTAATGTAATAATATTTTTAATATTATCCTTATTCTACAAAATGATATCTTCCTTTATCCAATAATGGTCTAGCCAAAATTGAGCATCCTTATGCCATCTTTGCTTGAGTTGAAGGTGGTTTTGGCTAGAAGTTGAAGCAAAATTATGAATCATATTATATTCCATGTTGTTTACCATGTTCATATATATTAGATACATGGTCATAGCCATGATTTCAATGGGGAAAGGATTGGTTTTATAAGGAGGGTTTTATAATTTCAATTGAGCTCATGAATTAACTTCCTCCAAGTTGTTGTTGTCATATATGAAAGTATCATATTTGATTATTTTGGATTTAATTATCCTAACTTTCATTTTTTTCGAGTATTAATAGTCATGCCCATCTAGGAACATAAATCTTGGAGGATTCTTAATTTCTAACCAAGATTGTAAGGACTCCTTTCCAAAAGAATAATATCATCATTAGTCCAAGGTTTAGCTCAATTGCTCGAGTTCCTGTCATAAAAAGAACCTTTCTAATGGGACGCCACGGGGTCAACTCTCCTCAATGCTCTTAGGTTTATCCTTTGCTAATGAGTCAACAAAGAGTGATCTCGTAGGGTGGATCTACCCAAATAATTACCATGGATGTAGCAGCCACCAATCTCTGGTGTCCTTGAACCACATTGGAAAAAAATAACAATATCATTAATATAAAGAGAAAATTAATGACTATACTGGTGAGAGTTGGGTAAAAATAACTTGTTTCTTTTAAACACTCTTCTCACTTTTCAATAGTACGCAAAAAAGGGTAAGGAATAAGGGAAACCTTTGCTTGACTCCAATATTATAGTTCTTGATCTATTGTTTCAGTTAAGAGGAGTCATGGAAAGGACAGGTTCGAAATCACGATCAATCCCTTTCTCAAATCCTGCTGCAGCTGCACGAGCCCTTCCCGCATGCCACAAATGACCTACGAAGAAGAAAAATCCTAGAACGAAATGGGAGGTGGATAACCAACTTCAAGGAGAGACATAATTCACCGCATTGATTTCGGTAGCTACACCACCCACAGAATTTAAAGAACCTAAAGAGGAATAATCTCTCTCTAGGATTGAATCTCATAATCGAATGTACCCCGTGATCTCAATAAAGTTGGTTTGTTAGCTATGGGCCTAGCAACAAAAAGATTTGGATAGGTTATTCTAAGATTCCCCCCCCTTCAGGATCGGACGTGAAAGTTTCCTCTCATCCGGCTCAAGTAACTAAAAAAAAAGATGCAAAAACTCTTTTTCGCTCTGAAGAGAGATCGCTACTCTCTGCTCAAGTTCCAAGTGAAATTGGTTTTTACTAACTCTCAATGATCCTAAACTTGGAAATAATATTCTCATACAACCTGTTATGAAACCAGCTCACAAAAAGATAGAAAAGATAGATCAACGCCTTTGAAATAAGCCTCTTCGAGGGGGGAACCTCCTTTACATTACATAAATGAACAATTCTTCGATGATACAAATGACAAGACCTCCTTTCTATATATAGGAGTCTAATGGGTCATAATATAATCAAAGCCGACATAACAATAATAATGTAAGGGCACAATAATAACAATAGTGGGCTTCTATGGGGCACAATAATAACAATATGGGGACTACATGGGTACAACAACATAATAAAGGGTTGTAATAATAATAATAAGGGGTTACACTAGTAGTATAGGGGCCTAACATGCCCCTCTCCTCCAAAAAGTGTTGTCCTAAACGCTTGAGTAGTTCTTGATGCTCCTATATAAAATTCTTGTCCTCCCATGTGGAATCTTCAACGAGTAAGTTCTTCCACTTGATGAGATACTCTAAAATTGATCGATTTCATAGCTGTCGGGTTCTTGTTTTTTGTGACTGCTCCAGGTTCCAATACGATTTTTCTTTCCTCTTCAAGTTCTAGCAATATTGTTTGATTTGGAATCTTCTGCAACTTTTGAATGAGTGGCCACACATCTTTGTCCTTCTTCCATTCATCCCTTTCTTCGTTTATCCAATCTGGTTGGATAATAGAAATAGCACAAAACAATTCTTCCACATCCTCATCATTTCTTGAGAGTACATCTGCAACAAAATTTTTCTTCCCTTTTCTGTAGATGATGTCAAAGTCATAACCCGACATATTTGTGACCCATTTTTCTGTTCTTCTAAAGATAATATTTGTTCTAAAAATTATTTAAGACTATCATGATCCATTTTTACCTTGAAGTGTCTTCCATTGGGTAAGGTCTCCATTTCTTAAGTGCATGTAGTATTGCCAACATTTCCTTCTCATAAATAGCTTGCTTGAGATGTAGCCGTAAAAATACCCAATCACCTACATCAAAACCTTTTTCACTACGATGTTGATCTACCTGTTGTTTAATTCGATTCTACGCCAAAGTGGCATTATCCTTTAAAATTTGGAGAACTTGTTTTTGATGCTCGATGTGATCTTTCACTGCTTGAACCTTTTCTTCTTGATATGTCCTTCTATCTCGAGAGTTTGAGGAGTGGTAATTTCTTCTAATGCTTTACAAGATATGGTCTAATTCATTTCTTGATGCTCGATGTGATCTTTCACTTCTTGAACATTTTCCTTCTTGATATGTCCTTCTATGTTGATAGTTTGAGGAGTGGTAATTCCAGCCAATGCATTACAAGATATGCTTGGATTCATTTCTTCTTTCTCGATGTGATCTTTCACTTCTTGAACCTTTTTCTTCTTGATATGTCCTTCTATCTCGAGAGTTTGAGGAGTGGTAATTCTTGCCAATGCTTTACAAGATATGGTCAGATTCATTTCTTCTTTCTTTGGGGTTGGTTCCTGGTGTATATCCTCTTCTTTTGATGTTTCTTGATCATTTTCTTCCTCCTATTCATAATCTATATAAAATAATTTCTTCTCAGCACACTTATGACCTTTAGTGTATTTTCTATCACAATTGTAACAAAGCCCTTTTTCTCTCTTTTCTTTCAATTGTTGTGGTGTAAACCTTGTAGGTTGTGGAAGGATAGGAGAAAAAACACTTCCATAATTATAGTCATGAGTGGTGGGATTCCTTGTTTCCATAATTTCACTTTCAATTTTTCTTGCCCACCTGAATGCCTTCTCCAATGAATCAGGTTCCCAAAGACGAACCTCATGTTGAATGTTATCCTTTAAAGTACCTATGAAGACATCAATCCTTTGCTTATCTGGAATATCATTTACCCTTATATTCAATTTTTGAAAGTCCTCAATCTGATCTTCTATTGAACACTTTTGTTTGAGATTTATCAATTGGCTAAAGAAGGTGTTTCGCTTTGTATCCTCATAATGTGCTATCATTTCCTTCGTGAAAATTGACCACGTAACAAGTGGTTTACGAGAACAAAGCCCTTTATACCATAAAAATTGATCTGTTTCTAAATATGAAGATGCAATACTTACGTTTTGTAATAGTTTCACCTCATGTAGATCAAAATATTGCTCCATCTATAGTATCCAATTTACCAGATCCTTTCCATCAAACTTCCTCATATCGCCTTTTCTTGATTTTAGGAGCTCGATCATGAAATGACTATAACTCTGTAATTTCAGATCTTCTAGTTCTGAAATCATGACCTGCAGTAGCTGTTTGCGTTTCTATTTCCAATGCCACTAGTTTGATCGAAATTGGATTCTCCGAGAAAGAGTTATGCACAATCTCCCAAGATGACCTGACTATATACCTTTTCAGAATATCTAACTTGTATGAAGTGCCTCATGTCACTGTTTTGACCTTCGAATCTGAAAAATATATACCGGAAACTACATTCCATCCTCTTTCTATAACTTTTTACAAAATTTCATTCTGATGCTCAGAGAGACAGTTATGACGATTTTACCCAGGTCACTTGTTTAGGATGTAATTCGAGAACCTGCAAAAACCCTAAATGCCTTGGACTATATCTCTGACAATGTAGTGAAACAAGAGCTGAAATTCAGGTCCGTGCTTCCCCACAAGTTCTTCTCAAATGGGTTTTAATTGCAGACTCTAAACCTTTGTAGAAAACAAATTATAGCGACAAGTTCATGATGACCTGTTTGAGATGAAATTATGGAGCTTGCAAAAAACCCTCACTTCCGTAGATTATATCTCCGAAAAGATAGTGAGACAAGATCTAAAATTCAGACCCGACGTTTAGAGAGAATTCATCTCAAATGGGTTTTTTTCTTATAGCGAACATGTCACGAAGACCTATTTGGAGTAGCAAAACCCTAGAATCCAAAGCTCTGATATCAAATGTTATGAAACCAGCTCACAAAAAGATAGAAAAGATAGATCAACGCCTTAGAAATAAGCCTTTTCGAGGGGGGAACCTCCTTTACATTACATAAATGAACAATTCTTCGATGATACAAATGACAAGACCTCCTTGCTATATATAGGAGTCTAAGAGGTCATAATATAATCAGAGCCGACATAACAATAATAATGTAAGGGCACAATAATAACAATAGTGGGCTTCTATGGGGCACAATAATAACAATATGGGGACTACATGGGTACAACAACATAATAAGGGGGTTGTACTAATTACAATAAGGGGTTACACTAGTAGTATGGGGGCCTAACATGCACCTCTCCTCCAAAAAGTGTTGTCCTCAATGCTTGAGTAGTTCTTGATGCTTCTATATAAAATTCATGTCCTCCCATGTGGAATATTCAGCGGGTAAGTTCTTCCACTTGATGAAATACTCTGAAATTGATCAATTTCGTAGCTGTCGGGTTCTTGTTTTTGTGACTGCTCTAGGTTCCAATACGATTTTTCTTTCCTATTCAAGTTCTGGCAATATTGTTTGAATTGATATCTTCTGCAACTTTTGAATGAGTGTCCACACATCTTCGTCCTTCTTCCATTAATCCCTTGCTTAATTTATCCAATCTGGTTGGATAATAGAAATAGCACAAAACAATGCTTCCACGTCCTCATCCTTTCTTGAGAGTACGTTTGCAACAAAATTTTTCTTCCCTTTTCTGTAGATGACGACAAAGTCATAACCCAACATATTTGTGACCCATTTTTTCTGTTATTCTAAAGATAATATTTGTTCTAAAATGTATTTAAGATTATCATGATCCATTTTTACCTTGAAGTGTCTTCCCATTGGGTAAGGTCATCATTTCTTAAGTGCGTGTAGTATTGCCAACATTTCCTTCTCATAAATAGCTTGCTTGAGATGTAGCTGTAAAAATACCCAATCACCTACATCAAAACTTTTTCACTGCGATGTTGATCTACCTATTGTTTCATTTGATTCTGCACCAAATTGGCGTTATCCTTTAAAAGTTGGAGAACTTGTTTTTGATGCTCGATGTGATCTTTCACTGCTTGAAACTTTTTCTTCTTGATATGTCCTTCTATCTTGAGAGTTTGAGGAGTGGTAATTTCTTTCAATGCTTTACAAGATATGGTCTGATTCATTTCTTGATGCTCGATGTGATCTTTCACTTCTTGAACATTTTTCTTCTTGATATGTCCTTCTATGTTGATAGTTTTAGGAGTGGTAATTTCTTCCAATGCATTACAAGATATGGTTGGATTCATTTCTTCTTTCTCGATGTGATCTTTCACTTCTTGAACCTTTTTCTTCTTGATATGTCCTTCTATCTTGAGAGTTTGAGGAGTGATAATTCTTGCCAATGCTTTACAAGATATGGTTGGATTCATTTCTTCTTTCTCTGGGGTTGGTTCCTGGTGTATATCCTCTTTTTTTGATGTTTCTTGATCATTTTCTTCCTCCTCTTCATAATCTATGTAAAATATTTTGGGTGTGGAGCCTGATTATCTTCTGTATTCAAAGGTTTCAGCCGGATGTATACCCCAAGAAGATTGTACACCCCTCCATGCGAGGGGGTGCGGGGGGGACTTTTCCCCCCCGCGGGGGTCTGAGGGGGCTAATCCCCCTAGCTGGGGGGGTCCAGGGGTTCGGGGGTAGTGCCCCCAAAGCCAAAAATAGATGTAAAATTTCCTTGTAAAAGTCTAGTAATTTCTAGTCAATCTGGGCCATTCATTAGGTGAATGATCTGATGGTAGAAGTTATGTTTAATTTAGGGTTTTTTGCCCTAGAAGGCAACCCCTCACTATATATGAGGGAATTGTATTGCGTCTATGTAGATCTGTATTCTGAGTGAGGAAGAGAGAGGAGATTGAGAGCGAAGAGGGTGTTACAGCAGATCTGTTGTAGGTTATATCTCTTCAGTTTGCTGAGTAATATAATAAAAGAAGGACTGGTTTTTTCTCCGTGGACGTAACCCAAACTGGGTGAACCACGTATATCTGTGTCTCTCTTGTTTTATGCGTTTTCTGTGTTTATATTTCTGCAATATTTTATGTGTTCCATTGCTCTATAATATATAATTTTCTAACAACTAGTATCAGAGCCGAAGGTCTATTTGGCTGATAAACTCGCAGGAGAAAAGGGTTCCTGGTTCGAGTGGGAGCAATGGCGGAAGATGGTAGGTTTAGGGTCGAAAAATTCAATGGCCAAAACTTCTCGTTGTGGAAGATGAAAATGGAAGATTATCTGTATCAGAAACATCTGTACCTACCATTGGGCGGAAAAACAAATATGCCAATGGGTATGACAGATGAAGAATGGAAAAAGGTTTTATATAAGGATCAGCTGCAGGAAAAGAAACATGAAAAAGAAAACAGAGAATACACAGTGCTTGAAAAGATCACAAAAAAAGTGATGGTGCCTGAAAATCATAATGAACAATAGCCAGAACCACAACCACAACAGCGACAAGCACTTCAAACACCTAAAAGTGGTGTTAGAAGATCTACCAGGATAAGTAGACCCCTGAATGATACTCTCCCTCATTATATTATGTATTTTTCACTGATTCTGGTGAACCAAATGTTATGAAGAAGTAGTGTAGGTAGAAACCAAGAAGAAGTGGGAGCAAGCCATGAAAGAAGAGATGGACTCCTTAGCACATAACCAGACTTGGGACTTAGTCAGGTTGCCTGCAGGTAAAACAACATTGTAGAATAAATGGGTTTACAAGTTGAAGGAAGAAGATGGAGGTAGAAAAAGGTATAAATCTAGACTTGTGGTGAAAGGGTTTGCACAGAAAAAGGGTATAGACTTTAATGAGATATTTTCTCCTGTTGTGAAAATGACTTCAATCAGAACTATTCTAAGTCTAGTAGCTGCTGAAGATTTACATCTTGATAAGTTAGATATAAAGACAGCCTTTCTCCATGGGGATTTCGACGAAGAGATATATATGCAGCAGCCACAAGGATATGAGGTAAAAGGGAAGGAGAAACTAGTGTGCAAGTTGAAGAAGAGCTTATATGGCTTAAAACAGGCTCCAAGGCAGTGGTATCTAAAATTTGACAAGTTTATGTCTGAACAAGGTTATATTAGATGTCACTTTGACCACTGTGTTTATCTCAAAAGGCAAAATGATGGAAGCTATATTATATTGTTATTGTATGTAGATGAAATGCTTGTTGCAGGTTCTAACATGCAGGAAATAAATGTGCTCAAAAGGAAATTGGCAAACTCATTTGCAATGAAGGATTTGGGTGCTGTAAAACAAATCCTTGGTATGAGAATAACTAGAGACAGGAAGAATCGCAAATTAACATTGTCTCAAAGTGAGTACATAGAAAAGGTGTTGAAAAGGTTTAATGTGCATAATGCAAACCAGTTAGTATACCTTTGGCTAGCCATTTCAAATTAAGTAAGGAGGCGTGTCCCAATACTTAGGAAGAAATGGCTCATATCTCTAAAGTTCCATATGCATCAGTAGTTGGAAGCTTAATGTATGCAATGGTCTGCACAAGGCCTGATATTGCACATGCAGTGGGAGTTGTAAGCAAGTACATGAACAATCCAGGAAAAGAACATTGGATGGCGGTGAAGTGGATTCTCAAGTATTTGAGAGGTACCACAAATCAAGCATTATGCTTTGGTGGTTCAAACATTGATCTACAGGGATATGTTGATGCAGATATGGCGGGTGACAGAGATAACAAGAGGAGAACTACAGGATATGTATTTACTGTAGGTGGAACAGCTGCCAGTTGGGTTTCAAAAATCCAAAGTGTTGTTGCACTTTCAACAACAGAAGCAGAGTATGTTGTTGCTACAGAGGCTAGTAAAGAAATGATTTGGTTACAAAGGTTTCTAAATGAATTGGGTAAGAAGCAGGAGTTGGGCAGATTATACAGTGACAGCCAGAGTGCCATACATCTTGCAAAGAACTCTGCATTTCATTCCAAGACTAAACATATATATCTCAAGTACGATTTCGTACGGTCAGCATTGGAAGATGGACAGTTGAAGCTGGAAAAGATACACACTAGCCAGAATCCTATGGATATGCTAACAAAAGTTGTAACCAGGGAGAAATTGAGAATCTGCTCAGTTTCAATTGGTCTTCAAGTATGATGAAGAAGATGAGAAACAGCCAGGTCCAAAGTGGAGTCATTCTCTAGCAAATGAAGCAGCGGTGGAGTTGCTATAATTAGTCTCCAAGTGGGAGATTGTTGGGTGTGGAGCCTGATTATCTTCTGTATTCAAAGGTTTCAGCCGGATGTATACCCCAGGAAGATTGTACACCCTCCACGCCGGGGGGTGCGGGGGGGACTTGTTCCCCCCACGGGGGTCTGGGGGGGCTAATCCCGCCAGCGCCCCCGAAGCTAAAAATAGATGTAAAATTGCCTTGTAAAAGTATAGTAATTTCTAGTCAATCTGGGCCATTCATTAGGCGGATGATCTACAGTAGAAATTATGTTTAATTTAGGGTTTTTTGCCCTAGAAGGAAACCCCTCACAATATATGAGGGAATTGTATTGCGTCTATGTAGATCTGTATTCTAAGTGAGGAAGAGAGAGGAGATTGAGAGCGAAGAGGGTGTTACAGCGGATCTGCTATAGGTTGTATCTCTTCAGTTTGCTGAATAATATAACAAAAGAAGGACTGGCTGTTTCTCAGTGGACGTAGCCCAAACTGGGTGAACCACGTATATCTGTGTCTCTCTTGTTTTATGTGTTTTTTGTGTTTATATTTCTGCAATATTTTATGTGTCCCATTGCTCCATAATATATAATTTTCTAACAAAATAATTTCTTCTCAGCACACTTATGACCTTTAGTGTATTTGTTATCGCAATTGTAACAAAGCCCTTTTTCTCTCTTTTCTTCCAATTGTTGTGGTGTAAACCTTGTAGGTTGTGGAAGGATAGGAGAAAAAACACTTCCATAATTATTGTCATGAGTGGTGGGATTCCTTGTTTCCATAATTTCGCTTTTAATTTTTCTTGCCCACCAAAATTCCTTCTCTAATGAATCAGGTTCCCAAAGACGAACCTCATGTTGAATGTTATCCTTTAAAGTACCCATGAAGACATCAATCCTTTGTTTATCTAGAATATCATTTACCCTTATATTAAATTTTTGAAAGTCCTCAATGTGAACTGCTATTGAACACTTTTGTTTGAGATTTATCAATTGGCTAAAGAAGGTGTTTCGCTTTGTATCCTCATAATGTGTTATCATTTCCTTCATGAAAATTGACCACGTAACAAGTGGTTTACGAGAACAAAGCTCTTTATACCATAAAAATTGATCTGGTTCTAAATATGAAGATGCAATATGTACCTTTTGTAATAGTTTCACCTCATGTAGATCAAAATATTGCCCCATCTGTATTATCCAATTTACCAAATCCTTACCATCAAACTTCCTCATATCGCATTTTCTTATTTTAGGAGCTCAATATTGAAACGGCAGTAACTCTATAATTTTAGATCTTCTAGTTCTAAAATCGCAACCTATAGTAGCCATCTACATCCTCTTTCCAATGCCACTAGTATGATCGAAATCGGTTTCTCCAAGAAAGAGTTATGCACAATCTCCCAAGATGACTTGATTATATACCTTTTAAGAATATCTAACTTGTATGAAGTGCCACGTGTCAATGTTTTGAGCTTCGGATCTGAAAACTATACACAGGAAACTACATTCCATCCTCTTTCTGTAAATTCTTACGAAATTTCATTCTGATGCTTAGAGAGACAGTTATGACTATTTTCCCCAGGTCACTTGTTTGGGATGTAATTCAGGAGCCTGCATAAACCCTAAATGTCTTGGATTGTATCTCTGAAAATATAGTGAAACAAGAGATGAAATTTGGGTCTACACTTCCCCACAAGTTCTTCTCAAATGGGTTTTAATTGTAGGCTCTCAACCTTCGTAGAAAAAAAATTATAGCGACAAGTTAAAGATGACCTGTTTGAGATGAAATTATGGAGCTTGCAAAAAGCCCTCAATTCCGCAGATCATATCTCCAAAAAGATAGCGAGGCAAGATCTAAAATTCGGACCCGAGGTTTAGCAAGAATTCATCTCAAATGGGTTTTTTTCTTAACTTCTGAAATGGCACAGAAAAAAAGTTATAGCGAACATGCCACGAAGACCTGTTTGGAGCAGCGCAATCCTAGAATCCAAAGCTCTGATACCAAGTGTTATGAAACCAGCTCAAAAAATATATAAAAGATAGATCAACGCCTTAGAAATAATCCTCTTCGAGGGGGAAACCTCCTTTACATTACATAAATGAACAATTCTTCGATGATACAAATGACAAGGCATCCTTTCTATATATAGGAGTCTAAGGGGTCATAATATAATCAGAGCCGACATAACAATAATAATGTAAGGGCACAATAATAACAATAGTGGGTTACTATGGGGCACAATAATAACAATATGGGGACTACATGATGTCAACATAATAAGGGGGTTGTATTAATAAGAATAAGGGGTTACACTAGTAGTATAGGGGTCTAACATGCCCCTCTCCTCCAAAAAGTGTTGTCCTCAACACTTGAGTAGTTCTTGATGCTTCTACATAAAATTATTGTCCTCCCATGTGGAATCTTCAGCGGGTAAGTTCTTCCACTTGATGAGATACTCTGAAATTGATCGATTTCGTAGCTATCGGTTTCTTGTTTTTGTGACTACTCCAAGTTCCAATACGATTTTTCTTTCCTCTTCAAGTTCTGGAAATATTGTTTGAATTGGGATCTTCTGCAACTTTTGAATGAGTGGCCACACATCTTCGTCCTTCTTCCATTCATCCCTTGCTTCGTTTATCCAGTCTGGTTGGATAATAGAAATAGAACAAAACAATGCTTCCACGTCCTCAACCTTTCTTGAGAGTACATTTGCAACAAAATTTTGCTTCCCTTTTCTGTAGATGATGTCAAAGTCATAACCCAACATATTTGTGACCCATTTTTTTGTTCTTCTAAAGATAATATTTGTCCTAAAAAGTATTTAAGACTATCGTGATCCATTTTTACTTTGAAGTGTCTTCCCATTGGGTAAGGTCGTCATTTCTTTAGTGCATGTAGTATTGCCAACATTCCCTCTCATAAATAGCTTGCTTGAGATGTAGTCGTAAAAATATCCAATCACCTACATCAAAACTCTTTTCACTGTGATGTTGATCTACCTGTTGTTTCATTCGATTATGCACCAAAGTGGCGTTATCCTTTAAAAGTTGGAGAACTTGTTGTTGATGCTCGATGTGATCTTTCACTGCTTGAACCTTTTTCTTCTTGATATGTCCTTCTATCTTAAGAGTTTGAGGAGTGGTAATTTCCACCAATGCTTTACAATATATGGTCCGATTCATTTCTTGATGCTCGATGTGATCTTTCACTTCTTGAACATTTTTCTTCTTGATATATCCTTCTATCTTGATAGTTTGAGGAATGGTAATTCCGGCCAATGCATTACAAAATATGGTTGGATTCATTTCTTCTTTCTCGATGTGATCTTTCACTTCTTGAACCTTTTTCTTTTGGATATGTCCTTCTATCTCGAGAGTTTGAGGAGTGGTAATTCTTGCCAATGCTTTACAAGATATGGTCAGATTCATTTCTTCTTTATCTGGGGTTGGTTCCTGGTGTATATCCTCTTCTTTTGATGTTTCTTGATCATTTTCTTCCTCCTCTTCATAATCTATGTAAAATAATTTCTTCTCAGCACACTTATGACCTTTAGTGTATTTGCTATCACAATTGTAACAAAGCTCTTGTTCTCTCTTTTCTTCCAATTGTTGTGTTGTAAACCTTGTAGGTTGTGGAAGGCTAGGAGAAAAAACACTTCCATAATTATAGTCATGAGTGGTGGGATTCCTTGTTTCCATAATTTCGCTTTCAATTTTTCTTGCCCACCTGAATGCCTTCTCCAATGAATCAAGTTCCCAAAGACGAACCTCATGTTGAATGTTATCTTTTAAAGTACCTATGAAGACATCAATCCTTTGCTTATCTGGAATATCATTTACCCTTATATTCAATTTTTGAAAGTCCTCAATGTGATCTACTATTGAACACTTTTGTTTGAGATTTATCAATTGGCTAAAGAAGGTGTTTCGTTTTGTATCCTCATAATGTGCTATCATTTCCTTTGTGAAAATTGACCACGTAACAAGTGGTTTACGAGAACAAAGCCCTTTGTACCATAAAAATTGATCCGGTTCTAAATATGAAGATGCAATGCGTACCTTTTGTAATAGTTTCACCTCATGCAGATCAAAATATTACTCCATATGTAGTATCCAATTTACCAGATCCTTGCCATCAAACTTCCTCATATCGCCTTTTCTTGATTTTAGGAGCTCAATCTTGAAACGGCTGCAACTCTGTAATTTCGGATCTTCCAGTTCTGAAATCGCGACCTATAGTAGCCCTCTGCATCCTCTTTCCAATGCCACCAGTCTGATCGAAATCGGTTTCTCCAAGAAAGGGTTATGCACAATCTCCCAAGATGACCTGATTATATACCTTTTCAGAATATCTAACTTTTATGAAGTGCCACGTGTCACTGTTTTGACCTTCGGATCTAAAAATATACACAAGAAACTATAGTCCATCCTCTTTCTGTAAATTCTTACGAAATTTCATTTTGATGCTCAGAGAGACAGTTATGACGATTTTCCCTAGGTTACCTGGTTGGGATGTAATTTGGGAGCCTACAGAAATCTTGGACTGTATCTCTGACAATATAGCGAAAGAAGAGTTGAAATTCCTGTCCGCGCTTCCCCACGAGTTCTTCTCAAATGGGTTTTAATTGCAGATTCTCAACCTTCGTAGAAAACAAATTATAGCAACAAGTTCACGATGACCTGTTTGAGATGAAATTATGGAGCTTGCCAAAAACCCTCACTTCCATAGATCATATCTCCGAAAAGATAATGAGACAAGATCTAAAATTTGGACCCGAGGTTTAGCGAGAATTCATCTCAAATGGGTTTTTTCTTAGCTTCTGAAATGGCACAGAAAAAAATTCATAGCGAACATGCCACGAAGAACTGTTTGGAGCAACGAAACCCTAGAATCCAAAGCTCTCATACCAAATGTTATGAAACTAGCTCAGAAAAAGATAGAAAAGATAGATCAACGCCTTAGAAATAAGCTTCTTCGAGGGGGAAACCTCCTTTACATTACATAAATGAACAATTCTTCGATGATACAAATGACAAGACCCCCTTTCTATATATAGGAGTCTAAGGGGTCATAATATAATCAGATCCGACATAACAATAATAATGTAAGGGCACAATAATAACAATAGTGAGCTTCTATGGGGTACAATAATAACAATATGGGCACAAAAACATAATAAGGGGGTTGTACTAATAACAATAAGGGGTTACACTAGTAATATAGGGGCCTAACATGCCCCTCTCCTCCAAAAAGTGTTGTCCTTAACACTTGAGTAGTTCTTGATGCTTCTATATAAAATTCTTGTCTCCCATGTGGAATCTTCAGCGAGTAAGTTCTTCCACTTGATGAGATACTCTGAAATTTATCATTTATGTAGCTGTCGAGTTCTTGTTTTTGTGACTGCTCCAGGTTCCAATACGATTTTTCTTTCCTCTTCAAGTTCTATGAATATTGTTTGAATTGAGATCTTCTGCAACTTTTGAATGAGTGGCCAAACATCTTCTTCCTTCTTCCATTCATCCCTTGCTTCGTTTATCCAATCTGGTTGGATAATAGAAATAGCACAAAACAATGCTTCCACGTCCTCATCCTTTCTTAAGAGTACATCTGCAACAAATTTTGCTTCCCTTTTCTGTAGATGATGTCAAATTCATAACCCAACATATTTGTGACCCATTTTTTCTGTTCTTCTAAAGATAACATTTGTTCTAAAAATTATTTAAGACTATCATGATCCATTTTTACCTTGAAGTGTCTTCCCATTGGGTAAGGTTGCCATTTCTTAAGTGCATGTATTATTGCCAACATTTCCTTCTCATAAATAGCTTGCTTGAGATGTAGCCATAAAAATACCCAATCACCTACATCAAAACCTTTTTCACTACGATGTTGATCTACCTGTTGTTTCATTCGATTCTGCACCAAAGTGGTGTTATTCTTTAAAAGTTGGAGAACTTTTTGTTGATGCTCGATGTGATCTTTCACTGCTTGAACCTTTTTCTTCTTGATATGTCCTTCTATCTTGAGAGTTTGAAGAGTGGTAATTTCTTCCAATTCTTTACAAAATATGGTCTGATTCATTTCTTGATGCTCGATGTGATCTTTCACTTCTTGAACATTTTTCTTCTTGATATGTCCTTCTATGTTGATAATTTGAGGAGTGGTAATTCCGGCCAATGCATTACAAGATATGGTTGGATTCATTTCTTCTTTCTCGATGTGATATTTCACTTCTTGAACCTTTTTCTTCTTGATATGTCCTTTGAGGAGTGGTAATTCTTGTCAATTCTTTACAAGATATGGTCGGATTCATTTCTTCTTTCTCTGGGGTTGGTTTCTGGTGTATATCCTCTTCTTTTGATGTTTCTTGATCATTTTCTTCCTCCTCTTCATAATCTATGTAAAATAATTTCTTCTCAGCACACTTATGATCTTTAGTGTATTTGCTATCACAATTGTAACAAAGCCCTTTTTCTCTCTTTTCTTCCAATTGTTGTGGTGCAAACCTTGTAGGTTGTGGAAGTCTAGGAGAAAAAACACTTCCATAATTATTTTCATGAGTGGTGGGATTCCTTGTTTCCATAATTTCGATTTCAATTTTTCTTGCCCACCTGAATGCCTTCTCCAATGAATCAGGTTCCCAAAGACGAACCTCATGTTGAATGTTATCCTTTAAAGTACCTATAAAGACATCAATCCTTTGCTTATCTGGAATATCATTTACCCTTATATTCAATTTTTGAAAATCCTCAATGTGATCTGATATTGAACACTTTTGTTTGATATTTATCAATTGGCTAAAGAAGGTGTTTTGCTTTGTATCCTCATAATGTGCTATCATTTCCTTCATGAAAATTGACCACGTAACAAGTGGTTTACAATAAAAAAGCCCTTTATACCATAAAAATTGATCCGAATCTAAATATGAAGATGCAATACGTACATTTTGTAATAGTTTCACCTCATGTAGATCAAAATATTGCTCCATCTGTAGTATCCAATTTACCGAATCCTTGCCATCAAACTTCCTCATATCGCATTTTCTTGATTTTAGGAGCTCAATCTTGAAACAGCTGTAACTCTATGATTTCAAAACTTCTAATTCTAAAATCGTGATCTATAGTAGCCCTCTGCATCCTCTTTCCAATGCCACCAGTATGATCGAAATTGGATTCTCCAAGAAAGATTTATGCACAATCTCCCATGATGACCTGATTATATACCTTTTCAGAATATCTAACTTGTATGAAGTGCCATGTGTCACTATTTTGACCTTTGGATCTAAAAAATATACACAAGAAACTACATTCCATCCTCTTTCTGTAACTTCTAACAAAATTTTATTCTGATGCTCAGAGAGACAGTTATGATTATTTTCCCCAAGTCACCTGTTTGGGATGTAATTCAGGAGCCTGCAGAAACCCTAAATGTCTTGGACTGTATCTCTGACAATATAGCGAAACAAGAACTGAAATTTGGGTCTACTCTTCCCCACGAGTTCTTCTCAAAAGGGTTTTAATTTCAGACTCTCAACCTTCATAGAAAACAAATTATAGCAACAAGTTCACTATGACCTATTTGAGATGCAATTATGGAGCTTGCAAAAAACCCTCACTTCCGCAGATCCGAAAAGATAGCAAGACAAGATCTAAAATTTGGATCCGAGGTTTAGCGAAAATTCATATCAAATGGGTTTTTTCTTAGCTTCTGAAACGGCGGAGAAAAAATGTTATAGCGAACATGCCACGAAGACCTGTTTGGAGCAGTGAAACCCTAGAATCCAAAGCTCTGATACCAAATGTTATGAAACCAGTTCACAAAAAGATAGAAAACATAGATCAACGCCTTAAAAATAAGCCTCTTCGAGGGGGCAACATCCTTTACATTACATAAATGAACAATTCTTTGATTATACAAATGAAAAGACCTCCTTTCTATATATAGGATTCTAAGGGGTCATAATATAATCAGAGTCGACATAACAATAATAATGTAAGGGCACAATAATAACAATAGTGGGCTTCTATGGGGCACAATAATAACAATATGGGGACTACATGGGTACAACAACATAATAAAGGGGTTGTACTAATAACAATAAGGGGTTACAAGCCCCAAGAGTTAGCTCAATCGGTCAAATCAAGTGCCTCGCCAATGGGAGGTCACAGGGTCGAATCCCGAAAGGTCTTGGGGTTAGGTCAGTAAATAGGCCGAGGGGTGTTGATGCCCTTCGGGTGGCGTCCACTCAGTGTTTAAAACCCTGGACGTAGCGGCTACCCACTGACCCAGGTATCCGTGAACCAGTACGTGGAAAAAAAACAATAAGGGGTTACACTAGTATTATAGGGGCCTAACACAACCTTGTCACAATAGTCGTCAACTCAAAAGGAACTTTTTTCTCTTTAAACCTCTTCCAAAGGTTTGTCTTATTAATTATATAAAATGCTCTTCTAAAGTTAATGAAACTGTAGAGGAGATCAGTTTTATTATTGTGATGCTACTTTGCAATTATCCTAAGAATAACAAAGTGGTCCATAGTTGAATGGTATCTCCTAAATTAATCTTGGCCTATAACTCATTTTTCATGGATTTCTAGTCATAGGTTATTCTTCTTTTCCAAAATAATTTCATACAACTTTGTTAAAATGTGGATAATCATAATGGTCATATAATTAAAGGGAATGATTTTATCCCCACTTTAAAAATAGGTACAATGAGACTTTGCATACAGGGTTTAGGGAAGCCTTGCTTCATTGCCAAATTAAAGAGATTGTGTATGTGAGGGGTGAGGATTGGCCCTATGACTTTTAAAATTTGATTTTAATAACCTTCAATGTCCTTAGATTTCATAGTTGTGAGTTGCTTAACCCCAAACTCTATGGCTTCAAAAGAAAATATTTCATCTTCTGTAGGAATATTTGAAATGGTATTCATGGCATTAAGGGAATCATAAATCTTTTAAAGTGGAAATTATAGTCCTTTAAGGGAATCATTTTATTTTCTTTAGTTGTACGAATTAGAATGTTCTTCCAAAACTTCCTAGGATCCAATTTAGATAGGTGTGATGCTTTTTCTTTCTATTTATATAATACCCTTTATTCCTTTTAATAAGGGCTTCATGCAATTTATTTTATCAAATTTTAAAAATTCATTAGAAGCATCTCTAATGGCTTTTCTAGAAATTTTACAGTTGTTATCATACTAAGGGTTGTTTAGTCAATTATTCTTTTTATACGACATCCTGATAGAGAACTTTTTAATGAAAGTAAAGAGTGTTGTAGTAAGATTATAATATGGGTTTTCAATGTCATCCTTATAAGTTAGGATGTTTAAATCCTTCTTTAAATCCTTTAGGAAGAGATCAGATTTACTTTTGTCAAAAAGTAGGTGCATTTGATTATCAAAATTTTCTTTCATGGGGATTTTTTGAATGGAAAATCCTAGAGTTAGGGTTAAAAATCTATTATTGGAGTCAAGCTCATGGTCATTTAAGAGGTGAAAATTTATATTTGGTTGGAAATAGGGATATTGAATGCCATGTAATCTATAACACTACTATTAAGCCCATAAATACAAGTCATTTAGTAGGATTTTGATCACTTAATTACATGAATGCAAATTACTAGGTCTTGCCATCTACAAATATAGGCTAGCTCTATATTAAACAAATTCTTAGTCAAGTCTTTTGAGTTTCTTTTGTATCTACTAGTTGAAACAAGTTCCTCATTTACCATAAAGAATTAGGATTGTGATTATTGCTTAGAAGAATTTCTTTGTTAGTTGTAATTTTGACATTAAATTCTCCTAGCAAGAGGATATTATCTCCATTTCCTGGACTATGAATATCTTGTTCTAAGGTATTATAGGGGCAATTATTATCTAGAATTCTTTTTTACAAAATGTAGAATTAATAGGTGCTAAATAACAAAATCTTGTATAAATCCTCTTAGCATTGATGCTTCAGATTTATATCCAAAGTAGTAATTGAGAAGGTTTAATGTAGTAAATGAGAGGGTTTATCTTATGAAGTCAAATATGAGGAGAAACATTCTTTTTATATAATAAAATATACCTCCAATCCCTTTAATATAGAATTTATTGGTCCATGTTGATTATAAGATTAATCATTCTACCTAAGTGACCATAGACTCATCATGCTCCCATTTTTTAACTCAATAAATTGTATCAAATTCACTTAGGATTCAACTTAAAACAGGAGCCTTGTGCCATGGAAAGCCACGACATTTTCAAAAAAATATATGGAGCGTCCTAAATTCCTATATTTTATTATTATGATGGTATCTATCACTAATAACAACTTTTTTATTTCTAATTATCATCTATTTTCCTTCCTTTTTGGCTCCATTTACCTTTTTAACTTCTTTTTTTAACTTATTCTATTGGAATTACATCTTCATTCATAAATTTTGGCTCCATTTACCTTTTTAACTTCTTTCTTTAACTTATTCTATTGGAATTACATCTTCATTCATAAAGATTCCTCTCTTTTAAGCTTGCATATTTACTGAATATGTCATATTTATGGTCATTACAACTTACCTTGTCATAGATCAACCTATATTTATGTTTAATTATTTTTCCGAACCTCTTTACTTCTATGAGATAAGTTGTTTTAATGTGTGACTTACTTTTTAGTTCTTCTTTTACTTTTTCTAGTATATCGTCGTCATTCTATTCTTTTATACTAGCAATTATGAGATTCAAGGCGTATTTTGTTATGTTCTTGATCCAACTCAATTAGCTTATTCATTTCCTCCTAATATCTAATTTATTTCCATACTATTTAGTGCCAAATTATTATTTAGTTTTTCTTCTTACTCTTTAATCTTGTCTCCTATGTTGTTATTTTTTTGACCTCTCCTTCTTGGGTTAATTTTTTCTATTTTTCCAATTCTTGTAATCTAGCTTTTCCTTTTTGTAGATGAGTCTCAAACCGTAATATTCTATTCTCTGTCTTGTCTTGTAACAATCTAAATTTGTTATCAAACATTGCTTCTAACCTTATTTGATGTTCCGCTCCACCTCTCTTGCTTCCCTCTTTTTTCTAATGATTTTCTAGTAAATCACAAAGACTTTCTAAGGTGAATTTCTTGGGCCTCCCATTACCAAGTTAAAATTTTGACATATATGGTGAAGTGCTCATAGTTAAAGAAAATAAAATAAATAAAAATAAGAACTTATGCACCTTAGTTATGAACTTTAGAATATAAACCTAGCCTTATTCACAACCAAATATTTAAAATCAATACAACCATTATTTTTCCAAGTGTTATGCATATCCAAAAAATCATAACTTAGAAAATCTTTGTACAAATTGACCACAAACTTTAAATCTTAAATACTAGAGTTTGTCCTCTCCGTAAACCAAGACACAACCGGAGAATTTGAACCTTGGATCTCTCAATTTTCACAAATTTAACCTTACTTTTGTCACTTATTAACCTACCTCCCTAAGACAATATTTTTATAATATTAAATTTAAAATTTAAATTTCTAGAATGTCAAGAAAATAATTTATATTAATATATATTTATTTATCAATATGGAACTTATAAATATGTAATTAAGAATGATGTATAATAAATTATTTATTAATGTAATAGATATAAATTTTTAAAATGGGTTAAAGAATATTATAAATATAATAGATATTAATTAAATAATATATTTTATTTAATTTTAAAAAAAAATACTCTCAATATTGAAAAAAAAATCAATTGAATATAATTGGAGTGAATATTATTTATGAATGTTACATGCTAAGTTTTTAATAAATATATTGATATAAAAATAAAATATTTAAAAATATATATACAATAATAAAAACTAATATTAAATAAAATATAAGAAAATAAAAAATAAGAATGACAACTATTATTTTCAACCACTTTCCTCCCATAAAGAAAAATAATAATATTTAAGATTTCCATGTCAAAATTTTAAAATAAAATAATGCATAAATATCTTATATCTTAAAGAATATAGAATTTTGCTCATGGAATTTAACTCGGTCGTTATATGAAAGGTGAACATTTAATACAAGAAAAGAAATTAGACATTTAAATTATAAGTATATAAAATAATGACAATATAGGAAAAAAAACTTGTAAAGCTAATAACAGTATATGAAATAATAAATAATGTTAGAGCAAGCATGTAAAATAAGGCGATCTTATTCACAATTGCCAATTCATAAACTAATTAAACCGCTAAAACTGAGGTCAAATTGAACTCCCTTTATGTTTTTACTTGCCTTATTTAATTCATAAACTAATTACACCGCTTAAACTGAGGTCAAATTGAGCTCCAGCTTTCTCCATATCATTAGAATTGAGATATGCTGAAGAATTGTGGTCAAATTGACCTCCCGCTATGAACATATCTTTAGAATTGAGATAGATTGAAAAACAATGATGTCCAATCCAAAACAGCAGCACCCCTCTGAACTATCAATGGATTCAAAGGTCTATGGTTCGGTTGCTTTCATTAAACTCGAAGGTATTGACTCCACGAAGGTATTGACTCCACAGGGAATGGATGATCATATTGAAGACGTCATATTTGACAGGCTTCTCATTCCACAAGAAGTGTTTCCGGGCAAACTTCAAATTCTGTTGAATTGATTCGTATGTCTTTTGGGGTATATCTTCGAGAACCTGTTTCAGGGCAGGAACATCTTTCTCAGCAACCCGAATGGCGAGATTATTCCAATCCAGTACGTCTGCAAAGGGGAATACATAGCTATCAGAAATAACAACAGGGACGCAGTCGTAGTATATGGCCTCTACCAAACGGGGGCTGTTGACATCAAAGCCTCTTGGGCAGAGACAATATTTACTCATCTTCAAGAATTGAAAATACGAAATGTTGTTCTGTAGTGATCCGGGATGTGACTGGCCCACCGCAAAGATTTTCATGCTAGGATCTGTTTCGTTTCCCCAGTGCTTGAGAATTTCGGGCCTCAGAGTCCCATGCATTTGGCCTGCAAAGAAAGCCAAGAATGGCCGTTCCGAGGACGCTGGACCGCCCAGGTTTTGGTATGGCCGCGCGTCTGGAGACACCTTGCAGGGCTTTATCATTATTTGTGGCATGGACACGTCTCTGAGAACATTAAAACCCCTAGATTTATCGGTGTTGCAGATGACCTTGATGACGTTGTTTTGCAGCTGCTTGTTGGCTTTGGCAGTACTCAAGGCCTGCAAATTTATCGAAAGTGTAACGATCAAATGTTCGTTTTTTTGTTGAAGGTAAGAGTTAAATTTAGAGTAACATGCATCGACGAACTCACCCAATCGTGACAGGAGACGAAGAAATGGTCCCTCCCCTGTGTCTTGTTCCAATAAGGGTGCATAGTCGCGATCGTTCGGACGTAGCTCGCGATCTCTCTTTTGATGAGCTTTGTGTTCCGTGAACGGGGATTATAGAGATGATTCACCATTTGTTTGAGGCTGTAAGGAAGAAAGAACATATGCGCTTTGGATGAATCGTTTGTGATGAACATGTGGCCTTGTTCCATTATGTCAATAAAGAAGCCCTCCGAAGCATAAATTCCGGTTCTATGACCTTGGTGAACCAGAGGCCTGAATCCATCCTTGTACAAATAAATCCTAAATGTCTTCTCCATGGTTGCATAGCTCCTGCGATTATTTAAAGGAAATGCAAACATTCAGGAAAAGAAAATTAAGTACATCAAAGTTAAGGCAACAAAGCATAGAAAATATTTTAGAATCTCACCTTCGAAAAGCCGAAACATTAAGATATATTTCAGGATAAAGATCGACATTGAATTCACCATCTAGTTTCAACGAAGCGCCGTTGATGCTTTTATTGGACACTTCTTTGAATTCATTATCTTTAAATTCAGAAGGATTTTCATGGGATGAAATATCTTGAGAATCGCGACTCTTTTCCTGCAATAAAATAGCTCTTTATAAAATAAAATAAAATGGTTAATGGCATTGAAAATAAAAATTAACTCGGCAGCTCAAAGCTTTCGAATTTAACAATGTCCTGCATACTAGATGGTCGCAGATTTTCACAAAAATTCCTTAGACATAATAATGAAACTTTGAAGTCCTATCATAAATTTCTGTAGAATGTCAAGGATTTGCAATAAATAAATAAGCAAAATTAAAGTCCCATCGAAAATTCATCGATATGCCATAAAAAAATTACTAGAAAAAATATAAGTTAATTCCCGCCCTGTGTGAAAGATCACAAAAATAACTGTGAAGTTTATATGAATAACTTTTCTGTATATTTCTACAACCTGCAAAATAAATTCAGTTTATCTATGCCTGTATTTTGATATCTTCATGCAATTAAGATATCTAAACATATTTATAAATACGATTTCTGCCTGCATTCGAAAATATTTACAAATTTCAATTTCTGTGTGGTTGTATTTTTCAATCTTTAGCAATGAAGAAAGATATTTAAAGGTATTGACACATTCAACTTCTCCGCGCTCATATTTTTAAATCTCAAAGGATGACTTAAGATATTTAAAATTAATCTTCACAGCCATTCATGATCACATAAAAGGCTTACAGAAAAGTCATTCTTCTGTATTTCTTGGATCTACAAGAAATTTCACTTCCATTCATCACTGTCTCTAAATCTCGAAAAATATAGTATGGTATAAAGTTCGCTTTATCTTGCCATTAATTCTAAGAAATTACCTCACAGTCACCGAGTTTTCAAGAAACGTTTCAAGCTAATCTTACCTTTTTCTCCATATCTGATCTGAAATTCTAAATATACAAACTGGACAATATCAAATTTAAAGAGTGAACTTATCTATAAAAGGCACAGGCTAAGAGGAGCTTACAGTAGGAGGTAAAACATTGTTCACCAGTGAACGAGGTTCAAGAAATTCGATCTTGATAGGTTTTAGAGGAGGCACTGCAGGAGTGATCCCCTCAATCTTGGACGCGCATTTCAGGTTTAGCTTAACATCCCGCAGCCATGAATTACAATCCACAGAACTAAGAGGGGAAGTATAGGCACGGTTCATGGACAAGACGACGACGGAGAAAAATCCGATGAAAAACAAAGCGTAGAACAAGGGCCTGATACAAAGATGTCGATAAGTCGCGCGCTTCGATCCTCCAATAAGAGGAGATGATGATCTCTTCTCCATCTTCTACGAGCTCCTTGATTTCATTGTGGGTTTCCTTCTGCGAGTTCCCTGTACCAAGTCCCTTATGTAGAGAGGAACATTCAGTTTCCCTCCCCTCTCTCCTCTGCCACCAATTTTCTTGAATTTTCGCTTTATTTTAATATTAGAGATTTGTATATTAAAATAAAGATAAATTTAAGTTAATGGAGTTTTCTAATACAGCGAGAACACTTCCCTGATTTGTTTTATTTTATTAAAATAAAAAACTGTAGTCTTTATAAAAAAAATATAAGTGACATTCAAGATTTTGTAAAGGATTCCATTTTATTTTAATAATGATTAAAAAATGTATTTTTTTAATAAGACTTTTATAATTTTTACTTAAGGTATTAAGTACATAAATGTTAGTCAAGGCATAGTTAATGTAAATTAACAAATCGTTAATATGGATATATTAGGAAATGATTCAAGTATAAATAAAGCTTTGTTAGAAGGAGGAAGTGAACTTTAATGAAGGCATAGTTAAGGTTTACATATCAAGAAGAAAGAAGTGATTTAAGCCTGAATAAAAATTTGTAAAAAAGAAATAATAAAGCACGAGGATTAAGATGAAGTTTTAAGCCCTAAAAAATTAAGGTTAATTAAGGTTTACAATCAAGAAATTAAAATTAAAGTTAGTTAGCATTTACCCTAAAGTGAGTGGCATGGAATTATTATTATGAATCCCAATTATTGAAAAGTTAATTGTATAGTTAAGTACACTTATATTTTATATTATAGTGTACAAAGGTCAAATATATTTATGATAGCTCACAAATTAAATATATCTATGATGTATAAATTTGATGTATGGTCAAATATATTTATGATAGCTCACAAATCATATTAAACAAAGTTAATATTAATTTTTGAAAGTTTTTAAATATGTGTTTTTTTAGGTTGAGAGAGATGATGTCGAAAAGTTGTGTTAGGTTTTTTCTTTTTACCTTGACATTGTCACTGAGCACAAATTTGCAGTATGGGTCAAGGGTCTGCAAAGGAGGTTTATCTTTGTCCTCTATATTTAGGCAAACAATGATTGTTGCAAAGTGTTAGATCTTTGTCGCCACAGACACGGTGAGCAAAGTTTTGATATGTGTTACTCTTGTTGTGGATCGTATGGGATTGTGGTGGAGGATTGGAGGTGTTTTGATCTAGTTTTCAAGCTTCTAAGACAAGGGGTTGGTAGTTTCCTAGTGGTTTTGAAGAGAAAATAGAAGAGTCTATAGAACAAACCCCAAATTCAGTTGCATAGACACAACCTGGTGGCCAAGCAAATGGAGGAGTAGGGGATCTTTCAGGTATAGTGGCTCAAAGCTTGAAGGATATTGAATCAGTAGAAGTTAAGTATCAGAGCAGTAGAAAGATGAAACACCCATCGAAAAGGAATTAGGAGGCATAAAAATATTTCATGTATCTGAGAGCTTGGACTCAGACAAGGAAGTCCTCCTGAAGACAAATGACAATCAACTGGTAATAATAAATGCCACTTCCAAACATGGAGTTTGTCGAAAAGTTGAGAAAAAGAAAGGCAAAAAGGGGAAGCTAAGTGATTGTTATAACACTTAGCTCTAGTGTGTATATATATATATATATATATATATATATATATATATTCTTATATATATTCTTTATTCTTATATATATTCTTTATTCTATATATATTCTTTATTTTATTTTTTCCATCAACCGAAAGATGGTATGATCAAATGCTTATTAGCATTTGCATAATGTAATTTTATTCCTTGTTTTCAAGTTGAATAAAGTTATAATTTTTCCTTTAGAGAAATATATATATGTTTTTTTTAGTAGCTAATTATAATATTATCTTGATGTTTTCATGATATTTAAAAAAAAATAGAAAAACTTGGATATAGTAATGTCTTCTTCTTATGTTTTGGGGCTCTACTTTGTTTTATGTTTTTAATAATATTTTCATTTATTTTTAAATGTAATTTTTTCATCATTTATTTTTGGTTTGTTTTTTTTATTTTTAATGATTTTATTTTATTATTTTTTCTAATGGTTACATTTAGAATTTTTTAAAATATTTATAAGAAATGGATAAGTAATTGCTAAATCCTATCTTAATTTTTTTATTTAGTTAAAATCCCATCTTTGGTGTTATAAAATTAAGAAAACTTTTTATAGAATTTATAAAGAAAAATGTAAAAACGAACCAGCGAGAACACTTCCCTGATTTGTTTTATTTTATTAAAACAAAAAACAGTGGTCTTTATAAAAAAAAATATAATTGACATTCAAGATTTTGTAAAGGATTCCATTTTATTTTAATAATGATTAAAAATGTATTTTTTTAATAAGTTATAGTTGCAAATCAAAAAAATAAAGTGCATGGACTTTTATAATTTTTACTTAAGATACAAAGTACATAAATGTTAGTCCAGGCATAGTTAATGTAAATTAACAAATCGTTAATATGGATATATTAGGAAATGATTCAAGTATAAATAAAGCTTTGTTAGAAGGAGGAAGTGAACTTTAATGAAGGCATAGTTAAGGTTTACATATCAAGAAGCAAGAAGTGATTTAACCCCGAATAAAAATTTGTAAAAAAGAAATAATAAAGCCCGAGGATTAAGAAGGAGTTTTAAACCCGAAAAAATTAAGGTTCATTAAGGTTTACAATCAGGTAAAAATTTAAAATTAAAGTTAGTTAGCATTTATTCTAAAGTGAGTAGCATGGAATTATTATTATGAATCCTAATTATAGAAAAGTTAGTTGTATAGTTAAGTACACTTATATTATAGTGTACAAAGGTCAAATATATCTATGATATCTCACAAATTAAATATATCTATGATGTATAAACTTGATGTATGGTCAAATATATCTATGATATCTCACAAATTAAATATATCTATGATGTATAAACTTGATGTATGGTCAAATATATTTATGGTAGCTCACAAATCATATTAAACAAAGTTAATATTAATGTTGAAAGTTTTTAAATATGTGTTTTTTTTAGGTTGAGAGAGATGACGTCGAAAAGTTGTGTTAGGTTTTTTCTTTTTACCTTGACATTGTCACTGAGCACAAATTTGCACTATGGGTCAAGGGTCTGCAAAGGAGGTTTATCTTTGTCCTCTATATTTAGGCAGACAATGATTGTTGCAAAGTGTTAGATCTCTGTTGCCACAGACACAGTGAGCAAAGTTTTGATATGTGTTACTCTTGTTGTGGATCGTATGGGATTGTGGTGGAGGATTGGAGGTGCTTTGATCTAAGTTTCAAGCTTCTAAGACAAGGGGTTGGTAGTTTCCTAGTGGTTTTGAAGACAAAATAGAAGAGTCCATGGAACAAAACCTAAATTCAGTGGCACAGACACTGATGGCCAAGCAAATGGAGGAGTAGGGGATCTTTCAGGAATAGTGGCTCAAAGCTAGAAGGATATTGAATCAGTAGAAGTTAAGTATCAGAGCAGTAGAAAGATGAAACACCCATCGAAAAGGAATTAGGGGGCATAAAAATATTTCATGTATCTGAGAGCTCGGACTCAGACAAGGAAGTCCCCCTGAAGGCAAATGACAATCAATTGGCAATAGTAAATGACACTTCCAAACATGGAGTTTGTCGAAAAGTTGAGAAAAAGAAAGGCAAAAAGGGGAAGCTAAGTGATTGTTATAACACTTAGCTCTAGTGTGTATATATATATATATACTTTATTTTATTTTTTCCATCAACGGACAAGATGGTATGATCAAATGCTTATTAACATTTGCATAATGTAATTTTATTTCTTGTTCTCAAGTTGAATAAAGTTATAATTTTTCCTTTAGAGAAATATATATATGTTTTCTTTTTTTAGCTAATTATAATATTATCTTGATGTTTTCATGATATTTAAAAAAAAGAAAAACGTGGATATAGTAATGTCTTCTTCTTATGTTTTGGGGCTCTACTTTGTTTTATGTTTTCAATAATATTTTCATTTATTTTTAAATGTAATTTTTTCATCATTTATTTTTGTTTTGTTTTTTTATGTTTAATGATTTTATTTTATTATTTTTTCTAATGGTTACATTTAGAATTTTTTAAATATTTATAAGAAATAGGTAAGTAATGGCTAAATCATATCTTAATTTTTTTATTTAATTAAAATCCCATCTTTGGTGTTATAAAATTAAGGAAACTTTTTATAGAATTTATAAAGAAAAATGTAAAAACGAACGAGCGAGAACACTTCCCTATTTGTTTTATTTTATTAAAACAAAAAGCAGTAGTCTTTATAAAAAAAAATATAATTGACATTCAAGATTTTGTAAAGGATTCCATTTTATTTTAACAATGATTAAAAATGTTTTTTTTAATAAGTTATAGTTGCAAATCAAAAAAATAAAGTGCATGGACTTTTATAATTTTTACTTAAGGTATAAAGTACATAAATGTTAGTCAAGGCATAGTTAACGTAAATTAACAAATCGTTAATATGGATATATTAGGAAATGATTCAAGTATAAATAAAGCTCTGTTAGAAGGAGGAAGTGAACTCTAATGAAGTTCTAGTTAAGGTTTACATATCAAGAAGCAAGAAGTGATTTAAGCCTGAATAAAAAATTGTAAAAAAGAAATAATAAAGCATGAGGATTAAGAAGAAGTTTTAAGCCCCGAAAAAATTAAGGTTCATTAAGGTTTACAATCAGGTAAAAATTTAAAATTAAAGTTAGTTAGCATTTATCCTAAAGTGAGTAGCATGGAATTATTATTATGAATCCCAATTATAGAAAAGTTAGTTGTATGATATCTCACAAATTAAATATATTTATGATGTATAAACTTGATGTATGGTCACATATATCTATGATATCTCACAAATTAAATATATCTATGATGTATAAACTTGATGTATGGTCAAATATATTTATGGTAGCTCACAAATCATATTAAACAAAGTTAATATTAATGTTGAAAGTTTTTAAATATGTGTTTTTTTTAGGTTGAGAGAGATGACGTCAAAAAGTTGTGTTAGGTTTTTTCTTTTTACCTTGACATTGTCACTGAGCACAAATTTGCACTATGGGTCAAGGGTCTGCAAAGGAGGTTTGTCTTTGTCCTCTATATTTAGGCAGACAATGATTGTTGCAAAGTGTTAGATCTCTGTTGCCACAGACACAACGAGCAAAGTTTTGATATGTGTTACTCTTGTTGTGGATCGTATGGGATTGTGGTGGAGGATTGGAGGTGTTTTTATCTAGTTTTCAAGCTTCTAAGGCAAGGGGTTGGTAGTTTCCTAGTGGTTTTGAAGACAAAATAGAAGAGTCTATGGAAGAAAACCTAAATTCAGTTGCACAGACACAACCTGGTGGCCAAGCAAATGGAGGAGTAGGGGATCTTTCAGGAATAGTGGCTCAAAGCTAGAAGGATATTGAATCAGTAGAAGTTAAGTATCAGAGCAGTAGAAAGATGAAACACCCATCGAAAAGGAATTAGGGGGCATAAAAATATTTCATGTATCTGAGAGCTCGGACTCAAACAAGGAAGTCCCCCTGAAGGCAAATGACAATCAACTGGCAATAGTAAATGACACTTCCAAACATGGAGTTTGTCGAAAAGTTGAGAAAAAGAAAGGCAAAAAGGGGAAGCTAAGTGATTGTTATAACACTTAGCTCTAGTGTGTGTATGTATATGTATATGTGTATATATATCTATATATATATATATATATATATATATATATATATATATATATATATATATATATATATATATATATGTATATATATTCTTTATTTTATTTTTTCCATCAACCGACAAGATGGTATGATCAAATGCTTATTAGCATTTGCATAATGTAATTTTATTCCTTGTTCTCAAGTTGAATAAAGTTATAATTTTTCCTTTAGAGAAATATATATATATATGTTTTTTTTTTTTTAGTAGCTAATTATAATATTAACTTGATGTTTTCATGATATTTAAAAAAAATAGAAAAACGTGGATATAGTAATGTCTTCTTCTTATGTTTTGGGGCTCTACTTTGTTTTATGTTTTCAATAATATTTTCATTTTCTTTTAAATGTAATTTTTTCATCATTTATTTTTGTTTTGTTTTTTTATTTTTAATGATTTTAGTTTATTATTTTTCCTAATGGTTACATTTAGAATTTTTTTAAATATTTATAAGAAATGGATAAGTGATTGCTAAATCCTATCTTAATTTTTTTATTTAATTAAAATCCCATCTTTGGTGTTATAAAATTAAGGAAGCTTTTTATAGAATTTATAAAGAAAAATGTAAAAACGAACAAGCTAATTTCCTTTAATTAAGTCAATTTTACAAAATTCTAGTGAAATTTTATGGAAACCTTGACAAATTTTGTGAAATTATTTTCATGGAAGGAGGTCGAGTTATTTCAAGGCATCATAATGAGATAAATATGGTCAAATTTGACAAAACTTCACCAAACTTTCAAGCATGGAAGGATAGCGTGTCATGTTAGACATCATCACTCCCCCTCCAAGCACAAAATTGCTCATAATGGAATAAATATGATTAAATATGTTGAAATGGAAAATTTCAACCATAGAGGGAGGGTATGTAAATTTGGGAATTGTTTCTCCCTTCTTTATGTTTTTTAATTGTCATTTTTTTCCTAATTTAAGCCAAATTTTGTGAATATCTTAAGTAAATCAACATAGGACAATCCCCAAGATGTAACACTTCCCTAAGGGTAATTCCTAATGTCCCCTTGCCTCTCCCTATGTCTAGAATGGCTTAAAAATACTACAAAATTGTCTAAATAGCACAATATTATATAAAATGCAAGCATGGAAGGTGTAATGGTCGCCCACCCCTTGTATGGTCACCCATCATAATCAGCCTAAATTTCCATAATTTTGACCCATTTTGAACATTGAGGGAGGGGTAGCATTGCTAGGAATCTCTTCCTCCTTCCATGTTAAAATAATCATGAAGTTTTTCTTTGGACAAAAATGGGTAAGCCTATGAAATTTTTAAGAAAAATTGACCAATTTGTGCCTCGTTTAAAGCATAGAATTGGGGAGACATGTTGGGGAATTTCCCCCCTCTTGTTATGTATGAAATTTAAAAAAAAAAAATTGGGATAGGTGGTCAATCTTTTTCCAGGTTTTACCCAAATTTAGTTTAATTTTGAGCAATTTTGCACATGGAGGGAGGCGAGGAAAAGTGGTGGTATGAATCACCCTCGAGGGGCAAAGGCCAAGAACATCATGCCCTCCTCTTAACATGCAATAAATTGCATAAATTTTCACCATAATTTGCTAGTTTTGTTTTCTTGAATTAAATGAAATAATCTTCTTAAATGTTTGAAAATTTATAAAAATAAATCAAACTCACTTTTAATATTATAATATCAATATAAAGATTTAATTAATTTTCTAAAATTGAATAAATAGAGTTGGGATTTGAGTAATGTCCCATTCCTTCTTTTGTTCAAATATTCCCAATATAACAATTAAAAAATATATTGGATAGTGTAATCACCCAAATAATATATGATTGATAATTGGAGATACTATACCGCATTCAAAAAAAAAAAAAAACCCTTAAAATAATAATAATAATTATTGATTAATTGCATTACTACATCAACAACAACAAAAAGAAAAATAGAAAGAGTATGAGGAAAAAAATATATGATATTAATATCATTATTTTAAAAAATGTTACAACAAAAATAAAAATAGAAAGAGTATGAGGAAGAAAATATATGATATTAATATCATTATTTTAAAAAATGTTCAAAATATAAATTTAGAAAAAAACATTTCTACATCAACACTAAAGAAGTTTAAAGGAAAAAGAAAGTGGAAATAATGGTGGCACCATTTTAAAAAACATAATAAAAACACACTTTCTAGAACACCCACTTAAAAAGAAACCATTTATGGTTCTCACTAAGTAGGTCATTACTTTCCTCACATGGAGTGATAAGGGATTAACAAGGTGGTGAGGGGGGTGAGTTCGTTGTCACCTTTGGCAATGAATGAGGTCGACATGCCCTGCTTCCCCTTATTCACTAACATATTTGTTTTACCAACTTACCTCACTCGGGATATGACAACCATTACTCCTGTGATTGTATCCCCATGCACATCAATAGCTCTATCTTGTTGTTCATTCAATCCTGATTGGCACTCGCCTCTCTCCTACTTTTACTCATGATGGATAATTCCTCCCTCTGACAATTTTCCTCCTATGATAAATACTTCTCAAACTCCTTGACTTCCTTCAATGATCTTTTGGTAAGAGAATTCCATTATTTCTTTCCAATCTTGGAGTTGTGCGACCGGCTCCACTGCACGTTCTTAGTTGGGTTTTTCAGTCCCCTATTCTCCCCATGTGGCCTTTAATCTTTCCCTTTGGATCTATCCTCCTCATCCCCTTGACTCTTCACCTTCCCCCTGTCTTTCATCTCCTCCTCCCTGTTATAGTGATGACTAGACACAAAGAACAATGTTGTCGAGGTAGTGCTAATTAAGGTTCATAGTGGGGTTCGCGAGCCCATTTTAGAGCAAAATCCTTGGCTTGCTTATTTCACCGCCTGCTAAAGAGGAAGTGGTTCAGAAGCGCAATTGTCACTCAAATTCAAATGTCTTTGTAGAAGTGGTTCCCTATGTTCCAAACAGTAGGCACACTTGCAGCCATCAAAACTAGTAATGGCATATAATTGACTTGTATTAGCAAATGAAATCCCTCCTAAGCAAGGTTATTCTCAAGATAAATGATGATAAGGATGAGATATTATTGATGTTGAATGATATGCAATTGCAACTTGAGTCTTTGGACAACATATTAGAATGCATAGAGGGCAGCTTAACCCCGGGATCAGTTCCTGGAATCCATAGCAAAGATGAGATTACTTCTATTGAGGTGGATGATTTTGTCTCTTTGTAGTTTTTAGAATGTTTGGGCATCCATTGGAATTTTTTTTATTCTGTACAATTTTGTTAGTGCAAGAAAGTTCTACTTTACTAGTTTTTAAAATTTTCATTGGTATAGACTTACGAACTTTGTTTACATTGTTTTAATTTTGCACTTAAAATCTATTTGGATAGAAGTTTTATCGTTCTTCCAATGGTCTGGTTTCCCTAGTGGTGGGCCGTAGGGTAATAATAGCTTATGATTGTGTAACCCTAAACCAGCATAGATCCATCTTAATTCTAGATCTATGAGAGAGGGATAGAATCTCTTAAGATGCAAAACTTGAGGAAAGGTTTGCACCTCTAGAGATTTGATTCATCTTGGCTCTTTGCAGATCCAAAGTTAAGATGGATCTATGCTAATTTTGAGAACCACAATAATAAAATGTCTTATCTATAATAAAGTTTTTATTTTTGCTTATAATTAACATTAAAATATTATATTTACTATCACATTCTCCACATTAAAATGTTATTGAGTTATTTTTCATTATTATTTTAGTTAATATGGAATTATTTGTATTATGAATATTTTCAAAATGTTACATATAAAATCCATATTAAACATTTAAGGAATTACAAATTCCCTCATAACTTGAATTAGAAAGAAGCTAACAATGAAATAAGTATTCACTCTTTATATATATATATATATATATATATATATATATATAGAGAGAGAGACAGAGAGAGAGAGAGAGAGAGATAGATAGATAGATAGATATAGATCTTACTCAATATACATATTGAAATATTTTATTTGTAATATTTCAATAACTAAAATATTTTTTTGTTAATAGTATATTTTTGTTTTAAATATTATATTTCAACTTAGCATATAATGAATTACAAATTATGTAACATCAATAATGTTATTTTTACATGTCATTTGTCAACTCTATATTAAGTGGTGAAAATTTTTCATATCTCCCTCGTACTAAAATTAGATTATTTTTATTTATTTTCAATTACTTTTCTCTATGAGAACGAGTAGACAAATTCATCAACCCTTGTGTCAAGAAATGTATATATCTTTTACTATTATTTCTATATTGAACTATCATAGTTTTTAGTCTCTAAAGTTGCACATTTTGTTGCGTATGTTGCCAATAAAGTTTATAAAGCACACATTCCTCGACCCTAAGTAAGAAGGAGCTTGTTTTGTGTGCATTTTGCTAATTACTAACTTAAAATATTATAAAATGCATTTTTAGGAATTGAACTCATTACTCTGAAACTTTACATATTCCATCTAATTTCCCCTATTTATTAACTTACAAGCATAGATTCGTCTTAACTTTGGATATATCAGAGAGGGATAAATCTCTTAAGATGCAAACCTCTTTTGAAAGAAAAAGTTGAGGAAGGGTTTGCATCTCTAGATATTGATTCCTCTCGAGCGTTTGCAAATCCAGAGTTAAAATGGATCTATGCTAACTTTGAGCAACGCGATAATAAAATGTTTTAACTATAATAAAGTTTTTATTTTCGCTTATAATTGACATTGAAATATTTTATTTGATATCACATTCTCCACATGAAGATGTTATTGAGCTATTTTCATTATTATTTTCGTTAATATGGAATTCTTTTTATTATTAATATTTTTTTAAATGTTCATATCAAATCCATATTAAACATTTAAGAAATTACAAATCTTCCTTGTACCTTGAATTAGAAAGTGCACCTATTAATGAAATAAGAACTTACTCTCTTCACACACATACACACACATCTTTTACTCAATATATATATTGAAATATTTTATTTATAATCCACATTACAAAAAAAATATTATTAAAATTTTTTAAATGTTATATATCAACTTCATAAAGTGAAAATATAAGAAAAGTTTTAATTTAAATTACTTTGTTTTTCTCTATATAAATTATATATAAAATTATGTTATTATACATGTCGCGGGTATGGTATTACACATTTGATTTTTCTTTTGACCGAGTATTACTTTGTTTTTAACAAAAAAATGTTGCAGCTTCTCCATAGTTTAACATTATGGAGTGAATTGTATTTTTATTAATATTTAAAATTATTTCTCCACAATATGATTGAATTGTATTTTTATTAATATTTAAAATTATTTACCTACAATATGATTGGTTCAGGTCTTATATTGTAATGATTATTTTGGGTATTGTTGTCACCATTGTCACAACTACACACATTATTCTCCTCATTATCATACTTAACCGGTATGTTGACACTGGCCTCTTTGGACAAACGAGAAGCCTGCGTCAGAAAGTGGAGATGATTGGCATCAGCTCTAGTTTTTTTAAACATCAAGCTTTCCTATGTCTTGCTAGGGGGATAGAACGGTGAACATTCTGAATAAATATGGATATAGGGAAAGCTAACACTATGAATTTGCTTTCCCAATTTTTAATTCAAAATTTTTTGGTTACTTCAATAGTTCAATGCAGGAGCGATCTCAACTACTCCACACTAATAAACTTGATTGGAAGCAATAAAATAAGAGAAGAATAAATCGTTATAATCTTCATCTTCATCATGGTGTTCTATTAATGGGAGTAACACCCACAAGATCCACCTCCTTTCTTATATTTGAAGAGATCAGTCCAGCGACATTTTATAGTGAATGTCTTGCATTATTTCATATGTCGATATTCTTGTATCATCTTTACTTGAATGGATTTAAAACGACCTTTCTATAATCCCTAAAGCTTACACTATCTCTCTGTATTTGTTTTATATTCTCATCATTGTCTATTTTCTATCTTTTAGAATTTGTCTACAGGTAATTTCTGTACAGGGTTAAAACCTACATTTGGTATCAGATTTGTTTCAACTTCAAGGGGAAGCCTTCACTGCTAGGGGGTTTTTCTCAAGCCTGTGATAGACCTTGCTCAGTGGTAGACCTGTGGGATTGATTCTTGCAGTGAAAGAAGATGGAAAGCAGTGGAAGATAAAGATCGAGAAATTTAATGGTCAGAGTTTTGAGTTATGGAAGCTCAAGATGGAGGATCTGTTGGTGGATAAATATTAGTGGATCACGGTAGATCTGGGTACTAAACCAATGGAAATGTCAGCAGAAGATTGGAATAAGTTGGATCGGAAGGCAAAGATCACAATACAGTTGTGTATCTCAAGTTATGTATGTTGAATGTATCAGGGGAAGCTATGGTGAAGGATTTTTGGGTCAATTTAGGGACTTTGTACCAATATAAGTCTCTGGTGAACAAATTATTCATGCGGAAAAAGTTGTATAACCTGAGGATGAAGGATGGAGACTCGGTGATAGATCATCGAAACTCCTTTAATATTGTGGTAAGTCAGTTGTTATATGTTGATATAAAAATTCCAGATGAAGATAAGTGCACCTGTTTTGTTGTGTTCTCTATCAGATTCGTGGGATATTTTGGTTGTTGCAATAGGTAGCAATATAACTACCTTGAAGTTTGATGAAATAGTCCCATCCTTGTTGTCAGAGGAGATGAGATGAAAAAATATGGAGAACCAGAATGGAGGTGTCTTGTCTATATGAGGACGATCCTAGAATAGAAATAAAAATAAGTCCTCGAGTGGGAGATCTAAATCTCCAGGAAAACCTGTAAAGGTATGTTGGAAATGCAGAAAGGAAGGGCACTACAAAAAGTATCGTAGATCTAAAGCTCATGAGAAAGGAAAGGGATATGATGATTCTCCTTCTACAAAGGCAAAAACCACCTCAGATGAAAGTGGGGATGTGTACTTGGCTTCTTCTTTAAGTACACAAGTAGATCATGAGGCATGGTTGATTGAATCAGGTACATCCTTTCACTTCACTCCCCATAGGGAGTGGTTCTGCGAGTATGAGAAATATTATGGTGGTAATGTCTTCCTGGGGGGATGATAGGAAGGCTAGAATCAACGGACATGGAAAAGTCAAGTTGAAGTTGCAAGGTGGAAGGATTAGAACACTTTTGGGTGTTCTCCATATTCCTGCATTGGCCAAAAATCTAATTTCTGTAAGCAATATGGATGATGCAAGTGTAAAAATAATGTCCGAGAAAGATAAATGTAAGATGGTTCGGGGAGCACTAGTATTGATGCAGGGATTTCAAATTGGAACTCTGTACAAGCTTTTGGGTAGTGTTGTTATTGATGGGTGAAATAGTTTTGTGGTTCCTGAAAGTGGAGCAGAAAATTTAGTGGTCTTTGTAGAAAAGACCATGCTATGGCATCAAAGGCTTGGACATATTGGAGAGAAGGCCCTTCAAATACTTCATTGTAAAGTTATGTCTAATTTCTCTCTGCATTTCGATTTATGTGAGCATTATGTATATGGGAAGCAAAATCAGGTGAGTTTCCCCTCTGGTGCTAAGAGGGCGAAAGAGATATTAAAGCTTGTGCATAGTGATGTGTTTGGACCTATGTCGGTTCCATTATTGAGTAACTCTGTGTACTATGTATCATTTATAGATAAATTCTCAAGGAATACATGGATATATCTCCTCGGGAAGAAATCTGAATTCTTTAACAGGTTTAAAGAATTTAAGGATCTGGTGGAAAACCAAACAGAGAAGAAGATAAAGGTATTGAGGATAGATAATGGTGGAGAGTTCTGTAAGAAGTGTGGTATAGCATGATAGAAGAATACTCCATACACACCTTAGTAAAATGAATTTGCAAAAATGATGAATAGGACGTTGATGGAAAAGGCGAGAAGCATGCTCAGTAGTGCCAGGTTAGGATGCGAATTTTGGGTAGAGGCGATGGAGACTACGTGTTACCTGGTCAACAAATCACCTTCATCAGCGTTGAAGGATAAGACTCCACATGAGGTATGGACTGGTAAGAAACCCTCTCTTTCACATCTGAGGGTATTTGGTTGTGATGCATATGTACATCTTCCTAAGGAAAAAAGAACCAAGTTGGATAGTAAATTTGAAAGGTTCATATTTATCGGGTATAAGGATGGTTTGAAAGGTTATAAGATTTGGAACCCATAAACAAGGAAGGTTGTGTATAGCCGAGATGTGGTGTTTAGAGAGGTGAAATATGTTATTAAACATGGAATGCTACAAAAGGAATCTAAGAAGTTAGAGTTTGATCTAAAGGAGGAAGAATCAAACTCTACAGCAAAACAGGAATCAGAAGATGAAGAGCCACAAACTCCATCTGTGAGAAGATCAGTTCGAGAAAGAAGACAGCCAAAAAGGTATAGTCCATCTGGTTTTTGTTCAAATTTTGTTTTATCTATCACTGGTGATGATCACAGAACTGTCAGGGAGGTAGTAGATTCAGTGGATGGAAAACTCTAGAAAGAGGCCATGGTTGATGAAATGGCATCTTTGGACAAAAATGAGGCTTGGGATCTGGTGGATTTGTTGGCTAAAGGAAACCCATTGGAAAAAAATGGGTGTTAGAGAAGAATATGAATTCAAAAGGCAAGGTGGAGAAATAAAAATCTCAGTTGGTAGCAAAAGGTTATTCCTGGGTGTCGGGAATTGATTTTGGTGATATTTTTTCTCCTATTGCCAAGGTAGCTTCTATTATGTTACTTTTATCTATTGTTGTTGCTTTTGATTTTGAGGTAGAATAGACGGATGTGAAGACAACATTTATTCACGGGGATTTGGAAGAAGAGATATACATGAAGCAACCTGAAGGTTTTACGATGAAGGGAAAGAAAGAATTGGTATGCAGGTTAAAAAAGTCTTTGTATGGGTTAAAGTAGTCACCAAGGATGTGGTATCAGAAATATGATACATATATATGGGGACTTGGCTTCACCAAAAGCAAAGTGGATCAATGTGTGTATTTTAAATTAATTGGTGATCATGTTATTTATCTGGTCTTGTATGTGGATGATACGTTGCTGATTGGAAATGATAAAGAAATTATCCATGATTTGAAGAAACAATTGTCCTTGAAATTCGACATGAAGGATCTTTGTGTTGCAAAATATATTTTGGGCATGGAAATTAAATTAGATCAGACAAAGAGGAAGACCTAGTTAAACCAGAGGAAGTATGTCGAGACAATACTGAAGAGGTTTAATATGCAGGATGGTAAATCGGTGAAGGTTCCTATTCTTGTAGGTGTAAAGTTATCTGTTGAACAGTGTCCCAAGTCACAAGAAGAGGAAGAGGACATGTCATGCGTTCCATATGCAAGTGCAATCGGTAGCTTGATGTATGCAATGGTTCGTACTAGAACAAACATTGCACATGCAGTGGGAGTATTGAGCAGGTTTATGTCAAAACTAGGGAAGGAGCATTTGACAACAGTGAAGCGGGTTTTCAGGTATTTGTATGGCACTAGTGATTATGGTTTGTGCTACCAAGGAAGACCAAAATTAGACAGAGTTTTGGACATTAGTGGATTTGTTGATGCAGGTTGGGTTAGAGATATGGATCAAAGAAGATCTATAGGTGGGTATGTGTTTAAACTATTTGGAGGAGTAGTCAGTTGGATGAGCAAGAGATAGTCTATAGGGGCACTTTCAACTACAGAGGTAGAATACATGGCAGCCACTCATGAAAGTAAGGAAGCAGTTTGGTCGCAAAGATTGTGTTCAATTATGGGGTTAGTACAGTGAGCTATAAGGATACATTGTGACAGCGAAAGTGCAATTTTCTTGGAAAAGAACCCTTCTTGTCATTCAAAGACAAAGAACATTGATGTTAAGTATCACT
Organism: Pinus tabuliformis; assembly: GCA_031772625.1. NCBI lineage: Eukaryota > Viridiplantae > Streptophyta > Pinopsida > Pinales > Pinaceae > Pinus > Pinus tabuliformis. The sequence goes on from CM062816.1 coordinate 769,450,096, forward strand.
TTGTGAGGGACATGGTTGAGGACGAAAAGGTGTTGTTTGTAAAGGTGGACACTTTGAAGAATGTTGTAGATGCATTGATGAAGTATGTGAGCACTAAGAAGTTTTCTTGGTGTAGAAAAACGGTGGGCGTTGCTGGGTTGGACCAATGAATAATCTCTCCTGTGACCCCCTATGTGGAAAAGAAAACAATAAGTGGTAGAATGTTAGGTATCTGTTATATTCTTTCCACGACTAGTCGCATCTGCAGGGAGGTCACAAGGGGGGTGTCAGCCCTCGTTTTTCGTTGTGCCGGGTGAAGCAGGGGGGCACAGGGCAGCGTAGCCCCCCTTGTCAGGTGGTTTCAAGGGGGTAGTAGCCCCCCTGTATGGGGTTCGAGGAAGCACCCTGGGAAAAAAAAAATTGGACCCTATATTAGATGGGCGGACCTACCTATGGTTTTGTGCGTGGGTTTTGCACATGGTTTTGGGCATGATGGTTTTCTGCCCATTATATTTTCTATATCCCATCAAGAGAACTATGGTTATGTTCTAATCCAGGGTTAATGGAATGGGGTTTATGAATGCTTCGACATATCTATATATGTATTTTTGTATTGTTTATTTTCTGCTTTTTAGAATTCGTCTACAAGTAATTTCTGTACAAGGTTAAAACCTACACTATTAACAGTGTTCTAAAATATTTTGGCTTCTCAAGCCCTAAGGAATGAGTCTTGCTTTTTGGGAAAGGAGGCGAGGGGCTTTAGTCGAACAGCTTCAGCTGGTTAGAGGAGGGCCCTTCCAAAAAATAAGGGGGCCCTTGACAGGGGAAAAGGAAGAGGAGTCATTTTGTGAAGCAAACCAAGAATCTATGTATGGCCTCAGTATTAGGCCTAGATCTGACTATTCAGTAAGCAAAGGATTTTAGTTGAAAAATATATGGTTAGAAGGATTAGTGGAAGAAAATTTGAACTCCCTTTTCTTAATGAATGGGTGGATTCCTCAGTGTGGCCCTTGATGAATCACCCTGTCAATGTCTGGACCCTCGCTAAAGGATGGGTTCATTTTATTTTCTAGGATGAAATAGGTGCCAAATTAATTGAAGGTAGGATGATGAAGCTTGACTCCTCGCCAGCTATTTTCAAGTAATGGACTCCCCACTTTATTTCCAGACACAAGAATACTGACTCTATGTTAGTATGGGTCCACATTCTAGGTATCTCAACCCACTTTTGGCACGATAAAAAAAAAAATCGTGTTGGTAATCATCTGGATACCTATTTGGAGCATAACGCATCATATCTATATCCTAGAGACACTTCAATGGTTTATATTTTGGTAAGTGTGGTGTCATAGGGGGGCTTCATCGAGCAGTGGAACTTGGGCTTGGTATGGATCCAATCCTTCTGGATTATGAGGGTATACATTTCGATGTCGACATTATCATTGGTATGGTCACAATGTAAAGGAATGTGTCATGCCTATGAATAAGAAAGTTCATTAGCGTTCGGGTGCTCAATCAAGGGATGGTTCGAGGTTGGTTTCATATTCCATGGCATCTTCTCCCCTGGTATCATGTTCAACTTTTATCAACATTTTTGCAAAGTTACACACCTCTATTTCGGTATCTAAAGGATCGCATCCCAAGTCCATTACCCCGCCTCTAGCTAATGAAGGTATTATGTCGTGTCCTTCCTTTTATATTTTGAATTCTTATTCTTTTGATGTTGTTTCTTCTATTTCTCTATGCATTGTTTGTTTATCTATGTCCTTAGTGGATCTCTGCATAGCTGTACCTCCCTTTCTATCTTTGAACTCTCCCTCCCATCTACCAGCTTTGTGTCATTTTTCCATTACCCTAGGTGATTTATCCTTCCCGTCATCGTCATCCACTTTTGTCTCTTCAAAAAGACACATAATTGACGATGTGACTTATAACTTACAATCTCATCTTGCGATTCCATAAATGGGAAATATGTCATGGGGTTTGGGGAAGCTTAGTATTTCGACTCTCGATAGTCGTTGTTGTGGTCATAAATCATTCATTTCTATAGCTCAAGAGAAAGCCAAATTTGACCTCAATATTGGTACACAACAATCTATTCAAGGGGCATTTATAGAAATCCCAACCACGGTGGTTTCCCCTCAGCTAAAATCATGTCTTTTAACTGTATGGGTTTGGCTTGTCCCTCCAAAAAATAAGCTTTGAAAAGTCTTGTGGAAATTTCCTCACCTTACAGTATTTTTCTCCATGAGACTATTAACAATAGTGAGTCTATTTCTTCTTGTATTGAAGGCTTATTGAAGGGTTGGTCCGTCTCAGCTATGGATACATCAAGCCATTTGGGGGGCCTTTCCATGGGTTGGATCCTGCAGAAATATCTTGTTTCAAGCTTTTGGGGCTCAGAATCGATCATGTGTTTGGATCTTTCCCATTTGGTTCTAGGATAATCGATTTATATTTTAAATATACATGGTCCTACCTTGGACCACCCTAAATTATGGGACATTATTATTAATATCTCCATCCTTCGTCAAAATAATGTAGTTGTTGGAGGTGATCTTAATTTTTCCCTAGGTCATATTGGATCATGGGGCCTTGGGGCCCGTCCTAACCCTCAAGCATATTTCTTCAGAAGTTGGCTTGCTTGAAAACTTCTAGTGGATTTTGAACCTACCAAACTCTCTCTAACCTAGAGGAACAAACATTCTGGGGATGACTGGTTATGGGCATCCAAATTAGACATAAATTAAGGCCCATCTCATTATCCTTCTACACATTAAACCTATGTTTTACATTAGATGACATATTTTTAAATTTAGTATGTTCATTAGGAAGGTTTAGAGATAATTGCATATTTGTGCCTAATATTATTTATTTATGTAGAATATTGTAAAAAAATTGGATAGATTATGAAGATTTGGAGGTGTTGACAGTGCTAGACCTGCCAACATGTCAGGGATCTCCCCGGTGAGAAGTCCCAATTATACCTCAGATATTTTGGTGTAGGAGTCCCAACAGTGGGTCGTACGTTAATGCCTTGGCCGCGGTTTTGTACAGAGGCAAGTAAGATGCCCCTGTTGGTAGCAAGGGTGTGAAAATTGCGGCAAGACAAGGAAGGTGCATGAGAGGTTCCAACACATAGAGGGTGAGGTGAGTGCGCCCCTTGGAAACCTATGATAGCACAGAGTTAAGAAGAGAACACACAAGAAAAGGTGCATCACAACATGGAAGGCAAGTTAGCTAGTAATCCAAAGTGATGGTTAAACCAACAACACATTTTAGAAAGATTCATACATACATATGCAGAAATAGCTACACATACGTGCATAAGCAAAAAGATACATATATTATTTAGAGTACTCAAGATAGTTGGGATACAATAAAAAATATGCATGAAACGTTCTGGCTCTATTATATTAAGAAGTGTAAGTTCCAATCATACAATACATCCATGTCCAACCACTAGTTCCAACAGTAGAACTTTATAGCCAAAACCGCATGCTCCTCCAAAGAGATATACTAGCTCTACGCAGTGGATAAGCAAGGCGCGTTATAATACTATCCAAGCTCTCTCTAAGATAGTCTTATCGGAAGCTTGGCTAACCAAAAGCCTTTACAATGAGTTATGAGGGGCTATTTATAGCAAAGGGTGGGGTGACCCTTAACATTCCCCTTTGTGATAGTTCATCTACCCTCATGAATCTTCATCTACTTTATGACTGTTACATCAAAATATTGACACTTGAACTTACACTTGACAAGACATTACATTACAATGCACATGTACCCATGTGAGACAAAGTGGCTTGAGCAAGCCATGCAAGACATCACTATGACTCAGACAATTGTTGGAAGACCAACTCTTCGACATCCTCATGGTGATTGACAGTAGCGAATTGATGCCAAGCTTGGTAGTTCGCGATGGTGTCCATGTACTATAAGGTGAAATATTTATGCAACCTAACTCTTGCCTCCATAGCATCCGAGTACACTACTCGGGCTCCTCTATCAAACTTGTCTGATACCATGCGCATCATTTTCTTGAGTGCGATCATACCAGCAACATACTTGTGCATGGTGTCTGCATTGATGGACAAGTCTGGGCTGGTGGCTCTGCGCATCAACTTGTCAAAGTATGATTCAAGCTCTAGTCATACATGTGCCTTTGTCTTCACCTGGGTGAGAGTCCCAATATATGGGATTGCATGTGCGCACACAACAACATCCATGCTTTTGGATACATGTGCATGGGAAGCTTGTAGACTAGTGATGAGCTACTGGCGCTCTTTATAGTTCTAGATCTGACTCCAGATGCATGCCTTCAGCTCAACCGCTCTGGGCTTCATCATCTTAGGCAAGTGAAGTGGGCTCCCTTGTATCTCATCATCCATGTTTACATGTAATCAACAACAACATGCACGTTCGATAAGATACGTGCTCTTCTAGCACATCTCTGCTGCCATCTGTTGAGATGGATGACTGCCTTATGCACGGTACCAAACTTGGAATATAATGCCCACATGACTGTGTCAAGGGACAATACTTCATCCAATATTTCCTTCTTCAATTCTACTTGGGCAGACGTTGTAACCAACTCTCCTCCTTGCTTGGCCATCTGTAGCTCCTTAGTCAATCTCTCATTCTCAACTATCAGGAAGCAAACACTCGACCTAGTGGCTTCGGCATATGCTCTAGTAGCATCGGCCAATATTGCTGGATGTTTGCACACATCAGAAACGATCACTCATTCCTCAAACTGCACAAGAGATGTATGATCTTCCGGAGTTGACACTCTACGAGATTGCACAAATCTAAGTTGAGACTCGTCGAATGCGATGTTCTGCATCTCTCCTTCCGGCTAAGCTCCAAGGATCTCAGTGTCTCCTTCGTCACTTATCACTTGCTCCTCTTCTGGATGTGGTGAAGTTGGTGGGTCGACCTCTTCGTGGAGATGCATGAGGTCGATGTCTTGCTTTAACTCATGTTTCTCTATATCTGTATCCATCTATTCAAGTGCTTTCTCTATCTCTTGAGCGAAGTCCTGCTCCTGCGATAGTTCACCCTATTTTCCTGATGCCAGTTGTTCTGATGAGTCGACTACCTGTACGGGCGCAGTTCCATCTGTCTGCACAAGTTTCACCCCCTGTTGTACCTATTCCTGTTGCACTTCCTTCTCATGTTTACGCGGCTCCTATTCCTTCCAGAGTTGCTCCTTCAACTCATGCAACTCCTTCTATATTTCCTCCATTCTCTGTTTCTCTCTTTGCATTTGCACGTTTCTCTTATCGCGTTGTTGTCTCTTTGCCTCTATTGCCAAAGTTTCTTTCTGTACAAGTGGGTCTGCCCAGAACTTGCAGCTTTGCTCTTCCTCCATGCAGTCGAAAATCTTCCTCTTGCCCTTGTCGCGCGCTAGTATGTTCACCTTTTTTACTTCTGGTGCTCTCTGGGATGTTGCTTCACGTTGCTTTGCTACCCATTCCATAGCAAGGCTGGCCAGTTCATTGAGTCTAGAGGAGTTGTAACAATATCTCCATGGGTCCTCCTCCACCCAATGACATGCCCAGTGGATCTAGTTGAACTGTACTCTCATGCAGTGATCTTTCACAAGACAATGCGAGTCATACAGATTGTAACTTCGAAGGTCGAATGTATATTTCTTCTTCTTCTCTGCTTTGACATCCACATGATTGAAACTCTATATCTCGTATAACCCAATCCGCAACAAAAGAGCGGGCCAAGATACCTTCTTCTTCCAGTGCAGCCTAGCTTTCAATCCTGTCGAGATGTGATATGATACTTCTTGCATGATGATTTTGTCCAAGGCAAACTTTGGTAGAACATATAGAGGATTCTCAGCGTTGTACATCCGTATGAAGGTGTCGGATGGTGAGGCATACCAATCAGCTATGTCGATCAATGCCTCCATTGTTGCCTTCGACATGCAGGGTGGATCCTGTTCGAATATCATCTTGTAAATCAGGGTGAAAAAATGATCAGATAGCTGCATGATAACTCCTCTGAATATGCATTCAGACAACATCTTATAATAAGTGTTCACAGCAATCTTCGTTAGTTTCCATGCCCACTTCAAGCCCGGGACCCCTTGTCGGGCACATATTGCATCCAAGATGTAGGAGGACATGTAGATTTCTGCTTTCATACCTTTGGGTGATTGTCAAGCCCTTGTTACCTGTTCCTTCAGCTGATGAGCCAACATGTCGGACCAGTTGCATGCTTTTCCTTCTCTGACCAGTTGGTCCAACGCGATCACCCAATTCTGTGGGAAGGTTTCCATGCTTTCTTGGCCATACAGACGACATGCAAAGATGACCAAGTATTGATACGCCTTCCGCAGTATCTTCATCTTGTATATCTAGTTGGGTGTAATCCTGCATTTAGTCGGCTCCTTCATCCAGTTCTTCAAGGTATCTCTAGAGTTGGCATTACTGCTGGCTAAGCTGAAAGGTGTCTCAATGATGATCACGGGCTCCAACATCTGATAAGTCTCATCATAATATTGTGCCCTGAAGGTAGCAATCTTTGTCCCACTAACACTACTCAATGTCATCGTCTCAAGATCAGTGTGTGAGATGATCTAATGTATCATGTTCGCGCATGGGAGCACGGGATACCTGCATGCAATCCGATACAAGCTAGACTTGTGGATGTTCACATAGACTTGGCAGTCTTCAAGGTCTTCCCCAAATGTGCCTGCAAATGCATCATTGACCTCTTGCCATTTCAACTTGATGTCCTTGTCTACAATCAGTTTGGTATCTTCATAGATCGGTAGACTTGTAGACACTTGCTCAACTGTTGCTCCAGTTGCACTTCCGTCAGTGTCCTTTGATCCTGCTCTCTTGGAGGCCATTGATCTTGAACTGCTAAGAGGCAGACGAACACCTGCTAGATCTGGAGACAAAGCGACATGCATGGAAAGAAATATGTCAGCTAAAACCAAAGCAAACTTGAGGAACAACATGCAACATACCTGGGGATTGACTGGAAAACATTGCACAATTTCTTCTGGGAGGTTGGGAGACTGGTTGCTAGAACTGCGCAAAAGGTAGTCTGGGTTGTCTAGGGAGGCTGGCTGGCTGTTGGAATTACACAATGCGCAATCTAGGCTAGCCTACTAGCTGCTGGAATTGCGCAATGCGCAATTTCAGTTGGCAGTGCTTGCAAGCCCAATGACTGCATTGCGCAATTTTCTGGGCTAGCAGTCATTTTCCCTCAAAATTACGCAATGCAAGACTAGATGACTATTACTAGGCAGAAACGTGCATTTCCTGAGGGGAATACAGAGCCTTCCTTCTCAGGATTGTGCAATGTTGTCATGGTGAGGCAGATTCCAGGCCAAGGCTACCCAGACTCATCAACGGGCAACTGAAAGAAAATGTGAAAGTGAATGCATGGTGATACTCAATGTAAGAAGGAGTGAATGATCATGCATGCAAACATTTAATGAAAGATTCATAAAACAGAACACATGCATGTGGGTGAAGCGATTCGCCAAATCAACAACCGTTCGTGCAAAACAGTTTCATGCATGCGACAATAGTGAGATGCTAACGAAAACTGAAACAGTGCTAGTACAAGCTAGTATGCATGTAAACAACAACAAGTGATCATAGAAATCGAGAAAACAACAGTCACACAAGCGAAAACACAAAAAGTGACAAAAATGTTGCAAAATACAAGTTAAGGCGACTTACACATGAATAGTTGAGTTGGATGTGTCGAAGACTCCTGGATGTGTTGTGGGATGTTAGAGCTCCAATATCGATGTGAAGAAATGTGAAGAAGTGAGCTCTGAAGCATCGAATAAATAAGTTTGAAGCTCATGACGCGCATGCCAAAAATCTAGGAAAAAGCAACACTTGGAGAAAAGATTCTAAAACGATCTTTGCATGTAACCTCTAGCTGCTAAAAATAGCTCCCTAAAATATAGGGATGCTTTTTGCATGTTGCTTTTTGCTATTCCAAGAAAAAGCAGCCCATGCATGCAAGTCAAGTTTTCTTGGTCCCAGGTGGAACCAATCAACTCAACTTCACATGCAACAGTCTACTCAACTGGGAAGAAAAAATGTGCATTTTTGGGAGGGAGTGAAGCTAGCTGCCAAGAAGATTTGTGCAATTTCTATGCAGAGTAGCTAACTGCTACCCAGGATTGCACAATTCTTGGGCAGAGCAGCCTTGCTGGGAGGAATTGCGCAATTTTCTTAGTGAAACTTGACTGGAAGATTTGCGTGTGGAGCCCAGCAGGCTGCTAAATATAATTGCGCAATTTCTGGAGGGAAGGCTGGTTCCCCTCCAAAATTGCGCAATTTCTTGAGGGAGCTTCTCAGCTTGCAGCTAGACCAAGTCCAAAGAAATAGCTTGTCAGGGGAATGCAACAAGCTCTCATGGACAGGCTGTCATTCTGCAAGAAAATCATTGAAGCTTGTGTACTTGACAAGGCAAGACATGCTGTTGTGAAAGGTTGGTAGGGAGGATCCAAAACGAAGCTAAGGTAGAATTTTGGAGGGTGGTTGTAGCCACTACAACACTTGGCGACACATTGGTAGAACTTCAGCTCTCCGAATGGACCTTGTTCGTGAAAAGAAAGTCTAACACCTTCGGAAGTATTGTTCAGTTCTCAGTTAGTCTTGGTTTCCACACTAACTTGATTATAATATGTAGCATCTGCCAAGCTATTGGTCCATTGACACACATTACAAGCCAATTCAACACAGTTGTTTCGATTAGGGTTGAGGGGTATATTGGTACACAAGAAATAAAGTCGTTAGAGTCTTAGTTTCATCTCTAGTGTTGCTCCGCTACCAGCAGGCCTAGACAGTACCGGGGCGAAGTCACGCAGGAACACAAGTATCACTCCTCTTCCAGCGAGCCTGGTCAGTACCCTGGTGGAGTTACTTGCATCACCTCTCTGTGGAAGAAATCTTTCTCTTCTTTCGCCTTATTCATTTTTCATTTTTCACTTTTCATTTTTTTCATAACTATGCATAACACTTATTCATTTCAAAGGCGGAAGAAGGATCCCGACTTATTGAGAGCAGAAGAAGTTGTTCCTTGAGAGAAGTAGTTTATTATATACCTCTAACGTGCCTATTAAGGTTTTCCACCTCACCTTACTCTACTTGACTGAGATGACAAGGGTTAACCCAAAAACAACCGATTAGAGAAGGTGACACTAGTTAGCACGCAAGCATTGTGTTTTCACCAAGGTTCACTTCGAACAATACATATTTTTTGACTTAGTTACCGGATAATCCACAGTAAAAACCATTTTTCGTCAACGTTTCAAATCCCAACCGGGATCCATCTTCAGGACTTCATGAATGCTTGATAGTAGAAGAGCTTAATTGAGGGATTAAATAGTAATGAGGAGAGTAGAATTTGGTTTTCAGACGAGATGAATGTCGGCCTTGTTTCAATAATATTAATTTTTGATGAATTAATTAATTGATTTTAATTTATTATAAATTATTATTATGTTAATTATAATTATAATTAAGTTTAATTAATTATTTTTAATTTTTAATATAATATAATATAATAATCTTTATTATAAATATTTAGTGATTATTATACTAATACTAAATATAAGTATTTGATTTTTAATATATGTTAGTATAATATAATATTATTAATTATAAAATAGCATGTCAAATATTCATTATTAGTATAAATTGGTATTTAATGAATAGTAATCTTTAGTGTATTGCATTAATATTTAGTATTTAATATATATAATATATGTTAGTATAATATTTATTATAAAATAGTATGTGAAATATATATTATTAATATATATTGGTATTTAATGAAGAGTAATATTAGTGTATTGTATATTAAAATTACTTAAAATAATAATTATTATATTAGAATTAATTAATATTAATAATATTTGAAATTAATATTAATAATTAATAGTTGATAATTAATAACTAATTAATAATACATAATTAATAATAATAACGGATAATTGATCATTCATATCAAGATCTAATAATTAATATTAATAATTAAAATAGTAATCATAATAATAATTAGCCCCGAGGGATAGCTCAAATGGTCGAGTTCCCGTTGATAGTACTCTCCGGTTTGGGAGGTCACGGGATCAAATCTCCTCGACGCCCTCGGGGTTAGGTCTGGTACGGCCGAACGGCAGTTCCCTTCGGGGAGCTGCCCCGCTTCTCTACGTGGATGTAGCGGCCCACCTCTGGTGCCCCGTGAACCACATCGAAAAAAAAAAGTAATCATAATAATAATTAATAATTAATTAATAATTAATAATTAATAATAATAATTGATAATTCATGTCAAGTGTTTAATTTCAATATTTATAAATAAATAGCTTAACTAATTAATATATTTATTTTTATGAATAGTTTAACTAATTAATAGATGTATTAATAGCTTTTAATTAATACATCATAATAATGATTTATAATAATAGTTAATGATAAGGTAATAGCTATTATCATAATTTCTAATGTAAATATTGTAATTAAGTACTAGTTATTATTATTATTATCATAATTAAATTATTATAGCAATGCTACTAACTACTAAAAATTAGAAAGGGAGAGGGAAATCTACCACTAAATGCTATGCCTAAGATGTATTGTTGACCTTAATTTCTCTTATTAGGGGAAGCCAACTTCCACTAATCTCCATACCATTGTCTCTGTTGAGATTATGCGGATGTTTCATAATTTCAAGAGCTTCTCTAATCTTTCGTCTATGATGTTGTTCTTCCCTTGCGACAATTGAGGCGCTTTCCAAACAGATATGGTGTTTTGTTTTTAAAGAGTGTTCTGCCAAGGCCGAGGTACGAGACCTTTCATTCCTAATATCAGCTCCATGTTCCTTAAGTCTTGTCTACAAGGAGCGACCTGTTTCACCAATGTAGCTTTTTCCACATGAACAATCTATTTTATAGACTCCCTTAAGCTGATGTCTATCAATACTATCCTTGACCGACCTCATACCTTACCTAATAGTTCCAAGTGCTGAGAATTGCATGTTTATGTTTTTCTTCTTTAGGTTTTTAGCAATCTTATCTGTTACTCCATGAATATAAGGTAGAAATACCCTACCACACTGAGGCTGGTCTTGAGCCTTAGGTTTATGAGATAACATCCTTCTTTCAACTTTCTCTATAACTCTTTTAATCTCTTTTTCTTTGTAGCCTATACTCTTAAAGGTTGAAACTAAATGATTCTTTTCTTCATTAAGATGCTCAGTGTCAGAAATTCGAAGGGCCCTGATAGCAAGAGTGTTTAAAACACCAAATTTCTGGGCTGGGTGATGGTGGGAATCAACGTGGAGGTAGCTTTCTGTGTGGGTTGACTTCCTGAAAACCTTATGCCCTAAAGAGCCATCCTCTTTCCTGATGATGAGTACATAAAACAATGGAATGCTCATGTTTTCTTCAAGCTCCATGGTAAATTTTATTTCTGGTGAGATAGAATTTAGGTGAATAAAAAACTTGTCAAGCTCTGTTTTACCATGTGTCCATTTTATATTGGTATCATCGACGAATCACTTCCACCAAGCTGGCTTCAAAGGGTAAGATTCCAGGGCTTTCTTTTCAAAGTATTCCATGTATAAGTTGGCCACGATTGGCGAAAGGGGTGATCCCATTGCCACACCAGATGTTTGCTCATAATATATTCCTTGGAAGGTGAAGACTGTTGATCGCAAGCAGATTTCGGCCAATTTTGCAGTTCCTGGATCAGTAATATCTTTTATAACCTGAATGGATTCATCAAGAGGAATCTTGGTGAATAAGGACACTACGTCAAAGCTAACAAGGATGTCATCACGTTCTAACTTCTCATTTTTAGGCGGCCCCAAATTTTCATCAGGTTGGTGTATGGTAGAAACTAGAGCTCAAGCGATGGCTAATGAAAGGTTGGACAAACTTGAAGAATCCATGCACACCCTCACCCTTCAGCTTAACGGACTAAGTAGCCAGGTCTCGCAACTCATCCCGAAGGACAAGGAGCAAGCCCACGAGGAGGCGTATAATGGCAATGGATACAATGAGGGTGAGTCTAGCCACTCTCCTCACGTCTGGCACACCCACCAACCACCCAGTCAGCGACCTCCCAAGTTGGATATGCATAAATTTGACGATTCTCACCCGTCGGCATGGATAGCACAAATGGACCAGTATTTCAAACTGAATCGTATCTTAGATGATGCGACTCAGCTTATGTTGGGGAGCATGTACTTGGACAATGAAAGGTGGCAATGGTGGGAATGGCATCAACGTTGCAATGGACCTTTTAGGACTTGGACCCAATTTACAAAAGCTCTTCAAGGCCGCTTTGAACGGGAGGACTCTTTTTTGGGTCGTATTACTAAGCTCCGACAGACTGGTACAGTGGATGAATATATTACAGCTTTTGAAGCCTTAGCCTTCCGCACTTGGGGTCTCTCAGATGCGTTCTACAGGGAATGTTTTATCAGCGGTCTTAAAGAAGCCATCAAAGCTCAAGTCCTACTGCACCACCCTCCGACATGGACGGAGGCTTGCAAGGTAGCTCGTAACGTGGAACGTGCATTAGCAGCCCAATATAGTCGCCCAAATTTCTCCGCTAAAGGTCGCCCCCCACAGGCTCACAACACAACTCAAACACTTAAGGTCCAAAAGGTGTCACTTGCGAAAATGGCCGAAAGAAGAAAGCAAGGACTATGTTACTACTATGATGAAAAATACTCCCCAGGTCATAAATGCAAGGAGCCCAAATTTTTTCAAATAGATGCCACTGACTACAGCTCAACAGAGGAAGATCCACCACTTGAGGACCATGAGGTGCTAGAAGAAGACAACCAACAGGACAATGTCCCTGACGAACCAGTTATTTCGCTGCATGCGTTGGCAGGGATTTCTTCCCCTCAAACTCTCAAAATCAGAGGTTTTATTAAACATCGCCCAGTAGTAGTTTTGATTGATAGTGGAAGTACACATAATTTCATCCATCAAAAAGTCGCAGAAGCAGTGCATTGTTTTGTACGCGCAGTTTCTAACTTCCAAGTTCAAATTGCGGATGGAGGCACAATGAAATGTGAAGGCCGCTGTGAAAATGTCAAACTTCAAATGGGGGATTATCAGTTGAAAACCCACATGTTTGCCATACACATGGGGGGTTGCGACATTGTTCTCGGAGTTGAATGGCTCCGCACTCTTGGGCCATACCTAGGGGGGTAATATGGGGTACCAAGGGAGGTACCCAAGGTAATAATGTAATAATGGGATGGGCCATAGTAATAAATAAGGTGGTTAACCCATATCATGTAAGGGACCACAAGTAGTTAATAATAATGTAATGGGCCCATGGTATTAGTTGATGGTATGAGGGAACCATGGTAATGACCCATGGTACTGTATGTATGAGACCTATATAGAGGCTAGAGACTCCATGTCAAGGAATATAGTGAAGGATTATTGTATGAACAGGCATATGGCTTGTGGAATGCTCTCCTTCCTTAGGGAGTGATTGTATGGTGTTGCCCTACCTTAAGGGTTTTGATAATAAAGAAGCATTTCTATCTATTTCTATCTTGTTATTCTTGGGTTATTTCTATTATCATAATATCTCTGGGTTAGATCTACAACAAGTGGTATCAGAGCTATAACAAGTGGTATCAAAGCTACAACAAGTGGTATCAAAGCACTTTCTTGGGCACAAAAGTGGAATTTTTTTTTTAATTTTTTGCAGGATTTCGGGGGCGGCGAGTTTGTAGATCAGATATGTACGTTTCGGTGTAAGGTCTACAAAATATAATTGCAGATCTGTACTCTTTGTGAAAAAATAGCCGATTTCAAAAAAAAATCGGTCGAATCGGAGTCCGGATGAAGGAGATATCACTGATTTAAAAATCAGTGGGGTTGCAGATAATTTTTTGGGGCAGCGAAATTGCGGCGCAGATCTGGACGTCCTAACACAAGATCTGCAAAATATAATTGCAGATCTGGATTCTTTGGGAAAAAATACCCAATTTCAAAAAAAAAATCAGTCGAATCGGAGTCCGGATGAGGGAGATATCGCTGATTTAAAATCAGCTCTTTTTGCAGAAATTTTGGTGACGGCGGGAGAGTAGCAGCACAGATCTGAAATTTCAAGTGCCTGGATCAAGATTTCTACCACATGGGCAGATGCAGAATGATTGTTCCATTTCTAAAAACAGGTTATAATAGAGATTCTGAGCAATATTGACGAAACTGTGACAATTTCAAATTTTCGCCAAGTAAGTGAATTTTTCTCAAACCCTCTTCATGGAGAAGCTATATTTTACAGGGAAAGATAATGGTCCTACTATTGAAGAATTCATACAAAGAATAAAGTCCAAATATGGGATATGTTGGAAAGCTATAGTACGGCTTAATTTGACAGAAGAGGCTGACAGATGGTGGAAATCACTTGGCATCAAACAGTTGGACGACTTGTCGGATAAAGAATTTGAAAAAATCTTTATGGACAAATGGTCTTGTGCTAGAAAAAAGAATGAGACACGTCAGGGGTTATGTTCTACTAGTATATCCTTACTGCAGGTTCATGGATTGATTCAGAAGGAGAAAATTATTGTGTCTATAAATCCGAGTTGCAAGCAAAATCTCATAAATGTCAACTTGGCAAAAAAATTACAAGTGCCAGCAAAACACATTGAAAATACACAAGTTGATGATGAGGATGTTCAAGTTTATAAAGATTTGAAGCTTTCTATGGATAAGTATGTGTTGCGTGGTGATTTTTATACTTCAGATATGGATAACAGGGATGTTGTTTTGGGATATCCTTGGATGGAATCCGTGGGTACTATTAATATTAATGTGCAGAAGAAATTCCTGAAGCTCTGATATAAAAAGAAGAAAATTACAGTGCATGATATTTCCATTAAGACCCAAGCAGAGACTATGGAGGCAGAAGCACAAAGCTCTAATGACACTTACACATCAGATGATGATCAGTTGATGGTCAACAATCAAACACAAACAGAGGCTGAAGCAGAAAAGGTTACAGGCGCTGACACATCAGATGAGGGCTCAGTGGTTGAAGTAATATTGGAAGATAAGGCACCACAACATGCACCAGATAACAGTCAGGCTCTAGTAAGGGGTGAATTAAAGAAAAATACATCATGGGTTAAAACTTCAACATATCATCACCCACATCACCCCGCAAGACAACCATCAAGATGGAAACCAAGTAGTCACATGACGGATAGCGAGGAGAGAAGATCCACCCACTACACATCAACACGGAAGAGCTGCCACAGTCAACTTCCATCTCAAGCGAGCGAGGCACCAACGAGATCGAGGGTTCACCTTTCTCTTGGATGGCTAGATGCACGTGCATGGTACCAGTGGACTACTCTTTTGAGTAGATCTTATTATTTATGTTCTTCCCATGTTTCGGGGATGAAACATTCTTAGGGGGGGTAATATGGGGTACCAAGGGAGGTACCCAAGGTAATAATGTAATAATAGGATGGGCCATAGTAATAAATAAGGTGGTTAACCCATATCATGTAAGGGACCACAAGTAGTTAATAATAATGTAATGGGCCCATGGTAATAGTTGATGGTATGAGGGAACCATGGTAATGACCCATGGTATTGTATGTATGAGGCCTACATAGAGGCTAGAGACTCCATGTCAAGGAATATAGTGAAGGATTATTGTATGAACAGGCATATGGCTTGTGGAGTGCTCTCCTTCCTTAAGGAGTGATTGTATGGTGTTACCCTACCTTAAGGGTTTTGATAATAAAGAAGCATTTCTATCTATTTCTATCTTGTTATTCTTAGGTTATTTCTATTATCATAATATCTCTGGGTTAAATCTACAACAAGTGGTATCAGAGCTATAACAAGTGGTATCAAAGCTACAACAGAAGGTGAAGACTGTTGATCGCAAGCAGATTTCGGCCAATTTTGCAGTTCTCGGATCAGTAATATCTTTTATAACCTGAATGGATTCATCAAGAGGAATCTTGGTAAATAAGGACACTACGTCAAAGCTAACAAGGATGTCATCACGTTCTATCTTCTCATTTTTAATAAGATTCACAAAATCATGGGAGTCTTTGATGAAAGAATCAGTATTTCCGACAAGGGGCTTAAGGATTTTCGCAACATACTTAGCGAGCTCATAGGTTGGGGATCCAATGGTATTAACTATTGGTCTAAGAGGAACCCCTTATTTATGGATCTTGGGTAACCCATAAATTCTTGGGATAGTTTCACAAGAAGGGGTCAATTTCTTCTTTAATTTATCCTCAAGGTTGGAATCCGAAATTGTCTTTTTTACTTCCTTCATAATCTTGGGGATGGGATTCTTGCTCAGCTTCTTATAACTGCCACATCTGAGGTGTTCATTCATTTTTCATACATAGTCTTCTTTATCTAAGATCACCGCTGCTCCTCCCTTATCTGCCTTAAGAACCACAATTTTATCATTGTTCCGCAGGGATTTCAAGGCAGATGAAAAGTCAAGTGGATTTTCAATGAATAATTTATCCTCTCCATTATCGAATGATGGGTTGACATCCAGTGTGTCCTACAAGTGATCAACAATGGGTGCATCCGTAGATGAAGATACGCATGCGAAATCATGGAAGGCAAGTTCACCAAATATGTCAGGAAAGAATGGAGGAGGCTCGAATGGAAGGGAGTCATCCTTCACCGAATGTTGATGCTCAAGCTCCCAGTCATACTCTTCATGAATGACAACGCATGTTGGTTGTGCAACACCGACTCCATCAGTGGCTTGATCCTCGTTCACAACAAGTGTAGAGTGCGGAGTGGAAGAACACAAGACAGTGTCTTCCGGAGGAACAGCCGAGTACGAAGGCAGAGGTTATGGTACAAAATGCATATGACAACTCGATGGACTGACAACCAAATCTGCGCAAAAATTACGCAGAGTGATGTTGGGAGGACGTGACATCTGAACAGATTTGTGAGCATGATCTCTCGCATCACTCTATAGTGGTGGAGCTGTTTGATGAGGGGATGACAGATAGTCACTTATGACAATGACCATGTTTGCCTGTGATTGCGTAGCTCCATCACTGAAGAATGTTGAGTGAGGCTTGAGTTCAAACTTCTTCTTAGGATGAGCAGATTTATTAATACAGTACTCGAATCGGTCCCAAAGATAGAAAAAAATTCATCTCGCTCTTCGGGTAAAAATCCATAGGCAATTCATGCAGATCCTTCCATTGTTGTAACAGTTCTTGGTCAAGATGCTCTGGATCAAAATGATAAAAAATGTCTTAAATGAGATCACATAAGTGCTCAAGTGAGTGCACGCTGCCAGCTGGTAGGAAGCACAGCCACCGATGTGGAGATTCACATGCAAGCAGAAGATTGGCCTGTTCGTCAAAACATCCATCTTCCTTGTGAAGCATGGAAAGGAAGTCATGTAAGAACTCATGCTAGTCCACTTCACCTTCACCATCGTACATGTATGTGGACAAGAGATCAAAAAAATCCCTCGTGATGGTAACAAATTCGTCATGCGAAAAACATCGTGGAGGGAGCAGAGTGCAAGACTCCATGGTAGATATGCAAAGGTTCAAAACAGGATGAGAGGACACATATTGTCATTTGGCCCTCCTTCTAGCACCAAAAATTTTGACAGTGTTGGACCCGCCAACATGTTAGGGGATCTCCCTAGTAAGAAGTCCCAATTAGACCTCAGACCATTTGGTATAGGAGTCCCAGCAGTGGGTCGACGGTAATGCCTTGACCACAATTTCGCACAAAGGCAAGTAAGATGTCCCTGTTGGTAGCAAGGGTGTGACAGTTGTGGCAAGACAAGGAAGGTGCATGAGAGATTCCAACACACAGAGGGTGAGGTGAGTGCACCCCTTGGAAACATGTGATAGTGCAAAGTTAAGAAGGGAACACACGAGCAAAGATGCATCACAACATGGAAGGCAAGTTAGCTAGCAATCCAAAGTAATGGTTAAACCAACAACACATTTCAGAAAGATTCATACATACATATGTAGAAATAGCTACACATACATGCATAAGAAAATAGATACATATATCATTTAGAGTACTCAATATAGCTGGAATATAATACAACATATGCATGAAACATGTTGGCTCTGTTATATTAAGAAGTGTAAGTTCCAGTCATACAATACATCTTTATGTTCCATCTACTGGGGTTAGGGTTTTGTTTTTTTAGGGTTTCCCTTTGTGTTATGTAATAAAAAGGCCCTTGAACATCATTGTAACATAGTTCAGAGGCATGTAGCTGCCACATCTCTTCTTAGAGATAAGCTACCATCGCCTGGTTTAGTTTATTTGCATTCTGCTTGTAAGCATCTTTCACTTCTTTGATATTACTGAAATGAAGATTTATTTCTGTTGCATCTCTCTGTTTATGTTCATATCTGTATTTTTTTGCGTTTCTGCATAAGTCCGGATCAATCCTGATATTTCCTTTATTGTTGGTCTTGTTGCCTGGTATATGCAACACCCCATTAGATCCATTAGAAAAAAACATAAAGGATACTTTGATATATTTGAGGTATAGTTCAGTTTGAGATACATTACAATCTAAGGAGGAATCATTTGTTGGTTGTTCTCATGTACTTTGATTGGGTTGATGACCCTAATGATCAAATTTAATTCTAATATCGATTTTATTTTTAGTGTTGATTCTAGACCCATTACTTGGGCTTGTAAGAAGCAATACACTTTTACTCTTTCTTTAATATAAGCAAATTATTGAGCAATAGTTAATGTAATTCAAGCACCATCATGGCTTCGATAGAGCCTTTTAGGGTTTGGATTCTAGTAGCAATATCCAACCACATTGTGTTGTGGCAATCAGAGTGCCATCAAGTTTTCCAAAGATCCCATTCAACAT
Source organism: Pinus tabuliformis (assembly GCA_031772625.1). Taxonomy (NCBI): domain Eukaryota; kingdom Viridiplantae; phylum Streptophyta; class Pinopsida; order Pinales; family Pinaceae; genus Pinus; species Pinus tabuliformis. The sequence continues at coordinate 769,468,983 of CM062816.1, forward strand.
CAATGCAACAAACACATTGATCTACACATGCGCTTCATAAAAAAACTCATTCACAAGCATGTTCTCAAAGTGCTCTTTTTCCCTACATATGATCAAGTTAGATACACTTTCACAAAGTTTCTTATAGAAGTGAAGTTCTCCAAACTTCAATCTATGTTAGGAGTTCGTGAAGTTTTCATTAAGGGGGATAGGCTTTAATGCCTCCTTCCTTCCCATATTATGCCACCTTTATAAATCTTTCAATCCTATACCAAGTTGTTCTTATGGTGGGGTGTTAGAATATTTGGACACTTAAGAGTTAGTGAAAATCAATTTGGTCTAATGTGTCTTTAGGTAGTATGTTTCTTAAGTATGCATTTATAGTTATTTAATTTTATGGTCATTGGATGGTTTAGGCGTAAAGTGACATGATGATCCGTATTCCTCTTCATCTTAATGACTATATTGATTCATGGCTTGGTACCCAATTGGTCCATGATATTTAGTTAAAGAGCATGGATGGCCATTTGTTGAAGATTGATTGCGAGAAACTATTATGTATATTATTTTTATTGTGTATTAATATATTGCTTCAATTGACCTTGTTGGCTAGGCTTATGGATTGTTTCCCTCTTTGAAGGTTTTAACCATGTAATACACTAGTATATTGATCCTTCGTTTGGTTGCGTGAGTAGTTGCTCAAAATGATCATTCTATATAGAAGTGCTCTAATTCTTGTTAGTCTTTGTAGCATCAGATTTGTTCTAGCCTTGAATTTTTTGGAGAAGCTAGAATACAAGAGATCTCTAAAACCTAGAAATCGTATCTGGAAATTCCTCCTATAAATGACTTAATTATATTACTAGTCAGTTTTTAAATATTTCCTAAGTATAAACTTAGGGAATATGGTTAATTAATCATAATTAATTAAGTCAAGATGTGAATGATATAGAAACTCACATGGATTTACTTGAAGTTAATCCCAACCATTCGTTAAGATTTAATCTTGGTCGTTGAAGTCCCAACAAAGGATTATAAGAAAAAGTTGATGGGCACTTGGAGAAGACGCTTGAGCAGTTCAATTTCATGAGAAGATCAATTTCCAAAGTAGCAAAAATCAGTTGTCGAAGAGAGAGCTAATGAGATCGAAGCAGTGAGAGAGGGGGAGGGACAGTGAAGCTGGAGGAAGGATTCCAGATCCGGTGAATGCATTTGCAGAGAGGCTGAGGTAGACCAGTGCAGTAGCCTCTAGAGGTAGTTTCGATTATGTTGGGGAAAGATGAGTTTCAGTGCCAGAAGCTGGGTAGACATTCTGGAGGCTAGGAGAGACATTTTCCTAGACAACAGTAGACTAGACGGTTTGAGGAGAAGTTGGTTCTGACTCAGTGCAGAAGTAACTACGCTAGGGGGACGCAGTAGTTGCACAGAGCCAGTTTGGACGGCTCAATTTGAGTTGAGCTCAGAGCCGAGATTTTCCTATGAAGTGATGAAATTTCCTCACTAGACTTTTATTTCCATTTTTCTATGTAGGATTGCTAGTTTCGGCATCTAGTTGTACTCAAATTATTTCACTGCAGCTTAACATTCAAACCCTTAGTTGTTGCATCAGTTTTCCCAAGTTGGGTTTTTCTGGGGACTTTTGTCTAAAAATAACTATTTTATTTCATGTATGTGTGCTAGCATTTCTTCCAGTGTTTATTCTTCTGTAGTTTTATTTGTGTAGGTTGCAATGTGAGTTATTCAGTATTTGTTGTAGGAAACATTAAATAAATTGTTAATTAAAATAAAAATTAGGAGAATAATTTCGAGTTGTTGCAATAGGATTCTGGCTTGGAATTTTCACATGGTATCAGAGTGTAGTTGATTAGCCGAAGAGGTCAAAGGTGAAGAGAGAAGGAACTTCGCTGCTCATTGTGGGTAGTAGATCGAAATTCCCAGGGGCAGCGCAGTCGCTTTGCCAAGAGGTCGAGTTACTTGAGGAGATTCAATTTTTCTGAGTGAGGGGCAAAAAAAATTGATCTCTCTAGAACAAGTGACTCCATATGCAAAGGGAGCAACTCAGTATTTTCATGGAGCGGATCTCTAGATGGATGCAGTGGTCTTGCAGAAATTTTCTAGAGCAAAGCCAGCGTCTGGAGGAAGGAAGAAGAGCACACACTAAAGGAAAATCCTCCTCAGGGAACTTCTAGTCTCAAGAAGTTCAAGTTTTCTTTGCAGATCAGTAGTCGTTGTGAGCAGATTTTCTCACTCTAGATGGGAGTGAGAATAGTTGAACAGGAGCTAAGCAGAAGGAAAGGAGGATATTTTCGACATTTGTTTAGATGGCCAATGTTGAGCTTCAAGATCAGGACAGGTTGGATGGAGCTTCCAACTATGTCATCTGGAAGGCAAGGATGTCATTCCTTCTGGATGAGTTTGGCCTGAAGATGCATATTGATGCAGTGGTAGTAGTACCCTGGGATGTAGATCAGTTGAAGGAGTACAGAAAGGAGATGGAGCAGGCAAAGATATTGATCCTAGATGGTGTCTGATATCATGTTGTTTCTCACATAACTGGAAAATATACTACCAAAGAGATGTGGGATACACTTTCCACATTCTACCAGGGAAATTCCAAGCAACGAAAGATGTACTTAGAAGATAAGTTGACGCTCATATGAATGCAGAAGGGGGAAGGCACAAACTCCTTCCTCACAAGGATTTAGGAGGTCTGCGACTAGTTGTCAGATGTTGGGGCAGCTCCTTAACCCACAAAGCTAGTGTGATTTGCATTAAACAGTGTCTCCAAGGAGTGGCAGGTATTCTTCCAAAGTGTTTTTGGTAGAGATACCTTGCCAAGGTGGGACAAGATGTGGGTTGATTTGCAGCAAGAGGAGTTGAGATGATATCTATTGAAGAGCTCCATCAATGGAAGCAACGGATCAAAGAAGGTGAAAGAGGAGGAGAATGTGGCCCTCACATCTAAGGGTCCCAGTCAGGGAAAAGGGGAGTAGAGGACAAAAAAGAAGGACCTGTCTAAGGTCAAGTGGTTCAGATGTGGTTATTGACTACTACAATACCCAGTGTCCTCTCAAAAAGAAAGACAAGGAGGAAGTAAGACCAGGAGGAAGCTTTAACAGAGATAGATAGGCTATCCTCCAGGTTGGAGAAATACTTTTCCATCTTTGCTGACATACCTCGAGGAGTGAGGCAGGGAGTTTTGGTGTTGTATCCCGAGGGTGCTACAGATGGGAAGGATCCTTGAGGAGGTCCACCTCATGGATCATTACCTTTCTACGAGGGCCCACAATATTCAGTAGCAGTATGGATTAGTGGCAGTAGATGCAGTCATAGGTCGAGTGACAGTTGCATACTAGTAGCAGTATGATGTTAGGGAGTGCAGTGCAGAGTCAGCAACAACACAGATCCTTGAGTAGACTAAGCAGTAGCTAGTAGCAGTCAAGACTCGAGAGACAAATGCATCATGCTGACCACAATTGATTCAATACTTAGGATGCTTCTCAATTGTAGTTGTTGCAGTTGCAACGACAATGGATGAGAGGGATTTGCGATGCAGATGTAGTGTTATCAGCAGTTTAGTAGGGTTAGCAACAAAGATGCAACGTATATCATATTTGTGCAATGGTTGGTGGGATGTATGGCCAGACATCAGCAACATGACAAGAGATGATGCAAAGGCAGGGTTTTGCTATAGATTGTGTAGTAGAGAATTAGAACACATTCCTCACTAAGATAAAGTGTTATTTTTTTAAGAATTGTATGTGTTATAGCCTTGAAATTTTGTGTAGAGGCTAGAATACAAGAGAACTCCAAAACCCAAAAATCATTTCTGGAAATTCTGCCTAGAAATGGCTTAATTAGATTATTAACTAGTTTTTAAATATTGCCTAAGTCTAAACTTAGGGAATATGGTTAATTAATCATAATTAATTAAGTCAAGGCGTGAATGATCTAGAAACACACACGGATGGACTTAAAATTAATCCTAGCCATCCATTAAGATTTAATCTTGGCCGTTGAAGTCCCAATAGAGGATTATAAGAAGAAGTCGATGGGCACTTGGAGAAGACACTTGAGCAGTTTGATTTCATGAGTAGATCAATTTCCAGAGTAGCAGTAATCAGTTGCCGAAAAGAGATCCAATGAGATTGAGGCAGTAGGAGAGGGGCAGAGACAGTGAAGCTAGAGGAAGGATTCCAAATCTGATGAGTGCATTTGCAGAGAGGTAGAGGAGCCACAGAGAGACTAGCGCAGAGTAGCGTAGTAGCCTCTAGAGGTAGTTTTGATTATGCTAGGGAAAGACAAGTTTCAATGCCAGAAGTTGGGTAGACGTTTCGGAGGCCAGGAGAGAAATTTTCCCAGACAGTAGCAGACCAGATAGCTTGAGGAGAAGCTAGTTTGAACTAAGTGCAAAAGTGACTTCGCTAGGGTGACACAGTATTTGCGAAAAGTCAGTTTGGACGACTCAATTTGAGTTGAGGTCAGAGCCCAACTTTGCCTTTGGAGTGAGGAAATTTCCTCACTAGAATTTTCTTGCCAGTTTTTCTCTGTAGGATTGCCATTTTCGGCAACCAGTTGTAATCAAATTATTTCACTACTGCTTAGTATTAAAACCCTCAGTGGTTGCACCGATTTTCCCAAGTTGGATTTTTCCAGGGACTTTTGTCCAAAAATAGCTTTGTTATTTCATGTGTGTGTGCTAGCATTTCTTCAAGTGTTTATTCTTCCACAGTTTTATTTGTGTAGGATGCAGTGTGAATTATTCAGTATTTGTTATAGGAAACAGTAAATAAATTGTTAATTAAAATAACAATTAGGAGAATAATTTCCAATCTCTGCATAGGATTATGGTTTGGAATTTTCACAATTCTTCCTTGTTCTTGTCTCATGGAAGATTACCCTTTACAATGTCTATATATTTTTCATCAATAAATTTCTCCATTTTAAATCAAATAAAATAAAATCATTTTTTCTTTGATATGTTAATATTCATGCTTATTCTTATTGATATGTTAATATTCATGCTTATTATTATTATTGTTGGAGCACCTCTCATTTTTTTTGTTGGAGTTGTACTTTCCATACTTTTCTATTGTTACTAATAACGTGGGAGAGTTTTTCATTGCAAGAATATGTCCTTTTTTCCATTCTATGTAACCATTAAATAAATTTCTCTATTTACATGTCATTGAATACTTTACATTACAACAAATTGCAATTTTTTTGTTTTTTTTAATGTTATTGAAAAAAATATAATTATATCTATTATTTTGGAAACCTCTAAATAATTTGTAATATGGAGTAGTTAAATGCACACACACACACACACATATAATCTAAGGTGTTTTTTCAATAAAAAGTTATGATTCTTTACTCATAAATATTAATTTTCCTTAATTATTAATAATATTTATCATAATACCTCGACGAGGGTGGATGAGAATAGTGAAAGGGATCTTGGGTGGGGGGTTCACCCACCACCCCACTACTCCCACGGTGATTAAGCTGGAGATGGCATGGCACACCTCCCCCTGTATGATACATGTGAGGTAATTACCATTTAATGGATCAACTTTTCAATGCTTTCAGTATTCTTCGACGAAGGGTATGCAGTGGCGAGAGGAGCAGGGATTTTGATGGTTGCAAGGGTGTTGATCAAGCTTCCCTATAATTAGAAATGTTATTCACCAATGTGGAAATTGCTTGAATGAGGGGGGGGTCCTCTGGTGGATTTTATAGTTGGGTGAGAACATAGTGGCGCTGGTACATAATTCTTTCCCTCTAGCACAACATATCAGTCTCTACAACCTTTCGGCTCAAGTGAGATGGTTGTTAGGAAGTGTTTAAACCAGGGACTCGTCGTTACGGGGAGACATAAAAACTATAGGCATGTGTCTATGTTCGAGGTCTTATGGTGCCTCAAAACTTGCTTTAAGGTAATTTTGGGTGCCTTATTTCTTTGGTTTAGCTCCATTGTTCTAGTCTATTGTCAGTTCTCTATAGATTTCTAGGATTGTCATTTTTAAAAGGATCAGGCTTTCCCGTTCATATCTTTTTCCGTTAATCTATATCATTTGGTTCTAATACAATTATTGATCTTGTTTATTCTCAATGCCCTACCTTCGACGTTAGTTCCCTTAGAGTTTTTTTTCTACTAAGGGTCTAGGCCCAATCATATCATTCCCATTGTTGTTTTGGTTTCAAGGTGATGCTCTTCACACCTGTGTTAAGGAGGTAGGTTGGTAGAATTTTTTTTTTTAGGAGTGAACACTCTTGGATAACTTTAGTGGAACCTAAGTGGAGTTATTTCTAGAGTTTGAATATTGAGTACCCCCTTCCTAGGAATAGAACTAGGCTTGTTGTGTTGTCCATTATGCCTAGACAACAAGGACATATTTTACAGGGAAAGGGTGAACACGGGAAATATATTTGATACCATCCCAACCGTTCATGAGCTGAGTCTCAATTCTAGGAGGTGTTTGTTGTGTTCTGGACCACAAATTCGACATTCAAATACTGGAGTAGATTGTGCACCAAGAGAGACAATATTTCCTTGACTTTGAACTCACTGGAGATTTTTCTCATTGGCTCCTAGATCCACGACACACTAAGGGGATAAAAACACAATAATTCCACTCGATCACCCTTACACTAGTAGTTAAATACTTTTTTGGGACATGCCCTCAAGGAGAAACATGATGATGGAAATGAGATCATCTCTTTCCTTAATGATTTATAGAGATACCAATGGGGGATGCAAGATAATTTGGCTCGTTTGGAGGCTTTTCTGAACCATCTAGACACTCACTTGGAAAACATGGAGTGGCACATTTAGTGCAAGTTTTTGCAGCCTCCACCCCTAGGTTCTAATTTGACAAATCCTATGTTAGTAACTTCTTTTGATTCATAATGACTAGAGGTTGTGTGCAAATCATATTGGTTTTATGGTTTATGGGTACTCATTTGTTTTGGCTTTTTTAGTCTTTTTTGTCTATTGTAAAGATCCTAATGAATTAGTTATCAACCAATAAATCCAATAGGAGTAAGGTTGGAAGAGTTTTGAAAAGTTGTAAACAGTTATGTAATCTTTTGCCTTAACGAAAATTTCCTCGATTTACAATATGTGTGTGTGTGTGTATTATAATATTTATTTATTTTAATTATTATTATTATTATTTATTATTATTATTATTATTATTATTATTATTATTATTATTATTATATATATATAAAATAAATGATGATTTTAGTCATATATTATTAGTATTGTTTTCTAATATTTGGATTTTCTGAAGTAGACTTCACAATAAACATTTTGATAGGTCGATGTTTTGAATTTAATAACTAGTTTTCCCTTCCATAATATCGTTAACCTATGCAAAGGGATCATTACGGATGAGCTTTGCATTTTTTTACATTAGCTCTTCCTCTAGTTTGATGAGCTTCCTTTCAACACTCACATCTAAGCTCTCAAACTTGGCTTCCATCATAATCGCCTTTGCCTCCTTGTCACTCTCCATTAGATCTATCCTATAAGTCAGGAGATCAAGATGACCCATTAACAGTTTGAAGAGAAACTCTATTGTCCTCTTCCACCTTGTCGCTTCATCCTCCACGGACTAAACACCTTCTGACGCCATCATTACATAGTTTGACAATAAACCAAAGCATGAGAAACACTAGAGGAAACTAAGAATGGATGGCCAAAGACCCAAATAGATTTCCATATATAGACCCCCATCGACTGGTCTCCCACCATCACTCTCAACTATCGCCATTAAACGCGGATATCCTCTAATATCCTTAGCAATCTCATACTTGTCCTTTGCAAGAATCCATACCAACATGTAATGCCTCCTCCCCCAATTTACCATTTTAACCTGCTCACTAGGGTAAATATGAGATGAGTGCTACTACGAAATGACCCGACCTGCAAGTTCCAGTGATGGAAGTGGGGCCTACAAACTGAAACCTTTCTGACATCCCTCAGGGACTACAAACCACTCAGGAGCCAAATATCCACCCCAGGTGATCAATCCCTGAGTTGGAACCTTTTTTATCTTACTTGACACCCCAACCGCACCCTTGACACATTGTGCATGTGGTTTTGAGGCTATAACCGCACTCATAGGCTTGCTTCCATGTGGTTATGACCCAAAATATCCAATTATGTGCCAACGGTTCCAAGATCTGAGCCACTTTTCAGGCTAACCTCCAAACCACTGCCTAGAACTTCCTATAACTTTCTATAAACATAAATAAGATGATGACAAATCCAACCAAACAAAACTCAAGCAATAACTTGACCTAGACATGCCTAATCCATAATAGACATTTCGTCAAACATATGGTAAACATAGAAGCTATAGGTCATGAATGCATATATGATCATAAGGATCTGAACTTCATCTGAGAATCACCAAGAAGGTCTAATGCCCTCTCAAGATAGCTGCAATAACACTTGTTAGCCCATGCATTCATCAACCATTCAATAACTTATAGAATCATGAACAAGAGTCATAACTAGAGCACATCATAGAACCATGCTTATAACCAACATATGACCAGAACAGGAACCATGACAAAATACCATAAAAACAACATAATAACAAGTATATGTGCTCATTAATCACATTAGGAAAATAACTCATTTTTACATATGCAAAATCGAGCCAAGCCAGGGACCTCCACGTACCACTTGACCATAGATTGGGCTAAACCAAATCTCTCTTTCTACCAATCACCCTCGTGTCATATTCCAAGCATGGATGTGGGATCTCATGGGATAAACCAAGACATAAAAAACCAGGGACTCCAGATGTTAAACCACCTCCACCCTCCTGCTACCGTGATCTCACCTAAACTGGCCCTGAGATCACAAACCAAACCAAGCTTGGATGCCTCAAAATTCCTTCAACATACCTTGAGGAATTTTACTATCTCCACCCACTTGTCGAAGGATTCCTAGAAAAAAAGATCTCCACCTCAAACTCTTTGGGAATTTTCTTGAGACCACCTCACCCGGATCCAAAACCTTTTGGCAATCCAAATCTCAACCAAGAATGAATCCCATTACACCATGGCTATTAAGGAAATGGCAAGGCAAGGCTGAAACCATTGTCAAATCAGGAAAAACCCATGACAGTGACACAAATGAACTAAATAAATAAATGTATGTACCATGCATTCACATTCCAACAAGGAAATCACACATGCAACCTGTTATTTGCAAAATCTTCCCACTGAAGTTGTTGATCCAACCATCCTTTTCTTTCCCTTTGTTTTCCCTTTGCTTTCCTTTGCTTGTCCTTTTTCCTTCCTTTGCTTTCTTGATTGTCTTTCTCCAAATCCAAATGAATGCTAAAGTGCTCCAAGAATGTTTAAGTGTGCAAGAGTGAAAGAGAGCCAAAGCTAAAATTGACAAAAGTTTTGAAATGTTTCTCAAATTGCCTTTTTAGCATTGATGTCTCTCTTTTCTTCATTTTCCATCATTTTTCCTCTAATTTTCTTTGCATGCATATTTGTGTCTCTTCGCCTTCATTTTCTCCTGTTTTCCTTTATTTCCATAACTAAATGTCAATTATTGTCTCTTTTCCTTTGCCTATGCTTTTGCCAATTTCCATAGCCATTAATAAACCACAAGTGATGCCCACCATAGTGTTTGCCAAAAATTCGACTTGGAATACATGCCTTGTAACCCTAGTCTTATTATTTTTGCCTTTATTATTCTTTATTACATGAAACTTTAACTCGGGGTTTTTGCAAACCCCTCCTGCTTGGGGGAACACCATCATCAGTGTTTTGACACCTATGACCAACAAATTTTTGAAAATAAAACATACTGCCTATGGAGCTTTATAACATAACTCGATGCAATATTTACAATGATACCCTGCTGAAAAAGAAAAGAAAAGAAAAACAAAAACAAAAACAATAACAATAACCAAAACCAAAAAAACAAAAACAAAAACAAAAACAAAACAAAACAAAAACAAATAAAACAAATAACAAATAACAAAAAACAAATAAAACAAAAAAAAACATGCTTCTTATTGGAGCTTATAACACAACTCATTGTGGTATTTACATATATGTACCAAAAATGCATTTGCTTGAACCAACAAATAACGAAGGATACATAGCCTACATCTAATCAGTCATCACCCATGTAGCTTCATTAAGCCGAAAGTGCTTCCACTACAATTTAACTTTCTCTATTGCTTGGTTCTGGAGCATGAGTTGTTTCCATTGCAAAATGCACTGTGGCTCTAGCATGAACTCTCCCTCTTGTTCCACTTGCAATACAAAACAATCAATCACATGATCAACATCTTGCACATATCTCTTAAGCAACGAAACATGTAAAACATCGTGGAATTTCATTTTTAGTGGCAATGCAAGTCTTTAGGCCATTGGTCCAATCCTCTCAAGGATCTCAAAAGGCATGCAATACCGAGGGGCCAGCTCGGCACATGACCAAATCCTCAAGGAGCTCCTCTTAAGTTTGATGCACAAGTACACATGTCCCCCATCCTGAAAATCCTTGAATGTTCTTTGTTGATATGCACAACTCTTTTGTTTGTCTTGTGTTGCCTTTGGATTCTTTTTAACAACTTGCATATCCTGCTCCATCTCGGCTAACATATCCGGTCTAATCAGTACCCTATTCACTGGATCACTCCAGTTGATGGGTGTATTACAACTTTGCCCATAAAGAGCCTCAAATGGACTCATCCTTAATGACTCTTGATACCCATTTCTATATGCAAACTCTACCAGTGGAAGACACTCCTCCCACTTGCTATGTTGATGCATGACATACATCCTCAACATGTCCTCAATAATCTTATTGACCCTCTCTGTCTGTCCATTTGTTTGTGGATGGTAAGTTGTACTAAAATCTAACTTTGTCCACAAGATTGTAAAAAACTCATTTCAAAACCTGAAAGTGAACTTGGCATCTCTGTTTGATATGATCTTCTTAGGAACACCATGCAACCTCACTATCTTCCTAATGAAGATATGACCTACCTCACTAGCTGAATTCGTAGACTTCACTCGAATAAAGTGAGCTACGTTGCTCAACCTATTAGCCACAACCATGATGGAATCATGTTGCTTCAATGTCCTTGGAAAACATGTAATAAAGTCCATGGAAATGACCTCCCATTTCCATTTTGGAATCAGAATAGGCTGCAAAAATTGTCTGGGTGCTTACACTCAACTTTTACCTACTGACAGTCCAAACATCTAGCAATAAAATAAACCACGTACTTTTTCAAGTTCGGCCAATAATAGAACTTCTTAACAGTTGTCAAAGTCTTCTGATATCTTGGGTGACTTGAATATGGCTTGACATGAAGCTTACTCAAGATGAGCTTCTTCAACTCACTACTATCTGGCACGTAAATCTTGTTCATGAATCTCACCAAGCTATCTGTCGTGAGGTGATACTCCTCATCCCTATCACTTTCACCTTGTTGCTTTGGCTAATGGTACCTGTCATCCTCCTACCCTTCCCATAAAATTCGCTCCTATAAGAGCTCACGGCTGAAATATAATTCACCTACACTCTCCTACTAAGAGCATCCACAACTCGGTTCTACTTGCCTTTGATGTACCTCATCTCAAAGTCAAACTCACTAAGGGTAGCCAGCCATCTAGCTTGCTTGACATTTAGATTCAGTTGGTCAAATAAGTACATCATTCCACTATGATCACTCATCAGAATAAACCTTCTTCCAATAAGATAATGTCTCTACATCTTCAATACATGAACAATAGTTGCCAACTCGAGATCATGAGTCACATAGTTTTACCCGTGCTCATTCAGTTTCCTTGACTCATAGCATACAACCTATCCTTCTTGCTTCAGGACTCCACCAAGTCCTTTCTTGCAAGCATTTGTAAGCAAATGCTTCAACTACTCAAAACTAATTGCACACTCCTCCGTCCATTCAAACTTCTTTCCTTTCCTCTGCAACGTTGTAATAAGATAGTCAACCCTTAAGAAGTTCCCAATGAACGACTTGTAATATCCTGTTAGCCCCATGAATGATCTTACCTCATCCACATTTCTAGGAGTTGGCCACTCCATGATAGCTCTAATATTTTTCAGATCCACTATTATTCCCTCCTTGGAAACAACATGTCCCAAGAAATGAACTTCAGTTTAAAAGAAACATGTCCCAAGTAATGAACTTCAGTTTAAAAGAAACTGCACTTGTTGAGATTGGCATACAACTGATTCCCTCTTTGCAATCTCAACACTACTGTCAGTTGCTCTGCATGCTCTTCCTCATTCTTGGAATATATCAATATATCATCAATAAACACTATCACGTACTTGTCCAAGTAAGGATGCAACACAATGTTCATCAAGTACATGAAACTAGTTGGAGCATTAGTAAGACCAAAAGGAACCACCAAAAACTCATAATTCCCATACCGCGTATGGAATGTGGTCTGGTAGATTTTTTCTTCCTTAATGCACACTTGATGATATCCTAATCTCATATCAATCTTCAAGAACACTATTTCTCCCTTCAACTGATCAAACAAGTTATCAATCCTCATCAATGGATACATGTTCTTGATTGTCACCTTATTCAATTGTCTGTAATCAATACACAATCTGAGAGTACCATCCTTCTTCTTTACAAACAATATTGGTGCACCCCAAGGCGATACACTTGGCCTTATGTATCCCTTGTCAAGAATTTCCTTAAGTTACAACTTCAATTCCACCAACTCTAGAGTACTCATCCTGTATGGTGCCTTGTATGTTGGTGTTGCTCCTGGTACCAACTTAATAGAGAAATCCACTTCCCTATGAAGCGGTGACTCTGAAATCTTTGCAGGAAATACATCCTGAAATTGTTGCAAAACAAGATACTTCTTCAAGAATTCATCATCCTCAACATCCTTACTTTTGTCACTGGAAACATGCGCTACAAACAATACACACCCTTCCCTACAATTGTGTATAGCTTGCCTAGCTGTAACCATCTTCACTAATGTAGGATTCTTCTTTCCTTGCAATATTTTTCTTTCTCCATCATCATTCAGGCACTCAATGGCCTTCTCATAGCAATCTACCTTGGTCCTGAGATTAAACATCTGATCCATACCCAAAAGCATACTATATGATCCTCAAATGCACAAGATCTTACCCAATGATGAACTCTTTTCTTGGTCCTTGTAGCCAACTGCACAAACCTTCTGCATGCACTTCTTTACTAAAGCCACACTTATCCACCAGGTCAGGACTAACATAACTATAATTAGATCCAAGATCAATCAAAATGGAAACAAATCGATTGCAAAGCTTACCTTCCATCTCAATAATGGATGCCAGATGATTTTCTTGCTAGTTATCAAGTGTTGCATAGATCCAAGGAATGCTCTAACTAACATCCCCAACTGTTTGTGCCTCCTAAGAACTATAAATATAAGGCATACCACCATGGTAAAATGGATAATCCTTCTTGCAATGGTCCTTGCCACAAATCTAACATTGCAACAGTCCTTTGCCACTACCTTTATTTTGCTTCTCTCCAGGTTGAGGTCCATGTCCCTTCTCTATTGCATTAAACTTCTTGTAAGGAGCCACATTCTCTTTCTCACCTACATCTCGAGGTCTTTCTCACTTATGAGTCCATTTTCCCTTATCCTTTTCATTCCCTTCCAAACCATGCTTAGGCTCATCCTTACGCTTTGACTACTCATAATAATGTTTCATTTTCTTGATGACTTCCTCAAGTGACCGAGACTCATAAAACTCAATCCAGTCTCTCAATGATGTTGGTAACCCACTGATGAACCTTTGAATCTTTACTTTATCGCCCTTGAGGTAAGGCACATACCTCAACAGCTCCAGGAACCTACTAGTGTACTCATAAATAGAACCCATATGCAGCTCATATAACTCCTTAGCCCTATCATCATTGCACCTTTCAAGCAAGTATTTCTTCTTGAAGAGTTTCTTGAACTCATCCCAAATCAACTCTTATTCTCGAATGCCTCCTATGAATTTCTTCATATCTTACCACCAAATATCTACTTTCCCTTTGAGACTGAAGGTGGTTATCTTAGCCTTCACATTCTCTGAGTAGTTATGCAATCTGAAGAACTTTTTTATCCCAAGAAACCATGCTTCTGCATCTTCTGAATTCTGCATCTCTCCAACAAACATAGGAGGCTTGACTTTCTTGAACTCCTCTAGAAAGTACTCACTCCTCCTATGGTGTTGGTGGTGATGATGATGATATCTCCTTGAAGAAGAACTAAATTAAAAGCCATACATACCAGTCCTCTTGTCAGGTGTATCCAATGATATGACACCTCTGATTGTGTCATCTTTATCCAACATGTACCTTGATTGAGACCTGTTACCATATGCCCCATTAGTCTTCTCCTCCTACCTATCTCCATGACTGATCCCCATCTACACTTGCTCACTGAAAGACTCTATAGAATCACATCATTAACCTCTGCCTACTTTTCTTGAGCCCTTGCAAGTATTTTATGTACCCAAATCAACTTGTTATTAATTAACTTGCAACTTTTTATTTCCACCCTTAAACTCCTCAATGTGTCTGCGATATCAAGAGAATACTCTTCTCCTTGGTGCTCAATTGGTGTTTCCCATTCAATGGAATTCAAATCACGCTTATAAGGGGAGTAATGTGAACTATAGACCACTATCCTACTCTTCATATTTAGCCTTATTTTTCCTGCAAACATTTCATGTCAGATATGGCATCAACATATCAACAGCATGCATGATTTCACAAAACTGCAAAACTAACTGCATGCACGATAACCATAACCATCCTAATGTGTGTTGTTGTCCGTGCATTTATCCCATCCACTCCAAGTGTTTGAAATGGAATCTATTATACTAATCTATAATGCCTCCTCCCACATTTATCCACTTTAACCTGCTCACCAAGGTAAATATGAGATGAGTGCTACTATGACATGACCAAACCTCTAAGTTCTAGTGACAGAAGTGGGGCCTACAATCTAAAACCTTTCTAACATCCCTCAAGGACTACAGACCACTCAAGAGCAAAATAGCCACCCCAGGTGATCAATCCCTGAGTTAGAACCCATTTTCTTTAACTTGGCACTCCAATCACCCTTGACACTCTATGCATGTGGTTGTGAGGCTATAACCGCACTAATATGCTTGCTTCCATGTGGTTATGACCCAAAAGCTCAAGTTTTATGCCAGTGGTTCCCAAATATTATCCACTTTTCAGGCCAGCCTCCATACCATTACCCAGAACTTCTTGTAACTTTCTAGAAACATAAATAAGATGATGAAAAAACCAACCAAACAAAATTCAAGTAAGAACTTGACCTAGACATGCTTGGTCCACAATAGACATTTCGTTAAACACATGGTAAACATAGAAGCTACAAGTCATGAATGCATATCTGATCATAAGGATCTAAAATTCATTTAAGAATCACCAAGAAGGTCTAATTCCCTCTCAAGATAACTGTAATAACACTTGTTATCTCGTTTATTCATCAACCATTCAATGACTTATAAAATAATGAACAAGAGTCATAACTAGAGCACATTATAGAACCATGCTTATAACCAGCATATAACTAGAATAGGAACCATGATAATTTACCATAAATAAAAAAATAGAATAACAAGTATATGTGCTCATTAATAACATTATGAACATAACTCATCATTACATATGCAAAATCCAACCAAGCTAGGGAATTCCACGTACCACCCAAACATAGATTGCGCTAAACCAAATCTCTCTTTCGGCTAATCACACCCATGCCATATTCAGAGCATGAATTTGGGATCTCATGGGATAAACCAAGACATAAACAATCAAGGACTCCATAGGTTAAACCACATCCACCCTCATGCTACCATGATCTCACCTAAACTAGTCTCAAGATCACAAACCAAACCAAGCTTGGATGCATTAAAATTCCTTCACCATACCTTGAGGAATTTTCTTGTCTCCACCCACTTGTCAAGGGCTTCGCAGAGAGAACCCTTCAAACAAGAATGAATCCCATCACACCATGGCTATCCAAGAAATGGAAAGGAAAGGTTAAACCCATTGTCAAACCAGGAAAAACCCATGCCAATGACAACAAATGAACCAAATAAACAAACGCATGTACCATGCATTCACATCCCAACAAGGATATCACACATGCAACTTGTTACCTACAAAATCATCTTGTTGAAGTTGTTGACCCAACCTTTTTTTTCTTGCCCTTTGCTTTCCTTTGTTTGTCCTTTGTCCTTCCTCTACTTGTTTGCTTTCCTTTCTCCAAATCCAAATGAATGCTTAAGTGCTCAAAGAATGTTCTAAGTGTGCAAGAGTGTAAGAAATCCAAAGCTAAAATTGACAAAAGTTGTGAATTGTTTCTTTGATGTCTTTTTATCATTAATGCCTC
Source organism: Pinus tabuliformis (assembly GCA_031772625.1). Taxonomy (NCBI): domain Eukaryota; kingdom Viridiplantae; phylum Streptophyta; class Pinopsida; order Pinales; family Pinaceae; genus Pinus; species Pinus tabuliformis. The sequence continues at coordinate 769,485,411 of CM062816.1, forward strand.
TCTTTTCTTCATTTTCCTTCATTTTTCCTCTAATTTCTTTTGCATGTAGATTTGTGTCTCTTCAGCTTTCTTTTCTCCTATTTTCCTTTATTTCCATAATTAAATGTCAATTATTGTCTTTTTTAATTTGCCAATGCATTTGTTAATTTCCATAACCATTAATAAACCACAAGTTATGCCCATATAGTGTTTTCCCAACATGCAACTTGGAATATGTGTCTCATGACCTTGGTCTTATTCTTTTTGCCTTTATTATCATTTATTACAAGAAACTTTAACTTGGGGGTATTACACAACATTCCATGCATTGTTTTAATGAATATTTGTGGGAAGAATAAAAATCATCCCTTCAGCATTAATACCATCGTCTGGGAACTCATATCACGAGAGCTTGATGCCTTTCGTATGTTTGTCAATCTGGCTTAAATGAGCTTGTAAAACATAACGGAACATCCAAGCTTACCACGTACTTGCTTAAGGACTCCAAATGTGCTTGCATTAATCCTTAGTGCCAACCCATTATGCACACAAGAATTAAATTCCCAAAGATGTTGTTCCAGACTGTCGCCGACCTTAGAGAAGCTTCGATCCATGGTCATATATTATGGCACAAGGATGTGACCTTTTTTTATTCCATTTATTTCTAATACACATGTTCTTAGCTCTACTCCTCGATTGGCCAAACTGTCAGCCACTCCATTAAGAGATCTTGGAACATGTTAGAGGGATATTTCTTCAAAAAAAATCAAAATGAGGATTATTCTTCTCACTACGGGGGATAGTGTAGAATCAACTGATGAAATAGCCTTAGATAGCATTCTAATTATTATCATAGAGTCCCCAAAAAATTTAAGCTTCTGTATACCTTTGTTCTTGGCAAGATCTAAGCCCTTCACGATGCGACAAAATCGACCTTGTTGTTTGTCAGTGTGCCTAGTCCACGCGGTTACCTAGTCTCTTCATATTCATCAGGGCAATATATCACCACTCCCATTCCTACAACCCCCGATAGAGATGAGATTTAAAAAAAAAAAAAAAAAAAAAAAAGAAAATTTTGATAGTCATGTGACAATCCTTGAAATTAGAGATGAAAAATATTATATCCTTAAAGAAAATATAATTATATCTAATAAAAATATAATTGTATTGGTTATTTTGTAACTTATATTTGTATAATATATAATATATGTAAGTAAGCATGCAATATTCATATTTATGTATGTTTTTACAACTTGTAATTATGGTGAGTGTCATTTTCTCGATTTTTACAATGTGTAGATTTATAGTTGTCCAACATTTTGGGTAGACTCACCACATATAATCGAGAATATAAGAAAGTATGTATGTTTCTACAACTTGTAATTATGATGAGTGTCATTTTCTCGATTTTTACGATGTTTATAGTTGTCCAACATTTTGGGTAGACTCACCACATATAATCGGGAATATAAGCAAATCTTAGTTCATTGATGATGTTTATAAATCCTAAGACGATAATAGTAATATGAACATTGATATTAACCTTCAATTGAATTAAAATATGTCAACAATTAGTAGAAATTTTGACCCAGGGAATACGTTGATATTAACCTTCAATTGAATTAAAATATGTAAACAATTAGTAGAAATTTTGACCGAGGGAATTAAATAATAAACTTTTCGAGATTGGACGAAACAATAAAGATAAATGTCAATGAAGAGGTATAAATAGACGAAATAATTATAAAAGTTAAAAAATGGGATGGATTCGTAAAACTCGTTTAATAATAATATAATATTAACAATAAAATAGGGTCTTATAATGGCAACTGGATTTTTAATGAAAACGAATAAATTAAATTATTCGAGGCTTAACCAAACTAGAGAGAAAAATGCAATCAATATTTAGTGAAAAATATTTAATAATATGATAATCTATTAACATTAGTTCTACTCAAAATAATTAGGTGATGATTCAAGTGCAACATTGGATGCCAACTACTAATTAGGATTTTTTTGCGAGCCGCGCTGGGGCTGCCTGCTACTGCGTCTGTGCTTGTGACAGGTCCGCGTCCAATCTAGGGCTCGCGCCCATGGAGGTGTTGGGCACTCCCCAGGCGCCTCCCCCTCCTCCTCCGCCGCCCTCGTCTGCTGAGGCCTTTAATCGACTCTTGGCAGGGCTTCCAAAGAAGAAGAACTCAGAAGCTGCGAAATTCGTCAAAAAATTGGATGATATACCTGAGATCTCCCTTCCCCCAGAAACCCCGATCCAGGTTGCATTATCTTTGGCCGAGCGAGCTCTCATCGGCCAGTTCACTGGGCTATGGCCATCCCCCAAAACCACTGAGAGCTGGGTCAACAGAAACTGGGCGCCGTTGATCAAAGAAAGTGTTACCTCTTATTTTCTGGGGAGAGGATTCTTCCTCTTCGAATTCTCTTCAAAGGATGACAAAGATCTGATCTTCCAAAACGACCCCTACTTCATGGGCCCTCAGGGTTTGTACCTAAATAAATGGACTCCGGACTTTGATCCAGCAGTGGACGTGCCCAAAGCAGTCCCGGTGTGGGTTAGGCTCCCAAATCTCCCAGTTCATTGCTGGAATTGGGACTCTTTGATGCACATTGGAAATGCCCTTGGGAAATTCATAGATCGAGCAAACAATAAGGACCAATATGACTGCGCCAGAATCTGCGTAGAAGTAGATCTGGAGGTGGGGCTGCCAGAGGCCATCAAAATCAATGTCGGAAGCTGGACGCATGTGCAGAAACTGGACTATGAGCAGCTACCCTTCAAATGCCGGAAATGCCATGTCTATGGCCACTTCGCCAGAGGCTACCCGTCCAACAACGAGGCTGTGCAGGGGAAGGAGGACGGCTGGAATCAAGTCAAGCACTCCAAAACTTCTCACAAGACACAAAAGCCGGGAGGCCCTAATGGAAAAGGTCCTCACCAGGCCTCTACTCAGCAAATCTCGCCCAAGCCTGTTCCAGAAAATAAGTTTGATCCTCTAAGCTCGCAGCTAGAGGACACCCAGGAGGTCGTGGACCAAAAGGCAGTGTCTCCAGATAAAGGTAACCTATCTATCTTTTCCAAGGATGCAAGTGTTGCAGAAAGCTCAAAAGGAATCCCTGTCGAAGTCGAGGAAGAGGACCAAGAGTCGGAAGACTCGGAGGAGGAAGGAGAAATAGGTGACTCCCAAGCCTCTGTAAGGAGATCCACAAGAGGCCGCAAAACAGATCGGGAGAAAAGAGAGCAGGAAACGTACAAGGATAAGTTACAGGGCAGCCAACCAACTCTGGAGAAGTTGTTAGCAAAAAAGCTGAAGATGGCGAGAAACCAGTCTCAAGGCTCCAAGGGAGCCCAGTAGAACAAAGGTAAATAATGAAAATAGTCTCCTGGAATTGTAGGGGTATGGGGAGAAAAATCAAGGAAGAGGCCATAAGAAACTTAATAAGAATAGAAGCCCCGGACATATTCCTTATCCAGGAGACCAAGATGGAGGACTCAGACTTCCTCCAAACAAGCAAAAAACTCTGGAGTAAAAGTAAAGCAAAAGTTGTCTCAGCCCGAGGAGCCTCTGGAGGGTTGGGCACTCTTTGGAATGATAGTAAGTTTTCGTTAGTATCTGAGACTTCAAATACTCACTGGCTGCTGCTAAAAATGCAGCATCTCGTTACTAAAGAATCTTTTTGTCTCTTCAATGTTTATGTGCCGGTCAATGCTGGAGAAAAAAAGGCCTGTTGGGACTCAATAAGAAGCCAAGCAGACCTTGGGAACCTAGACAACATCATTATTGCAGGTGATCTAAATCTCACGTTGCACACCTCAGAAAAGCGAGGAGGTTGCATTGTGCGAGATCCGGCAAGGGAATGGGCAGAGGATCTCCTGCAAGATTGGGACCTGCTAGACATCAAGCCCTCTTCTGGTAAGTATACTTGGTCAAATAAAAGAGTAGGCCCTGGACACATTGCAGCAAGGCTGGATAGATTTTTTGTCCAAAGTTCCTTTCTTTTGCTTGGATTAGACGCTAGTATGAAAATCCTTTCTTGTAGCATATCTGATCATAATCCTATCAAGCTTGAACTCTGGGCCCATCCCCTTCAGATTTAGCCCCCTCTGGGTCAAGGAACCCAATTTTTTGCAGATAGTCAAGGAAAGTTGGTCTCAGCCAGTCAATGGATCACCATTCTATGTGTGGGAAGAAAAGCTCAGAAGAACGAAATCTGCTCTAAAGTGTTGGGCCAAAACCCTTCCTAATCCAGCAGCTGAAAGGAAAAATCTCCAAAATCAGCTAGATGCACATCATTTGCTTTCGGAAGAGGCATATGTAACCAGAGAAATCCTCGAAAAGGAGGTCCAACTCCAACAGCACTTTCATAAAGCCTGCCTGGCTGAAGAAGAATTTTGGAGGATTAAGTCTCGCTGCCTTTGGCTCAAAGCGGGAGACAGAAATTCTTCTTTCTTTCACAAGCAAGCTCAAGCCAGAAAATGCTTCAATTCCATTGCTAAAATCAAGGGAGATACTACCAATCACAAGGAATTTTCAAGCATCAAACGAGCAGCATTTCTACATTTCAAAAATTTGTATAGTGAGGATGTGAATCTAGTTCAGAATTCTTGTCTTCTGGACTGGGTTCCCCCTTCAATCTCTGCTGAGATGAACCACCAGCTAGAAGCTAAAGTCACCAAGGCTGAGGTCAAGAATGCTCTCTTTGCCATGGACCCAGACAAAGCCCCAGGACCGGATGGATTCTCCGCCAGATTTCTTCAATCCTGCTGGCATATTGTGGAAAAAGATCTCTATAAAATGGTCCAAAAATCCCAAGCCTGTCAAAAAATTGGAGGTAGTACAAACTCTGCGTTCCTTGCACTCATCCCCAAGGAGAAAGGCGCCAGCTCCTTCAACAGATTTCGTCCCATCTCTCTTTGCAACACTGGTTACAAGTTGATCACCAAAGTAATAGCTAACAGGCTGAAATATCTTCTTCCCAAAATCATTCCAGAGAATCAAGGGGGCTTTATTCACGGTAGACAGCTAGTGGACAACTTCATATTAGTTCAAGAGGCAATCCTTTCAAGCCAGCAGCGCAAGGAAAAAGGTATGGCTATCAAACTGGACTTAGCAAATGCTTTTGATCGTGTTAGGCACAGTTTTCTCTTGAATGTTCTGCAAAAGTTTGGATTTGGGGAGAATTTTATAAACTGGATCCGGGCCTGCATCTCGGAGCCATGGATTGCTCCCCTTGTAAATGGCAGAGCTGCTGGTTTTTTCAAAGCCTCAAGAGGACTAAGGCAGGGTTGTCCTCTTTCTCCTCTTTTGTTTGTCCTCCAAGCCTCCGTTCTCAGTTTCCATCTAAACAAGAAAATGCAAGAGCAGGAGATCTCAGGGCTTTGCATTGCAAGAGGAGTCAAAAGCATCAATCATGCCCTTTTTGCAGACGATACTTTGCTGCTGGGGGCTGCATCGATCCACTCGGCCAACAGATTTAAAGAAGCTCTTGATGAGTTTTGTATGGCGTCGGGAAGTAGTCTCAACAAGGGGAAATGCCACATTTACTGTTGGAATACTACGCCCAACTTGCTTAGTTCCATTGCCATATGTTTTAGATTCACAGCCTCTTCAGCTTGGACTTCTTTTAAATATCTTGGGCTCCCTATCTTCCTCAAGCGGGCCTACAGCAGGGATTGGCTCCCCCAAGTGGAAAAATTCAAGAACAAACTCCAGGCACGGGGATTCACCTGGCTCAATATTGTGGGCAAGTCAGTTCTCATCAAAGCTATGCTCTGCAGTCTCCCCTTATTTCAGTTCTCAATACTCCTTGCTCCAATTAGAATTCTTCAGAAAATGGACCAGCACATACACAATTTCTTTTGGAAGGGAGGCAAACAAAATGAGAGGAAAATCCCTCTTGTTAACTGGGAGACTGTCTCCAAGCCTCTAATGGAGGGGGGTTTAAACTTCAAGAACCTTTCCCTTCAGAACATTGCCATGGGAGCCAAACTTCTCTGGAAAATTATTGCGCCCAAGCCTGGCTGGGCCCAATTAGTGCTATGGAGGAAATATTTCAAAGGCAAGAGAGTTAGATGCCTGGATGGGCCTCTCCCCCAAGGCGTCTCTCCCTTTGTAAGGCTCTGCTCCAAAGCCACCCCCCTGATCCGCTCCAATGCTTATTGGATTCCTGGAAATGGGAGGAATATAAATATTTGGATTGATCACATCATGGACCGAGATCCGATTGGTGAATGATCCTCCTTGAATGCGCTGCATTGCTGGTTGACCGCTTCAGGAAAATCCACTCTGTGGGATATATCCACGTGGGCTGGGATGCGCTGGGCAGGTTGGAATTTTATAGATTTGCCTCCGGAGCTTCTTCAGGAATGCAGCTGCCTTCATGCTATGTTGAACGGTATTGCTCCCACGCATGTGCGCAGAAGAGACTCGCGTGGCTGGGGTTCGCTGTCAGCAGGTTATACCGTAGCTCAAGGCTACGCAAAACTCTCTTTGAGACCGCATGTCCCTCCTGACCCTGCTCCTTGGAATGTGGTCTGGTGCCTCTCCTCTCTGCCCAAAATTGACATGTTCTGTTGGTTGACATGTTATGTTGGCTTTTATGCCACAGGAAAATCCTCACTGATGATAAATTGCAGAAACATGGATTTCATGGCCCGTCCAGGTGTCCCCTATGCAGAGAGAATGTGGAATGTGCCACACATCTCATATTAAATTGTAAATTCGTTGTGCAGGTTTGGAGTGAGCTGATGGATTATTGGAACCCCAATTTTGTTCTTCCCATCTCCATAATTGATCTTTTTGCAAATTGGCAGAACAGTTATCCCGGCCCTCCTCCCAAAAACAAAGTGATTAAAGCGGCTTGGTCTTCCCTTCCTAAAATCTGCTGCTGGCAGATCTGGCTAGAGCGAAACAGCAGAATTTTTAGAAACACACAGCATGATGTCAAGGTGGTAGCGACTAAGATAAAATTCCAGTTAAAAGAATGCTTGGGAGATCAAAAAGACGCTTCAAATCTAAATCAGTTAGATACTGTTTGGGGTGCCTCCCTAAACCTAAAATTTCATCAAGCTACCAGAAATATCTCCCCTTCTAAAGACTGGCAAATAAGGGGGAAAAATAATGAAGATTTTCAAGACTGGATCTCCAATCAAAAGGTGCACTCTCTCTTCTTTGACGGGGCATCAAAGGGAAATCCTAGCAAGGCTGGGGCAGGAGGAATTGTAAAAAACACTAAAGGCATATCGACCCACAACTTTGCTTGGGGTCTGGGGATCAACTCCAGCATTCAAGCTGAGGCTTTGGCCCTCTTCCAAGGTCTTAAGTTGCTCTTGAATTTGGAAATCAAGGAGGCAAACATTTTTGGGGATTCTCAAGTGATAATAAAAATCATGGTGACCAACTCATCCCCTCGGGACTTAAGATTGGCAAGACTGATATCTAGAATCAAAAGTTTGGGGAAATTGTTCCAAAACCTGAAATACTTCCACGTATTGAGAGACAACAACAAAGAAGCAGATCTTGAAGCTAATAAAGCTGCCCTTCTCTCTGCTGGGGCAATGATAAGAGACGGGGACGAAACATGGGATCCAATTCCATAATCAGTCAGCTGATATGTTTTACTGCTTGCTATTGAAACAGTTCGTTTGTACTTTTAAGCTTGGGCAAATCACAGAAATCGATTCCATAGCTGTAGCCAAAAAGAGCTGGAAGCTGACCACAAGCTCCATAGCACTTCTGGTTGTCGAAACTATTTGGGCTCTGCTCCCTCTCATTGTAATCTGAAATCTGGCATTTAGACCAATCAGTTAATATAATCCATAACCGTTTCTGTAAAAAAAAAACATAATAATCTATTAATAGTGAAAGAGGAGACAAATGATAATTATACATTAGAAATAAAATAATTTATCCAAGGTAATATTACTAATAGTAATAGTATAATATTAATAATATAATAAGATGACAAAGTATAAAATAATAAAATAAATTATGACTTGAAATTTTTATTTTATTAGTATAACATGTTAGATATTTGACTCAATGTTCCAAAAAAAAAAACAAGTGATTTAGTCATTGAGATAGAGACATTAAATTGAAATATTAATATTAATATTAATGGCATTGTTTACCAAGGCCACAATTTCACTGAGATGGTGAATTTCTCGTTGGAATCCAGCGAAAAACTCTTGAATAAATCTAATTGTGGGAGTGTTTAACTCGCTTTTTTGATGGTGGAAATGGATTCAACACCATCAAGAACCTCGGGGCACCCAAAATCTAGAAGCTTGACATCTATAACCCAAATTTTAAAAAATTTATGATGGAATTTCTATGGTTTTCCAAGCAAAATTGTGACATGTTTAGACACCACAAATAATAGTTATGTTAATAATTAATGATATACACATTTAATGAAAATGTAATAATAATATTATTAAGATTAATAAATTGATCTATATATTTTCACAAGAGAAAAACTTCTCAATGGTAGGTTAAGGCTTTGTGAATATCATGATAAATGAATGATAATTGATTCAAGAGTAATTTAAAACAAACATTAGGATTAAAAGGAGAGAAAAAAGGAAATGACAAAAAAATGGATTTACCCTGAGATTAAAAATAAATTTGAGATGAAGTGCAATTATAAGAAGACCTCGAGGGAAAGAGAGACGGATGAAGATTCAACTCAAGGGGAAGGGAGAAATAACAAGGGGGTATTAAAAGAAACAATAAAAGAAAGATTACTTAATGACTAAGGTGGTGGATAAGGGTTTTCTAAGAGTCACTAAGTTTGTATCCCTCTTCCCTATTAAAGTTATCTGAGTGTTTTTCTATCTCTAGAGCTTCATGTATAAAGTGGGTTGACTGGAATGGTCAAAGTGCAATGATTTTAGTCTCGTCAAAGTTGATGAGGTGTTTGGTTTTGAAGAAATTTTTAGCCAAAGCTTACTTTAATACCCAATTATGAGTTGTGTGGACTACATTCTCCTTCAAATGAACTTTAAAAAACCTGTCAGTTTGATCAATGTAAGACTTGTCACATAAACGATGAATTTAATAAACAACAAGACCCATATTGGATTCATCTTATCTTTAAGAGACCTGAGTAATTGCTTCAAAGTTTTACAGGATTTAAATAAATTATATTTTATTATTTAATTTCCAAGGTCAAAATTTCTATTAATGGTTTTCATATTTTAATTCAATTGAACATTAATATCATCATTCATGTTATTGTTGTCGGCACTTGTTTCAGGGTTTATAAATATTATGACACTATTTTCCGATCAACTAAGATTTAAAGGTGGTGAGTCCATCCAAAACATTAAAAAGTTGTAAATATACACAATAAAATTCCAAAACATAACACTCGCGATATAATATTCAATTTGCATTATATAATAAGAAAATAAAACTTTTAAAATAAATAAAAATAGAAAGGTCCATATATTAGTGACCATTAAGACAATCTTTGAGATCGGAGATGAAAAAGGTGCATATACTAGGGAAAACAATTTGTTCATGCCATTGATTTAATGTCACTTTTAATTTTAATGTAAATGGTTGATAAGTGCATTGTAGATAGGTATTTAAATCTTTAGTGTATATAATTGTATGTTTTTTACAAAATAAATGAATTAAACTTTTTTATGAACTTAGGCAAGTGCTACATAGTAGCTACTCCTTGGCGCTTAGTTTAAATATAGCTAAATTAAAGTAAAAATTAATAAAGAAAAATTGTTAAGATGAGAGACCAATCTGATAAACAATATTTAGTTTTTAATAAATTTATATATAATTTAAAATAAATATATATTTGGTATATTAGTTTGTTTGAGGGAGATTAGATTAATTTTAATTGTTTTATAAATTTCACATATATTCAGGAAATAGACCATTGTATACTGCAATAAGAACACATTTTTTCTGCCTCCATCAACAATAAATGCTCTTGTAAAAAATGATGCTCTTCTAACTTATATGAGTCTCGCTCAATTAATTTTAAACTAATACACTTTATGGGAAATTTAATCCTCAAAAATTAGGATTTTGTTAATTTTTTGGTCCACCTGATATATTATACAGTGTCATTAATGATCTTGAAAATGCTTAGAATTAAGTTAATTACAATAATCCATAAATCTTCCATTGATCCATTCTTCATAGTTTGTTGTACTCTCGTTTTCTTATTATCCTTATTTCCCTTTGTTTCTTTTAAACTTGAAAATTGCACCAAGAGAATCGAGATTTTCTTGAATCCATGTAAGTAGAGATACACAAAAGTTGAATGCTATAAGTCTTCTCACATAATAGCTTTTCATAGAGGTCATTTGAACCAAAATGTACTATGCATGATGTTGAAATATATATTTTTCAATCCTTCAAATAGAGTTAATTAAAATCAACCTCGAAGAGGGCTCTTAAGCTTGTAGTTGAAATTAATCCATGTAAGTAGAGATACACAAAAGTTGAATGCTATAAGTCTTCTCACATAATAGCTTTTCATAGAGGTCATTCGAACCAGAATGTACTATGCATGATATTGAAATAGATATTTTCCAATCCTTTAAATAGAGTTAATTAAAATCAACCTCAAAGAGGGCTCTTAAGCTTGTAGTTGAAATTAAAATTAACATATATTTTAGTTAACAATTTAAGAGTTTTAATTAATAATAATGGGTAGAACGTGAAATGATTAAAATAAATAAATAAATAAATATTTGTTTTCAAACATTTATTTTTTAAACCTCCATATGTTCTTTTGCATATATAAGTTTGCATATGATTTAAATATTTTTTTTTTCATTTTTTTTTAATAAATAAGGGAAAAAAATTGGATTATTTTTAGCAACAAAGAGAGAAAAAATAGGTAATATTATCTTAAGTCATTAACATATCTGATGACGTGTTTTTGAAGTAAATATTCTAAAATTACCTGATGTGTTTTTGGAGTGAACATTCAAAAATTACCCTGGATGATGTGTTTTCGAGAAAACATTCAAAAATTACACAAAAACATTAATAAATGTTTATTTCTTCTTAAAGTTATTAAGTTTTTGGTAAGAAAATACACATAAACGACCTTAAAAAAGAAATATGTGTATCTTGAAGATGAACAACAAGAAGGGCACTCTGTGCACCTGTGTATCTTGAAGATGAACAACAAGAAGGGCACTCCGTGCACCTGTGTATCTTGAATATGAACAACAAGAAGGGCAGTATGTGCATCTTGTCATTCCTTTGAAGAAATCCGTGAAGCAAATTTTCTGGGAAGTGAGTCATAGGTATTTATTTTTTGCTTATTTTTCCGCAAGTTTAGTACAACAGTGTGATTGTGATTGCAGTACAACTATTGTAAACTAGCAAAAGTCATCATTATGAAATAAGAAGTAAAGGAAGGGAACTAATTAATGTACCATAGGGCAATGATACTAGATCTTAGCCACTTTTCAGGCTAACGTCTATACCACTGCCCAGAACTTCTGTAACTTTCTAGAAACATAAATAAGATGTTGAAAAAACCAACCAAACAAATCTCAAGTAATAACTTGACCTTGACATGCTTGGTCCAAAACAGGAATTTCGTCAAACATATGGTAAACATAGAAGCTACAAGTCATGAATGCGTATCTGAGCATAAGGATTTGAACTTCATCTGAGAATCACCAAAAAGGTCTAATGCCCTCTCAAGATAACTGCAATAACACTTGTTACCCCGTTTATTCATCAACCATTCAATAACTTATAAAATCATAAACAAGAGTCATAACTAGAGCACATCATAAAACCATACTTATAACCAACATATAACCAGAATAAAAACAATAATAATTTACCATAAAAAAACAACATAATAATAACAAATATATGTGTTCATTAATCACATTACGAAAATAACTCATCGTTACATATGAAAAACCAACCCAACCAAAAAAATTCTATATACCACCTAAACATAAATTAAACAAAACATAGAAATTCCACTATACACACTGGTTTTACTACCACAATACCTAAATAAACATTCCATTCTCACGGATGACACCATCGGGCATTGATACTTCGTTCGTATTTCAAATCGAGCTGAATATGGCTCGAGTGTGGCTCGAGAATGTGTGTAGGTAACTTTGCTATTTTTTTTTAATGGTGTGTCAAACACTATATTGAGGGACAAACGTGCATTGGTAATGTTGGTCAAACACTATATTAAAGAGGGATAAACTTCGGTAATACTGGTTATTCGTAACTGTCGTAATTTATTTTATATTTTTTAGTTATTTATGTTTGAAATTTGGGAGAGATTTGTTGGTATCATAAATTTAAATTATAAAATTTATCTATTTTAAGAATTTTAATTTTTTTTAATTAAAGTGGAATTTATTTAAATGATCATTGAATTTATTTAAATTATCAAAAATATATTTTAAATAATAAAAAACCACGATTTTATGAAAAAATATAATTTTGAGAAAACAAATTAAAATGTAAAAAAATAAGGTTGTGGCGCTGTAAAATAAATATAATATAAAAAAAAAAAAAAATTAAAAAAATACAATATTTGTAACATCACGAGAGAGTCGCTGCCGCTGAACCCTGAGGCCCGCACGCAGCGCGTCCTGCAAGCTGCGATCCTGCCCACTCTCGGCCTTTCTAAACCCTGCGGTCTTCTGCATGCAGTGGTTGGGCCGCTTCATGGACCGATCTGCCGGATTCTGACCCTCCCGCTCCTGGGGTTTGAATCTATGGAGGGGTTGGGCTCTCCTCAGGCGGTTCCCCCGCCTCCCCCGCCGAGATCGCCAGCTGAGGCCTTCTCCCAGCTCCTGGCTGGTCTCCCAAAGAAGAAAACAACAGAAGCAGCGAAGTTTGTTAAAAAACTAGATGATATTCCGGTGATCTCTCTTCCTCTAGAAACCCCGATCCAAGTTGCTCTGTCGTTAGCTGAACGGGCTCTCATCGGCCAGTTCACAGGACTATGGCCGTCTCCAAAATCCACCGAGAGCTGGGTCAACAGAAACTGGGCGCCGCTAATCAAAGAAAATGTCACCTCATATTTCCTGGGGAGAGGATTCTTCCTCTTCGAATTCACATCAAAGGAAGACAAGGACCTGATCTTCCAAAACGGCCCCTACTTCATGGGCCCTCAGGGTTTGTATCTGAACAACTGGACCCCGGACTTTGATCCGACAGTTGATGTACCCAAAGCAGTCCCGGTATGGGTCAGACTTCCAAATCTTCCAGTGCACTGTTGGAATTGGGACTCACTGAGACATATTGGAAATGCCTTGGGGAAGTTCATAGACCGAGAAAATAACAAAGATCAATATGATTGTGCCAGGATTTGCGTAGAGGTTGATCTGGAGGTGGGATTACCAGAGGCCATCACAATAAAGGTCGAAAGTTGGACGCATCTACAGAAACTGGATTATGAACAGCTGCCCTTCAAATGTCGGAAATGTCATGTTTATGGACATTTCGCCAGAGATTGCCCGACCAACAATGAGCCTGCGCAAGGGAAGGAGGACGGATGGAACCAAGTCAAGAGATCCAAATCTCACCCTAAGAATCAGAAACCGGGAGGCCCTAACGGTAAAGGGCCTCACCAGACTATTGCTCACCAAATCCCGACCAAGACTACGCCTGAAAACAAGTTTGACCCTCTGAGCTCGCAAACAGAGGGCACCCAGGAGATCAAGCTACAAAAGGAGACAGAAATGACTCAGGAGACCGAGATCCATAAAACAGCTCCTTCAAGAAAAGGTACCCCCTCAGCCTCCCCCAAAGGAGCCATCACTGAAGATCCCAAAGATAAGATTTTAGAAGAGGAGGAAGAAGAACAGGAATCTGAAGAATCAAAAGAGGAAGGGGAAATAGGAGAGTCCCAAACCTCAGTAAGAAGATCTACAAGAGGTTGGAAAATGGACAGAGAAAAAAGGGAGCAGGAGACATACAAAGAAAAACTTCATGGCAGCCAACCAACCTTGGAAAAACTGCTAGCTCCAAAGTCAAAGATGTTGAAAAGCCAGATCCAGGGCTCTAAGGGAGCCCACCAGAAACACAAATAATGAAGATCATCTCCTAGAACTGTAGAGGTATGGGGAGTAAAGCTAAGGAAGAAGCTATCAGAAACTTAATCAGAAGAGAGACCCCAGACATACTTCTTGTCCAGGAGACAAAGCTGGAAGACATAGTCTTCCTCCAAACAAGCAAGAAACTCTGGTACAAAAGTGAATCAAGAGAAATCTCTGCCCGAGGAGCCTCAGGAGGAATTGGCACTTTATGGAACATGAGCAAATTTGTAGTCCTATTTGAGGCTAGAAATACCCACTGGTTGCTGCTGAAAATGCAGAACCTAGACACCAAGGAAATTTTTTGTCTTTTTAATGTTTACTCTCCAGTCAATGTTGGGGAAAAAAAGAACTGTTGGGACTCCATAAGACAACAAGCATATTTGACAAACATGGAGAATATTATTATAGTCGGGGACCTCAATCTCATTCTCCATTCATCCGAAAAAAGGGGAGGCAGCATAGTACGTGATCCAGCAAGGGAATGGGTGGAGGACATTTTGCAGGACTGGGACATGTTGGATATCAAATCCTCTTCCGGTAAGTACTCTTGGTCCAATAAAAGATTAGGCCCTGGTCATATTGCTGCCAGGCTAGATAGATTCTTTATTCAAAGCTCCTTCTTGCTGCTAGGCCTAGAACCAAGAATGCATATTCTTCCTAATAGCATTTCGGACCATAAGCCCATTAAACTAGAGCTTCTAGCTCATCTTGATTTGGGGCCTATCCCATTTCGTTTTAGCCCACTCTGGATTAAGGAGCCAGACTTCATGCAAATTGTCAAGGATTGCTGGAATCAGTCGGTCAAAGGCTCGCCTTTCTATATATGGGAAGAAAAGCTCAGAAGGGTAAAAGGAGCTCTTAAAAGATGGGCTAAAACTCTGTCTAATCTGGCTACAGACAGAAAATCCTTGAAAGCCTCGCTTGACTCCCACCAAAAGAGCATGGAGAAGGACACAATTACTAAGGAGGTGCTAGATCAGGAATCTCATCTGCAGCAGTGCTACCACAAGGCTTGCTTAGCTGAAGAAGAATATTGGAGATTAAAATCCCGCAATCTCTGGCTCAAAGCAGGGGATAGGAACACTGCCTACTTTCACAAACAAGCCCAGGCAAGGAAATGTTTTAACACCATCTCGGAGATCAAAGAGGATAATGACATTCATAAGGATTTTGAGTATATAAAGAAAGCAGCCTTTTTACACTTTCAAAGCTTGTATAGTGAGGACAAGGATCCGAATCAATACTCAGATCTGCTAGATGTTATACCCTCTGTAATATCTCAGCGAACAAAGGAAACTCTTGAGGCCAAAATCACTAAAGAGGAAGTGGAAAAATCCCTCTTTGATATGGACCCGGATAAGGCCCCTGGGCCGGATGGCTTCTCGGCCAGATTTCTCCAAGTTTGCTGGCCGATTATAGAAAAGGATCTGCTCAAAATGGTGCAAAAATCTCAGAACACTCAGAAAATAGGAGGCAGCACAAACTCTGCCTTCTTAGCCCTTATCCCCAAGGAGAAAGGTGCCAACATCTTCAGCAGATTTCGTCCGATCTCCCTATGTAATACTGGATACAAATTAATCACCAAAATAATTGCAAACAGATTGAAGCCCATCCTTCCCAAAATAATCCCTGAGAACCAAGGAGGCTTCATACAAGGAAGGCAGATCGTGGACAACTTCATTCTCGTCCAAGAGGCAATTCACTCAAGTCTTCTCCGAAAAGAGCAAGGTATGGCAATTAAACTTGATTTAGCCAATGCATTTGATCGAGTAAATCATAGTTTTCTTTTAAATGTTATGAGCAAATTTGGGTTTGGAGAAAATTTCATTAAATGGATCCGGGCATGCATCTCGGAGCCATGGATCGCCCCTCTAGTGAATGGAAGAGCCACTGACTTTTTCAAAGCTTCGAGAGGACTTAGACAGGGGTGTCCTCTATCCCCTCTGCTATTTGTCATCCAAGCTTCTGTCCTCAGCTTCCTGTTAAACAAAAAGTTGCAAGATCAAGACATCAATGGATTGTGCATTGCAAGAGGGGTAAAAAACATAAATCATGCCTTGTTTGCGGACGACACACTGTTACTGGGACCTGCCACACTCTCCTCTGCATCAAAATTCAAAGTGGTTTTGGATGACTTCAGTAAGGCCACAGGTAGTGTTGTAAATAAGAGCAAATGCCACATATACAGCTGGAACATTACCCCAAGGGTGTTATCTGATATTTCTAGATGCTTGGGCTTTGCAACCTCTTCCTCCTGGTCTTCTTTTAAATACTTGGGATTACCTGTACACCATAAGAAGCCTACAAGCAAAGACTGGCTCCCACAGTTGGAAAAATTCAAGTCAAAAATACAAGCCTGGGGCTACTCTTGGCTAAATACTACTGGAAAATCAGTTTTAATTAAATCAGTGCTTCACAGTCTCCCTTTATTCCAATTCACTGGACTCCTTGCTTCGACAAACATCATCAAAAAAATGGAAGAATATATTCGGAGGTTCTTCTGAAAGGGAGGAAAACAAAATGAAAAAAAAAAATCCTCTTATCAGCTGGGAAATCATTACCAAGCCTTTGTGGGAGGGTGGCTTAAAGTTTAAAAATCTCTGCCAACAGAATGTGGCAATGGCAGCAAAGATCATATGGAAAATCATTGCACCCAATCCGGGTTGGGCTCAAGTCGCTCTCTGGAAAAAATATTTCAGGGGATCCCGCACCAGATGTTTGGATAATGTCATTCAAAGGCCTAACTCGGCATTCCTGAAGCTGCATGCTAAAGCTGCCCCTTTAATAACAGCGCACTCATACTGGATTCCAGGTAATGGTAAAAAGGTCAGCATTTGGATTGATAGAATCATGAATAAAGATCCGGTTGAAAGCAGAGCCTCCATCAACACGTTGCGTAGCTGGATGGACAGAGAGGGTCTGCGCACGTTGTGGGATATCTCACTTTGGAACAACGATACCTGGGCAGGTTGGAAACGTATCGATGTGCCGGAGCAACTGTCAAATGAATGGGCCACGTTACTGGATTGTTTGCACGGAATGGCGCCCACTCATAGGAGGAAAAGAGATCAGAAAGGATGGGGAACGAGCGTCAGAGGCTACACAGTTTCCCTGGGGTATAACAAACTGAATGAGCGACCATATGTTCCCCCCAATCCAGCTCCATGGCGAGGTGTATGGCGCACTCCTTCACTGCCCAAAATCGATTTCTTTGCCTGGCAGCTCTGTCACACCAAAATATTAACCTATGACATTCTACAGAAGAAAGGTTTCTACGGTCCCTCCATCTGCTCATTGTGTAGTGAGAACGCAGAGTCAACAACTCACTTGTTTCTTGAGTGTAACTTCTCCAAACAGGTATGGACTTCACTTATTCAAAATCCGGACCCAAATTTCAAGCTCCCTGGCACCATGGCAGATCTCTTTTCAAACTGGGCAACCAGTTACCCTGGCCCAGCTCCTAAAAATCAGACCATCAAAACAGCGTGGGCAGTCCTCCCTAAGATCCTAAGCTGGCAGATATGGCTTGAACGCAACATTCAGGAATACAAAGCAGAACCACAAGATTTTGGAAAACAAAATCAAATGCCAAATCAAGGAGCGCTTGGCTGATATAAAAGATGACTCCAACCTGAGTCAACAGGACATCATTTGGGGATCTAGGCCTTCAATTCCATCCAGCAGCCAGAAACACCCCTATCATTAAAGACTGGCAGATAAGGAAGTCGAAAAGTGATTTTCAATGCTGGATCAAAACGCAAGCAAGACATTCCCTCTTTTTTGACGGGGCAGCAAAGGGTAACCCAGGCAAAGCTAGAGCAGGAGGTGTTGTTTTAAATCCAATAGGAGAAAAATTCCATTCCTATGCTTGGGGTCTCGGATATTCTTCCAGCATTCAAGCGGAGGCCTTAGCCCTCCTTCAAGGTCTCAAGAGCCTCAAAGAATTAAACATAAAAGAAGCCAACATTATAGGAGATTCCCAGATCATCATAAACGCAATGGCTACCAAATCCCCAGCTCTGGATCTTAATCTAGCAAGACTGATAACCAGAATCAAAGGCTTGGAAAGCTATTTTCAGGATTTGAGATATTATCATGTGCTGAGAACCCATAATAAAGAGGCGGACATAGAAGCCAACAAAGTTGTCCTCCTCTCTGCTGGAACCAAGATGAAAGACGGAAAAGAAACATGGGAACCCATCCCATAATCTGATCGCTGCCATGTTCTACTGCTGGATACTAAATAAATTTGTCTGCATCTTCAAGTGGGGGAAAATCTCTGAAATTGATTCCATGGACTCTTTAGCAAGAAAGAATTCTGCAAGCTCCAGCTGCATACTTAGTCACTGCAGTGAGCGGAAACAGGGCAAAGAGATTTCCAATGTAATAAGTTTTTCGGCATTCAGGCCAAGTTGAATACAAACAATCCATAACCGTTTCTGTTAATATATATATATATATATATATATATATATATATATAATTTAGTATAATTAATTATTATAGTGTTTAATAATTTATTTAGTTAATTTAACATAATTTCTAAGAAATTGTTTAATTATTTAATATTGATTTTTTTAAATCAAAACTGGTGATACAATTTTGATAGAGATTATGATTTTTTATTGTTTAAAATACATAAATATACTCAATATCTAAGACATTTTTGAAGCACTCTACTAATGCAGATGATACAATTCAAACTTACAATTCCAACAATTATTTATCAAATTTGAACAAATTTAATAAAAAATATATACCAAAAAAAATAAAAAATAAAACCTTTAATAACTACATTATACTAATTTCAAATTTCAATTTTTTCCATATATATGGTATTAATACTAATAAGGTATCAAATATTAGACATACATTAGATTAAAATAATCACATATATTTATTAAAAAAAATTGTTATAGTCAATATAAGCTCAAAAATTAATGTATAGGAAATAATAAGGTCTTCAATAATTAGATACGTATTGGATTTGGACATCCAAATAATATAATACTTCACTCCTTTTATATAATATTAATAATTAATTTGCCTGAAAGAATATAGTCTTTACTACTTAGGTATGCATTAGATTTGGATGACGCATATATTAATCTCTAACCTTAAAAACTTATTATCCCTGTTGCCTATGCAAGTATTAGGCATAAGGTATCAAGTTGATTACCTATTAATTCAGTCAAACGTGCCGATTTTTTTTTTATTTGGCAAAGTGTAACTTTAAAAAATATTTTCTAATTTTGTGAATTATTTTATTCTTATTTATCTATCATCCGATTGGTGGTTCATTTTAACATGTTATTGCCAAATGCCTTGGCAAACCCATAAGAGTGGAGCAAGATGAGTGGACAAGGAGCGTTGAACCATAACATCAATAAATGTATGTTATATTTCATTCAAGCTAGCTTCCTAAGCAAGCATGGCTCCATTTATTGTTTGACTTGCCCACGCTTAACCTAGGAAAGTATAAAGCCTTGCAAATTGTAATCTACATATTTTAATGTGTCACATTTTTTAAGTTTTGGTAAATCATATACAAAATTCATAAATATGTTTGATAGTCTAGTTTCAATAATTAAATAATTTAACTTTTACAAAATAATTTTTAATATAATTCTAATATTATATTTTTTTATTATAAAATTTATTTTTAATAATCATAATGTTATAATAATTTAATAATGATTTTTTCATGAAGAAAAAACTTAATAATAATTATTAATGTAATTGTTTAACTTTTATATACTTTTAATAACTTATTTTACTAATATATTTTTAATATAATATAATATTATTTATTTTATTGTGTTAAATTTCTACTAATAAGAAAAAACATAGTAGCTAATCCCTACCGTTATAGTTTAAATATAGTTAAATAATGCTATATTGGGACAAAGCCATTAACTATTGTGTGAAAACTTGGAGTATTTTACCTAAAGAATATGTCATGTGGTCCACTATACCATTGAGTTTATTGAGTATGATTGAACCCAGGTAGATTGACTATTGTAGTGTGAAATTGACCTTTGGTGTGATAACTAAAAATAAGTTTCTACCCAATGGGATTATATTAAAGAAAAATATTAATATATATAATTCTCAAAATCAATGTCTTAAAAGCTATACATGACGTCTTAGAGAATAGCATAGACTTGTATTGATGTAATGTCATGAGTAATGTTATGTGATTAAGTGAAGTATTGAGTATTGACCGAAGAACGTGTGTTATCTTATTAAATATGACAAAAATTGAACAATGAACATGTGTCGTACTTTGTGGCCTGGCGTCTTAGAGAATAGCATAGACTTGTATTGATGTAATGTCATGAGTATTGTTATGTGATTAAGTGAAATATTGAGTATTGACCGAAGAACGCATGTTATCTTATTAAATATGACAAAAATTGAACATTGAGCATGTGTCGTACTTTGTGGCCCCATGGAATTACCATTAAATGATAAATTTATGTAAAATGTAATTTGGAAGTATATTTATATTGTGACATATAGACAATGTAGTAATTATACTAGCTTTTTTAATAATTTATATAATATTATAATTTACTAATATAATATTATTTAGGGATAGGTGGTTCTTTTTAAAGGTTATAAGTTTAAATTTAAAGAGGTGAAATATATAGTTAATGAACTAGATTTTTTATTTTACAAATAAAGAAAATTAATAAATCATTAACTTGTTGACGTTAAGATTTTACTACTATTATTATTATACAAAAATTAATTTAATAATAATAAATAGGAATGATCAATCAAATTAAAGTATATTGAGCCCAAAAGGAAGTATCCAATTTACAATGTTTAAAAATAAATGAAAAGACTATTTTAATTTTATTTTAATATAATTGTTAAATTTAAAAGTTAGATTATAAATAAATAATGAAAATTAAATGTCACAAATAACCTTTACCTTTTCCAATTAAATAACTTATTATTTAATGTCATCTATAAAAGTTTAATTAATTGTAAATATGACAAAGTTAAATAAATTAATTAATTAACTATAAATATGACAAGGTTAAATTAAAAAAATGGCTTTAAAAACTAAATAAATAAAAATTTTAAAAGTAATTGATAACATTGATAAAAATTTAAATAATTTATTATTAAATATAATAATGGATAATATTTATTTTATTAAAAAATAAAAAAATAAAAATATTTAATTTTTTCTTTAAAACATGCATGTTTATGATAAATATTTTTACCATTAAAAAATATGAATAGCTTTTCACAAAAATTTTATTAATTAAAACAAAAAAATTAAATTGTAAAAGGAAGATGTATGTCCACAATCATTTAAATTACATGAAAACCAGTTAATGGCTACTTTAACTCATTATTAAATATTATCCATAAAATTTTAATTAACTCATTATGCAAATATCCATATTTATAATTTATAAAATAATAAATTATTAATTTTTTATATAATTAAATATAATTATTTTGTAAATTTTAATTTTTAATTTAAACATAAATATTTAATTGATACTTGGGTAGAAATAATATAATATAAAATTAAATAAATCTGAATTTCAAAAAAAATTAAAGAAATTATGATACAAATATTAATTATATATAAATATGAGTGATTAAAAAACTAACGTTGAGTTTAAATATTGTATTTGTTTACCATTAGAAAAAACACAATAACTAATCAATAATTTGACCTTTCTCTAAATGTGAGTTGCCATAAATTTTTAATTAGTTCACATGAGTAATTGATTAAATGAGTAATACTACCAACTCTAGTGGCATCTATAACGCTTTCATCATCAATATGAAACATATAAGTACCTGCACTAAGGAATTATAAATAAAATGCTTTATATTATCTACAATTATTCATCTGACAATCTCGCCTGTGTATTCAATGGCCATGTCCCCAGCTTTATGCGCTAGTTTTGCAAAAATGCTAAATCCATGAATTCCTGACTTTCCAAATGCTAGCCTTTTTCTGAAAGTAGCTTGCATGTGTTCATATTTATCTGACATAAAACTTCAGGAACCATTTGCTTGAGGCATACTTGAATACAGATGTGAAGAAGCTAATACAGGTGTGGAGAATGCAAACATTCAGTTAAAAATCCACGAGTGTCACATTCATATTGAAAGTCATGTCGGAAGAAAAGAGGATCCATAGCAGTCTTGTTGAGGCCGAAATCGTTCCACCATTGTTGAAGCCATTCACATTGCCGTTGTCTTTGTGTGGTCCTTGTGGCCCCAAATTTTACTCTTGTGTAGTGAGTTTCATTTTTTCCATCTACATTCATGATGTCCCACCACAACTTTTTGTAGTCTGAAAAGTTGTAAATGGTATCCGGGAAGATAATGCTTGGATTACCCTATGGCCACATTTCTGGCATGTCGTACCATCTCGGCCATCTAGTCCGATTTATGGAAAGATATTTGTTGAAGATTCTCCTCTGGTTGCTTCCTTCTGTCTAGATCATAGTGATATCTCTAAAATTTTGGCTTAGGGATTCTTCAGCCAAATGTGCGGCCATCATACTCCTCTGATACACCATGTCGTGTATCCATTTGCTACCTTTGGGGTAGACTTTCCTTTCAGGTATTAAGTGTTGAATATCTGAATGAGGTTGCAAATTTGCATCAAGCACTTTTGTGTTTCTTAGCTACCATGTTGGTTTCCATTTGGAACAGTATTCTTCCCAGTTCTGTGTTTCAGAAATACTTCTCAGAGTCTCTGTATGTTGGGAAGGGTCCCATTCTGTTACTATCACCATGGCAGTGTCTTTCTGATTTAAATATTCTTTGCTTAGGAAGTCAAGCAGACAATTCTTTTCGCCTTTGATGTGTTCGACTTCAAAGTCGAAATTTGAAAATAGAGCCTGCCACCTTGCGAACTTAGCTTCTCCTGCTTTCTTTATAGCTTTACTAAGGACTTTTTTTAGTGCAGAGGCATCTGTTCTTAAGAGAAACTTTTTGTGTATCAGGTGGATATCAAATTTATCAATGTAGTTCCATGTTGCTTTGACCTCTTTTTCTATAGTAGAATAGGTTTTTTTTCTGGTGGGCTCCAAGTCCCTGAGACAAAATGAACTATTTGTTCTTCTGCTTATTTGTTTTGCTTCACAATTCCTCCCCACCCTTCATTGTTGGCATTTGTTTCAACAATTTTGAAAGAATCTTCATCAGCGATATGAAGAATAGGAAGAGCTTTTACCTTCATTTTACTTCTTCTGACAGCTTCAGTGTGGACCTGAGACCAAGGTTCTAGATGTTTTTGCAGTCTTCTGTTGAGTAATGATCATCTTTGGCGCAATCTTTGTAAAAGTTGCTTACATAGTTTAAACTTCCCAAGAATCTCTGTAATTGAGTTTTATCGGTAACTGATGTGCACACTTGAAAAGAATGAACTCACCGTTGTATGTACCAAGTAATATACTTACAGCTCAGCATAAAAGTTTAAAAATTTTAAATAGATAACACGGATCCTCAGGCAAGAATCAATAATATGTTTAATTTGATAGCTAATCAAATTAAATAAAAATTAATTTAATTATTTTTAAAAATTAATAAATTTAAGTTTTTAAAATTAAACTATAGAAATATTGTATTAGATTTTTTATCAATGTCCAATTAATATGGTTTGACCAAAAATCTAATGTAATATCCACCACAACATCTAGATTTGCAAACCCAAACATAATTTTTTGAACTAATTAGTTTGGGTGAAGGATTTGAAAGTATATTTCTCAAGGCCATTTTCCCTATAAGGGAGCTCTTGTAAAATCTAAAGATTGCTTTAAATGATGAACTAATGTAGAAGACCAGAAACAATTATGCATTGCATCTGATTTCTTTTCTCATTTCATGTTGCATGCAAGAGTTAATAATTCCAACAAATAACTAGATCTTATCAGTTTTCTTAGGTAGTTCGTTTTAGGATAATTTAACATCCTCTAATATCCATTTCCTAATCGGGGCAAATGCCCTTACAATTTCTTTCTAGACTATTGAATCCCTTCCATTACCTTTTAATTCCTTTTCAAATCTCTCTTCTATTGATATTAGGGTGATGTACTTTTCCATCATTAATTTGTCTTATAATGAGAAAAATTGTGTATTCAAATGTTCTAATGCAAAACTTCTTTGTCCTATAATGAGAAAAATTATGTATTCAAATGTTTTGCATGAGAAAAATTGTGTATTCAAATGTTCTAATGCAAAACTTCTTTGTCCTATAATGAGAAAAATTATATATTCAAATGTTTTAATGCAAAACAGAAATTTTGTCTCAATGGGAGGTTTCCTAATTAATAACTAGAAATTTTGTCTCAATGGGAGGTTTCCTAATTAATAACCCTGTGAAAATTTTCATCCTTTAGGGTTACTATGAAATATAAACAAAATACCTAATAGAAAAGGTGAACTAGTAACATGGTAGTTGTAATTAATTTGGAAAAATGGATTATTGTTATGGCAATGTGGAAATTCACCCTCAACCACTTAAAAGGGTTGCTATGAAATATAAACAAAATAGCTAATAGAAAAGGTGAACTAGTAACATGGTAGTTGTAATTAATTTGGAAAACTAGTAACATGGTAGTTGTAATTAATTTGGAAAAATGGATTATTGTTATGACGATGTGGAAATTCACCCTCACCCACTTAAATTCATAAATATAAGCTCTCTAACAACTTTCCACATGGTTATAGTTTTGGATCTATGGAATATTGGCAGCATATTTTATTAAATTTTGATTGGTTTGATTGTTATTATTCACCCCATTTTGATTCTTGGCTTGCGAGATTCTGGATTCTCCTTGAATAAATTGTTAACATGAACCATTAAAATTGCAACATAGTATAAATACAATGAAAATATCAATATGCTGAAAACAATTCCTTGGATTCAATATCTATGTATCATATAGAATGTTATAAGAAAGATAGTGTTCACCCCTTGTAATCTTTTCAAGGCAACTTCGAAATATGGGAAATTGTAATAAATCACTTGTATTATTGTGTTTAGCTTTGCCAAATCTTCATAAATGTACGTTAGAGGCTTGGAATTTGTGGTCTTAGTAAAATTTTGAAAGAGAAATTTGAATATACGAGTTATTTTTAATGCGATTTTTTGAAAGTTTTTTTGGTAATTTTTTTCAATTTAATTTCTTTAAAATTTGAATCACAAATTTAATGGATAACCCTGCACAATCCAAGTGTCTTAAGGGTTTTTCAAGGTGTTGAATCTATATATACAGTCAAAACATAAATTTAAATAACACAAATCAAAATTTCACCTCAAAATTTTCCACTAGATTCCGACACCGAAAAATCTAAAAAATCACACTAAAAATAACTCCCTTAAATGTATAAACTAGAAAAACCAGCGATATCTACTCTTCAACTTTTAGAATAATATCCCACAAGTAAATACAAAATATGTAATTCTTCTTCGGGTGAGTCATAATTCAACAAATGTAATTCTTCTTCATGTTAGTCATAATTCAACAAAATGCTATGAAGCTTAGTGGAAAACATCTTGAGTCTATATTTTAGACATGATCATTAAAATGACTAATATAAGATTATGGATATGCAAAAAGATAATTAAAATAAAGGGGAAAAAAATATGATTTTATGACTCACCTATGTTACGAAACACTAATTACGCAACAAATCTACGATGATCCACATTAGCATCATTGGTTCCTTATAAGTCGTGGATATAGAAAAACCAAAACTATGAGTTAGTGATATGCGCACAATTCGACATGCAAGGATCTGGTAGTTTGACGCACTTAGTAGTCATTACATAAATTTATGAGAAATTATTGTAAAATTAGTTTTAGTCTTAGTCTTAGTATTTTGTTGAGTTTTATATAATATTAACACAGTTATATTAATAAATGTGGTTGATATATGTTAATTTATCTTTATTTTCATACGTCGATTAATATATAAAAGGTGGAAAATGATGTGGTTATGTTAGTTGACAACCAATTTGCATGGGGAGGATTAGTGAACCATGATTGACTATGGTTCATTATAGATAAATATGTTTATGGTTAAGGAGAATATTTATATGATTAAAAAATTATTTAAATAAATGAGAGTTGGGATAGTATAATCATTCCATTGTTTTTTGGATTTTTCTTCTGGAGAGATAATGTCGTCATATTTGATGCGTAAATGACCATTATAGCTTGGACTATATTCATATTTTATTAAAATAAACAAATGGTCAATATCCCAGTATAATTTTGACACCAAAGTTTATTTAGATTTGTTTTCTATTGACATATAATATTGACACTAAAAAGTTTTTAATATTTTATTCGATTAACCCATGTCAAATTGTTTATATATATATATATATATATATATATATATATATAGCAAATAAATCATTACATTGCTTTATATTAGAATAAAAAACCAATCCTCTTGAAATTTAGTATACTATATATAAAAGAAAATCTTAAACACTTCTTTTTGCCATTCGAAATATTTAGTTTAATATTCATTTTTTTCAAAACTTTAATAAAATTTATAAAATTTATTTAGAAATTTCAAAACTAATTAAAATTTAAGCCTTTTTGACTAAAAACAGAAACAATATAACTTGCTTTTAGCATATATAATAAGATGTAAAATTTATTGATAAATGTTATATATATATATATATATATGGTAAAATCATGATATAGATATAGTTGGGGGGAGCGGGGGGATGAGATCGCCGGAGGCCCTAGGGTTCGAACAGGGAAAAAGTAGGTTGACGAGGACACGATGGTACGGGATGGGGCAGCTGGCTGTTCCACCGAGGCAGAGGACGTTTAAGCCAGGTTAGGAGGGGACAGCTGGGTATTCATGCAGAAGGTTTTCTCGGAACGGGCTCGCATTACCTCTCACCGGGCTAGTTTGTTGGTAAAACCATTTTGGAGCTCTTGCGGTTGACGTTCCCAGGCGGTTTTAGGAAGAGTAGCAGGTAACGGACCGTTAGCGGTGGCAGTTTACTCGTTTTTATTGCAGATTATTACCATGGTGAAACCTAGAGAGGCAGTTGACCTAGACCCTGCACCGAAAGATATCCTGTCGGTTTGGGGAAAGGAGGTTAATGCCCAGAATATTGTCAAGTTTTTCGGGTCAGCTGGCAGTCATGCACCCGCGGATTTCGCTGTGGAAGGTTCGTGGAGTAACAGAGCGGCAAAAGGTCTGTTGGAGGAAAGCTTGGAGCTGGCTGGACTGCACAACAAAGGAGGAAGGGGCGCCAAAGTTTCAGGCCTTCTGGAGAAGGACTACCAGCTGACTGAAAAACCCTTCGGCACCCATGTAAGTAAGGACAAATCTCCCTCTAATGCGTTTTTTCTATCTGGAGGGCTTGAGGATATCATAAATTTCAAAGCAAACCAGGGAGTCTGGAGGTCTGTGGGTGGAGGTTTAAAGCCGGAAAGTGTAGTGACGGAAGGGGGCGGCCAGCCGGCTGTTACCAGACATTTTATAACAAAAGGGTCACCCAAGCCCAGCTTGGGAGCTGGAGGGAGTAATACAGGTCCCGGCGAGCCTTCGAAGTTAGGGAAGGAAGGACAAAATCTAGTTATTGGCTGGGAGGAAGAGGCTTTAGGGTTTGGCACAGGCAGAAAGGAAGGTTTCGAAGGCGGACTCCATGCAACTATCTCAGATAAGGACGGAAAAACCCTAGCAGATAGTGAGCCTGGAACTCAGGTGGTTTTGGACAAGGCGGACCCAAAATCTCAAGCCAGGGAGGAAGATTCCGGACAAGAGAGGGCTGGGGGAAAACGGAAAAAGGCGAAACCACTAAAGAAGAAAAAGATCGAAGGAAATTTGGTTCTAGGCATGGATGTTCAGGTCGAGGATGCGCTAGAGGTGGCGGAATGTACTCTAGTGGGTAGAGCTAGAGGAAGGGTTTTCTCTGGTAAATTCTTGAACCAGTGGGCGGAGCAACAGTGGAAGGAGGCCCCGGTAAAAAACTTTAAGATTGCAGCGCTTGTGAAGGGTTGGTTTATGGTGAGATTTGAAAACAAGGAAGCGGCGGATTGGGTTGCAGGGAGAAATTGGGCTTTCGGGAATCGTCCAGTCATGTTCAAAAGGTGGTCGCCTTTATTTGATGCGAACAGGGAGAAGGTAGATGAGTTTCCGGTTTGGGTCAGGGCACCCGGCCTTCCTCCCTTCCTGTGGGTAGAATCTATCTTCAGATCAATAGGGAACCTACTGGGCACCTTCCTGGAAGCAGACATGTCTTTCCTTCACACCCACGAAAGAGCCATGGCCAGGATCTTGGTCCGATTAAATCCAAAAGAAGGGCTTGCGGAATCCATAAATCTACAGTATAAAGAATATGTGTTTGAGCAACCGTTGGATTATGAACATCTTCCTTTTAGATGTCACAGGTGCCATGAATATGGGCATCTGGCAAGGGACTGTCCGCTGGGTAACCGCAGAAGGAGGACTCAGAAAAAAGGTGAGCAGCGGGGGAAGAAATCGAGGAAAGACAAGGATATTACAACTGAGGATCATCCAGAGGAGAATATTACGGAAGCGGTCCAAACCCAGAAAGAAGCCCTTGATAGCCAGGCCGGAGAGGAACCGCCAGAAGAAAAAGAGGTCCAGCGCAGCCCGGAGAAGTTAATCAACGAGACTACAAATGAGGCTGTAGACATCCCTGTAGAAGACCCAAACGGTATGCAACTAGACTCAAGTAATACATCTTTATTTTCAGAACCTAAAGATGCTTGCTTGAAATCTGGCTCTCCTCTAAAAAATTGTTGCAATGATGATCTTTTAAACATTGAAAACCTCACTGCTGCTATCCCATCCATTGACCTGAACTGTGAAGATGATTCCCTTAGTAGGATGGTTCCTGTTTTTTCTACACCGGTGTGCCATTATAACCTAAGATCTCTCGACAAAAAACATGTCAAAAAGCTCGAAATCCCTGATCCGGTTGGTGGGCTAGGCCCAACCTCGTCTCAGGCCTTCAAAAGGAAGGCCAGAGGCAGAAAATCAAACTTGTCAAAAGCTCAGGTTAAAGCGAAGTTTGATGTGGCTGACGGAAAACAAATGTCTATCCCTGGGGCGCTTAGAGCAGCAAATCCCCTTGAAAATGTTTTAAAATGATCTTCCTATCTTGGAATTGTAGGGGTTTAGCCAGTAAACCCAAAAAACTGGCCCTGAAGGAGTTAGTTTCGCGATACAATCCGGATATCATCTTTCTCCAAGAGACCCTAGGCAGAAGCTTTGAGGTGGAATCTTCCCTTAGGATCTCTCTCCCTGGATGGGTTTTCTTTGCTATAGATGTTGTGGGACATTCGGGCGGCCTGGCAATTGGGGTCAGGGAAGGAAGGATGCAGATTATCAATCATTGGGGAATGGCTCATGTGCTAGGTATGGAGATCCATTCTCCTGAGTTTGGATTTCCCCTTTTGATCATAAATATCTATGGGCCATGCCAGGGAAGGGAATCCTTTTGGAATGACCTTTTGTCAAAATCTCTGCTGAAAGACAGAAGTTTGATTATAGGAGGAGATTTAAATTTTTCACTGGGGAGTGCGGAAGCTTGGGGTCCCTCAGCCAGAGAAGATCCACTCTCGGATTTCTTTACAAATGCTCTCCTCTCTCATAACCTGATAGATGTAAATCTAATCAAAGTAAAACCTACCTGGAGGAATAGAAGAGCAGGGGAGGAGAGAGTGGCAAAGAGATTGGACCGTTTCCTCTTATGCGAAGACCTGGCATCCAGAATCCCAATGTTCAGGCAATGGGTGGGCGAGGGGGGGAACTCAGATCACTTTCCCATCCTAATGGAATTATCAAAACCCCCCATTAAGCCAGCGGCCCCTTTCAAATTCAATGCTTCCTGGTTGCAAGAGGAATCTTTCAATAAGCTTTTCAGGGACACTTGGAGACATCCGGGCAGAACTTCTTTGGAGAACAAAGGGGCCCTTTTTATGGAAAACTTAAAAAGACTCAAAAAAGCTACCATGGAATGGGCAAAAGAAAGAAAACAAAAGCAGAATGAGGAACTCTCCAAAATTGATGCTGAATTGCGGGCTTTGGAGGAACCTGAGGCAGATGGGTATGCTACTCAGGAGTCAAAAGAAAAAATTCTGATGCTTGAAAAGCGCAGAGGCAAGCTCTTACTAGACAGAGAGGAGGAATGGAGGCTAAAGAGCAGGGCGATCTGGTTAAGAGCTGGGGACGAAAATACGAAATTTTTCCATAATTATGCAAAAGGGCGGAAAAATGCAAACACAATATGGAAGCTAAAGGATCTTGAGGGTAGAGAAGCCACCTCTTTTGAGTCTCTATCAAATATGGGAAGGACTCACTTTCAGAATCTGTTTACTGAACAAGGAGGGATAACATTAGCAGAAGTAATCAGAACAGCTCAATGTTTCCCCCGTTTTGTGGAGGAGGAGGAAGCAGAAGACTTAATCAGAGAAGTGACAAAGGAGGAAGTGGAAAGCATTGTAAAATCAATGGCAAAAGATAAAAGCCCGGGCCCGGACGGGTGGACTATTGAACTTTTCCACCATTTTTTTGAATCGATTGGAGCAGAACTAACTGAGGTGGTGGAAGAGTCGAGGAGGAAAGGCGAGATATATTCTCCTTTTAATGCAACTTTTATAGCTCTTATCCCAAAAAAGGAGGATCCGGATTCCTTTGAAGATTTCAGGCCTATTTCTCTGTGCAACTGTGTTTATAAAATCATTGCAAAACTTATAGCTGTCCGCCTAAAACCGATCCTGTCCAAATGCATTTCAAGTGAACAGTTTGGGTTCCTAGACGGTCGACAAATCCATGAAGCCATAGGAGTGGCACAGGAGACAATTCACAGCATTAGACAATCAAACAAGAAAGGGGCTGTGATTAAAATTGATCTGTCAAAAGCATATGACAGGATCAGCTGGACATATCTCAGGATGTTGTTGACCCATCTGGGGTTCAATCTGGAGTTTATAAATTGGATTATGGGATGTGTAACCAGTGTAAGTTTTGCAGTCTTAATTAATGGGGCTTCATCACAATTTTTCAAAGGTCAAAGGGGACTGAGACAGGGATGTCCTCTATCGCCATTGCTTTTCCTTCTAGCGGCAGAGGGTCTAAGTAGACTGATCTTGGAAGCCAGAAGAACAGGTTTGGTAAAAGGTTTGGAAGTTGCTGTAAATATGTTCATTACTCACCTCCTTTTTGTAGATGATATTTTATTATTTACAAATGGGAGCTTGAATGAAATTAAAGAACTAAAAAACATTCTTGATCTGTTCATGAAAGCCACAGGGATGCAAATAAACCTCAGAAAGTCTCAGTTAATAATGGAAGGTTTCAATAGACACGAAAGGATCCAGATCTCATCTATCCTGCCCTTTGAGGTCTATAATATGGAGAATCCGTTCAAGTACTTGGGTTTCTGGCTGAAGCCAAATGCATACAAAAAGCAGGACTGGAACTGGCTGGTGGCCAAAATAGAAGCAAAAATCACTCATTGGAGTTTCAAGTGGCTATCTAGAGCTGGCAGACTGACCCTAGTAAACTCTGTGTTGCAAGCCATGCCAGTGTTCTGGGCAGCCCTGACTTGGATTCCAAAAGGGATTCTTCACAAGATAAAAAAGATCTGCAGCAGATTCCTATGGTCAGGATCAAAGGAGGACTCTGTTCTTCCCTGGGTTGCTTGGGAGAAAATTGCAAAGCCAAAAGATTGGGGAGGATGGGGAATAAAAAATCTTTATGATTTTAGTGTTTCCTTGGCAGCCAAGTCCGGATGGAGGATCATCAATTCTGAGAATTTGTGGACAAGAGTGGTGAAGCGAAAGTATATAGATCTTGTTCCTCTAGAAGAATGGATTCGTAACCCAAATAAGAAAGGAAGGAATGTTTCAGTGGTATGGAAAGCTACTACTGAGGCATTTAAAATCATAGAACAAGGATTGGCATGGCAGGTAGGAAACGGAGAAAATTTGAGGATAGGTAGGGACCCTTGGGTGGGCTGCAATGAATTGTTCGCTTTGTCCCCAGGACTGATCAGACACTTGGAATCAAAGGGCATCATATATTTGAATCAGATTGAGAAAATAGGTCAGTCCACTATATGGGGGCAAGCATGGAAATCTGGAGAAGAATTAGAGCTTAGACCTCTTTGGTGGAATGAGTGGCAGGTTTTCATTCAGGAACTTACCAGATCCAATGTAAGATTAAAGGATAGACCAGACCTTCTGGTATGGGCTCATGCAGACTCAGGAGCCTACTCCCCTAAGGCCGGTTATAAGTTCTTAATGACGAAAAAAGGATGGGATGAACCAGAATGGTGGTCAAAACCTCTGTTGAAATTAAAATGCCCAAAAAAAGCTAGACTGTTCTTTTGGTGTGTGTTAAAAAAGAAAATTCCAACATGGGATATCCTCCAATCTAGATATAAGCAAGGGCCTGGAAGATGCCCTTTATGTATAGCTGACTCTGAGACCATCACTCATCTTTTTTTGGTCTGTCCATTCGTAAAAAAGGTATGGGAAGAGGTGCAAAAGTTATTAAAGAAACAGTTAAGCTGGGAAGGGGAAAATTTATCTGTAGCATGGGAAAATTGGTGGAGACTTAGCTCAGAAGGGAATATGAGGAATCTTCCTCCCATCATCTATTGGGGGGTTTGGATAGCAAGAAACAGATGCATTTTTACTGACAGATCTACCTCAGCTGAATCTATTGCAATTCAAAGCACAGCTATACTGTCCAGCATCCCTGAACCAGAGGAGTCAAGAAAATCAACTCAGAGCAGGGAAGAACAAATCAGAGTTGGGATCCCTTGGGCCTACTTTGATGGGGCTTCTCAGAATAACGCAGCTGGGGCAGGGATAATCATCCATTTAAATAATTCACACTCTTTAAAAGCTTCAGTGGGCCTTGGAACCGGATCAAACAATTTTGCTGAACTTTCTGCATTAAAATATCTTCTATGTTGGCTTATCCACAGAAACATCTTCACAGTTCAGATCTTTGGGGATTCTTTGAATGTTGTGAAATGGGTTAATGGAAAAAGTAGATGTCAGAATTACTTGTTGAGGCCTCTATTAGAAGAAATCCTGAATTTAAAACTCTCTTTTAATGTGTTTTCAATTGAACATATCTACAGGGACCGAAATGAAGCAGCGGACAGGCTTTCTAAAGATGGTCTGCAGCAAGCTATGGGCAGTTGGATATTAACTGAGCAAGTCCATGATCAGATCCATGTGTCAGATCATCCTCCTTATGCTTAATTTTCAAAATTATCTGTTGTTTAGAGTTTTTTTTGGTACTTTCATATATTATATAGCTGTTGTAAAAAACGATGATACAGACTTTGTTACTGGACATGTTAAATTTTTGTTGTCACTGCGTTTATCCAGGATATCTTGTTTTCCTTTTAGTGGGTTGTTTTCCTCTATGAGGAGACCCACGAATCGAAACTCGACCTGTGATATCGCGTCTCTGCTGGTCTTTTAAAGGACTGTTTTTAGCGATCTGCCGGAATGGGTGAATGTACTGTTCAGACTCAGGAGAACAGAGTCTTGTTTTTTCTCAGTTTTGTACAGAGGAGACAGTTTACTTCTCTGGGGCTGCTGTGGTGTTCGTCTCTACAGCAAACTGAATGCTATGCATCTGCTTGTAACTTTTTATTTATCTTATATAAAAAGTTCGTTTTTTTCTTTGGAAAAATATATATATATATCTATATATATATATATATATATATATATATATATATCTATATATATTCATATAAAAAAAGTTATATAACAAATAAATGTACTGATTTATTTGCTACATAAATTTATATATATATAAATTTATATATATATATATATATATATGTATATGTATATGTATATATATATGTATATGTATATATATATGTATATGTATATATATATATATATATATATATATATATATATATATATATGTATATATATATATATGTATATACATATATATGTATATACATATATATATATATATACATATATATATATATACATATATATATATATACATATATATATATATATATATATATATATATATATATATATATATGTATGTATGTATATATATATAGATATATATAGAATAAAAAGCCAATTCTCTTGAAATTTAGTATACTATATATAAAATAAAATCTTAAACGCTTTCTTAAAACAATACACACCCTTTCCTACAATTGCGCTTAGCTTGTCTAGCTTTAATCATCTTCACTGATGAATGATTCTTCTTTCTCCATCATCATTCAGGCACTCAATGGCCTTTTCATAGCAATCTACCTTGGTCCTGTGAGTAAACATATTGATCAGGTGCTCAGTATTTAGCTCAAAATTCAAAGTTATCAGATTGGCTCGAAAACTATACGGTTGCGTCCGTCTCATCAAGATGATTGCAACGCAATTCGTTTCATAGAAAACGAAGTCTGGATGAAGAAGAAAATGCATGTTGTTTGTTTTCCTAAATAACTAAAAAAATTGTAGAATGAGACAAAATGATGACATGGTATTCCAATCAGCAAGGGGAATCTTCTTCAGTTTTCACCCAATGGAGCTGTGACAAGTGTCACCTCCGGATTCGCCAGTGTGGTTGTGTGAAAGGGAAATTGCCTAACTGGCTCCAAGTGGAATTCGAATTTATTTTTATTTAAATATTATTATATATTATATATATAGTTATTATTTATGTTATGTATATATATATATATATATATATAGATAATCCACATTCAAATTAAACCAAAGTCTTTGTGGCATATATGTTATATATTTCAAATGGGATATTAAACATTAAATGACGCATTAAACCAAAGTTTCAAACTTGGGATTGCCATATATATTAATATGGCAAAACAATGTGATCGAGGAAGGCGGGTATGAACACGTGACCTCTCCCTCCTAATTCCCATGTATTACCAACAAACCACAGACAACGTGTTTGAGAGGAGGGTCGCAACACAGTCATTTATGCCATAGTTTGATGCTGACAGTGGGGGTGGTGGGAGCTAGCTCTG
Organism: Pinus tabuliformis; assembly: GCA_031772625.1. Taxonomy (NCBI): domain Eukaryota; kingdom Viridiplantae; phylum Streptophyta; class Pinopsida; order Pinales; family Pinaceae; genus Pinus; species Pinus tabuliformis. The sequence goes on from CM062816.1 coordinate 769,520,522, forward strand.
CGGGCCAGCCCCCACCCCATGTGACCTCAACCACACATTCAAGGGCCAGCCAGCGGAAGCGCTTAGCGCTAATCTCGTTTATTTTAAACTAAATCCGTTTAAAACATTAATTAAGCATGCTTAAAATTCAGATTAAGTTGGCAGCAGATTTGGCAGTGCGCCAAATTAGGTGGAAACTGCCAGTTTTGGCAGACTTAACTGGAGTCTCTCCAGATTTAGTGGAGGTTTCCTAGGAAAAATTGAATGAAGCATAACTTGCTCAGTTTTCGACCAAATTGAGATAAAAAAGAAGTGTTCTTAGCTAATTTGGACCTTCTGAACATATTGGTGCAGGTATCAAGAGTCATAGAGCTTTGTAAATGTAGAAATTCCCACTTTAGATCAACATATTATGTAATGTACTAAATCAAATACAAGATCTACTTCTACAACAAACTTTGTGAAAGCTTAATCGAATATGAGCAAGATCAAATAGAACACATTCACTGAGAATGATAAATCAATCACACATGAACACAGAAGAATAACCCGGGGAAAGCCTCAGCCTAAAACCCCAATCTCTATATATCATACAAGTGGAAATATGTTTAGATTACAAAAAGAATCAGCTCAGAAGTTATCCTGCTCTCCCTGCAATCCAACTGCTGCTCATAGACAATCAAAGGCTTCTCACAAACCTTCTCCTCTGCTCTCCAAGCCTCCTATTTCCTTGCATAGTTTCTCCTGGGGTCTAATGCTACCACCTGTGTGAATTTACCTCTCACACAACACATTAAACTCAAAAGTAATTGCGCAGTCCTGAAGGAGATAATTCCTTCTGCATGGATGAGTTTCCTATATAGGAAAAATCCTCCAACTGATAGTACATTGTCCCTTCCTCTGATCTCAACTGGGTCTCTGACTGAACTGACATGCATGAGTTATTTATGAGAGAATATTCAGTTATTTGAAGTGCAACAGTTACATGCATGCATGCATTGATCCGGATTTAAGCAGGAACGCAACAAATTACAGAGATAACCATAAACACAGAGATGCAACGGAAATAATACTTCACTTCATTAATGTAAAATACTGAAATATGTTTACAAACAAAAATGGAAATAAACTAGCTAAGGTGATGGTAGCTTATCTCTGAGAAGAGATGTGGCAGCTACATGCCTCTAAACTACCTTACAATGAGGCTCAAGGGCCTTTTTTATTATTGAAAAATAAGAGCAAACCCTAAACAACCAAAACCCTAACCTGAGGAGATGTAACACCAAGAGTTTATGGGCCCCGTTGGGGTGAGTTGGACAGCCAACTTCCCAGGGTCGTGACTTGGTCATATTATCTCCATTTGACGTGCATGATAACCTATTGGAAAGATCTCTCCGAGGACTATGACAGAAAAGATGATTTTAGACAAAAGATCGTTGGCAGTAGATTTCCAAAAAAACGTCGTTTAGGGCCTCAAAACGGCTCCGGAAGTTTAGGACCCAAAAAACTACTAAAATTAGTAAATTGTGCTACAATTAAGGAAATTGAAAAATTGAAAGAAGCAATGGTGGGGGTCCAAATGGAATTGGCGGGTGGCCACCAATATCCACCTGGATCATTCCTCCCCCCTTAGGAAGCAATGGTCCCCATTGCGTTGAGTTCCTCCATGAGATGAGGAAACTTCTGTTGAACTTGGTCCCTGGTGAGCCACTTTCCCTAGTGAAGGAGTTGGCCTGCTTTGACAACTTGATACAATTGGATATTCTACTGGCGAGTGTGCTTGATCTGTGTGTCCATGATCCGATCAGTTGCAGCTTGTTCCATGCAATCTGGATTCAACTCTGTGGGTGTGAGTTGTTCTACAATGTCGGATGTGTCTAGTAATGGTGGAAAGCATGGTCGAAGGCGGTCCACAATGAACACTGGGTGCAGGCCAAGGAATGGGGGAATGTTGAGTTCAAATGCACTGTCTCCCACGGCCTTGGTAATGGTGTAAGGACCATATCGGAGTGGTCTAAGTTTCCGATAGGCTCCGGTAAGGCATTCCTTTTGCAAATGCAACCAGACTTTGTCACCCACCTGAAACTTGTGTGGCACCCGATGTTGATCATGTCGCTGCTTGTACTTGGCATTTGCTTTCTCCAGAATGTCATGGACCTACTGGCGAATATGTTGGATGTGCTCGATGAAGTTGTTTGCCTTATCTGTTTTAGACTGGACATGAGTCGAATCTACATGAGTAGCTACAATGGCATGGCCACATCAATGGGATAGGCTGGAATCCCAAGCCCACCTGAAAAGGGTTGTGGACAGTCGAGCTGTGGAGAGCCTAGTTGTAGCTGTGCTGAACATAGGGGAGGCTCTCGTCCCATGTGCATGGATGCTTTGAGTTGTACATGCGCATAATGTGTACGATCATCCTGTTGACAACCTATGTCTGGCCATCAGTTTGAGGATGGAAGGATGTGGACTTAGTGAGTTTGGTGTCCAGCATTGACCAAAGACTGGACCAAAATGTACTGAGGAACCTGTTGTCTCAATCTGAGATGATAGACTGTGGGATCCCAAAGTGTACCCACACTCGTTCAAAGAAGAGTTTAGCAGTGGCTTCTGCTATGATATTCTTCTTGCACGTCGCCATAATGGCCATCTTCGAGAACCCGTCGACAACCACAAAAACATAGTTGTTTCCATGCTTAGTGGAAGGAAGGCCTGACATGTAATCCATGGAGATGGATTCCCAAGGTCGACTAGGGGTAGGTAACGGGGTATAGAGGCCTTGCTTCTTGATGGTTGGTTTGGAAATGGCACATGCAGTGCATTATCTAATGTACTTCCCAACATCCTGTCGAAGATTCGGCCAATAGAAATACTTCTACAGTACTGCCACCATTTTCTCGACCCCAAAATGCCCAACAGCCCGACTATAGTGTGCTTCCTAAATCATCTTGGCACGCTCGCTTGAAGGAACACAAAGGTGACCCAGGTGACATAACAGGGCATCTTGGAGGTGAAAATCTGGAACATGTTGACCCTCCAAGAGTGTTTGGTATGTGTAGCCGAATTCTGGGTCGCTTTTGTAGAGAAGTGGCCAATCAGAAGTCTCGTACCCACAAGAGTTGAGCACGGTGGTTAACGCCATGATCGGTGGTCGAATGAGGCAATCTGCAACATTATTGGTGTTGCCCTTCTTATACTTGATATTCAAATGGAATTGTTGCAGGTATGTGGAACACTTCTAATGGCGATCATTCTGCAATTTCCCTTGCGTCTGTATGAACTGCAAGGGTTGGTGGTCTGTGTGGATGACCGTTTCCTTCCCCAAAATGTAATGCTTCCATTGTCGGCAGGCCTGCACAATGGAATACATCTCTTTGTCATAAGTGGGATACTTCCGGACTGTGTCTGAAAGTGTCTCATTGTGATATGCCACTGGATGCCCGTGTTGAGTAAGGACTACCCTAATAGCATCGTCAAAGCCATCTGACTCGACCTGAAATGGTTGTTGCAAGTTTGGTAATGCGAGCACTGGTGCTGAGCAGAGGCGATCTTTCAACTCTATGAATGCCTTCTGTTGAGATTCAAACCAAAAGAATTTTGCTTTCGCTCCTCCCTTGGTGACTTGACTCAAGGGCCAAGTGATATGAGAAAATCCCAACACGAACCTACGGTAGAAGTTGGCAAGACCTAGAAAGCTGCGGAGCTCTGTCAAAGTGGTTGGAGATGGCCAATCCCAAATGACTTGGATCTTGGTTGGATCCACATGCACCCCCTGTTCATTAATAATGTATCCCATATATTGAACCTGGGTCATGCCAAAAGTGCATTTCTCCAAATTGGCACATAACTTGTGTTTCCGCAGTGTTTGGAGAACCTGTCGGATGTGGTGGAGGTTCTCTTCCCAACTCTGGCTGAAGATCAGGATGTCATCCAAGTATACCACTACAAATGAGTTGGTGAATGGCCATAAAATGTCATCCATTAGCCTCATGAAGCTTGTAGGAGCATTCTTTAATCCGAAAGGCATAACTAACTATTAAAAAAGGCCCTCCTTGGCTTTGAAGGCAATCTTCCACACATCGGAGGGTTCGATTAGTACCTAGTGATATCCTGACTTCAAATCGACCTTGCTGAAATATTTTTCCCCCTTCAGTTTGTCCAAGAGGTCATCAATCCGTGGGATCGAGTACCTATTACGGACAATGATCTTGTTCAGCGCTCGATAGTCAATACGGAGTCTCCAAGTCCCATTCTTCTTCTTTACCAACACGATCGGGCTCCCACGGGGTGATGAACTTGGATGGATGTGACCTTTCTGCAGCAGCTCCTGAATCTGCCTCTTGATTTCATCATTCTCCATAACGGAGCACCGATAGATTGGTCCATTGGGCAGCGGCGCACCTGGGGTCAGATCGATGGAGTGCTTGACCTGATAGTGTAGAGGAACTCCTGTGGGGGAGGTGAAGATGTCCTCGTACTCCTCCATGACCTTGTCCATCTGTAGTTGTCGTGCGGAGGGTCCCTGTCTAGAGGTCGTGGCCACCGTCTTCTTCTTTCCTTGAGGGCATATCATCAAGAAAACAAATTTCCCGGTTTTGGAAATGAGCTTACTGCATTGTTTTGCAGTAACCAAAGAGATGGTCATAGGCGGTGCTACCTACAGTATCCTGTACAACTTATTTCCCAAAGTAACAATAACAGCATGGGGCCTTGATTCATACACAGCATGTCGCTTCCACAAGTATGGTTGTCCTAATAATACATCACAAACTTCAAGGGGAGCAATGTCACACAATACCTCATCCGTGAAGGGCTTGATGTTGTATGGAAGGCGACACTGCTGGCTCACGCGAAAATCCCATCCTTGGTGAAGCCACCCAATGGTGTACGGTTGTGTATGTATTGTGGTCGGTAAGCCCAGCCGCTTCACGAACTCTACCGAAATGAGGTTCTTTTGGCTCCCGCTATCGACAATGAACTATAGCAGAGAGCCCTTTACCCACATCTAGGAGTGGAAGAGATGCTCCTCCTCCTCTGGATCTTCGAGTTCCTCCTTATGGATCTTCGTGGTGGCAACGGTAGCATTGGGCTCCACATCGATAATTTGCTTCCCTTTGTCATTCCCCTTGTCGGGTTCTGACTCAGAGTCAAAACATGCATTTGATTCTGAAACCTTTAGCTCGGCCACCAGTGACTGCTTGGCCCGACACTCACTTGTGTTGTGAGTGGAGCTCTTATGGAACTCACACCACTTTCCTGTGTCCTTTTTCGGCTTCACGGCATTGTTCTTTGCTTGCAGCTTTGGTGGGTTGTCTTGGGCCACCCCGCCTTGGCTTTGTCCTTTGTTCTGCGGTTTGGGGGCACCTTTCCCTTGCTTCGGATTCGCAGATCCAAAGTCTCGCTTCTTTTGTTTAAACTTTTGCTCAACCTTGATGGCATATCGGTATGCTATGCCGAGCGAGGAGATGTTCAAGAATTCTATTTCTTCTTGGATGTAATTGTGTAGGCAGCCGCGGTATTTGAGTATGGAAAATATTGGTAAACTTCGACACGTCTTGGTCCCTTCCCTACCGCAACGTGGTCCACTTTATGTATTGATCCTCATAGCTTCCGACAAGGTAGTACTGCTCCTTGATGGCATCCCAGAATGAATTCCAAGTGGGTGCAGCTGAAAATAGTGAGCCTGTACTTTCATCCTTCTGCTCACAGTAGGTTTCCCACCAATCCTTGACGTGGGGTGTTGCTTTAAGAAGAGCGAAAATAATCTTTTCCCGACTGGAAAAATCATGAACAGAAAAATAACCCTCTAGCAGATTTAACCATTTATCGACGGCATCTGCATCTATCTAACCCTCGAATATGGGGATTTCAAAATTAACTTGTACCTTAAATGGTGTGGCGTTTCTAGAGTAGCTGTTGGAAGCTGATGCATTGCCCCTGGGTAGCCGTTGAAGGATCTGGGCAAAGTTGTCTGTCATTGCGTTCCTTTGTCGCTCAAGGGCTTCTTCGAGCGAGATTTTGATAGGATCTCTTACCCCCTCGTCTTTCTTTTCATCCGCCATGGGAGGCCGTCGGGATTTGCGAGGCTGGTCTTGCAAAGGTTCGACCAATTCAAGCCCTAACTCCTTATATCCCGACCTCGTTGGGACATGCAAAGAAAAACAGAGAAAAAAAGCAAATCGCTCTGATACCACTGATCTGGATTTAAACAGGAACACAACAAATTAAAGAGATAACCATAAACACAGAGATGCAACGGAAATAATACTTCACTTCATTAATGTAAAACACTGAAATATGCTTACAAACAGAAATGGAAATAAACCAACTAGGGAAATGGTAGCTTATCTCTGAGAAGAGATGTGGTAACTACATGCCTCTAAACTGCCTTACAATGAGGCTCAAGGGCCTTTTCATTATTGAATAATAAGAGCACACCCTAAACAACCAAAACCCTAACTCGAGGAGATGTAACACCAAGATTTTATGGGCCCAGTTGGGGTGAGTTGGACAGCCAACTTCCCGGGGTTGTGACTTGGTCATATTATCTCTGTTTGACACGCATGATAACCCGTTGGAAAGATCTCTCCAAGGACTACGACGAAAAAGACAATTTTAAACAAAAAATAATTTGTGGTAGATTTCCAAAAAAACGTCATTTAGGGTCTCAAAACAGCGCCGGAAGTTTAGGACCCGAAAAACTGCTAAAAATAGTAAATTGTACTACAATTAAGGAAACTGAAAAACTGAAAGAAACAATGGTGGGGGTCCAAATGGAATTGGCGGGTGCCCACCAATATCCACTTGGATCATGCATTAACTAACTGAACTGCCAATTAATTCAACAAACTGTTGGAACTAATCTAACTGGACTTAACTCAGTTAACTGAGCTAACTAATTACAACTCAAATTACAACTCATCCTTATCTCTTTAACTAAGGGATAAATTCCTCAATTAATGGAGAAATTGTTGCATGTATTCACATAGACTTCATGTTTTATTTCCTACAACTAATTAACTCAAGATGAATTAATTAATTATTTTACAAACATCTGCTAAGATCAAATTCGAATTTCAGTTCTCAATTTCAATTCAGGGACTATGTTGGGTCCCTATAATACTAGTGATTACCCCATTACTATTGTAGTTATACCCCTTATTTATATTGTTGTACCCCTATTACCCCCATGTTGTTATTTCTGTGCCCCATAGAATCCCTCTATTGTTATTTTTGTGGCTTTATATTATTATTGTTAGGTCGGTTGGATTATATTGTGACTCCTTAGACTCCTATATATAGAAAGGAGGTTTTGTCATTTGAATCATCCAAGAATTGTTCATTTATGTAATGTAAAGGAGGTTTCCCCCTCGAAGAGGCTGAATTCTAAGGCGTTGATCTATCTTTTCTATCTTTTCTTGAGCTGGTTTCATAACATTTGGTATCAGAGCTTTGGATTCTAGGGTTTCGCTGCTCCAAACAGGTCATCGTGGAATTTTCGCTATAAATTTTTTCTGTGATGTTTCAGAAGTCGAAAAAAAACCCATTTGAGAAGAAATCGCGCTGAACCTTGGGTCCGAATTTCAGAGCTTTTCGCGCGATATTTGCGGAGATATGATCTGAGGAAGTTGGTCTTTTTGCAGACTCCTGAATTACATTCAAAACAGGTGACCTGGGGAAAATCGTCATAACTTTCTCTCTAGGGATTGGATTGAAATTTCGTAAGAAGGTACAGAAAGAGGACGAACTTTAGTTTCTTGTGTGCATGTTTCAGATCCAAAGGTTGAAACAGTGACTCGTGGCACGTCGTACAAGTTCGCTCTACTGAACTAGTCTAGAAGCAAGTCACTGTGGGAGATTTCACATAACTCTTCCTTGGAGAATCCAATTTGGGTCAGACTTGTGGCATTGGAAAGAGGACGCAGAAGGCTACTACAGGTCACAATTTCAGAACTGGATGATCCGAAATTACAGAGATACATCAGATTCAATATCAGGCTTCTATAAAGTGAAAAAAGGTGTGTAGTTTTTTTTAAATTTTTGCGTAAGCTTGGTTTAACGGAATTCAAAGGGCATAGTAAAGCATTATTATCGGTAACTGATGCCCCGAGGAAAGAAAATGCAAACACCTAGTAAGGAACCTGAAAGCTCTAGCATGACTCATGAAGAAGAGGAAGAAATGCTACATGATATATCAAAATTACAAGAACAAGTGCAACAAATGTCACGCTCACAAAAGCTAACAGAAGCTAAGATAAATGGCGTGGAATCTAAGATAAATGGCGTGGAATCTAAGATAAAGGGCATGGAAGCTAAGATGGATGATTCGAAGACAGATTTGAAGAGAGACATGGCAGATTTGAAGACAGATTTGATGACAGACATGGCAGATTTGAAGACAGATTTGACAAATTTTCTACAAGAAATACTTACTAATGGTGAAAAGGTTGTAAAGGAAACTCATGATGAGAACAAAAGAAATGTTAATCATGATTCCATAGACTCTAATGTTGGATCGAAGACCCACCATATTCCAAAAATCGATATGAGGAAGTTTGATGGCAAGGATCCCGCCACATGGATATTACAGATGGAGCAATTCTTCGATCTCAATAATGTGCAAAACACACAAAAGGTACGTATGGCAACTGTATATTTGGAACCAAATCAGTTTGTATGGTATCAATGGCTTTGCTCTCGTAAAAAATTTATCACTTGGGCAATTTTTACGGAAGAATTGATAGCACATTATGAGGATACAAAAAGCAACACTTTTTTTAGCCAATTGATAAGTCTCAAACAAAAGGGTTCAATAATGGAGCACATTGAGGAGTTCCAAAAATTGAACATAAGGGTAAAAGATATTCCAGAGGAGCATAGGATTGATGTGTTCATAGGGTCTTTAAAGGATAATATCCAACATGATGTTCGCCTTTGGGAACCTGATTCATTAGAGAAGGCATTCAGGTTAGCAAGAAAAATGGAAAGCAAAATTATGGCAACCAGGAAGCATACCACTCACAACTATAAAGACGGAAGTGTTGTTGCCCCTAGTCTTCCACAACCTATAAGGTTGACACCACAACAATTGGAAGAAAAAAGAGCAAAAGGGCTTTGTTACAGTTGTGATAGCAAATACACTAAAGGTCATAAGTGTGCTGAGAAGAAATTATTCTACATAGATTGTGAAGAGGAAGAAGAAAAGGAGCAAGAAAGGTCAAAAGAAGAAGATATACTCCAGGAACAAAGCCTAGATGAAGAACAAATAAATCCGACCATATCTTGTAATGCATTGGCGGGAATTACCACTCCTCAAACCATCAAGATAGAAGGACAAATCAAGAAGAAAAAGGTAATAGTGTTGATTGATTCAGGAAGCACCCACAATTTTATTCATTGTAGGGTAGCAAAAGAATTGAATTGCTTCCTATATCCAGCACCAGAGTGTCAAGTGATGATTGCAAATGGAGGAACAATAAATTGCTCTGGAAAGTGCCATAATATCAAGCTATCCATGGGAGAATATGTATTGACTAGCCCAATGCTTTCCATTCCAATGGGAGGTGCTGATGTTGTACTAGGAGTCCAATGGCTACAATCCTTGGGTACAATAGCTTTTAATTTTCAAGAACTTTTCATCAAATTTTCTACGGAAGGAAAGGAAGTTGAATTAAGGGGTATTGCAGGGAAACCAGGAAAGATAATCAGCTCTAATGGTATGACAAAGCTTCTAAAAAAGGAGCAAAGAGGTGTAATTGCACAATTATGTTCGCTAGATGTTTCCACATTGGAATCATCTATTTCTCCAGATCTCCAAAAAGTCTGGACAATCATTCCAAGGTATTTGAGACTCCCAAAGGTCTCCCACCTATGCGTGATCATGATCATGCTATTCATCTGATTCCAGGAAGTGTTCCTCCAAACATCAGGCCGTACAGATATCCCTATGTCCAAAAAAGTGAAATTGAACGTATGGTTGCAGAAATGCTAGAGGCTGGTATAATTCAACCGAGTCAAAGTTCTTTCTCTGCTCCAGTAGTATTGGTGCACAAGAAGGATGGATCATGGCGCATGTGTCCGGATTATAGGGAGCTCAACAAGCTCACTATTAAAGATAAGTTCCCCATTCCTGTCATTGATGAATTACTGGATGAATTGCATGGATCAATTTACTTCACCAAGTTGGATCTTCGTTCGGGATATCATCAAATCAGAATGAAGATTGAAGACATTCCGAAAACGGCATTTAGAACTCATGAGGGTCATTATGAATTTTTGGTCATGCCTTTTGGCCTTACCAATGCACCTTCAACATTTCAAGGTTTGATGAATTCAATTTTCAAACCATTCCTTAGAAAATTTGTGTTAGTATTTTTTGATGATATACTAATCTACAGCAAGTCTTGGAAGGATCATGTTGAACATGTTGACAGGGTGCTACAACTATTGGAGGAGAAACAATTATATGCAAAAAGATCCAAATGTTTCTTTGGAGTCCAGGAGGTGGAATATTTGGGTCATATTGTATCTCATGAAGGAGTTAAGGTAGACCCTAGCAAAATTAAAGCCATTAAGGAATGGAAAATCCCCACATCCATAAAGCATCTGCGAGGATTTCTTGGGTTGACAGGGTATTATCGCAAGTTTGTTAAGAATTATGGGAGAATAGCAGCACCTCTAACAACATTATTGAAGAAAGATGCATTTTCATGGACTCCGGAAGCAACAAAGGCCTTTGAACATCTTAAAGAGGCAATGTGCCAAGCACCGGTCTTAGCTACACCGGACTTCACAAAAACCTTTATTGTGGAATGTGATGCTTCAGGAAATGGAATTGGTGCTGTTCTAATGCAAGATGAAAGACCCATTGCTTTTGAAAGTCGTCCAATCAAGGAAAGTTTTTAAGCAAAGCTATTTATGAGAAGGAAATGTTGGCAATACTCCATGCACTTAAGAAATGGCGACCCTACCTAATGGGAAGACACTTCAAGGTAAAAACGGATCATGATAGCCTTAAATACTTTTTAGAACAAAGATTATCCTCTGAAGAGCAACAAAAGTGGGTCACAAAGATGTTGGGTTATGACTTTGAAATCATCTACAAAAAAGGGAAGCAAAATGTGGTGGCAGATGCACTCTCAAGAAAGGATGAGGATGTGGAAGCATTGTTGTGCGCCATTTCTATTATCCAACCAGATTGGATAAACGAAGCAAGGGAGGAATGGAAGAATGACGAAGAAGTGTGGGCACTTATTCGAAAGCTACAACAAGATTCCAGTACGTCTGATACATTTAGCTGGAAAAATGATTCGTTATGGTACAAAGATCGCTTATACCTCTGTAAGAATTCCCAGCTAAAACAAAAGATTCTTATGGAATTGCACACTTCTCCCTTAGGAGGGCACTCAGGATTTTTAAAAACTTACCACAGGGTTAAGAAGGAATTTTTTTGGGATGGCCTTAAATCAGATATTCAAAAGTTTGTGGCGGAATGTTTGGTTTGCCAACAAAATAAAGTTGAAACAATTAAGACACCGGGTCTATTACAACCTTTATCCATTCCAAGCCAACGTTGGGAGGAGGTTTCAATGGATTTTATCACAGGTTTACCCAAGTCTGAGGGAAAGAGTGTCATCATGGTGGTAGTTGACAGACTTACCAAGTATGCACACTTTTGTGCATTATCACATCCATTTAAAGCCAGTACAGTTTCTACTGCATTTATGGAAACAATTCAAAAGCTACATGGAAACCCAAAGATTATTGTAAGTGACAGAGATCCCATTTTCACTGGAAATTTTTGGACAGAATTATTTTCTTGTCTTGGTACTCAGTTAGCTCATAGCTCATCTTATCATCCTCAATCTGATGGGCAAACTGAGATAGTAAACAAATGTTTGGAAGGATATCTTCGTTGCTTTGTATCTGATAAACAGACACAATGGGTCAAATGGTTGCCTCTGGCTGAATGGTGGTATAACACTTCCTTCCATACAGCAACAAAAATGACCCCATTTATGGCACTTTATGGGTATCAACCACCATCCATCACATCATATTTAAGAGAAAATTCTAAGGTTCAGGCAGTGGAACATCACATCGAACATCAACAACAAGTCCTCCAACTCTTAAAGGATAACCTCGTGTTGGCACAAAATAGAATGAAACAACAGGCAGATCAACATCGCAGTGAAAGAAGTTTTGATGTAGGTGATTGGGTATTCCTACGGCTACAACCATATAAGCAAATGTCCCTAAAGCAAGCTAAGAAGGATAATAAATTATCACCAAAGTATTATGGTCCGTACAAGGTGTTGCAAAAGATTGGTACTATGGCATACAAATTGGAGCTTCCTGCAGCTTCTCGATTGCACCCAGTTTTCCATGTTTCATGTTTAAAGAAGGTTATAGGCGACAAGCTCCCAGTTCAAACAATATTGCCAGAACTTGACGAGGAAGGAAAAATTATATTGGAACCGGAAGCAGTCACAGAAACAAGAACTCGACAGCTACGAAATCGATCAATTTCAGAGTATCTTATCAAGTGGAAGAACTTATCCGCTGAAGATTCCACATGGGAGGATGAGAATTTTATGCAGAAGTATCCAGAACTACTCAAGCGTTGAGGACAACACTTTTTTGAAGGAGAGGGGCATGTTGGGTCCCTATAATACTAGTGATTACCCCATTACTATTGTAGTTATACCCCTTATTTATATTGTTGTGCCCCTATTACCCCCATATTGTTATTTCTGTGCCCCATAGAATCCCTCTATTGTTATTTTTGTGGCTTTATATTATTATTGTTAGGTCGGCTGGATTATATTGTGACTCCTTAGACTCCTATATATAGAAAGGAGGTTTTGTCATTTGAATCATCCAAGAATTGTTCATTTATGTAATGTAAAGGAGGTTGCCCCCTCGAAGAGGCTGAATTCTAAGGCGTTGATCTATCTTTTCTATCTTTTCTTGAGCTGGTTTCATAACAGACTAACTAAAATTGGAATCTATCTCTAAATGCTATTTATAGAAATGATATTTTTAGCACTTCCATTTTTCATTCCTTATTGCTATTTCTAACACTGGTACCCAAACTGCTATTTTTAGCACTTCTATTTTTAGCATTTCTTGTTGCTATTTTCAACACTCCCTCTCAAAAAGAAAGGCATTCAACTCGAACCCGATCCTAAACCTTTGGAATGTTCTGCATGCAACACTTCTCCCAAGTGTTTTTGCTCTAGCAACTCTAGAAACAAAAAATCTCCCAACTGACCTCCCTGTTGGACTAGAAACATCCTCTAAAGCTGAAGGTTCCTATGTCGCTGACAAGTGCTCCCTTTGTGACCTCTGAGTTGCTGCAACACTCCATGCATCTCGCACCGTTGCACACCTCTCTATGCCATCCTGCACTGGTGCAACACTCTTGTGCCTCTCGCATTGTTGCAGCATGCTAGCTCTACACTATCTTAGGATTCCTGCACTGTAGCTCTCTCTGCCACTCCATCTGCATCTGCCTCTACCCACTCAACCAGTCCTGCTACTCCTCATCGAGGCTTCCATAGCAAGGTATAGTCAAAGAGGTTGGGTACCTCAATGATCCTGCCCCTATTCCAGCCTTCTTGGGACTGTCACTCCACATCGCCCCACCTCTGACCTGGAGGTATGGATGCATGTGATCCCTTTGCCCACTTGGCTCAAAATTTCCCCCTACTAGAGGTCTCTGCATGAGTAGATGTCTCTACTCGATCTCCTCTCGGCTTCTCTAGTTGTGGCTGCTCCACAACCTCTTGAAGTTGTTTCACCAATTGTGGCTCCTCCACAATTGTCTGAGACTTCTTCTGGGACTGCATGTTGAGAGGTAATGTACTCTCCCTCTCAACCACCAAGTCTCCATCATTTACGTTGCACCTCAAGGCTTTTCATGCATCTTGAACCTTAAGAGCATACAAATTCTTGACTCGTGAACCGATCTGCTTCTCACCTGTCTCATGGTGATGTGTTGAAGGAAAACCTTTCCCTTACTGAAGACTACATCATAGACTTTGTCTTCCAGCATTGCGATCGACACCAAATTTTTCCTCAGTCCTGGTACATACTCAACATCAGTCAAGGTAATGCGAGCTCCATGCTCCCTCTGAAAAACCACTGTGCCTACTCCCGAGACATTATACTTTTCATCATTATCGCTATGAGTATCTGGAGAGATTTCTCCTCCAAGGTATTGAACAAACTCTTGTCACCGGTCATGTGGAAAGAAGCTCCACTATCAAGAAACCAACCACATCCCACCATGGATGAAACCATGCATACGAAGAGGGTGAAATCCAACTCGAACTATGAGGCCAATGCCTCACCTTCATATCCTTCTTTAGATCCTATCTTGGATTTCTTCAATGGACAATTTGTAGCAAAATGGCCCACCTCATCGCAATGAAAGCATCGCACTTTCGATTTGTCAAACTTCTTCCCACCATGGGAAGAATCGTATTTGGGATGGGATGCCTTCCCTTTCCCTTTCCTCGCCTTACTCACTAAGGCTAGATTTTCCTCATCATCTTGCTTTAATGAGGATCCATCTCTGGTGCTTCTTCTTATCTCCTCCTGCATCAGATCCGACCAAAGTCGTTCCCAATCTAGTAGTTTCTCTCTTCCATTTATCGAGCCTTGGTAGCTATGCCAGCTCTTAGGAAGACCGAGGAAAGCTAGACTCACCATGTCATCATCGGCTGTCGTGATCCCTACACTTCCAAGCTCATCCTTGCAGGTGGTGAGCTTGTTCAGATATGTAGAGATGTGTCACCCTTTTCACACTTGATTTTCCGAAGCTTGTCTTTTAGTGCCAGCTTCCTCTGATCGTTGTTGTTCTGATATATATCTTTCAATGTTTTCCACATCGAAAACAGTGTCTCCTTCCCATGGAGGCTCAAGACAATGTGGTCTCGAACTCCCTCCAAGAGGAGGATTCTCCTTGCTCTAACCACACATTTCTTCCATTCCGGCAATTCTGTAGCATTAGCTGCTGCCGGCTTGGGGACTTCTTGATCAATGAAGTCCTTTAGACCGTTATCCTCTAATACTGCTTCCATACGATCCCTCTAGGCTATATAATTCGAGCTACCATCAAGGGCATACTCGAGTCTTAAACCATTGAACGCCATTGGTAAAATTGAGATGTGATAAGAACTCGATTTCTATATTCAGGAACCTCAAACTTCGAACTTCTCCCTTGTATATTTTTCTTCACTTAGATCACCTTTCCTCCGATACCATGTAGAAATTCCCATTGTAGATCAACAGATTATGCAATGTACTAAAGCAAAATACGAGATCTACTTCTACAACAAACTTTGCGGAAACTTAATCGAATATGAGCAAGATCAAATAGAACATATATAACTGAGAATGAGAAATAAATCACACATGAACACAGAAGAATAACCCGGGGAAAGCCTTAGCCTAAAACCATAATCTCTGTATATCATACAAGTGGAAATATGTTCAAATTACAAAAAGAATCAGCTCACAAACTATCTTTCTCTCTCTGTAATTCAACTGTTGCTCATAGACAGTCAAAGGCTTCTCACAAACCTTCTCCTCTACCCTCCAAGCCTCCTATTTCCTTGCGCAGTTTCTCCTGGGGTCCAATGTTGCCACCTGTGTGAATTTACCTCTCACACAACACATTAAACTCAAAAGTAACTGTGCAGTACTGAAGGATATAATTCCTTCTGCATGGATGAGTTTCCTATATAGGAAAAATCCTCCAACTGATAGTGTATTGTCCCTTCCTTTGATCTCAACTAGGTCTCTGACTGAACTGATATGCATGAGTTATATATGAGAGAATATGCAGTTATCTGAAGTGCGGCAGTTACATGCATGCATGCATTAATTAACTGAACTCACAATTAATTCAACAAATTGTTGGAACTAATCTAACTGGACTTAACTCAATTAACTGAGCTAACTAATTACAACTCATAACTAAGGGATAAATTCCTCAATCAATGGAGAAACTGTTTCATGTCTTCACATAGACTTCATGTTTGATTTCCTACAACTAATTAACTCAAGATGAATTAATTAATTATATTACAAACAACTGCTAAGATCAAATTCGAATTTTACTTCTCAATTTTAGTTCAGGGACTAACTAAAATTGGAATCTATCCTGAAATGCTATTTATAGCAATGTTATTTTTAGCACTTCCATTTTTCATTCCTTGTTGCTATGTCCAACACTGGTACCTGAACTGCTATTTATAGTAGTGCTATTTTTAACACTTCTATTTTTAGCATTTCTTGTTGCTATTTTCAACAGTAAACAGAATTTTTGCCACATTGAGCTAATACATAGGCCCAAGCCATGGAAGTTGGATCAAGGAGATATAGCCCAGGAGGGGTAAACTCCTTCATCAAAACACTGCGTTAATGTGTCTCTTTGATGGTTTGTTGTACTGTACATGTTTGTTGTTCATTATTCATTTTTGAAGCTATTTTGCTCATGAATGTCTTGTTTAACTTAAGGAAATTTACCTGTTTGTAAGCACCAACAACTAAGGAAACCTCAGCTCAAAAAGCAAGAAGCAAGCACATGTTTATAAATCTGTAATTGTTATTAGCACAACAAAACTAATCATAAAAAAACATATCAAGTTGGTATCAAAGCACAAGGTTGAATTGCTTGCTTGCTTGAGTTTGTGCAATTAGGGTTTAATGGTTGCAAAATTGTGATGCTTACAAGGTTAAAGTTGCAGAAAGGAGAAGGGAAGTTATTGGTTGCAACTCCTTAGGTATGCCCATAAGAAGGAGAGCCACAAGGCCACAATCTCCACCACCCAAAGTTCCAATTCTAGCTTCACTTGAAAATCCTCAAGTTTTACCTTCAACTGAGATTGAAGAGGTACAATCAGTACAAATTTTAAACCTGAATCCATAGCCATTAGGTCTAGAGAAAGAGAGCCTGAAGGTCCCTCTTCAGAAGAGGAAGAATTCAAGAAATATTTCTATACTTTGACTGAGATGGTTAAAGTCCTCTATGAAGAGAGGAACAACATAATGGTTGGAGAGAGTTCTAAACCTCCACATGGAGAAGGAATCTCATATGACAAAAAAGATGAGAAGAAGGATTCCAAAGGGAATGGTGGAAAACCACCTCCATCTCCACCATCCTCGTCATCTTCCTCATCATCTTCACCATCTCACACAGTATCATCTTCCACTACCACCACTGAAACTGCCCATACTCATTCCAAAACCCCAAAAGGAAAAACTCCATTACTGAAATTGGACATAAAATTCGAACTTCCCATGTACAATGGAGAGGTGAATGCAGAAAAGTTGGACAATTGGATTCGACAGTTGGAGGTATACTGCAAAATTCATAACCTTCAAGAAGACGACATAAAGATCTAGTTGGCTTCACTGAGGCTAGAAGGAGTTGCACTAGTTTGGTGGGAAGAAAAGACTCAAGAGGAAATGAGAATCCATGGTAAGATATCCATCACTTGGGTTGAATTTGTTTATGCAATTAAAAGACAGTTTTATCCTTTAGCCTATATGCAAAAATCCATTATGAGTTGGTAGAATTTTAGGTAGCTTAAAGGCCAAACAGTCCAAGATTATACACAGGAGTTTAGAAAAAGGGCTTTGTTATTAGGAGTGAATTTGAATTCCCAAGATACACTGCTGAAATATATTTGGGTTTACATTCCTATTTGAAACATACTATCCTTATGTTTAATCCAAACAATTTAGATGAGGTATGTGTGCAAGCCACACATCTTGAATCTAGAGGAAAGAACATTCAGGAAGAGGGTAGTAAGAGGAATCCATTCAAGGGTAAGGATAAGGAAAAGGGTGGAAAATGGAAGGGAAAGAAGAATGCAAGTGTGAAGAAAGAAGGGTAAAATCACATGCAAACATTATTCCAAAGAGGGGCATGATGAAGCCCACTGTTGGAAACTACATACCGAATTAAGGCCTAAGAAACAAAACAATAAGGGAAAACAAAAGATGACAGCTGCCACATAACATGACCTTGGTTCAAATTCTGGTGATGAGACCAAGATTTCAACCATGGTTACAAAAGGAAAAGAAATTGTTGCAAGCACTAGTTCATCACATAGTCAAAACAACACTCCAAATGAAGAGTCAAGAATAGAATTGTTTCATGTTAAAGTGATTTCAAATAATACAAAGATTGATGCATTATTTGATAGTGGGTCACAATCAAACTTGATTTCAAAAGACTTGGTTAAAAAACTAGACCTTGAAACTGTACCTCATCACAAGCCATATCCATTGGGTTAGATAGTAAACAATGCAAACTTACAGTTTACAAGGAAGTGTTTATTCAAGTTCGCCATTACTGAAAAGTTCGTTGATGAAGTTGAGTTAGATGTAGTTCCACTTGACATCTCATGAATCATTTTGGGTAGTCCTTTTTTATATGATAGAAAAGCAGTATTTTACTGCCATGAAAACAAATACATATTTCTCAAGAAAGGGGTGGAGTACATAGTGAGAGCCCATCGCAAAAAATTGAACATTTCTTTGGTTAATGCAGGGCAGATGAAGAGACTAGTAAATGCAAGTAAAAATTTTATGCTTCTCATGATCAAGAAAAAGAATGATATTGATTATGAATCTTTTGAAGGTTGTGATGATAAATTGAAATCTGATTTGTTTGATGTGGTAAGCAAGCATGGCAAGATGTTTTTGGAACCAAAGGGGTTACCTCCCAAGAGTGGAATTCAACATGAAATTCAGTTGCAACAGGATGTTCCACTTCCGAACATTGGCATGTATCGCATGTCTATTATGGAGAGTTTGAAAATTTAAAAAC
Organism: Pinus tabuliformis; assembly: GCA_031772625.1. Lineage (NCBI taxonomy): Eukaryota > Viridiplantae > Streptophyta > Pinopsida > Pinales > Pinaceae > Pinus > Pinus tabuliformis. The sequence continues at coordinate 769,539,348 of CM062816.1, forward strand.
AAATCCAAGAATTACTGAGCAAAGGTATCATACGCCCATATACTTCGCCATGTGGTTCACCCATTGTCTTGGTGCCAAAGAAGGATGGTACTTGGCGCATGTGTGTGGATTTTCATGCACTAAATAAATCACGGTAAAGAATCGTTATCCACTCCCAAAAATTGATGATTTTCTTGATCAATTGAGGTATGCAAAGTATTTCACTAAGTTAGATTTATGAAGTGGTTATCATCAAGTTAGGATAGTTGAAGAAGACATTTGGAAAAATGCATTTAAAACTAAACAAAGATTGTTTGAGTGGCTTGTTATGCCTTTTGATCTTACAAATGCTCCAGCGACTTTCATAAGAGTAATGAATGATGTATTGAGACCATTTCTAGATGATTTTGTCATTGTCTACTTAGATGATATCCTCATATTCAGCAAGTCAAGAGATGAACATGTATTGCATGTAAACAAAGTACTTGATGTCTTGAGAAAAGAACAGTTGTTTTTAAAGATGTCGAAGTGTGAATTTGGTAAGACTTTTTTGGTGTATTTAGGACACATTGTTGGAGGAGGTGAACTGAAGATAGATCCCTCTAAGGTTGTTGAGAATGCAACAAGATGATGGAGCTTAGTGGAAAGAAGTCGCCTTCACTAAGTGGGCCCGCAAGCTATTTTTGGCGCAAAGTCTATTTTTAGACATATGGATCATGGTCTATGAGTTTCAGGATGCTATTTGTGGATGATTGGTCATGTTGGTAAAAATAGATGGACTTCTATTTTTAGACATATGGGCGGTTTCTATTTTTAGACTGTCGGGCTAAAAATAGAACAGTCGAATATTATTAGCTCATAATAATATTTGGACTATTTATCTTATCCTCTTGGAGCACTTCAGTTTGAGCTACAGATGTGGCACATGCAGCTGTCAGAAGGAAATACGCTTTTCTTGTGGGTCAGTTGAGCTATTGCATGGTGGACTTCAGTTAGAACTCATGTGGTTGAGTTTGGTGGAGTTGATTGAGGAGTTGATGGAGTTGTGTTCAGTTTGACTTGGTTGAACTAGTTGTATTTAGTTTAACTGAAAATACACTAGTGATGAGTGATGTGAATTAATTGTGAATTAATTCACTAATTATTAACTCATTAAGCAACTAAAGAATACATCAGTTAACTCAGTGCATGGACAGTTCATTGGAGACAGGTGTTAGAGGTTGAGATTGCTATTAGTTGTGACTATAGTTGTGCATGAGATCTTGCACAATCAATGGATTGAGTAATGCCAATGAGGATTGTGTGGTTCAGCCAAGGAAATACAAGTTTGGTTCAGCCATTCATCATTATTCTCATGCAAGATTGCGCAGTGGAGGCAGGCAAACAGTGGAGGAGATTTGAGGCATCAGATCTGAGCTAGTTTGTGTGTAACAGGTGGAGATAGTACTGAGTACTTGTGAGGAGTATTGTACTATGTATTGTTACATGTTCTCAATCATTATAATATACAGATAGTGTGGGGTTTTCAGCTATATGCTTTCCCCGGGTTACATACTGTGTTAATGTGCGCATGCGATTGATGTTTCATTGTTTTTAATGCTGCAAAATTGATGATCAACGTAGAGGAGGTTATGTATTATGCATGTATTCCGCAATAGTGTATAATCAGGATAATCTCTGTGAATAAGTGTCATATTATTCAAAATTTCTACAAAGGTTGAGGTCATTCTGAATTAGCCCAAGCCCAATACAGTTACAGAGGTAAGAAGCTTTTTGGGGGCAGTGCAATATTGGAGAAAGTTTATTGCTAATTTTTCTTCTATTGCAGCTCCATTACATGCGTTGACAAGTGTCAAGAAAGTCTTCCATTGGGGAGATGTACATCAGAAATCATTTGATGCTTTGAAGCAAAAGATAAGTTCAACACCATTATTAGCACTTCTGGATCTTAGACAACCATTCGAGATTCAAACAGATGCAAGCGATTATGCCATGGGAGCAGTTCTATTGCAGCATGGTAAGCCCATTTCATTTCATTCTAAAAATTTTAATGGAGCTGTAACTAACTATCCCACATATGAAAAATAACTTTATGCATTGTTACAAAGTGTTAAGAAATGGAAACACTATTTAATGGGGAAGGAGACCATCATCCATCCCGACCATCAACCATTGCAATATTTACACTCATAGTCAAAGTTGCAGTAGTCACGCCATTTCAGATGGATCAATTTTCTACAAAAATGCCATTTGGTTATCAGGTATAAAAAGGGAATCTACAATAAGGTAGTTAATATTCTTTCAAGGCCTATGTAAATTCATCTGTTATACTCAAGCACAATTATGTTTTGCATGAAAGTTACATAGAACAATATGCAAATGATAATGACTTTCAAGAAGTATATGCAAGCTTGAGTCAAGGAAACCAAATAGAAGAGTTGGATTATCATGTACATAACAGTTTGTTGTATCACTTGGGCAAGTTGTGTATTCCACAGGGAGAAAGAAACAGTATCATAAGAGAGGCACACACTTCATTGATTGTTGGACACTTTGGTGTAGGCAAGATAGTAGTGAATCTTCAAAGGTATTGTTATTGGCCACGCATGTTGGATAATGTTTCTCGTTTCATAAGAGGATGTTCTTTATGTGCTACAAGTAAGCCTAGTAATAGGAAACTTGGTTTATACACTCGACTTCCAATACCTTCGCGTCCATGGAAGAGTATCTCAATGGATTTTGTAGGAGGTTTTCCATTGTCAAGGAAAGGTCACAATTACTTGTATGTAGTTGTAGACAGGTTCAGCAAGATGTGCATACTAACACCATGTAAAAAGAAAATTACAGCTGAACAAATAGCTCATCTTTTCTTTCAAAACATTTGGGTTCATTTTGGTCTTCCTACTTCCATTGTAAGTGATTGAGATTCTCGATTTGTTGGGAATTTTTGGTCAAATTTATGGGACATGATGGACACAAAGTTGAAGAAGAGTACAACCTTTCATCCACAAACAAATGGACAAACTGAAGTGGTCAATAGAACATTTATTCATCTTCTTAGAGGATATTGCAGCAAACATCCCAAGTTGTGGGATGAACAGTTGCATTACATACAACAGGGCAAAGCATTCTTCTACAAACACATTTCCATTTGAGGCATGTTATGGATATTTGCCAAGATCGCCATTCGACTTCATATTTGAGAAATATGTTGCTATCGAAGGTCACAGTGACATCGATAAGGCAAGGAAGTTGATAGAGCAAATTTAGTTGATACATCATACATTGCAAGAACAACTTGAGAAAAGTCAAAGCAGCTACAAGGCAAGGCATGAAAAACACTAGATTGATCACAAATTTCAAGTTGGCTACGAAGTTTGGTTATATATTAGCAAAGAGAGACTTCAAGGGGAAGGTAAAAATCTGAAACCAATCGGTTATGGTCCTTTTAAAATTATAGAAAAGATTGGTAATAATGCATTCAAGTTTGATTTACCTCCTTACATGCAAATATACTCTATTGTTAATGTTGAGAATTTGAGATTGTTTGAGACTCCTTTGATTGATGATCAAGGAGAGCATGTTCAGTTGCCATCAATAGATGATTTCTCGCCAGAATATCTAGATGAGCTTCAACAAGATCTCATACTTGACAAAAGAACCAGAACTTCAAAGAGAGGGGATGTCGAATACCTTAGAGTGGGACTTAAGGGACAAAATCATTCTCAAGCCAAATGGTTGCAGAGTCACCAAAAAGGTGAGGGAGTTGCACCCTCACTTGTTGAACAGTTGATAGTATCTTTTGGGGTCCAAAAGGCTTCTAGTGGGGAGGAATGATCAGGTACTTAGTATTTAGCTCAAAATTCAAAGTTCTCATATTGGCTTGAAAATAGTATGGCTGCATCTGTCTCGTCAAGACGATTGCAACACAATTCGTTTCATCAAAAACAGAGTCCGGATGAAGGAGAAAAGGTTTGTTGTTCATTTTCCTAAACAACTAAAAAAATTAATGGATTTGAGACTTCTGCGATCTGCATTATGTGTGGTTATATCTTCCGGATCCATCGCATTCGACGTTTTGAACCATCCTCTGTGGTTCATCATCAGGATTTAAATCCTGATGATGAACCACAGAGGATGGTTCGAAATGTCGATGCATAAAATAACAAAATGCGATGGATCCGGAAGATATAACTAAAAAAATTGCAAAATGGGACAGAATGATGACATGGCAGTGTAGTCAGCAATCCAGTCAGCAAGGGGAATCTTCTTTAGTTTTCACCTCATGGGGTTGTGACAGATGTCACCTCCGGATTCTCCAGTGTGGTTGTGTGAAAGGGAAATTGCCTAGTTGGCTCCAAGTGGAATTCAAATTTATTTTTATTTAAATATTATTATATATTACTGCATGGCATATATGTTATATATTTCAAATGGCATATTAAACATTAAATGGCACATTAAACCAAAGTTTCAAACTATGGGATTGCATATTTATTAATATGGAAAAATAATGTGATGTGGGGAGGGTGGGTTTAAACCCGTGACCTCCCCCTCCTAAATCTCATGTATTAACAACAAACCACAAGCAGCGCGTTTGAAAGGAGGGTCACAGCACATTGATTTATGCCATAGTTCGATGTCAATGGCGAGGGTGGTGGTAGCCAGCCCTGTGGGCCAGCCCCCACCCCATGCTACCTCAACCACACGTCCAAGGGTCAGCCAACGTAAGCGCTTAACGCTAATCTCATTTAGTTTAAACTAAATCCGTTTAAAACATTAATTAAGCATGCTTGAAATTCGGATTAAGTTCGCAGCGGATTTACCGATGCGCCAAATTAGGCGGAAACTGCCAGTTTTAGCAGACTTAACTAGAGTCTCTCCAGATTTAGCGGAGGTTTCCTACGAAAAATTGAATGAAGCATAACTTGCTTAGTTTTCGACCAAATTGAGATCAGAAAGAAGTGTTCCTAGATAATTTGGACCTTAGGAACACATTGGTGCAGGTATCAAGAGCCATATAGCTTTGTAAACAACATTTTTGACATATTGAGCTAACACAGAGGCCTACGCCATGGAAGTTGGACCAAGGAGATGTAGCCCACGAGGGGTGAACTCCTTCATCAAAACATTGTGTTAATGTGTCTCTTTGATGGTTTGTTGTATTGTACATGTTTTCTGTTCATTATTCATTTTTGAAGCTATTTTGCTCATGAATGTCTTGTTTAACTTAAGGAAATTTACCTGTTTGTAAGCACCAACAACTAAGGAAATCTCAACTCAAAAAGCAAGAATCAAGCACATGTTTATAAATCTGTAATTGTTATTAGCACAACAAAACAAATCACACAAAAATAGATCACATACAATCCATGCCCAAAAGCATATTATATGATCCTCAAGGAAGCACATTTAGATGTGTTGATGTAGGCATACCATTAAGCTCAAATGCACAAGATCTTACCCAATTATGAACTCTTTTCTTGGTCCTTGTAGCCAACTACACAAACCAAGATTATGCATGTACTTCTTTACTCAAGCCACACTTATCCACAAGGTCAAGACTAAAATAACTATAATTAGATCCAAGATCAATCAAAATGGAAACAAATCAATCATAAAGCCTACCTTCCATCTCAATAATGGATGCCTAAAGATTTTCCAGCCAGTTATCAAGTGCTGCATAGACAAGGAATGCTCTGACCAACATCCCCAACTGTTTTTTCCTCCTAAGCACTATAAATATAAGGCCTGCCACCCTGGTAAAATGGATAATCCTTCTTGCAATGGTCCTTTCCAGAAATCTAACACTGCAATAGCCATTTTCCACTACTTTTATTTTGCTGCTCTCCAAGTTGAGGTCCATGTACTTTCTCTTTTGCATTAAACTTCTTGTAAGGAGCCACATTCTATTTCTCACCTGCATCTCGAGGTCTTTCTCACTTTTGAGGTCTTTTCCCTTAGCCTTCTTATTCCCTTCCCAATCACGCTTAAGCTCAGCCTTACGCTTTGACTACTCATCACAATGTTTCATTTTCTTGATGGCTTCCTCGAGTGACCAAGACTTATCAAACTCAATCCAGTCTTTGAATGTTGTTGGTAACCCACTGATGAACCTTCGAATATTTACTTTCTCATCCTCTGGGTAAGGCACATACCTCAATAGCACAGGGAACTTGCTAGTGTACTCATAATTTGTCATAGAACCCATATGCAGCTCATATAACTCCTTATCCCTATCATCATTGTACCTTTCAGGCAAGTATTTCTTCTTGAAGAGTCTATTTAACTCATCCTAAATCAGCTTCTCTTCTTGAATACCTCTGACTTTTTTCACATCTTCCCACCAAATTTCTACTTTCCCTTTGAGATTGAATGTGGCTATCTTAGCCTTCACGTTCTTTGAGTAGTTATGCAATCTGAAGAACTTTTTATCCCAATCAATCATGCTTCCGCATCTTCTAAATTTTGTATCTCTCTAACAAAATTATGAGGCTTGACTTTCTTGAACTCCTTTGGCAAGTACTCACTCCTCCTATGGTGTTTGTGGTGATGATGATGATATCTCCTCGAAGAAGAACTCGAATATGCTCAAAGAAGAACTCGAATAAAACCCATACATACAAGTCCTCTTGTCAAGTGTATCCAATGATATGACACCTCTGATTGTGTCATATTTATCCAACATGTATCTTGATCGAGACCTGTTACCATATGCCCCATTAGTCTTCTTCTCCTACATATCTCCATGACTAATCCCCATCTACCCTTGCTTCTGTAACTCTGAAAGACTCTGTAGAATCACTACATTAACCTCTGCCTACTTTTCTTGAGCCCTTGCAAGTATTTTTTGTGCCCAAATCAAATTGTTACTAATCAACTTGCAACTTCTTATTTCCACCCTTAAACTCCTCAATGTGCCCTCTAGATCAAGGGAATACTCTTCTCCTTGGTGCTCAATTGACGTTTCCCATTCAATGGAATTCACATCACGCTTATAAGGGGAGTCATGTGAACTATATTCCATTATCCTGCTCTTCATCTTTAGACTTCTTTTTCCTACAAACATGTCATGTTAGATATGGCATCAACATCATGCATGATGACACAAAACTGCAACACTAACCATATGCATGATAACCATAACCATCCTAATGCATTTTGTTATGCATGCATTTAGCCCATCCAGTCCAAGTGTTTGAAGTGGAAGCTCTGATGCTAATATGTAATGCCTCCTCCCACATTTATCCACTTTAACCTGCTCACCAAGGTAAATATGAGATGAGTGCTACTATGACATGACCAAACCTCTAAGTTCCAGTGATGGAAGTGGGGCCTACAAACTGAAACCTTTCGACATCCCTCGGGGACTATAGACCACTCAAAAGCCAAATAGCCACCCAGGTGATCAATCCCTGAGTTAGAACCTTTTTTCTTTAACTTGACACCCCAATTGTACCCTTGACACTCTTTGCATGTGGTTGTAAGGCTATAACCACACTCATAGGCTTGCTTCCATGTGGTTATGACCCAAAAGCTCCAGTTTTGTGTCAGTGGTTCCCAGATCTTAGCCACTTTTCAGGCTAGCCTCAATACCACTACCTAGAACTTCCTGTAACTTTCTAGAAACATAAATAAGATGATGAAAAAGCCAACCAAACAAAACTCAAGTAAGAACTTGACCTAGACATGCCTAGTCTATAATAGACATTTCGTCAAACATATGATAAACATAGAAGCTACAGGTCATGAATGCATATCTGATCATAAGAATCTAAAATTCATCTGAGAATCACCAAGAAGGTCTAATTCCCTCTCAAGATAACTAACACTTGTTATCCCGTGTATTCATCAACCATTCAATAACTTATAAAATCATGAACAAGAGTCATAACTAGAGAACATCATGGAACCATGCTTATAACAAGCATATAACCAAAATAGGAACCATGATAATTTACCCTAAAAAAAAAAAACCATAATAGCAAGTATTTGTGCTCATTAATCACATCACGAAAAAAACTCATCATTACATATGCAAAAGCCAACCAAGCTAGGGAATTCCACATACCACCTGAACATAGATTGGGCTGAACAAAATCTCTCTTTCGGCCAATCACCCTTGTGCCATATTACAAGCATGAATGTGAGATCTCATGGGATAAACCAAGACATAAAAAACCAAGGACTCCATAGGTTAAACCATCTCCACCCTTATGTTACTGTGATCTCACCTAAAATAGCCCCGAGATCACAAACCAAACTAAGCTTGGATGCCTTAAAGTTCCTTCACCATAGCTTGAGGAATTTTCTTGTCTCCACCCACTTGTCGAGGGCTTTGTAGAGATAACCATCTCCACCCCCAACCCTTGGAAATTTTCCTGAAACTACCTCACCTGGATCCAAAACCTTCCTACAATCCAAATCTCAAACAAGAATGAATCCCATCACACCATGGCTATCCAAGAAATGGCAAGGCAAGGCTAGGTTGAACCCGTTGTCAAACCAGGAAAAACCCATGCCAATGACAACAAATGAACCAAATAAACAAATGCATGTACCATGCATTCACATCCCAACAAGGGAATCACACATGCAACCTGTTACCTATAAAATCATCTTGTTGAAGTTGTTGATCCAACCTTCCTTTGCTTACCCTTTTCTTTCCTTTCTTATCATTTGTCCTCACTCTACTTGCTTGCTTTCCTTTCTCCAAATCCAAATGAATGCTTAAGTGCTCAAAGAATGTTCTAAATGTGCAAGAGTGTAAGAAAGCCAAAGCTAAAATTGACAAAAGTTGTGAACTGTTTCTTTGATGTCTTTTTATCATTAATGTCTCTCTTTTCTTCATTTTCCTTCATTTTCCCTCTAATTCCCTTTGCATGTAGATTTGTGTCTCTTCACCTTTCTTTTCTCCTATTTTCCTTTATTTCCATAATTAATTGTCAATTATTGTCTTTTTTAATTTGCTTGATGCATTGTTTAATTTTCATAACCATTAATAAACCATAAGTGATGCCCACTATAGTGTTTGCCCAACATTCAACTTGGAATACGTGTTTCATGACCTTGTTCTTATTCTTTTTGCCTTTATTATCCTTTATTACATGAAACTTTAACCTGGGCTATTACAAAACATTCCCTACATTGTATTAATGGATTATTGTGGGAAGAATAACAATCATCCCTTCAATATTAATACCATCATGTGGGAACTCGCATCACGAGAGCTTGATGCCTTTCATATGCTTGTCAATCTGGCTGAAATGAGTTTGGAAAAAATAGTGGAACATCCATGCTTACCACATACTTGCTTAAGGACTCCAAATGTGCTTGCATTAATCCTTAGTGCCAACCCATTATGCACACGAGAATTAAATTCCCGGAGATGTTGTTCCAGACTGTTGTCAACCTTAGACAAGCTTTGATCCATTTTCATATATTATGGCGTAGGGATGTGACCAATGTTGATTCCATTTATTTCTAATACACATGTTCTTAGCTCTGCCCCTCGATTGGCCAAACTGTTGGCCACTCCATTAAGAGATCTTCGGACATGTTAGAGGGATAATTCTTCAAAAAAATTCAAAAAAGAGGATTATTCTTCTCATTATAGGGGATAGTGTAGAATCAACTGATGAAATAGACTTAGATAGCATTCTAAATATTATCATAGAGTCCTCAAAAATTTTAAGCTTTTGTATACCTTTGTTCTTGGCAAGATCTAAGCCCTTCACAATGCGACAAATTCAACCTTATTGTTTGCCAGTGTGCCTAGTCCACATGTGTACCTAGTCTCTTCACATTCATCGGGGCAATATATGACCCCTCCCATTCCTACAACCCCTGATAGAGATGATATTTAAAAAAAAAAATGGAGAAAATTTTGATGGTCATGTGACAATCCTTGAAATTGGAGATGAAAAAAATTATATCTTTAAAGAAAATATAATTATATCTAAAAAAATATAATTGTATTGGTTATTTTGTAACTTATATTTGCATAATATATATAAGTAAACATGTAATATTCATGTTTGTATAGTATGTTTTTACAACTTGTAATTATGGTGAGTATCATTTTTCGATTTCTACAATATGTAGATTTATAGTGTCCAACATTTTGAGTGTACTCACCACCTATCATAGGGGATATAAGCAAATCTTAGTTCCCTAGAAAAGAGTGTCATGATGTTTATAAATCCTACGGCAGGTGCCGACAATAGTAACATGAACGTTGATATTAACCTTCAACGACAATAGTAATAGTAATATGAACGTTGAACGTTGATATTAACCTTCAATTGAATTAAAATATGTAAACGAATAGTAGAAATTTTGCCCCAGGTAATTAAATAATAAAATATATAATAAATTAATCGAGGTTGGACGAAACCATAAAAATAAATGTGAATGATGAGGTATCAATAGACGAAATAATTATAAAAGTGAAAAAATGGGGATGATTCATAAAAACCAGTTTAATAATAATATTATATTAACAACAAAAGAGGGTCTCGTAATGACAATGGGATTTTTAATGAAATAGAATAAATTAAATTATTCGAGGCTTAATAAATATTTAATAACATAATAATCTATTAATAGTCAAAGAGGAAACAGATGATAATTATACATTAGGAATAAATTAATTTATCCAAGGTAATATTAATAATATAAAAGATGACAAAATATAAAATAATAAAATAAACTATGACTTGGAAATTTTATTTTATTAGTATAACACGTTAGATATTTGACCCAATGTTCCTAAAAAAAAAAAAATTAAAGGAGAAGAATTCAAAAGGGATTTAGTCATCAAGATAGAAACTACAATATTAATATTAATGACATTGTTACAATTTTACTTGGATGACGAATTTTTTGTTGGAATCCAGCAAAAAAATCTTCATGAAATTTGATTGTGGGAGTGTTTAACTCGATTTTTTGATGGTGGAAATGGATTCAACACCATCAAGAACCTCTGGGGCACCCAAAATCTTGAAGCTTGACAACTGTAACCCAAAATTTAAAAAAATTATGCTGGAATTTCTATGGTTTTCCAAGCAAAATTGTGGCATGTTTAGACTGCACAAATAATAGTTATGTTAATAATTAATGATATAAACATTTAATGAAAATGTAATAATAATATTATTAAGATTAATAAATTGATCTATATATTTTCACAAGAGAAAAACTTCTTAGTGGGAGGTTAAGGCCTTATGAATATCATGATAAATTATTGATAATTGATTCAAGAGTAATATAAAACAAACATTAGGATTAAAAGGATAGAAAAAAGGAAATGACAAAAAAATGGATTTAATCTGAGATTAAAAATAAATTTGAGATGAAGTGCAATTATAAGAAGAGCCCTAAGGGAAAGAGAGAAGGACGGGGGAGAGGAAGATTCAACCCAAAGGGGAAGGGAGAGATAACAAGTGGGATATTAAAAGAAAGATTACTTAATGACTAAGGTGGTGGATAAAGGGTTTCTAAGAGTCACTTAGTTTGTATCCCTCTTACTTATTAAAGTTATCTGGGTGTTTTTCTATCTCTAGAGCTTCATGCATAAGGTGGGTTGACTGGAATGGTTCAAGTGCAATGATTTTAGTCTGGTCAAAGTTGATGAGGTGTTTGGTTTTGAAGGAGTTTTCAGCCAAAGCTGACTTCAAAACCCAATTGTGGGTTGTGTCGACTACATGCTCCTTCAAATGAGCTTTCAAAAACCTATGAGTTTGATCAATGTAAGACTTGTCACGTGAACAACGAATTTGGTAAACACCAGGACCCAACATTGGATTCATCTTATCTTTTGGAGACCTGAGTAATTGCTTCATGGTTTTACAAGGTTTAAATAAATTATATATTTTATTATTTAATTCCTGAGGTCAAAATTTCTATTAATTATTTTCATATTTTAATTCAATTGAACCTTAATATCAACATTCATGTTATTGTTCTCGGCACTTGTTTCAGGGTTTACAAATATTTCCAATCAACTAAGATTTACTTCTATCTCTGATGATGAGTGATGAGTCCATCCAAAACATTAAACAAATTATAAATATATACAATAAAATTCCAAAAAATAACACTCGTCATATAATATTCAATTTGTATTATATAATATTTAAAATAAATAAAACTTTTAAAATAAATAAGAATAGGAAGGTGCATATATTAGTGACCATTAAGAGAATCCTTGAGATTGGAGATGACAAAGGTGCATATATTAGGGAAAACAACTTGTTCATTCCATGGATCTAATGTCACTTTTAGTTTTAATATAAATTGTTGATAAGTGCGTTGCTGATAGGTATTTAAATTTTTCACGTACACAATTACATGTTTTTCATAAAACAAATGAATTAAGTTAAATTTATTCATTTTCCTTGGATTTAGACCAGTGCTACATAGTAGCTACTCCTTGTCACTTAGTTTAAATATAGCTAAATTAAAGTAAAAAATAATAAACTAAGAAAGTTTGTTCAAGATGAGAGACCAATCTGATAAACAATATTTATTTTTTAATAAATTTATATATAATTTAAAATAAATATATATTTGGTATATTGGTTTCTTCGATGGAGATTAGATTAATTTTAGTTGTTTTATAAATTTCACATAATTTCAACAAATAGACCATTGTATACTGCAATAAGAACATTTATTTTTTTATTGTGAAGATGAACCACACTGGCTAGTTCGAAACGCGTCGATAAGAATATTTCTCATGTGATTTTTTCCGAAAGATGTTGTTAATAAATGCTCTTGTAAAAAATGATGCTCTTCTAACTTGTATGAGTCTTGCTCAATTAATTTTAAACCAATACACTTTCTGGGAAATTTAATCCTCAGAAATTAGGATTTTGTTAATTTTTTTTGGTCCACCTTATGTATTATATAGTCTCATTAATTATCTTGAAAACGCTTAGAATTAGATCCAATGTCTATAAACAATGTAACGAGCATCTCATTAATGATATTGAAAGTGATTGGAATTAGATCCAATGTCTATAAACAATGTAACAAGCAATATTACGTTAATTACAACAATCAAAATATTATGTTAATTACAATAATCCATAAATCTTCCATTGATCCATTCTTCATAGCTCGTTGTACTCTCGTTTTCTTATTATCTTTGTTTCCCTTTGTTTCTTTTCAACTTGAAAATTGCACCAAGAGAATCCGGATTTTCTCCAATCCATGTAAGTAGAGATACAAAAGTTGAATGTTATAAGTCTTCTCATGTAATAGCTTTTCATAGAGGTCATTCGAACCAAAACGTACTATGCATAATAATGAAATAGATATTTTTCGGTCCTTTAAATAGAGTTAATTAAAATCAACCTCGAAGACGGCTCTTAGACTTGTAGTTAAAATTAAAATTAACGTATCTTTTAGTTAAGAATTTAAGAATTTTAATTAATAATAATGGGTAGAACGTGAAATGATTAAAAAGTTTTTAAAATTGATATTTGTTTTCAAACATTTATTTTTTAAACCTTCATATGTTCTTTTGCATATATAAGTTTGCAAATGATGTAGATATATTTGTTTTCAATTTTTTAAAAATAAATAAGAAAAAAAATCGGGTTATTTTTAACAACAAAGAGAGAAAAAATACGTAACATTATCTTTAGCCATTAATATATCCGCTGACCTGTTTTTGAAGTAAATATTCAAAAATTACTTAATGTGTTTTGGAGTGAACATTCACAAATTGCCCCTAATTATGTGTTTTCGAGAAAACATTCAAAAATTACACAATATAACTAGAAAAACAGTAAAAAATGTGTACTTTCTTCTTAAAGTTATTATTCCCTGCCGCAGCAGGGTAATAACGCATTCAAAATGCGTTTGATTGTGACATTAAATCTCAATTCACTAAAAATTAAAAAGCCATTTATAAAGTTAACTTTGTAAGCAAAATAAAATTATGTTTTTTAATATTTTTAGTTTATTTTTTTAACAATTTGATTGGTTCAAGCCACTTGACTCTTATTCCGCCATCATTGTTTCAGCCATCATCGTGCAACTACTGCAGAGTTTGTTCCAGAGTGTTGTACGTCATCATCGTGCAGCTGGGTTTTACCGTACAGATTTGGGCTTTCACGGTGACGAGTCTCCAGATTTGGGCTTAAACCCACATTCAATGCGCGCCCACGACTAGAACCTGGGCATGATTCACAAGAGCCACATATTTTCAACCGAGGTTTCAAGATTTCAGTGGGGTTTCAAGATTTCGACCACTGAAGAAATAAAAGAACCTGAAAATATTATACCATGGAGTCGGATATTAGGCCTACGATTCCAATACAATGAATGTCAACATCCACGCAGAAAATATAAGCCAAATTTATTACGTGTGTGAGTGAGGACAGGAGAAGCAAACAAATCCATTCGGTAGAATGAACACCCAAATCTGAAAATATTAAATCTCATTGATACTCAAATCTGAAACGTTCAAATATGAATAGATATAGTTATTGCGCAGTACCTCTCCAATGGAGATGGGCCCGGATTGTCCCTCAAGACCGGGTCTCTGCTCTTGGGCATTCATGCTGATCGTTGATAATTTGTTTAATTACACACCTGGCACACAATATAATAATTCATTGAGAAACAAGAATCGACCCAACATATAGGAAGCAATGAAGTCAGGGACAAATCCTCAAAATCAAAGTGAAAATTCACTGCAAAAAAATCCAAGGCAACCTCTAAAGACAAAAGACTTCAGAAACAACATGCCCGTACATTTGTGACTGCTTCTGTTATATTATTTGTGAACTTGGCTCATCCAAATTTATGACTTTGCTGTGATTGAATGTGATACAGTACAAATAAACTAGGGGAGGGGAGTACCAACATGGATTTGGAGGCACCACATCCTTGCATTTGTGAGCATCGTGGCAGATTGGGAGGAGCAGGCGAGCTTCGCATGCACGAATGGAAACACCTGTCTAGTGAAGCTTACGCTTGTCAATCATTGCAGAGTGTCATTGACCTATTGTTAATGGAAACACCTGTCTAGTGAAGCGTACGCTTGTCAATCGTTGTAGAGTGTCGTTGACCTATTGTTATGTTGTTCTAAGCCACGACTCCATCCCGATTTATTGATCTACATCATCAATTTTACTTTTAGGTTAGGAAAATAATACCAAGGATGGAGCATGGTGAAACGCATTATTAAGATGGTTAAAAGTACGAGCAAACAAGCAATGCCGGAATGATCCCCACGCGCATCCAAGTAACAAAGTACACACAATAACCCAACAAAATAAAATGGATCCATGAATGAATCAAACTGAAAGAGTTAACGCTCACTAAAGAATCAAGGTTATAAAGTTTGTGCTTTACTGATATTAAGGCAAGTAGCTTGAACTTGTAATATTCATATGCTACATTACATACATTGAAACATGTATCATGCCAAACATGCTCACAACTTGATTGATGAAATGATTTATTCCGGTTTGAAATTTGCTTTCAATAATTTATGTAAATATATAATACTTTTTATAATGTATTGAGATATAAAATAATTGCAGTGTTTTGGTTTATTCTATTTTTTTAAATAAAATACTAAAAATTATTCTGGGAAAAGATTACGGGTCACGGAATTGTCCATACCTGCAATGAAGCGCGTAGGGCTGAGTTGAGGCTGTACTTTGCTACTGATGAAGATTTTACGTTGTACCAACTAAGAACCACTGCAATTAACCGCACCAACCAAAACCAAACAAATAAGGCCTCCAGATTCTTTATGGAATGGAACATAGAGCAGTGCAAAGCGAAGCCATACATAGGCTGAAGAAGGCTTGTCAGAGATGAATTTATGAGGAAAGGGAGAAAAAAAAATAGAATTGACCGAAAAAACAAGAAAAACAGTACCGATTTCAAAGAAGAAAACCTTGAATGCTGAAAAACACGAATAATCAAATCTACTTCTTCAGAGTGGGAAAACATATTGCCAAACTAACATTGAGCTTGTTAAAGTGACCTTTACCTTATTATATCTATATATATTTTAAATTTTAAATTTAAATGGTTTTAAATAACCTAAATCAACTTAATTACTTTTCAAACTTACCACAGGGCACAAATTAAAAGAGACATGAATTTAAAAGGCAAGAAGAACTCAATGTATCATCTGCCCTGCCATACCCATTTAATTTTGAAAGCTTAAGGTTAATTTTATATAGCCTAAATCCAATACACCTCCCCTTTCCAATAACAATACCAAATGAAACAGACATGAATTTAAAATCTAAGAAAATATTGATGAACACTAACAACCTCAGCTATGGCAACCTATGACTTTCGTACTGTACTCGCCAATTTCACCAAGAATAATAAATATTGTGTGTAGGGTTGAGGTTGAGGCTGTACCTGCTAGCGGTGAAGGCTTAACAAAAACCACTGCAACTAGCCAATTTCACCATGAGTCATAAAGGTTGTGGGTTGTCCGTCTCTATCTTCCAAATCACCACCTCCATTAACTGCAAACCAATCAAACACCGCCTCAGAAGGATGAAGGTTCAGTATATGATGGAACATATAGCATTGCAAAGCCCACAATGAAGCCATCCATGCAGAAAACGCTTCTGAGAGATGAAAGTATGGGCAAAAGGGGAAAATATAAGAAAAAACAGAGACCATTTTAAAGCTGGGGTTACCTGGAATGTTTACAGTGTGAAATGTGTGTTGCCATGAATCAATAGCACCTGCTTTGCATGGCGGCCAGATGTTCAATGTAGTTTCCATATGGATGTAGTATTTTAACAACAACACCGGTGTGGACTTTCATGTTCCATTCACTGTCTGTGGAAAATTGTCCGATAAAAAAATTGGTCCATTGAATATCGCAAATTAAAAAATCGTGTCAATTGAAATGATGAGACACCAACTTTCCTCTTTTCATAGTTTTGACAGATATCGAAGTAATGATAAAATTTTATAATTTTATTTTCAGCGTAATTTTTCAAATATATGTTATAAATCAGTTACAATATTTTTTAATATTATAGATTAAAAATGAAATTTATCATAATTTGTCATTTATTTTTTACTTTTAAAACTTGTGTAAAGAAGCAAAAATCCATTTTTAAGGATTGAAAACTAAATCTTCATAAAAATTGATGAATAGTGCGAGCGAAAGTTGGATGGAATAGTTTCTTAATTCATTAAATACTCAGGTTCAGGGCTTCCTGTCTGCAGGAAATATATTGAAGTAACCAAAGCATAGACCAGTCACTATTTAAATAATACTTAAATTAACTTAATATTAAAAAAAAATTTATTTAAATATTTTGTTTTTCAAAACATACATTCATATATAATATTATTTTTCTAATAAAATATTCATTTATCCATTTAATTTTCTATATTATTATATGTCTTAATATTATATAATATTTTTCTATAATAAAATATTTTTCATACAAAAAAATTTATTCCTATTTTATAAATTATTTTATTGTAATTAATCAAATTTAATTAAATGTATTAAAATTTATTAATATAAATAATAATTATATCTAAATAAACAATATTAAAATTTAAATATTTTATCTTTAATTTAATTAATAATTAAAAAGGGAAAAAACAAAAACAAAAAACTTTTTAATAATTTCGTATATATATTAGCATTTTATTTACCATTTTAAAAATAATTCACTTACAACTTATATATTATCATTTTATTTAAATTATTTTTAACATTTTATATATATTAATATGGTGTTATATTATTTATTTATTTATTAAAATAATAATAATAATAATAATAATAATCCTGTTGAGAAATTCAATGGATGTTTCTCCATTTATGGATAGCATTTCTAAACAAATTTATTAATGTAGATGAGTGCACTTGACCAAAAAAAATTACAACTTTTCCATGGTTTAACATTACAAATTGGTTTTATTTTTTATTTTTTCATAGTATGTAAATTTAATTATTTTAAATGTAATTGGTTCAACTGTTATTTTGAAATGATTACATTTGTATAGGTTAGTTCACCATATTTTAATGATGTGTACATTGTCACTTTGATGTCAACCAAACACAAACACAAGTACGGAAATTCATGATTTAGCATTCGAATGGTTCACCCCTATTATAGATTGATGAATGAAGGCAATATGGTCATGCCTTCAAATCTATATGCCCACCTTCCTTAACGATGGCTATTGCCGGTTGATGCAAGGCCAGAAAGGTTGGATTTGGTGTCGCAAAGTTACTAGATGCAGATATATTTGTGATGTTTATTTTTAGCATATTCAGATGTATTTGTGCAATTGTAATATTGTATAAAAAAATAAATTGATGAGAGACAGTATATATATATATTTTTTGTTTGCAGTTTTAGTTGGCAAAATTCCAATGCAAGATAACATTGAGACTTTTAAGTTTAAGTACTAATCTTATCCACCTCACACATTTATCTTCTTGTTATTGTTGGCTATTTTTTAGCTATTATAAACATGATTGATGCGTTGTAAATTTCTAAGTAATGAACAACATTTTTTTCACATTTCAAAATTCAATAATTAAACTGAGCGGCAAGGAACACTAGCTATGCGGCCTTGTTAAGTTCTTGGTAAGAAAATAAACATAAACAACCTAAAAAAATCAACCTGTGTATCTTGAAGATGAACCAGAAGAAATCCGTGAAACAAATTGAAGTAAATTTTTCGAGAGGTGAGTCATGGTATCTATTTTATGCTTATTTTTCCCGCAAGTTCAATACAATGGGGTGACTGTGATTGCAGTACTGTAAAGTAGCAAGTTCACTACAATGGCGTGATTGTGATTGTAGTACGACTACTATAAATTAGCAGAAGTCACCATTACGAAATAAGAAGTGAAAGAAGGGAACTAATTATATTAAAGAAAAAAAAAATTAAACAATCTATGATATGAATCATGGCTTGTTAAACTAGGCTAATATGCAATAATATGAAACTAGAAAATATTTAATATATTTGACCTCAACTGCAGACCGAATGCGTAATCCTGCTAGACGAGTGAGACAATAAGTGCTAGTTATTCATTATTATGTCATGTGAGTTTCCCGTTGTAAGTGTAAATATTCTAGTCCAATGTGTGAATAATAACCATGACGATGGGACACACTTTTGTGTAAAGAAAAATAATAATGATAGGACGCATCTAATTGTCTAATTGTGAATAACGAATAATAATAGTTAGACACGGTTATATATGACATTTTGAAATAATTTTTTTCATATATATGTTTTAGATTAATTATTAAAGTTTGATTTGCAGTAATATGAAAATTTTAATATGGTGTAATTATTGTGTTAATTCGAGATATTTACGTAGATAGTTATTGAGATAGTGATATTATTATTATTATTATTATTATGATGATGATGATGATGATGGTGGTTGATTAAGTATATATTTTATACGGTATTTTTAAATTTTTTTCTTTTTATATGATTTTTATGTTTATATATATATAAATAAAAAGATAAACAAATATTTTTTAATTTAAATTATTATAATTTTTTCTTCTTATATTTAATAATAAGTTTTATGAAATTTGATTCATAATATTATAAAAATAATAATTAAAATGTTTATATAGATAATAATTTATTTATAAATAATGATTAATTTAATGTGAAAAAAAAATAATTTTTATTGCTATAAAATTTCTATTATAGATATTTTTGGTAAAAATATTTTATTATATTGATATATTTCTTTAATAAAATTTCTAAAATTTTAATTTAATTATTAATAAATATTAAGTAGTTATGTTTTTTCTGTCTTTTTAAGTAAATATATTAATTTAAAAAAAAATCTTATAAATAAGTGTGATATAAAATGAGTTGTGCCTTTTTGCACATGTGGTATTGATAGGTCAAGGTATTGTAATAAAGCTTATTATATGAGGTGAATCTCCATTTGTTCCAAGCTTTTCTAAAATATAAAAAGGTTTAACTCAAATATTAGTTCTTTTTATAAATAGTAATAAGAAGTTATAATTTAGTTAATTTTTATGTTTCTTTTCCCTAATTGGGGTGTTGGAATTTGGGACAATGGATGAGGGTGGCTGGGGGATCATGCCACCCAACCATCTCCCATCGCATTTAGGAGGGGGAGAGCGGTGATGTGGCGAACCTACTCCATGCATTCACACATGCAAACAACAATTATTACCTTTCAATCTCATGACATACTAATCTATGTTCGAGTGCTTTGGTTTGGCAGACCTTGCTCCCATGTCTTTTTTCTATGTTTGTGACATCTCCCTGTCGCAAGTGGGATAATTCATCTATGCAACAGGCAATGTGGGGCTCGTATCTGGCAACGAAGAGTCAAGGTTGTGTGGCAAACTGTGGGTTTCCATTATGGTGTGGAAGACGACTTATCTCCATGGCCATGGCTCTAGATACACGGGAATTCCTAGAGGCTTAGCTTTTGGGTATGTGTATCTCCAAAGCACATGTTGGTTTTTGAGCAATATTGAGGGGAGAATACAAAGGATAAAGTGGTAGCACTCTCTTGGACGTTTGTGACAACCACAATGACAACCATTGTAAATGGAGGGATGCAACAACCATGAATTCGCTCCCATGATGATGTAGGTTCATGCTTGGAGGACCGACCAGCATTTTTTTTTTGTAAGCAGGCATTTCTAAATTATATTAACTAAACAAAATATACATCATGTACAACTATGAGGTCTATCTATGCCTTAGTGCAAGGAAACCAAAGTGAATGACCAGAAGATCTTTGCCCTTAAGAGGGGAAACCGAAGTTTACATTTTCCAGAGAATTTAGCAAAAAAATTGTAGCCATTTGAGTTAAAAAGGAGGGCTAAGCCTCGCGGCGCCTGGACAATTGACTAAGGAATAGGGATAGTGGCGAACTCCAACGAGACTAGGAGCTCCTCAGTCCCAAACTTGGCGCTCTTAGGTCGAACAGGAAGGGTGTTGTCGCATTGGTGGTCACTGAGCCAAAACAAGATTATTTTGCAAGCCCTCAACCAAAACGAAGGAGAAGAAACTGACCTTATGTTGCTCATATCTTCAGTAGATAGGACATGCCACATCATTGCCGAGCTGGGGCCTCTGTGAGCCTGGGTGTTGCCTCGAGCCTGCATAGGGATGGGGGCTACCGGGAGATCCTTTAAATGTAACACCCGTATGGACTGGGTCGAGGGTGGGGTGGGGGAGAGAGGGGGAGCATCATTCGTCGATGGGGAAATGAGGGGCGCAATGAGAGAAGGAGGAGATTTGCGAGGGGGGAGGGGACGAGCTGGAAGGAGGGGAGTGAGGGAGATATATTAGGGGAAGGGACGTTGGGAGGGTAGACAATGCAGAGGTCTTTGGCCAATCTTTTCAGTGAGGAGGACGAATGGATAACATGCACGAAGAGCTATACAATCCAGTTGGTAGCCTTAGATTTTTCCTCTTCCTTGTCCTTCAAATGTTGGGCCAAGATCTTACGGAGAGCCCAAAGGGACAAGCGTCCCCTGCGGGTCTCCTCTTCTTCCATAACCACTACCTTTCTGTAAATGTTCTCAGGAATGTTGTGGTCAAGCAAGATGGCAATGGAGGTGTCATCTAGGGTGGTTGGGGGTCGTCCACGACATTTTCCCCAACCTGGGCGATGCCCTTGCCCTTTGTCACTGTTCATGATTGAGTTGCACAGGTTGGGACACATAGGGTTAAGGTCAGAAGGAGCAGTGTGGAGCCTGGAAGCAGGCAACTAGAGAAGGAATAGTCGAGATGCTAGACAACTACAATATATAATGTCATGGTTGATAAGGTGCGTTCCACATTCCAAGGGGATGGGACGAGTGCAATAATGAGGACGGGTGTCTGCCATGTGATGAAGGATGCACTCCACGTGCTTGCTGTCATCATTTTGCCAAGGAAATCGACGTCTAGTCACCCAAATTTACAGGGCGGAGGTCTCGCTGCTTCAATTGTAGGCATTGAGGGAATCAGTTTGGGAGGATCTCAAAGGTGGGAGGCCAACATGTCTGAGGTAGATGGTCTTCGATGCCTTTGTTGGCTAGAAAGTCAACAAGTGCATTAGATTTTTGTTTAACATGAGAGAAGATGATGGCTTCCTGGTGGGATAAAATATGAGCCAGATGTTGAACATGATAGTCGATACGCCAAGCAAGGATCTGCTTTGTAGGAAGAGAGTCATTGATGATTCGACTAACCATTTTGATTATAACTTGGGAGTCTCCTTCAACTATGAGAGGAAGGAGATTATTTTTTTGAGATTTTTGAATTCTTTCAGTGAGTGCCTTAATCTCGGCCATGTTGTTTCTCTTAAAGTCCAATGTGATCCCTATAGATTCCAACAACTTGTCCTGAATTATCTCTCAAGACTCCTCTAAAGCCAACTTCACCTGGATTACCCTGAGAGGCACCATCAAAGTTGAGTTTGTAATAGAGGGAGGGAGGGGGACTCCAGGAGGAGGGGGGGGCTAGAGGTGGGTGGGGGAGGGCAGTGAAGGAAAGGTTGGGGGTTTAAGGTTCCACCAATTGAGAATTTCCTTTTCAGATGGAGGGGCAAGAAAATCCTGGGCAGTCCAGTTGATGAGAGCAATATATTCCTCCAAGTGCTTATGCATGAGAAGCTAGACTCCCTCCGGAGGTTTACATATGTTATTAAAGATTCAATGATTGCGTTATTTCCAAATTTCCTAGGCCAAAAAGAGAGGAGCCACAATCCAAATGTAGGTTAGGATGGGATTGATGGAGGGGGGGGCTAGCCTAAAGGATTTGGCTATGTGGTCAATTTCCACAATGGATCTGAGGAAACTTGCTCAAGTTCATGCCACAAGTTTTTGGTAAATGGAAAAAAGAGGAAAAGGTGGTCCAAGGTTTCTTGTTTTTCACCACAAAGAACACACCAGGAGGGCCCATGAAAGCCTATTCTGATCAAGTTGTCCCTGTGAGGACTTCGTGTCTGGATAAGAGCCATAGGAAAGTTTTTATTGTGTTCAGGCTCCAAATCTTGGTCCATAAGGGGTCTTGTACAAGGAGATCAGGCTAGGTGAGAAGGTTGTAAGCTTCTTTAACAAAGAATCTTCTTGAGTTGTGATATCCCCACCGGAGAACATCATTGCCATCTTTTTGTTCTATTATTCTTTTGGCCAATTCTTGCTACAGGAGGGAACGAGTATGATCATTTTCTTCCTCTAGGCATAGTATGTTTTGGGCCTAATTGCAACCATTTAGATCATCAAGATTTGTCCAGAATTGAGAGATGGAGAGGCGACCTGTACTGAGGGCATGAGCCTGGATGAGAGGGGTGGGGGGATAGAGTTTATGCTTGGTTTTTGTTGCTAAGAGTCGTTCCAGTAGTCCACCAAGTGTCCATCTCAAACTTCCCAACAATTGTGTGACTGTATCAAGTGTCTGTTTTGATTGGCCAACTGCCAAATTAGAAAGTTTAAGGAGGCATGAGATAATCAAATGAATTCTTGATGTGGCAGATCGCTTGCATATTTGGAATATCAGAGCTTTGCCCATGGTTCCTATTTGTGTTTAATTCACTTCCATCAAATCTTGGCCCCCTTAACTTTTTCAGGATCTCAGATTCCCAACCCACCAAAAACCTTAGGAAGGCACAGGATATCCCATTTGACCAACGATCATTTGTGCTTAAGATCAACTCCTCTCCAAAAGAAGGAGCGTCCAATTTTCATGATGGCTTTGAAGTCCCATTTGGGGGCATCTAGAACTAAAAAAAGGTAGAGAGGCATGGCTTGAGGACATATTTGAGAAGAATGAGTCAGTTGGCTAAGTTGAGGGCTTTGTGGGTCCAACAATTGAGTTTTGAGGAAAGCATGTTTAAGAGGTCTTGCCATGAGGAGTGCTTGATAGCGGAGTCTGTGAGGGGGGCTCCAAGGTATTTGGAAGGGAGGGAGGCAATGCAGAAGCTAAGGATGTGCTGGATGTTCCTCTAGGTGATAGTGGGGGTATTGAAGAAGAAGATTTGGGATTTGTCAAGGTTGATATCAGTGCCTGAAGCCATGGAGAAGAGGTTGAGAACAACTTTGATTTCCCTGACTTCCTGTACCAAAGGGTGGTTCATGAGGAGCTTATCATCAAAAAATTGTTGGTGGGTGTGGGTGGAATCATTGTGGATGGTGAGGCATCCCATGCATTTTTCCATGAGGATGAACAGAAATGGGGAGAGGGGGTCTCCTTGTCTGATGCCTCTAGATGGGAGGAAGTTGTTAGAGGGGGAACCATTGACAAGAATGGAGAAGAAGGGGGTAGTGATGAGTGACATGACCCATTGTGTCCATTGAGTGCAGAATCTGTAAGATCGAAGGGTGCTTTCAATGTAATCCCAACTTAGTTTATTGAAAGCTTTGGACACGTCCAATTTTAGCAACATGCCGAGTTTCTTGAGGGATTTGAGAGAATGGATGAGTTCATGGGTGAGAATGATGCCATCAAGGATTTTCCTCCCTTCAATATAGCCAAACTGCTCGGGGGAGATGAGGAGGGGAAGGAGGGGAAGGAGGGGAAGGAGGGGTTTGAGCCTGTTGGCTATGATTTTGGATGTAATTTTGTAGATGACATTGCACAAGACTATAGGTTTGTACTTACCTGGAAAAGTCACATTGTCCTACTTAAGGATGAGGGTGAGGAAGATGGCATTGAAGGCCTAGAGAATAGATCTGGTGGTTCTGGATTCTTCCACAATGTCATGGACTTCATTGCCAAGGAAGTGCCAACAACTCTTAAAGAAGGATATTGTGAAGCCATTTGGTCCTGGAGACTTATTGTCTACCATTTGAGAGAGGGCTTCTTGGATTTCAGCTTCTGTGATAGGTCTCATGAGAGCGGCATTGTGATCATCGGTGACTAGATGAGGGATGTTGGAAGTAATTTGAGAGATTACTTCTCTTCATTGAATAGGACGCTCTTAGAGCATGCTGGAAAAGTGGTTTACCAACTCTTGCTAAATCTCCTCTTGAATTTCCACTATATTGCATGTTTCCATTATGAGGAGAGAGATCCTATTACCGGCTCTATGCTAGATAGTAGATTTGTGGAAGAAGGAGGTGTTGCACTCTCCTTCTTTGAGCCAATGGATTCTAGATTTTTTTTTCCAGTAGATTTATTCCTGCTTATATCATTCCTCTAGTTGTTGGAAGAGGTGAGATTCTTGAACGTTGGTGGCTTTAGAGAGACCATGGAGAATGATTTCTTGTTGAAGGGAAGTCGTGGCCTTTTCAAGAGCTTCTTTCTCTTGAAAGATGTTCCCAAATTCCTCCTTGTTCCATTTTTGAATACATAGCTCGACTTGTTTGAGTTTCTGCTAAAAGAAAAACGTTTTGGAGCCCTAGTAATGGATCATCCCCTCCACCAGCCTTCTATTTTGGAGATGAGGTTAGGGTCAGTGAGCCAGAACTGCTCAAATATGGAGGGTTTCCCCATGGGTTTTCTTAGGGTTTGCCAAGAGAGGGCAATGAGCTAGTGACCAAAGCTAGAGGAGGGGAGAATAACGGCAAAGAGCTCATGTCCTAGGACCAAGATATCCTCGAAGACCAGGAATCTGTTAAGGTGGGTAGAGATTTTGGCTTGTCCGCTTCTTTTTTTGTTCCAGGTATAGAGGCCATTGGTGGTTTTGATGTCAACCAGTTGGAGTGATCCAGGTGGATATTGGTGGCCGCCTGCCAAATCCACTTAGACCCCCATCATTGTTCTTTCAACTTTTCAGTTTCCTTAATTGTAGCCCAATTAACTATTTTTAGCAGTTTTTTCGGGTCCTGAACTTCCGGAGCCGTTTTGAGGCCCTAAACGACCCATGTTGCTCTTCCCAAAGTTGTAGATAGATCTTTCTAACGAGATATTGTGCACGTCAAACGAAGATCGTATGCCAAAGTTACGACCCTTAGAAGTTGATGTACCAATTTACCCAAACGGGGCCCACAGTTTGGCGTTTCATCTTCTAGGGTTAGGTTTTGGAATGTTAAGGGTTTTCCATTGTTTCTCAACAATAAATAGGCCTTCGAGCCTCATTGTAACACAGTTCAGAGGCAGTTAGCCGCCACATCTCTTCTCAGAGATAAGCTACCATCGCCCTAGCTGGTTTATTTCCAACTCTGTTTGTAAGCATATTTCAGTATTTTACATTAATGAAATGAAGTATTATTTCCGCTACATCTCTGTGTTTATGGTTATCTTTGTAATTTGTTGCATTCCTGTTTAAATTCAGATCAGTGGTATCAGAGCGGTCTGCTTTTTCTCTGTTTTTCTTTGCATGTCCCCAACGAGGTCGGGATATAAGGAGTTAGGGCTTGAACTAGTCGAACCTTTGCAAGACCAGCCTCACAAATCTCAACGGCCTCCCATGGCGGATGAAAAGAAAGATGAGTGGGCAGGAGATCCTATCAAAATCTTTCTCGAAGAAGCTCTCGAGTGACAAAGGAACACGACGATGGACAACTTCACCCAGATCCTTCAGCGGCTACCCAGGGGCGACACATCGGCTTCCAACAGCTACTCTAGAAACACCACACCATTTAAGGTACAAGTTAATTTTGAAATCCCCATATTCGAGGGTCAGATAGACATAGATGTCGTCGATAAATGGTTAAATCTGCTAGAGGGTTATTTTTCTGTTCATGATTTTTCCAGTCGAGAAAAGATTATTTTCTCTCTTCTCAAAGCAGCCCCCCACGTCAAGGACTGGTGGGAAACCTACTGCGAGTAGAAGGATGAAAGTACAGGCTCACTGCTTTCAACCGCACCCACTTGGGATTCCTTCTGAGAGGCCATCAAGGGCCAGTATTACCCTGTCGGAAGCTATGAGGATCAATACATAAAGTGGACCATGCTATGGCAGGGAAGGGACCAAGACATGCCGGAGTTTACTAATATTTTCCATACCATTCACACAAAGTTGGGTATCAAGGATTCAGAGCATCATTTGATACTCAAATACCGCGGTTGCCTGCACAAGTACATCCAGGAAGAAATAGAATTCCTGAACATCCCCTCGCTCGGCACGGCATACTGATATGTCGTCAAGGTTGAACAAAAGTTTAAATAGAAGAAGCGAGACTTTGGATCTGCGAATCCAAAGCAAGGGAAAGGTATCCCCAAACCGCAGAACAAAGGACAAAGCCAAGGCGGGGCGGCCCAAGAAAATCCGCCAAAGTTGTAAGCAAAAAACAACGTCGTGAAGCCGAAAAAGGACACAGGAAAGTGGTGTGAGTTCCATAAGAGCTCCACTCACAACACAAGTGAGTGTTGGGCCAAACAGTCACTGGTGGCCGAGCTAAAGGTTTTAGAATCAGATGCATGTTCCAACTCTGAGTCAGAACCCGACAAGGGGAATGACAAAGGGAAGAAGATTATCGATGCGGAGCCCAATGCCACTGTTGCCACCATGAAGATCCAGAAGGAGGAACCCGAAGATCCAGAGGAGGAGGAGCGTCTCTTCCACTCCCAGATGTGGGTAAAGGGCTCCCCGCTACAATTCATTGTCGACAGTGGGAGCCAAAAGAACCTCATTTCGGCAAAGGTCGTGAAGCGGCTGGGCTTACCAACCACAACACATCCACAATCGTACACCATCGAGTGGCTTCACCAAGGATGGGATCTTCACGTGAGCTGGCAATGTCGCCTTCCATACAACATCAAGCCCTTCACGGATGAGGTATTGTGTGACATTTCTCCCCTTGAAGTTTGTGATGTATTATTAGGACAACCTTACTTGTGGAAGCGACATGTTGTGTATGAATCAAGGCCCCGTGCTGTTATTGTTACTTTGGGAAATAAGTTGTACAGGATACCAGAGGTAGCACCGCCTACCACCATCTCTTTGATTACTGCAAAACAATGCAGTAAGCTCATTTCCAAAACCGGGAAATTTGTTTTCCTGATGATACGCCCTCAAGGAACGAAGAAGATGGTGGCCACGACCTCCAGACAGGGCCCCTCCACACGACAACTACAGATGGACAAGGTCATGGAGGAGTACGAGGATATCTTCACCTCCCCCACAGGGGTTCCTCTACACTGTCAGGTCAAGCACTCCATCGATCTGACCCCAGGTGCACCACTGCCCAATGGACCAATCTATCGGCACTTTGTTCTGGAGAATGATGAAATCAAGAGGTAGATTCAGGAGTTGCTACAGAAAGGTCACATCCGTCCAAGTTCATCGCCCTGTGGGAGCCCGATCGTGTTGGTACAGAATAAGGATGGGACTTGAAGACTCTGTATTAACTATTGGGTGCTGAACAAGATCACTGTCCGTAATAGGTACCCGATCCCATGGATTGATGACCTCTTGGACCAACTGAAGGGCGCAAAATATTTCAGCAAGATCGATTTAAAGTCAAGATATCACCAGGTACTAATCAAACCCTCTGATGTGTGGAAAACTGCCTTCAAAGCCAAGGAGGGCCTTTTCGAATGGTTGGTTATGCCTTTTGGATTGACGAATGCTCCTGCAACCTTCATGAGGCTAATGGATGACATCTTGCGGCCATTCACCAACTCATTTGTAGTGGTATACTTGGATGACATCCTGATATTCAGCCATAGTTGGGAAGAACACCTCCACCACATCCGACAAGTTCTCCAGACACTGCGGCAACACAAGTTATGTGCCAATTTGGAGAAATGCACTTTTGGCATGACCCAGGTTCAATATCTGGGATACATTATTGATGAACAGGGGGTACATGTGGATCCATCCAAGATCCAAGTCATTCGAGATTGGCCATCTCCAACCACTCTGACAGAGCTTCGCAACTTTCTAGGTCTTGCCAACTTCTACCGCAGGTTCGTGTTGGGATTTTCTCATATCACTTGGCCCTTGAGTCAAGTCACCAAGGGAGGAGCGAAAGCCAAAAAAAATTGGTCTGAATCTCAACAGAAGGCATTCACAGAGTTGAAAGATCGCCTCTGCACGACACCAGTACTCACATTACCAGACTTGCAACAACCATTTGAGGTCGAGACAGATGCCTCTGACTATGCTATTGGGGCAGTCCTCACTCAACACGGGCATCCAGTGGCATAACACAGTGAGACACATTTAGACACTGTCCGGAAGTATCCCACTTATGACAAAGAGATGTATTCCATTGTGCAGGCCTGCCGACAATGGAAGCATTACATTTTGGGGAAGGAAACGGTCATCCACACAAACCACCAACCCCTGCAATTCATACAGACCCAAGGGAAATTGCAGAATGATCGCCATTAGAAGTGGTCCACATACCTGCAACAGTTCCATTTGAATATCAGGTATAAGAAGGGTAGCACTAATAATGTTGCAGATTACCTTAGTCGACCACCGATCATGGCGTTAACCACTGTGTTCAACTCTTGTGGGCACGAGACTTCTGATTGGCCACTTCTCTACAAAAGTGACCCAAAATTCGGCCACACATACCAGACACTCTTGGAGGGTCAGCATGTTCCAGATTTTCACCTCCAGGATGCCCTGTTATGCCACCTGGGTCACCTTTGTGTTCCTTCAAGCGAGCATGCCAAGATGATTTAGGAAGCACACTATAGTCGGGCTGTTGGGAATTTTGGGGTCGAGAAAATGGTGGCAGTACTGTAGAAGTATTTCTATTGGCCGAATCTTCGACAGGATGTCAGGAAGTACATTAGATAATGCATTGCATGTGCCATTTCCAAACCAACCATCAAGAAGCAAGGCCTCTATACCCCGCTGCCTACCCCTAGTCGACCTTGGGAATCCATCTCCATGGATTACATGTCAGGCCTTCCTTCCACTAAGCATGGAAACAACTATGTTTTTGTGGTCGTCGACGGGTTCTCGAAGATGGCCATTATGGCTGCTTGCATGAAGAATATCACAACAGAAGCCACTGCTAAACTCTTCTTTGAACAAGTGTGGGTACACTTTGGGATCCCACAATCTATCATCTCAGATCGGGACAGCATGTTTCTTAGTACATTTTGGTCCAGTCTCTGGTCGATGCTCGACACCAAACTCACTAAGTCCACAGCCTTCCATCCTCAAACTGATGGCCAAACAGAGGTTGTCAACAGGATGATCGTACACATTCTGTGCAAGTACAACTCAAAGCATCCACACACATGGGACGAGAGCCTCCCTTATGTTCAGCATAGCTACAACCGGGCTCTCTACAGCTTGACTAGCCACAACCCTTTTTAGGTGGGCTTGGGATTCCAACCACTATGTCCCATTGGTGTGGCCATGCCATTTATAGCTACTCACACAGATTTGGTTCATGTCCAGTCCGAAACAGATAAGGAAAACAGCTTCATTGAGCACATCCAACATATTCGCCAGCAGGTCCATGACATTCTGGAGAAATCAAATGCCAAGTACAAGTAGCGACATGATCAACATCGGGTGCCACACAAGTTTCAGGTGGGTGAAAAAGTCTGGTTGCATTTGCAAAAGGAACGCCTTACCGGAGCCTATCAGAAACTCAGACCACTTCGATATGGTCCTTACACCATTACCAAGGTTGTGGGAGACAATGCATTTGAGCTCAGTATTCCCCCATTCCTTGGTCTGCACCCAGTGTTCAATGTGGACCGCCTTTGGCCATACTTTCCACCATTACTAGACACATCCGACATTGCAGAACAACTCACACCCACAGATTTAAATCCAGATTGCATGGAACAAGCTGTAGTAGATCAGATCATGGACACACAGATCAAGCACACTCGCCAACAGAATATCCAATTGTATCGAGTTGTCAAAGCAGGCCAACTCCTTCACCAGGGCAAGTGGCTCACCAAGGACCAAGTTCAACAGAAGTTTCCTCATCTCATGGAGGAACTCAACGCAATGGGGACCATTGCTTCCTAAGGGGGGAGGAATGATCCAGGTGGATATTGATGGCCACCTACCAAATCCACTTGGACCCCCACCATTGTTCTTTTAGCTTTTCAGTTTCCTTAATTGTAGCCCAGTTTACTATTTTTAGCAGTTTTTCGGGTCCTGAACTTCCAGAGTCGTTTTGAGGCCCTAAACAACGTTTTTTGGGAAAACTGGGAGCGACAACATGTTGCTCTTCCCAAAGTTGTAGTTCTCAGATAGATCTTTCTAACGACATACTGCGCGTGTCAAACGGAGATCGTATGCCAAAGTTATGACCTTGGGAAGTTGATGTACCAATTTACCAAATGGGGCCCACAATTTGGCGTTTCATCTTCTAGGGTTATGTTTTGGAATTTTAAGGGTTTTCCATTGTTTCTCAGCAACAAATAGGCCTTCGAGTCTCATTGTAACACAGTTCAAAGGCAGGTAGCCGCCACATCTCTTCTCAGAGATAAGCTACCATCGCCCTAGCTGGTTTATTTCCAACTCTGTTTGTAAGCATATTTCAGTATTTTACATTAATGAAATGAAGTATTATTTCTGCTGCATCTCTGTGTTTATGGTTATCTCTTTAATTTGTTGCGTTCCTGTTTAAATTCGGATCATGGAGTCCTCAATGAAGGTTGAGAGTAGCTCAAATTATTGATCTAGTTGTCTATGCCCTCCATTTTTCTCTTGAAGAGAGGTAATAATATTGAAGTTTCCCCCTATTTGGAAGGGTTGAGATGGTTCTTCAGGGAGGTTAGGTGTTCTAGCATTGCTTGTTTTTTGGAAGGGGCCTGGGGCCCATAGATATTGGATATGGTTCCTCAAAGGTTGGTCCCTAAAAGGTGGAAAGATAAGGAAAGAACAACAAAAGGGAGAGAAAGGGGTTCCATACCTATAATGGAAAGGTTCCAAGAAATACCGAGGCCTCCATAAGCTCTTTCTGCATCCACCGCTAAGCCTTTCACATGTCTCCAGATCTTGGAAATTATGCTTGCAAAATCTATGTTGGGGCATTTAGTTTCTTAGATGAGAAAGATGGTAGGAAGTTCCTGTTGGATCATCCTATGAAGAAGACGATGCTTTGAGGGGTTTTTCAAGCCCTTAATATTCCATGAGATGATCTTCATGAGGAGAGGTTTGGTTGGGTGGAGTAGGTCTCTGAGATTTGCTTATATTGGCTAGATTCCACTAGTTTGCACCCTAGGGTGTCCAACCATTGTAGCGTGGATTTCCTCCCTCATTTCTTAAATTCCTTGCCACTTTTATTGCACATCCTTGTTGGTGATGGTTTTCACTCTAAGTTGCATTTTTCTCTCTTTTTGAAGAGTCGCTACCAGGAGATGGATTTGTTTGTCAAGAATCAAGTTGGTTGCATTCTGGCAACAAATTTCTTCCATGGCTATCAGGTTGAGACCACCTAGATCAGCGAAGTCCTCATGTTTTGTCATAGGAGTGTCTTCTTCCTGAGGTTGCAAGTCTTTTGGGTCTGGGTTGTCCATGGGCTCTGAGCATTCCTTTTTATGGGGCCGCATGCAACTCTTCTGTCATGCTGGGTCTCTCTGCTGCTTGTCCTACGGTATTGTTAATGTTATCTTCCATGAGGTTTTCAAGCACTTTGAAGCTGTTGCTGGAAGAAGGTTGGCTAGGTTATGGGCTAGCGCTTTTTCTTCATGTGCCTTTGCTTGGTGGGGACTTTGGTGAAGCCATCTCCATCCATTGGACTGGTTGATCCAAGTGCATATTGGTGGCCACCCACCTATTCCACTTGGACCCCCACCATTGTTTCTTTTCAATTTCCTTAATTGTAACACAACTTATTATTTTTGGCAATTTTTTCGGGTCCTAAAATTTCGGAGCTGTTTTGAGGGACTAAAAGACGTTTTTAGGGAAAATGGAGAGACCGGAAAAGTCCCAGACCAATTTATTAGATTTTTTTTGGCCCCCTTCTTGAGATCTTCGAAACAAGGTATTATTATAGCCAAACAGAGATCGTATACCAAAGTTACGACCCTGGGAAGTTGATGCACCAATTTAACCAAACGGGGCCCACATTTTTGGTGCTTCATCTCCTAGGGTTAGTTTTTTAGATGTTTAGGGTTTTCCAATGTTTCTCAACAATAAATAGGCCTTTGAGCCTCACTGTAACACAGTTCAGAGGCATGTAGCCGCCACATCTCTTCTTAGAGATAAGCTACCATTGCCCGAGCTAGTTTATTTCCATTATGTTTGTAAGCATATTTCAATATTTGATATTAATGAAATGAAGTGTTATTTCTGCTGCATATTTGTATTTATGGTTATATCTATAGTTTAAGTTCAAATCATTGGTGGTGTTGATGTTAGACTTGGGATCGTCGAGGTGGAAGTCCCTGAACAAGTGGTCATTCTGGTGCCATTTTCTGCATCTAAATGACACATGTTCATAATCCAACATTTGGGGTCAGTCCTTGTCTTCAGATTCTAGGGCTATGACCTCTGGTCGGGAACCTGATATGTCCATGTAGACACACATTTGCGAGTATGCAACATAAATTCCTTGGTGGGTTTGTTTTGAGAGGTAGACAAACTTGCCTAGGTTGTTCCCTATGTCGTGGAGGGTTTCAAGGTCCCAGTATTCATAGGGGAGGGAGTAGAGATCCGATGCCCAAGAAAAATCCTCCTTCTCTAGGATGAAGTGGGGAGTCCATTGTCAGATGTAGATCCCTACAAATTTGAGGAAGTAAGGGTTGACCTTCTAGGACTGACTTGAGGTCATCTTGGTGGGTGAAGATGTTAGAGAAGAAACCCTTGGAGCCCAGTTTAACGTCATAGTGAGACTTGGGCTTCCACCTGAGGGAAATTCATTGGAGGGGGGTTTTTTCAGTAGGGTGGACTTCGATGAATTTGTTGATTAGTGCATAGTCCTGCATGTATTGAATGCTGTTATTCAGTCTTACTGGGGGAATGTGCAACCTGTGAATCTTTTATGATTTGGTTTTGCAAGTGCTCGTGGTCCTTTGTTCTAGTTCGAGGTTGTCCAAGGGTTTCCTGCATAACTGCATTTGCAGATTTGTCATTTAGTGGTCTATCTTAAGGGTTCTGAGTGGTGCAAGTTAGAGGCTATGGAAACTGACTCATGATTATGGGGATTGGAGGAGTCTGGGGCTCCTCTCCCAACTTGAACCATGAGCGGTGTGCTCAGTCACCGCGGGTGTGAGAGGCAACACGAGAGGAGGGGTGTAAAAGAGGAGGGGTGATCAAAGGAAGCCAAAGCAAGGGGGAGCGCAACATAGAAGAAACAACTAACCAACTACAACATGACGTGCAGTGTTGCAAGGGGAAAGCAACATTGGGTAGCTCTTCCTATGTTTAATTCCTTCTGCTTTGACAACTTCTTTATTGGTTTAACTTATGTTTCATGGTTGCTAGTATGTAGTGCTCATAACACAATGGGGGAAAGTGCTAGTTTTGGCCTTGCTGACTCTCGATGGTTATTGGACCTTGCTCGAAATCATTTTTTTCCTCCCCTCAATTGCTCCATTTCACTAGAAGTCATCACAAACTTCCCTAACAATTCATTTCTCTCTAGGATTTGCCTATATTTGGCTTTCTAATTGACAATCCTCTTGGTTTTTGGGTTCTCTAGATGATATTTTTATCTTGGTCCCTAGCAACATGGTGCAACATGCCCCGACAAAGGATGCGCTACCACTAAGGGTTTTGTGGAAGAGGTCCTCATGGTTGACCGTGAGCCCAAACCCAAGTTCAAGATGCAATAGCCATTTTTCACTCCTCCACTCCTCCGTAAATTCAAGAGGAAATTCCTCAGCTTGAAACCTTGACCACTGATGATAAAAAACCCTGCTTAGATTCAAAAATTCAAGATGAAGTAGCCAATTGGGTTCTTGATCCTAGACATACTAGGGGAAGATGGAGCCAATACTTGAATTCCATTACCCTCCAATTGCAGATGAAGGCACTCTTGGGTAGAGTCTTGAAGGAGAAACATGAAGATCACAATGATATAATATATCTCTTGAACGAAATCCAATGTGTTCAACGTTACCAATGCTCCTTGTTAGGGTGGTTTAGGTAACTTGACACGATCAAGTTATCGGTGGTTTTCAAGCTCCAGTTATATGAAAACTCATGGTTTTTCCAATGGTATTCATCTATGATGTAGCCTATTTAAACACCGATCAAACTCACGTTAATTCGTCCTGCTAGCTAGTGGGATCAAGCAACAATGTCATTAGATACCACCACTTCTCCCAATGCTCTGTTATCCTAACATTTGGTATCAGAGCAAAAATTAATGGAAACATTCTTGAGATAAGCAATGTGATGGTCTATGGAGTGGTCTGTAGAAGAAGTTGATCTGATGTAGTGGTGATTTGGCATAAGGTGTAGTGTCACAATAATACGATAAGAATCTGCAACGAAGCGATGGTGAGAAGGGCCAAAGTAACCATCAATGGGTAAAGATCACAACTGATCATGATAATCAAGAAGGAGAAAATTTATGAACATGATATGTGCACCAAGTCTAAAATCTGAGCCCTTTTGGACTTGATTTGCTAGAAATTTGTGTGCAATAGAGATGTTGCACTGTTGATTTACCAAAGAGCTGTAATTTTTGAAGTTACAGATAAGAGTCACTCCACACGTGTTGAGTGAGTCAAAGGAGGTGGTGAAAGTCTCTGAACCTATGGATATAAGAGGAAACTAAATCGAGATTTGACTTCCAAGTTAGGTGAAAAGAAGCAGATAAGACAGAGGTTGTGTCTTGGAGTTCTCATGGCAATGACAGAATAGAGGAGCTTGTAGTACTCATATTGGACTCCTTGCACAAAGAATGGAGGCTTGTGGTGTGAACATGTTCATCCATAAAGTGTTGAGTGCGTAATGGAGTGACCTACAAATTGCTTAAAGAGGAAATGAGAAGACCAAAGGAAGCAACACAATCATTGAGTGCAATGTTGCTATAGGTATGGTGTTTGAATGGGAGCTAGGAGAATAATTAGTGTTAACATGATCTTGTTTTTTTATTATTTGTGTAAAGCGTGCATGCCTGTTTTGAATAAAAACCCTCATAGAAGTGGAAAGTGGCAACTACAACAATGATTTGACTAATGATTGCGGGTGAAAAGAATGAAAGAAAATTATTTTAATGTCCACAAGGCTAAAGATAGCCTATGGGACAAATTGCTTCTTCATCTAGTTGATGTATTCAACCCTTTTCCTATGTAGCCTCACAATAAATGATCCCATCTTCTCGATAAAACCTTTGCTAAATAGATTATCCCAAGAGCTAGTTGCCAAAATATTTGCATAACTTTCCCGTTGTCTTTGAAGACCTCACATTCTAAAATGAAATGCTTTTCTGTTTCCACTTTTCCGAAAGAACAAAAATACATACTCTTTCCTCCCACACTTCTTTTGGCCTTTTCGAGTGCCTTGTTTCACAGTGGTTTCACAACGGAGTTGATGAGAATTAGTCCTTAACTGAGTAACACGAATTTTGGATCTCCAAGAAATATTGGCCTCTATGTACACTTTTTGTTGATGAATACATCCAAAGACACTTTTTGTTGGCCAAAATGCTCTTAAGAATACATCCGATGGATACCACGCGAAGTTGAACATGGGTGGTATATATATCAGAACCAAGGACAACACTGTGAAGGCATAAACTATGTTCATGCAATGTAGAGGGGTGAGCGATGATGAAGACAAAGGAAACATTGTTGTTTCAGGTTGATTAAATATAAGTGCACTCCCAAAGGTTGTGATCAATAATAATAGATTGATTAGGGATTTGAGGAAGAGTTGGTCACCTCTGTGCAATTGAGCAAGGGAATTATGCAATGTAGCTAGGAAGTGGTGCATGTATTGAATGGAGTACCTGGCTGTAGAGATAAATCAAGTAATGAAAAGGCAAGTGAGCATGCAATAGAAGTGTCTAGAAAGTACAGAAAAATACAAGCAAGATAGAATGGTCCATGAGGAGGCTTGAAAAAGGCACTGAGAAATGGTGCAATTGAAAAAAGAAGATGAAATTATGACCTAAGAATGAGCCGTTGCGATGTCTAGATATACGAGAGCGAGGTTAATGCATAGATTGAGGAGAACCCAAGGATCGTGAAGATCATGATGCAGACGCAGACCAGTGATGCAATAGAGAAGCTACCAGGAAAGCATTGTGTGGCTATGGTAGACAAGATAAAAGAGAATGACAAAAGCTATGAGTACAGGTTGTGTTGCAAAGCCAAGTCGAGGTATGGATCAGATAAGATAAAGAAGTTGAGAGAGTGGTCACATGGATGAATAGAACAAAGATAGAGTAAATGGTGCTGATGTTTAGTGAAGTAGTTGGTGTACGATGTGTGAACACCCTAAGGGTTTTGGTCCAAGGCATTTCCTTAGGAGGTTGTAAGACCTGATGTTCAGGCAGACATGTCGCACGAGAGAATCCAGTGTTGTAAGGCCTTAAGAGTTTGCTTAGGAATACATGTAGTGTAGTGGCACATGAAGTCATCAAGTTGTGGAATAGACCACGTGGAGAGGTACCAAGGTCGTAGGTGTATTGGTATCCTGGCTTGAGGGGGGGAATGTGATATCTCATGTTAGATGGTTGCTGAACCATATATGTGAAAAGGTGTTCTAGATAACTAGCTGATACAACGACTAGTTACCCATGTAATTCGATAGACATTTTATTTTTTATTTTTTATATGGACTTCAAACGAAAATGGTTAGGACTAGATTAATCTCCCTAAGTCAAGTTTAAGGGGGGATTGTTAGGGTGGTTCAGGTAAACTTGACTTGGTCAAGTTATTGGTGGTTTTTCAGGCTCCAGGTATATGACAACCCATGCTTTTTCCCATGGTATTCATCTCCAATGTAATCTATTTAAAGATAAAACAAACTCATGTCAAGTCGTTCTGTTGGCCAATGAGATCAAGCGACGATCTTATTGGACACCACCACTTCTCTTGGTGCTTTATGATCCTAATGCTCTTGTCTTGCTAGTTTGGATGCTTGGATTGCTCACGTAGAACACCATCTCTAATGTGGTCTGAAGCCTCCAACACCAACATGAATTAGTGATCTAGATTCGTCCTTAGTTACTTCATCTAATTCTTATGTTCTCTTTAACCACTTGATGCTTTTCTTTTACTTATTGTAGTCCAATTTATGTCAGTTGTTATGAACTTCATAGTGATAGTTGTTGACATTTTGAAACATCTAAACTATTGTCCATAATCAACTATGATCAAACATAACATAAACAATAATATCTAATATTGTATAAAAATATTTTGAAACAATATAATTTCAAATTTACAAAATATATATATATATAAATCTTAACAACAAATAAATATTTTGATGCTTATAATATATTCATGTCTATTAACCTTTATTATACTAATATTTAACTCCATTCCAATAAAATTTAAACAAAAATCTTATAACCATATTATTATACTAATATTTAACTCCATTCCAATAAAATTTAAACAAAAATCTTATAACCATATTAAAAAATACACCAATAATTTTACCGCACTTTAAATTGTCAAAAACTAACTCCAATTTTCCCTTTCAAAACAACAGATCCTCTTCGTTTGGTTTTGTATGACAATACTTCGAACTAAGAAAAAGCAGGCGGAAGAAAAATTCTCTCACTTCATGGCTCTCAGGACTTTCTTAACCCGGCTTCCTATTCGTACCAAATCCCCTGCATGCCCCGGCTTTCTTCAGCTATTCTCGCCATGGCCTCATTCTTGGAAGTTCAGAAGAAGCAGTAGCATAGGATCCCGACTCAGTACCAAAGCTTCCAGCAATGCAATCGATCAGGCTGTGCCGCAGCATCTCTCTCTGTCTGAGTTGTGGCGTCTCGGTTACATCCCGGAAGTAGAAGGAGCCGAGAGGGCCAACGAGTCGCAGGAAGAAGGTAGAAGCGTAGAAGAAGACGGTCCCGACCAATGGAAGCGAAGAGGAGCCGAAATTCGCCGAGAGATTCTTCCCATCACGCGCTTTGTCAAGAACATCCTCCATTCTAAGAGGCAAGCCCTCCGCACCTCCTCTGCTCTGCTGAATTTAGCCGTTTAGCAGTAATATTTCTTCATGGTGGGAGAATGTGCGGAATAGACTATAAAATGGTGTGATGGATGAGAATTAATGCGAAGCCTTATTGACAAACTTCTGCCAATGTTTTGCATTTTCATGGGATTTTTTAATTTCTTTAACGGTAGAATTCCAACGTTGGGGTTTCTAGGTTGATGGTATCTGCTCTCTTGGTTCCTTCCAATTGTTTGTTGTGTGTCCTGGAGTGTTTGTGTTTGAACATAAATACCTTTTTATTCAGAAAAATATTATTTCACATTGGTTGATAGAAGTAGTCCAGGACCACATATATAGTTCTAATATACTATAATTCTTATGCTATTGAGGGCAACCACAAAGGAATGTTGCCTCCTATAATGAAATGATGGATTGTTGATTCATGATGGATTGGCTGTGGTGTGATTACGCTTATTGTTAAGCTCATTAGCATGCCAAAAATTTAAAAATTCTCTCATTAACAGTACTGCATTGTAAACCTTGAATGAGTTGGCTCTTCAAAACATGGTGCCTTTAGTACAAGAGATAAGGAAATTCAATTAGCCTGGGCTACATAAATGGATTGACGAAGAGTGTGGTGCACATTCCGTCTCTGCCTACATCAAAATCAAATCAACCAGGTCAGACAGTGAGATTAGATGCATCCACAAATTTATGAAACATGGTGATTTTAGTACAAGAGAAGGAAATTCAATCAGCCTGGGCTACATAAACGGATTGATGAAGAGTATGCTGCACATTCCATCTCTTCCTACATGACAACCAAATCAACTAGGTCACATAGTGATTGGGCACTCTTTACTTGTATTAGATGCATCCACAAATTTATGAAACTTGGTGCATTTCAAATTTATGAAACTTGGTGCATTTAGTACAAGAGATAAGGAAATTCAATTAGCCTCTGGGATGTTGATTTTTTGTGTAGCATTGGGAGGTATTCCCACATGCCAAAAAGGCCTCCCAATTCAGCCAAGGAAAATTATGAAAATGGAAAATTAAAATTTATATGGTCGGGCTTCATGTATGCCCAAAAGTGTCAAGTCGGCCCCACAAATGAGTGGGTGTGACTTTTAGTCAAGACCCACCCATTTGACAAATATAAATACACAGAGACTACCTCATTTTGACCTCACAAAACAACATATCTTCCGAAGCAGCTGTAGAGAGGAGCAGATTAGAGGATGAATTGACCAAGTATGACCATATTTGAAGTTTGAATAGAGTTGACCATTGACCTGATGTTTGATCGAGTTGACTGGCTGTATTTGACTGAGATTTATGGCTGGCTTTGACCGCAGAAAAGAGCCTGAGTTTGACCACAGTAAAGGGCAGTTTGACTGTAGGTCTGAAGTTGACCACAAGAGATAGGTTGACCAGGCTGAAAGTTGACCAGAAGTAACTATTTTGGGGTTTGACCAATGTTGACTAAATTGGAATTTTGACCAGGTTTGATTGGTATCTTGGACTTGGATTTTAGCATAGATTTCTAGAATATTTTTGAATTGTAAATATCGCTGAAGAACAATTTCTCCTTAGAAGAATTGTTGCTGGGTTTTTCCCTAGGTTGGGTTTTCCTAGGGTAAATTTTGTTGTCTCTATTATGCATGACTGTCCCTTTATGATCCTACTGTTTTCATTGCATTACTGTTGAGATTTTCTGTGTATAGTTGCTTAATAATATATCACAAGATAACTTGATTGGAAATCATTGGAATGTAATTACCAGATCAGAAAATCAGTTTCTACTGTGCATTGTTGTATAAAATTCAACGTGGTATCAGAGCCTTGATAAAGGAACAACCATTGAAATATCTTGAAGAGGCTGAGTTTAGGAGAAGCCAAGTAGAAGAAGAATGACGCCTGGTCTGAGCCAAAAATTTCGGCCCTCCAGAGGCCTGTTTGGACCGAGTTTTTAAGGCAGCCAAAAAGCTTGTTTAGGGCACAGGAGGTGGCAAATTGACAGCAGAAGGAAGGCTGAATTTTGATGGATGTCTAGGCCAGATTACAGAGATCATTAAGGGCTTGTTTAGAGGGCAGTTTGAGGACCTCTTGTGATGCATTTTAAGGGAATTTGAAGGGATGATTAAGGTTGGTTGCATGGCACCTCCAAGGGCAGAACTCAGGAGCCAAGGAGGTATTCTAAGGTGGCAGAAAGTTTGACAAGCATGACCAGACTTCCTACAAATTAATTTGAGGTATGAATCTTTTGTTGAATTGATACTATAAAAAATAAGGACAGGTACCTGAAATTGATCAATGGTCTAATTCCAGTCTAGGGATAATCCGCTTTTGTGGAATGACCTGAATTTTGAGATTATGCTTTAGACATTCTATAGTATGGATGATAACTTATTTTCAAGCATGACATGTGGTGTGATGACAAGCAAAATCCTACATTTGACATGTAATCAAACCCTTGTTTATTCTTCATGTTAGATATGGCTAACTTGATTATATGGAATTTAACTAAGTACATCTCTCTGATTTGTCCACCAAGGAAGAGCCAGAGGGAGCTGAGGAGAAAGGCTCTTTCACCTACTTTTATAAAGCAAGAAAAGAGCCTATCATAACTCTTGTATTAAAGTATGTGCCTCTCTTTGCAATCTTTATGGTTGTATGGTATAAGAGTTGGAAGACTTAGGGTTTGTAAACCCTAGAAGACTTGGAAGTTATGGCTTGTATTGAAACCTTGGATGAAAATGTCCTAGGGTTTGTGAGATAAATCCCTAGAGCAAGACCTAGAGTGTTGGATGCAAGTGGATTTGGTGTGATAGCACGAGGATGAATTGGTATTGATGCTAGCTCGCTGTTGGGCCTTTGGTATGGCTAGATAACTCGATGAATCCACAGGATGAAGAAACCCTAGCTCTTTGCAGAAAAAGGAAAGCAACATGCATCAAGTTTCAACAACTAATGTTGAGGATGGGGATGAGCATCCACCTTAGAAGAAGACAAGGAATTCAAGCTTGATGAGATTGCAAATGGACTTCATTGATTTTTGCAAGAGGCAAGGATCAAGAGGGAGCCAACAATTCCATACAACTCTCAACAATTTAATCAAAAGATAAGTAATTCATATCTTTCTCCCTTGATTATTATTATTTTTATTTAGTTAGCTTCTTGTCCTTTCATTTTTTTTTATATGGCCTTGATATTTCTTTTTTACTTTCATTATGAATTTTCTTTTTCCATGACCTCCTGAATGAGGTTTATGAAAAAAAATAGGTCCATTGCGAACACTGCCATTACATAGGTGGTAACATCAAGAAGTACAAGGCAAGGTTGTGACAAGAGGGTTCTCCTAGTAAGGGAGAGTGGACTACGAGAAGATTTTTGCTCCTGTCACAGATGGTCGTATTTTTAAGAATGTTTAGAAGAAATTGTACAGATTAACATCCAGGATCATGTTTGACAATAGGAAGAGCTTCTTGTTCCAAGGGAGCTGATACTCAGGTAAAGTGGAAGGAGCAACCTTCCAAAAAGATATCATGGGATTGATATTGTCAGACTAGATGCATAGAGACAGGTCTCTAGGAGCAATGTATTTTCCCAGAGTAGACCTTAGCAGAAGGACTTGCTTGCGTGACAGAAGGAGCAACAATGGTAGGAGTATTTACTTCCATGATAGAGGGAGCAACCAGGACTACCACAAGAAGACCTACTTCATTGTCAGAGGGATTTTGGCCTCAGAGATTGAAATGAAGGAAATTGGCTGATACACTATTTCTTGGGATTGGAGGTTCAAATTTGGTGAATCTCACGATGTACAAGCATTTGCTTGGATTCATGATGTACTTGGTTAACAATAGACCATATATGCACTTTGTAATAAATACCTTGAACCAGCTTATGGTTGAGCCGAGGCATATATAGTGGGTAACAACAAAGCATGTGGTACCTATGTTGTACAATTGGATGCGATTTGAGATATGTCTAATGAGGTGAAGTGAGTATTTGCAATATCACAAGTCATGAAGTAGTGAGGCTTCAAACGCTTAAGGTCATGGTCGGGTCACTTCATCTGAGACATGATGCAAAGAGAAGCAATAGATTTCCAATACGTATTGTTAAATTTAGGTATGTTCTATGCTTAGCGCAATTTACTTCAATTTTTCATATTAGCCCGATGACAATATTCAGATTAGCAATCACATCAGCATGATAGTAAAGTGCAAATAGAACATAAACATAAACATCAGAAGACAAGCCAACACAAGAGGACACAAGATGTGGCACCAACCAAGGACAAACCCCAATGTGGGGAAACCCTTGATCAATTCTTCTTATATTCTTCAATAGTTCAGCAGAGAGAGAGATAGTACAAATACATTTGAAGTCAACACTTTGACTTGCCAAAATAAGAGATCAGACATCAGAGATCTTCACCATGAAGATGACACAATGAGGTTGTAGATCTGATGACAAGGACTGCAGTTCTGAACTCAGGTGAAGGCATACTTATCAGTCCTCATTCTTCAACTGATTCTCCAAGGTGATTCCATCACCATGCTGCACCTTGCTAGCTGACTAATCCTCAACGCAATAATACTAACCCATGACAATAGCTCTGTCCATCTCATATTACAGCAACATCATACAACCCTCCAATAGTCATCAAAATAGCCTTAGATCTCAGCAGTATTATCTCACAAGACAACTCCTAGATTATGCTGAAGATCTGGGCATATATAGGCCCTCATACACTCATACGAAATGCTTGACTGTGGTGTTATGGCCTACGGCCTAACACACAGTCTTCAGGCAACATATTCATTATGCTTGTCCCTTTAATAACACCCCAACAGGTCTGATACTATGCTCCTCTAACTCTGTCCTCTTGCAAGAAGAAACCAACCTTGTACTGTCATAAAAGAGATGTGCAAATCATGCCACTTTCATGTTGACAACCTGCTGGGATTAGGGTACTTTAGGTCTCGGTTAGGCCTTCTCTATACAACGTATAGGGGCCTCTTTGGACAATGATTAGGTCCACCTTTAACTGTTGATTTAGGGCCTCCTCATTACAGTGTATAGGGCATGTTTCACTACTGATCAATCCTCCTTTCTCTGCGGCTAGATTGCTCCTTGATTGGACAGCGAATGAGGGCACTTCAAGAGCAGCAAATCAGGCCTGCGGTTAGGGCACTTAGGACTGCGGATATGAACCTCCTTTTAGGCCTCCTTCACTATGATTAGGATAGTGGCTAGATGCTCCTCTTGGTTGCGGATTAAGGCCTCCCCTTTTACTGCGTATAAGTACCTCCTCTTGCTGCATACAAAGTTACAAACTCTCATTCGTTGCGGCTTAGGGCACCCTTAAATGCTGCCGCTAGGGCACCCTTAACTGCAGCTAAGTCTCTTCATTATCTGCGTCTAGGGTAAGACTAGTATCCTCCCATTAGGACTACGGCTAGGGCTCTTTTGGAGCTTCCTTTGGCAACGTATAGAGGCTCCCTTAAAGCTTCTCCTTGCTGCGTAGAAGAGCTTCCTTTAGGACAGCGTAGGAGCCTCTCTTCATTGTGATAAGACTCCTCCATGATTGTGTCTATAGGTCCCGCGTCTAGATGTCTCATCACTGTAATTTAGGGCAGCGTAGAGATCTCTCCATGACTGTGGCTAGGGCACTCCCTCTAG
This sequence comes from Pinus tabuliformis, assembly GCA_031772625.1. Lineage (NCBI taxonomy): Eukaryota > Viridiplantae > Streptophyta > Pinopsida > Pinales > Pinaceae > Pinus > Pinus tabuliformis. The sequence goes on from CM062816.1 coordinate 769,583,941, forward strand.
ATCTCTCTTTCATCAAAACCCAAACAAAATGAAGAGAGAGATCACAAGAGGTGTGTGTGCAAAATGACTTGAAGACCTCTTCTATTTATAATAAAACGTTGAGGATAGATGGGGGTAATTTGGTTGCTGGCCGACCTTGACGAATTGTCACATAACACAAATAAATTCATATCTCCATGAATACATGTCGGAATCGGATGATCTTTAGATCAATCCTACACCTCTCGACGAGAGGAATCCAAGAAAAATATTAGCTGCCATAAATAAGATGACTCGCATGGAGTTTGGCCCTAGTTGCCAATTTTAACACATATCCACAATTAAGTAGATTTGTGGACAAATACGAGCTTAGTATGATGCTGAATGTGTCCCTCATTAGAAGGGAATGATGAGGTCTTTGCAGGATTGGGCTAACCATCTCCTAAAGCCATAAAGGACTTTGGTTGGGTCATAAAGGACTTTGATCAAGAGGAGATGAATACATTCACCTTTAAATCTAGAAGGACTTGGCTATGTCATAAAGGACTTTGACTAGAAAGATGAATGGCCCAAGGTAAATTATGGGGGAAAATTGTAGGATACATTCACCTCTGAAGCCAGAAGGACTTGGTTAGGTCGAGAAGAGGTGAATGTCCTAGGGAAATTATAGGATTGGACATATCTTTTCCTTAGAAGCTAGAAGGACTTGGCTATGTCGACCCAAGGTGATAGATGTAATTCACCTTTAAAGCTAGCTAGGTCATAAAGGACTTTGACCAAAACCATGAATGTTCTAAAGGAAAATTCTCTCCTAAGAAACTAGAAGAACTTGGATGCCAGAAGGACTTGGCTAGGTCATGACTAGAGGAGATTGATACATTTGCCTAAGGAGCCATAAAGGACTTTGGTCAAAAGCTGTGGATGCTTGTGTACATATGAGAGAGTTACATTGCCCACTCCATGATGGAGTTATTTTATAGACATGCATCAACATGACTAGCTCATGAACTTTTCTTAAGGAAGGAGAAATTTCAACAAGGGAAATCTGTTGTAGAGAATATCTCCCTCACTAAGAGTTGATTTTTTGTGTAGCATCGGGAGGTATTCCTGCATGCCAAAAGGCCTCCCAAGTCGACCAAGGAAAATTATAAAAATGGAAAATTAAAATTTATATTTTTGGGCTTCATGTAGGCCCCAAAGTGTTAAGCCGACCCCACAAATGAGTGTCAAGTTGGCCCCACAAATGAATAGGTGTAACTCTTGGTCAAAACCCACCCATTTAACAAATATAAATACACAAATGCTACCTCATTTTGACCTCACACAACAACAACATATCTTCTGAAGCAACTACAGAGCAGCAAATTAGAGAATGAATTGACCAAATTTGACCATATTTGAAGTTTGACTAGAGTTGACCATTGACTTGCTGTTTGATCAAGTTGATTGGCCTAGATTTTTGGTTGACTTTGACCACAATTATAGGCTGATTTTGACTGTAGAAAAGAGGTCGAGTTTGAACACAATAAAGGATAGTTTGACTGTAGGTTTGACCACAGGGGTTAACCAATGGTCCGAAATTGACCGCAAGAGATAGGTTGACCAGGTCAAAATTTGACTAAAAATAACTATTTTTAGGGTTTGACCAGCGTTGGCTGATATGGAATTTCGACTAGGTTTGATTGGTCTCTAGGACTTGGATTTTAGCACAGATTTCTAGAATATTTTCGAATTGTAAATATTGCTGAAGAACAATTTCTCCGTAGAAGAAAAGTTGCTGGGTTTTTCCCAAGATTGGGTTTTCCCAGTGTAAATTTTGTTGTCTCTATTATGCATGGCTGTTTCTTTATGATCCTACTATTTTCATTGCATTACTGTTGAGATTTTATGTGTATAATTGCTTAATGATATATGTGACATAATATAACCTAATTGGAAATCATTGTAAAGTAATTATCATATTAGAAGATCAATTTCTACTGTGCATAGTTGTAGAAAATTCAACACGTGACATGTTTAACGTTATACAATAGCCTAAGTGAGAAAAAATTTCCAATGAATTAGCTATTCAAAAATGGAGTAAACAACCTCCACATCTTGCTCCAATGGCCTACTTGTTCAGAACTATGGCCTAAGATATTTCACCCTTTCAAGCTTTCTTGTGCCCTCTAGCATCATGTCTAAACGATGGGCTACATAAGCGAATTACGAAGAGAGTGGTGAACATTCCATCTATGCCTACATCACAATCTAATCAAGTAGGTCATACAATGATTGGGCACTCTTAACTTGGATTCAATGCATCCACAAATTTATGAAACATGGTGCCTTTAGTACAAGAGATAAGGAAATTCAATAACCCTCTAGGGCATGTTATGTGTTAATTGTCCAAGAGTTTGAGCTTGGTGGTAAGCAAACCCACACATCATCATCATAGGATATTTTTTCTAGAACAAGATGGAATGTATAGTGTTCAATGAATTCTTCTTTTTCTTCATAACCAACATCCCAACACTTCTAAAATTGTATGATCAAACTTGCAACTAAAGATATCATCCCAACACTTGCAAAATTTCATGATCAAACCTGCAAGTCAAGATATCTCCTTTGAAATACAATCATAAAACCACTCCAATACTTCATTATCCAAGGAACAAACACATGTTTTCATCATGACATGCTCATGAATAATGTTAAATATTGAAATGAATTCAAAAGATGTAATATGTAGTGGAATAGAATCGATATGTTTAGGAAACTTTGGAATGTGCTTGTCCCAAACTAGATCAATGAATTGATTAGGATACCTCCGGATATTTGAGAAATCTAATGGATCAAACTATAATTTCACCTGTCATTCTTCTAAGAATGTCATACTTCTTTACTTCAAATCTTCAATATGATACATTGATATGAAATTTGAAAAACATATAATTATCACATTTCATTTCCATAGGAGTGGAGTTACTAGGTGAGTCTTAAAATGCTTTCAAATCTATTGGATTCCCTCACCTCTACAAATGACAAGTTCACTTTATATCTCTTGGAAAAGGGCTTCACTCCTTCGTGGAGTCTTTAGATGAGAATAAGATCTTCACTTAAGTGCCCTCATCAAATTACAACCAATCTATTGAACCTTGGGAATTGGACTTTGTCCTTTGAAATCACACCAATTTGTTACCTCCCAGACCTGGACTCAAAGATATTCAAGTCCTTGAATGAAGTGCAACCTTAGATTCACTTAGGAATATTTCCCATTGTCACCACAAGAATGCTTTCTCTTAATCTAGGCTAGTGTAATGTCCCTTTCCGGAGAGGGATATTGATTTAATTGTTCAGTATCACTTAAGAAGAAAAACAAAATTATAAAATGAAAGTGAATAATTAAAGATAAATTATTTTATATTATTTTATTATTTAACCAATGTGTTGATATGGTAAAAAAAGAGAATATTTTATTGATGTATTGATTCGGTCAAGGAAGAAAATGTTATAAAAGGAGATTGAAGATCACTCCTTGATCATGCATTGGTTATTGATTTTGATAATTGTTTCAGGAGCTCTAGTAGCTTACTGTGTGAGGGGAAACCCTTGTGGAGATCCCAATTTCGGTGGTGAAACTATCCACCCTAGTTGGTGGTGATTAGTTTTGGTGCTAAAACATCCATCCTAGCTAGTCAAGAGGGAGAACCACTTCAGGTTCTTCATTGTCCCTTAACGGAGGAAGGAGGATAAAATCACAGTAGTTTCTAGAAGTTCAGAGAAATAAATTTGTAGCAACTCGCATCACTATGAGTGGGCTGAATTGTCTTCTAGGGGACAATCTACCAAGTTTTGTCAAATAATTTAATGTAAATCTTTCTGAGTATTTTAATAAAAGTTGGTTGGGTTTTTGGCTTTGGTATTTTTCTACAAAATTTTGTGAATCATGGTTTCCCAATTTATTGTTGGAATTTATAAAAATTTCAGCAAAGTTATTTCTAGCAATTTTTTGAAGAAACTTTTGGTAGGAAAATTATAAATTAATAAAAGGGATATTTCAGTGGTATCAAAATTGTTTTTCCTGCCATCTTGTGGGGTTTTTAGTATAGAAAAAAATGCTTCCAAATTAGTGGTAGTGGGAGTTAGTTTCCAAAATAGAAAATGTGAAAGTAGAAATTTTGCAAGCCTTAGAAAACTATAACAAGAACCTCACAAAGGTGATAGAGTAGGTTGGAGCATGGGCATTATCAGTTGAGACTAGCAAAAGGAATTATTACAAGGTAGGAAATCATAAAGACCATGCAATAATAAAGAGAAGAAAAAATTGTAGGTCCAAAAGCGATAGAGCTGCAACTAAAGCCCATCCTTTGGATGAAATTGAGGCGTCACCTTCTAAGGTTCGTAGAATGGGCATTCCTTGTACGCTTGAAATTGAAGTAGCCCAGGAGGCATTTGCATTAGTTCTTAGAAGGGCATACTCAAATGAGAAGTGTTACAGTCTTGATGAAAAGATTCCCAACTCTATTTCTGAAGAGACTAAGGAAAGAATCAAATATCTTACAAAAGGCCTTTTTGAACAAAGGAGAAAATCAAGATGCTTAAGGAGTCCATATTATAGCAAGATCACAAGCTTAAGGCCTATGGCTCTAGGAATGCGAGGACAATTGCTAGCCTTGCCAAATTTGAGGGACATTTAGAAGTGCTAAGGAGGCAACAACAGAAATCCACTTTTGAGTTGTGGAGAAACCCTCTTCAACAATACATAGACAAGGCTTGCAACACCATAAGTCCACATGAGTGGTTTTCCAACCCACATATAGATGAATTGATGACACATAAGAGTGGGATGGATGGCTGGTATGAGGAAGCAGGAGCCCAATATTGAATTTGCTTCTACAAGATGACTATATTAGTATTCCAATTATCATTAGAGTAGCGTAGTGGAGGCATGATGGAATTCCAATCTGGCAATGGGATCCCAGTGGATTACTGCACCATGTGACAAAGTTTGACAAAGTGATCAGGGTTCACTATATTTTATAGATGCAGCAGGGATTCTTCAAATTCATTTGGGATCTCGGAATTGACACACATGTTCGGATTGCCTAGGGACAAGCAATCTCGGGAAGGGAAGGTTGTAATGCTCTTTTAACCATCGAAGCTAATCGCCACTAGCTAGGGTGTATAGTTTCAACATCGAAGCCGGGAATTGCACAAAGGTTTCCCCTCGCTCAATAAGCTACTTAAGCTCCAAGTAAATTCACAATCAATTCTCACATACATTTCCTCAACCCTTCGCCTTATTTTATAACTTTTTTCCTCCTCAAAATACCATGGGTGGTTATCAATACCATGGGTCACTTTATTTTCTAAAGTGACTTACCACCTTTCATTTAATTATTAAATCAATATATGATAATTAGTTGGTCGACCCCATTTTTTCTTAACAATAACCTACGAGGATCAAATAGGTTTTTGAGTCATCTCCCTATTGCTATGGATTGGAAAGGGACGTCACAATCATCCCTTCCCTTTTGCTTGTCCTCAAGCAACTACAAATTGGGATGCTGCAATACCAGTTCGCCTTCCCAAGTGGCTTCTTCAATAGGTAGGCCGTTCCATTTGACTAAATATTCCTTGATAGTCTTGCTCCTTAATTTCCTTTCCTTGGTGTCTATGATCTCTTTGGAATTAGGACCAATTGCCCCTCTTTGTCCAATTAAGGTAGTTGGAGAACGTAGAATGGCATTTTTAAGGAATGTCCCTCAAATGGAGCTAAGAATGGGGAATCACACCAATCATGACTTCCATGTGGTGGGATTAGTTGATACCAATGTGGTGTTGGGAATCTAATGGCTCATTTCCATAGGAAAACACTGGAATAATTATTGCACTATGGAGATGGAGTTCGTCACACTAGCCAGACAATAGGTGCTATTGAGAGGGACTGATGATGCTTCGAGAGTGGTCACAACCAAAACTATGGAAGGTATAATTCGACATGTTGACATAAAATGGGCTGCACAATGCATGGTAACAAAGTAGAAGCTCTTAGATAATGGTAGGCAATACCCAGTAGACATTCAAGCACTATTAAGCAAGCATCAGAAGGTATTAAGAGAAATCCCACTAGGTAGACCTCCAGACAGGGGATTCGAGCATACAATAGAACTGAAAGATGTTGAATTTCTACAAGATGTACAGTAGAATACATTTTTCCTTTAGATAATTACTTCCTAATGATTTCCAACCGTTATTTTATGCCACTATTATCATTGAGTAATTACACTTCAGAAAATCTCAATAGTAAATACAACAAAAACAATAAAGATCATAAAAAGGCAACCATGCACAATAGAGACAATATTTTACCCTAGAAAACCCAACCTTGGGAGAAAATCCAACAACTTTTATTTAGGAGAAATTATTCTTCAGCAAGGTTTACAAATCAACAAAGTTTGTGCCAATATACTAGTCAAACCTAGTCAAACAACAAAATGACACTGGTCAAAACCAATCAAACCAACTCAGTCAACCCTAGTTAAAGAGTCTAACTTTGAAGTCAACTTCGGCCCTGTGGTCAATGGTCAACAAACATGCGATTAACTTGCACGTGCGACCTTCTTGTAGTCAATCGACGGTTGGTCAAACCTTCAGTAAACGCTAAACGGACTACGGTCAAATCTTAGGTCAAACAACTCAGTCGAAGCAATTCAAAGTTCGGTCAAACTTGTCTTCCCTCTCCACACATGTGGTTGTTCAAGAGAGATAAGGGAATGGTGAAGAGATAAGGGTTTTGATGGCACCCATGGTTTTCAATGTTCATTACAACTGAGGATGCTGTGAGAGAGTGTATTTTTTAATTTTTCCTCCTCCAAGCTCCATCGTCTAGGGTTTTAGTGTCCGCGACTCCATGCAAGCTATTTTGAACTCCAGGCTTCCAACGCCACTAGAGTTCGAAGTTGATTACTATCAAACTTAAAACCATTTACGAAGGGTTTGTCACCACATTTTGAGTAATGATTTTTGAAGTGATTCTCAATGTTGACTAGCATTAATTTAGGTCTAAAACTTCTAGGTGAGATAAGTGGCTAGCACTAGTTCAGTTCTAAAACTCCCTGTTGAGGTAAATGCCTCGTTCCTTGTATACATGTGTTCAGTGACATATATTTTCATTTTTACATTTATTTATTATACACTTTTTAATTTTTTTTAGTATATCGAATTTAATGCCAAATTTTATTACAATTTTGTTAAAATTGGCAACTAGGGCCAAACTCCACATGGGTCATCTTATTTATGACAACTGATATTTTTCTTGGATTCCTCTCTCCGAGAGGTGTAGGATTGATCTAAAGATCATCCGATTCTGACATGTACAAATGAAGTTATGAATTTATTTTGATTATGGTCAAATTGTCAAGGTCGGCCAACAAACTTATGTAGGCTCAAAAGCCCAACAATCACGTCTATTCATCCTCAACGTTGCATATAAATAGAAGGTGACTTAGCCTCATTTGGACACACTCATCTTCACACCTCTTTCTCTCTCTCCTCATTGATTGGGTACGGATTTCTGGGCCTCTCTCTCTCTCCACACGTTCGAAATTTCAGGAGAGCGAAATTTCAGGAGGCCGAAATTTCAGGAGACCGAATTTCTGGACAGTTTGACCAAGTGTTGACTAGCATGCGTTGACCTCTTTTGATTACGTTTTTGTGAGGGCTATCTCTGTTTGGGCAGTGCGCATTTTTGGGCACAGAAATTGAGGCTAAACGTTGACTGTTGACCAACGTTCACTGCAACTAGGGCTGACCGCAGGTGGGCTGTTTGACCAAACTTTGATTGGGCTGAATTTGACTGTTTTGAGAGTTGTTTTATCTTGCTGTTTGGAGGTCGAAGTTGATTGAAGTTGATCGATTTGCTGAGCGTCAAATCTGCCCTGTTGACTAGCATTGACTTTTCTGGTTAGGGCTCTTTTGCTGCTGTTATAAATTATCATATTTATAAATTGTACTCTCTCTCTGCTGAACTATTGAAGACTAAAAGAAGATTTAATCAAGTGTTTCCCCACATTGGGGTTTGTCCCTGGCTGGTGCCACATCTTGTGTCCTCTTGTCTTTGGCTTGTCTTCCATTGTTTATGTTTATGTTCTATTTGCATTTTACTATCATGTTGATGTGATTGCTAATCTGAATATTGATACTGGGCTAATAAAGAAATTGAAGTAAAATTGCTCTAAAGCATAGAACATACTATTGTTTCCTAAAATTAACATGGTATCAGAGATGAGGTGAAGACAAAGCCCAAGCAAGAGTGAAAAAGAATCACCAAAGACAGCTGGACAAGGACAAAAGGTTCAATGGGTTCCTGATCCTACTTCTCGGCTGAAGACAAACTCCATGATAAATCTGACTATCATAGATGGAAGATGTCTCTTGATTTGACCTTGGAAGAAAAATAAGTGATGGACTATGTGGAGGGTAAAATCCCTGAATCTCCTTCAAATGCATCGACTGCTGTGAAGACCAAGTATAATAGGGCTGAAGTCAAAGCGAAGAATATTATCAGGGATTCCATTGACAAGCATCTGGTGGCCTACATCTTCGAATTGAAGACCTCCAAGGAGATCTATGATAGGTTGGTCGACATGTTCAAGGTTAGTAATGCTAATCAAATTCTATTTCTCAAGAATAAGTTGAAGGATATTAAGAAGGGCAAGGAAGAGGATATTCAATCCTATTTTTTGAAGATTACTGAGATCAAGAATGATCTACTCTCAATTGGAGAAGTCATTCTTGCCAGGGAACTTACTCTCACCACCCTTGGAGGACTCCCACTTGAGTGGTATGTATTTAGAACCACCGTCCTCAACAATGATTGAATTCCAGGGTTTGAAGAATTGATGTCGAGATGCATTCAAGAAGAAACAAGAATGGTGGAGCAAGAAATGCCTTCTAATAGAAGCAACCCCACTGCATTCTCCGCTCATGCCAAAAGGAGAAATAATGCAGGGTCTAAAGGTCATTTCCATGGAAACCCTGGATCTAAGGGAGGAAGGAAGGGCAGGTGCTTTGTTTGCAATAAGTTTGGCCACTATGCAAGGGAGTGTCCAAATAGAAGGGACACATCGCATGATGATGATCACAATCATTCCAGGGGAAACTTCAACAACAACGATCAAAGGAATGGCAGGTCCAATGGCAAAGGAAAAAGGAATGCAGGACATCAAGGAAATGGTCGACCCTCCAAGAAATCAAGGAACTCCAGGTATGAAGAATCAAATGTTGTTAACAATAAGCAAAAATAGTACTATCTTATATCAGCCCTCTCCACTGCCTCTCCTCCAGACACTTTGGGAAATTGGCTGATTGATAGTGGTGCCTCAAGGCACTTCACCGGATACAAGGAAGCCCTCTCTAATTTGATAGAAAAGGAGACAAACTTGGAGATCATCCTTGGAGATGATGCCACCTATCTCGTGAAGGGAGTAGGGAATGTTACCCTTCAATTGAATCAAGGTAACACTATTCATTTGCAAGAAGTACTATATGTACTTGATCTCAAGAAGAACCTAGTGTCCATTTCAGCCATGGAGGACAAAGGATTCAAGGTGGCATTCATCTATGGAAAGGTACGTGTTTGGAAAATAAATTTTAAATATGCTTTTACTCTTGGGTTCAGGGTTGACACTTTGTATCAAGTTTGAGGAAGTCCATTGGGAGCCATGTCTTGCGACACATCTCTACAATCTGAATTATGGCACCGGAGGTTTGCCCATCTTCATTATAAGATCCTACACGATGTGAGATAGATGGTGACAGGTATGCCTAAGTTCAAAGTAGAGCATGAAGATGTATGTCTGGGATGTGCCAAAGGAAAACTTACAAGGGGACCATTCCCCTCATGTAATAGCAAGACCACAGATATATTGCAATTGATCCACTCCGTCATATCTGGTATGATGCCTGTAAACTCTTTAGGAGGATACTTATATTATCTCACCTTTACGGATGATTATTCTCGCAAGACCTGGATCTATTTCTTGAAGAAGAAGGATGAAGTGTTCACCTGGTTCTGACACTTCAAATCCTTGATCGAAAACCAATCCGAGAAGAAAATCAAGATATTGAGGACTGATAATGGGACCGAATACGAATCTAATGAATTCTAAGATTATTGCAGAGAAGCTGACATTAAGAGGGAGACTACAATTCCATACACTCTTGAGTAGAATGGTGTGGTTGAAAGGAAGAATTGTTCTATTGTAGAAGCAGTTCGTGCCATGCTTCATGATTAAGGCCTTTCGAAATTCCTATGGGCTGAAGCTACAAATACCGCCGTGTATGTTCAAAACCGATGCCCTCATCAAGCATTGGATTTCAAGACTCTCGAAGAAATGTTCACTGGTAAGAAACCCAATGTCTCTCATTTTAGAATTTTTAGAAGTCCCGTATATATTCATGTGCCGAAAGAGAAAAGAAGTAAATTGGGTGCATTTGGGAAGAAATGAATCTTTGTGGGCTATAGTGATAAGTCTAAGGGATATAGAATTTATGTGGTTGGTCAAAAGGAAGTTGAGATAAATCATGATGTCACCTTCGACAAAGATATGGCCATCAGGAAGATAAACAACCTTCCTATCCCAAGGAAGGAAAAAGAAGCTGACACCAAAAATCAAGGTGCAAAAGACAAAATGATGCCTGATGTTGATGAAACTATGGATCCTATTGATGGTCCTCCTCATGAGCCCTCCTCCTCCAAAAGGAGACCCTCATGGCTTAGGGAGACTCTCGAAGATGCCGAGAGACACATTGCAACAAGGGAGACTTTCCGTGAAAGCAAGAAGCCAAACAGGTATCAAGGATATTTGACCGCGATGAGCACTATCATTCAAAATGAGCCTTTATCATTCGAAGAAGCTATGAAGCATCAAGTATGGAAGGATGCTATGAATGAAGAATACAAGTCAATTATGAAGAATGATGTCTGGGATGTGGTCCCTAGACCCTAGGACAAATCGGTTGTCACCTTTAAGTGGCTCTACAAAATCAAGCATGGCGCTGATGGAAGTGCAAAAAAGTTCAAGGCTCGCTTTGTTGCTTGAGGCTTCTCTCAAAAGGAAGGTGTAGATTACGATGAGATATTTGCACTGTTCCCTGATACACCACCATCCGCTCGATGATAGCCCTTGCTGCCTCGCAAGGATGGAACCTACATCAGATGGATGTCAAGACCGCTTTCTTGCATGGTTCAATCAAAGAGGAAGTATATGTGGAACATCCCGAGGGGTTTGAGGTTCATGATCGAGAATCTTATGTATGCAGGTTGAAGAAAGCTCTGTATGGATTGAAGCAAGCACCTCGGGCTTGGCATGAGAAGATCGATAACTATTTGATGAAGTTGGGATTTGCTAGAAGTGAAGCTGATCCGAACCTTTACTTTAAGATTGAAAATGATAAACCTCTCATTCTGGTACTTTATGTCGACGACCTCTTTCTGACAGGTGCAAACCCTCTCATTCTAGTACTTTATGTCGACGACCTCTTTCTGACATGTGTAAACTCTCTCATTCACAAATGTAAGAGGGAGTTGGCTTCTGAATTTGAGATGGACCTAGGACCAATGCACTATTTCCTAGGGTTGGAGGTCTGGCAAAAGCCAAGTGAAATTTTCTTTTCTCAAGGAAAATATGTTGTGAAGATATTGGAAAGATTTGGGATGGTGGACTGCAAGCTTGTGACTACTCTGATGGAACTTAACTTTAAGAAGTTATGTGGTAGTGTTGCTGGACCTTAATTGGGAAATGCTTTTGAGTATCATCAACTCATAGGGGCATTGATGTTCTTGGTGAACTCCTGTCCGGACATATGTTTTACAGTTAACACATTGAGCCAATATATGGTTGAGCCTCATCATATTCATTGGATTGGTGCGAAGAATCTTCTGAGATATCTTCGGGGCACAGTCACTCATGGATTGAGATACATTGTCGGAGATGTGAGGCTGCATGGTTATTCTGACGCTGATTTGGCTGGTAGTGTGGTGGATCGCAAGAGCACTTCTGCTTCGATATCCTGGGTGAGCAGGAAGCAGAAATTGGTTGCCTTGAGCATCGTCGACGCCGAATACATAGTTGCTAGTATGGCCGCCTCTGAAGTTGTCTGGTTGAGGAAGCTCTTCAGTGCGCTGTTTGGACATGTGCTGGATACCACCGTGATCCTTTGCGACAACCAGAGTGGGATCCGATTATCAGAGAATCCTGTGTTTCATGATCGCTCCAAGCATATAGATATCAAGTACCACTTTATTTGGGATATGGTACAATGAGGAGCAATAAGGCTCCATCACATTGGGACTGATGAGCAGGTCGCCGATATTTTGACAAAGCTCTTGGGGAAGGTCAAGTTCTTGGCCTTCCGAGAACGACTTAGAGTCATGGAGAGACCCTCTTATGAGGGTCCTGTATGAGATGAACATTGAGCTCTGGGAGCTCCGGGGGGCTTGGGGTACTTCTTGGAGCGATGAACAACCATAGGGTGAGTGGTTCAGCCTTCCCTTGCAATACCCTTGGTAACATGCAGGTAGGATGAGTGGTTCATCCTTCCATTGCAATACCCTTGGTAACATGCAGGTAGGATGAGTGTTTCATCCTTCTCCTGCTGAGACATCTTATCCATGCAGTCTAGGACTCATGGGAAGTACCTTTCATCTGGCCAATGAGTAGGGAAATGAGGATAGGGACCATAGTACTACGGATGGATGTATCGTGTACTACCGTACTCCCTATTCTAGGGTGAGCGATATTGATTTGGGATCAATTGGAATTGACTTTGGGTCAGTAAGAGTGGTATGACACACTCTCCTTTGATTGAGACTGACTTCGGGTCAATAGAGAATGGTATGATACATTCTCGATCACTTCTTCTTCGTCATAGTTCAACAGAGAAGAGCAGTGCATTGATGTCAGAGATAGTACAGATTGGCAGATGGATTAGCAGATGGAGTTCTCCCTAGTTGAGAGGGAGTGTTAAAATTGGCAACTAGGGCCAAACTCCACATGGGTCATCTTATTTATGACAACTGATATTTTTTTTGGATTCCTCTCTCTGAGAGGTGTAGGATTGATTTAAACATCATCCAATTCTGGCATGTACAAATGAAGTTATGAATTTATTTTGATTATGGTCAAATTATCAAGGTCGGCCAACAAACTTATGTAGGCTCAGAAGCCCAACAGTCACGTCTATTCATCCTCAACGTTGCATATAAATAGAAGGTGACTTAGCCTCATTTGTACACACTCATCTTCACACTTCTCTCTCTCCACATGTTCGAAATTTCAGGAGAGCGAAATTTAGGAGGCCGAAATTTCAGGAGGTCGAAATTTCAGGAGACCGAATTTCTGGACAGTTTGACCAAGTGTTGACCAGCATGTGTTTACCTCCTTTGACTGCGCTTTTGTGAGGGCTATCTCTATTTGGGCAGGCCGCATTTCTGGGCATAGAAATCAAGGCTAAACGTTGAATGTTGACTGCAGCTAGGGCTGATCGTAGGTGGGCTATTTGACCAGATTTTGACTGGGTTGAATTTGACTATTTTGAGGGTTGTTTTATCTTGCTGTTTGGAGGCCGAAGTTGATTGAAGTTGACCGATTTGCTGAGGGTCAAATTTGTCGTGTTGACTAGCGTTGACTTTTCTGGTCAGGGCTCTTTTGCTGTTGTTACAAATTATCAGAGTTGTAAATTGTACCATCTCTCTCTACTGAACTATTGAAGACTAAAAGAAGATTTGATCAAGGGTTTCCACACATTGGGGTTTGTCCCTGGCTGGTGCCACATCTTGTGTCCTCTTGTCTTGGCTTGTTTTCTACTGTTTATGTTTATGTTCCATCTGCATTTTACTATCATGTTGATGTGATTGCTAATCTGAATATTGATACTGGGCTAATAAAGAAATTGAAGTAAAATTGCTCTAAAGCATAGAACATACCATTGTTGCCTAAAATTAACAAATTTATTTTCTTGTTAAATTTGATCAAACTTCAAAGTTGTCGAACTTGAATTCAAATTCGAACCAGATGACATAACCTATATTACCCTAGATTTCTACAGCTTTAAGCCTAAATCTCTTTAGCAAGCATCCAGAAGTAATTATTGCTTATTTTATTCCATTTCCTAAAGTCTTTAGAAGGTTAAGGTGGGTTTGTAACTTTGTATACTAATCTTTCTAATGATGAATTGTTTAGTCTAAATTTAGCACCTTAAGGTTATGTATGGTACCCGAATCCAATGGTTGGCAGATATGCGCTTTGCCTAAATGAAAAACAGTCATATGTGTTTCAAAGACTGAGCTGGTGATATGGAGTCTCTGCCTTGGTTCGCAGCCAAGCTTCTTCAAGCGAGCATGAGATCAATCTTGGTTAAGGTTCCTTGTGTGCACGCTGTTAATGAGACTGCCCTTCACGTTGTAGAGTGCCTCTAGTGCCATTCTAAGTTTGTTTATATGATTAGATGGGTTCAGAGAGGGCCGATTCGATTAGTTGTCTTGTCTAATCCTGATACTTTGTTTCACGGGAACAAAGGGACTGGGATAATCCCTATAGCTGCTCTCTTCCATGTTTGTACTCACTTTGTGATATAAATTGGGGGCGACGAAGGAGAATAGGGTTGTTGTTAGTGTTGTCATAGTTATTGAAGAAACAATGTAAAACCACTTGTGTGAGTTATTGTTGTAATGCAATGTTATTGGAACTGGCTGGTTTGATTGTTTTGGGGGAAAAACTGATCCGAACAGGTTCAGAGATCGGTTCCGCCGGTCTGGGGCCGTGCGACTCAGGCATTAAAAAAATGCGGGGGTTTTTTATTTATATTTTTTCTAGTTTCTAACGATACTCTAGCCCCCCTAAAGCTATTTAAACACCCCCACCCCCTCTATTTCACTCACACTATTCGTTCGAGTCTCTTGCAATTCTTGCGCTGAGGTCTGTGAGGAGAATTCAAAGAGTTTTTTGTAGGGTTGTTATGAGGGAGATTTTTTGCATATTTGAAGAGCTGATTGGAGTCTTGGAGAGTTGTTGGGTTGGCAAATTTTTGAGGTACTTAAAAGATTTTTTCCCCTAGAGATCTTTGGGTTTTCTTCAGTGGTTTTTGGAGCTGGTGGAAGGTTTTATTTTTTATTTTTTGGGGCTGCTACATAGCTGATTTCAGAGGATTTTGGAGCTGATTTTCTCCAAAAAATTTAGAGGGTAAATCAAGGAAATTTTTGCCATTTTTTTTGTTCCATTTTTCTCCAAAAATCAATTTTTTTAATCTCAAAAAATAAAAACCCCAGTGTTTTTATGCAAATTTGTAGGGGCTGCTCCAGAGCTGATTTTGGAGGATTTTGGAGCTGATTTTCTTTAGAAAATTAAGAGGGAAATTCAAGGTATTTTTTTCAACCATTAATGTTCTATTTTTATTCAAAAATCTATTCTTTTTTTCCCTAAAATTTTTTAAACTCTAGTGTTTTAATGCAGAATTCAGATTTGTAAGTTTTTGTTGGAAAAAATTGTGGCCGTTATTTTCTTCTATTTTTTTCAACAATTATTGAAATTTGCAAGGCTATTTTGAGGGATTTCGTTGGAAATTTTTTGAGGGAGATTTTGGAGCTGATTGAAGAGTTTATTTTCAGATTGGTTGGAGCTTCTTCTTTTCTCAAAATTTACAGATCTTCCCCAGGTATTTCATTGCCTCTACTCTTTTATTTTTCTCTAAAAAAATGTCATAGAATTCTAAAAACCCTGGGGTTTTCTATGCAGATTTTTCATTTCTTCTTCATGGCCCCCCAAAACAAGAATGATCCAGCTTGGGTTCACTACCATTTAAATGAACAAGGGATAAATTTCTACAAATATTGTGGGAAAAAAGTTAAGGGTGGGTGGATCCATAGAATAAAAAAACACCTAGCACATTGGAGAGGGTAGGTAAAACCTTGTGAAAATGTTCCCGATGATCTTAAAGAAGAGATGCAAGGTTTAATTGAAGCCTACAATGAAGAAAAGGGGAAAAACAAAAGAATTAAAAAGGATATAGGCAAAAGTCAAAAGGATGATGCTATGCTTAGTGACCTTGATTTTGAAGAATATGTGCCCAATTTTGAAGATTCCTCTAGTTTTCTTGCTAGAGTTGGAGAGGGTAGTCCAAGTGATTTTAACTTGAAGAGGACAACAACCCGTAAAGGGATTGACTCCTCCTTTGTATCCCGCACCACCCTTGGTTCTCAACCAACACTTGATGCTAAATGGAAGAAGATAGAGAAGGAGGCTGCATATGAATGCATTACTAGATGGTGCATCATACCTTTTAATGCTACTAATTATGCAAATTAACAACCTATGATTGATGCTATAGCTTCATGTGGAGTAAGGCTTTAAAGACCCTAACTTTCATGATATCAAGGGGCCATTTTTACCAAATGAGGTTCAAAGAATACAAGAGTACCTTACAGAGTTCAAACAATCATGGACCAAAACATGATGCACAATTATGTTTGATGGATGGACTGATGGTAGATCTCGCACCATACTGAATTTCTTAATTGCTTGTCCAAAATGTACTATGTTTATCAAATCTATTGATGCATCTGATCAAGTGAAGGATGCACAATTGCTATTTTGTCTTTTGGATGAAGTAGTTATGGAAGTAGGGGTTGAAAATGTTGTATAAGTTATCACAGATAATGCCTCTAACTATGCTGCAACGGGAAAGATATTGGAGGAAAAACACCCTACCATTTGGTGGTCTCCATGTGCAACCCATTGTTTGGACCTCATGCTTGAGGAAATGGGCAAAATTGAGTGGGTGAAGAATTGTGTGGAAGATGCAAAATCCATAACCAGGTACATCTACAACCACTCATGGGTTTTGAATCTTATGAGAAAGCACACGGGGGGTAAAGAGCTTGTTCGATCAGGCATCACACGATTTCCAACCAACTTCCTTTTGTTGCAATCCATTGTTCAACAAAAATCGAACTTGAGGAAGCTGTTTTCACGAGATGAATGGAATTCATCTCAGTGGAGCAAAAAGGCTGAAGGGAAACATATGATTCACCAAGTATTTGACAAAAGATTTTGGTCAAAGGTAGAGGAGATTGTGCTATTTAGTGAGCCTCTTGTCAGAGTTTTGCGGATGGTGGATAGTGATAAACCTGCCATGGGTTTTGTTTATGAGGCCATGGATCAGGCCAAGGAACAAATAAAGGCAGCATATGGGGATAAAATACAAAAGTACATTCCTCTATGGAGAATCATTGATGAAAGATGGAACAAACAACTCCATAGACCTTTACATGCAGCTGGACTACTTAAATCCAAGGTATGTAATTTTGGATTTCAATGCTCATTGCTTATAAGTTATAAGTTTTAACTTTTAATTTTGTTGACTTGATGAATATGTTTTTGTTTTCTGAATTTTGAAGGTACCATTACACTACAAATTTTGAGGCTAATGGGGAGGTTTTAGGGGGATTGTATAAATGCATTGAGCGCATGGTCCTAGATTCCAAGACTCAAGATCAAATTCATAACAAGCTCTTGAATTTCAGTGAGAGTATTGGTACCTTTGGAATTTCTATGGCTATAAGAAATAGAGCAAAGAGTCCCCCAGGTAAGAACTGTCAAAATTTGCGAATTCTTATATTAATAATTTACTCATTTCAATTTGAATTTTGCAATTGTTGAGCCCAAGTTTCAAGTTTCAAATTCATTTGCTAATGCCCTCAATTGCAAAAATTTGCAATTTGAATTTTGAGCCAGACATGTAGTGCCTCAGGGTGTGAGCAGAATTAGAGTGTGCTTGAGTGTATGCACACTAAGAAGAGGAACCATTCGGAGCAAAATAGGTTGAATGGCATGGTTTTTGTTCAGTACAACCTTAGGTTGAGGTGCAACTAATTGCTGAATAAAACCCCTGAATCAAGCAACATTGTTTTGGATGACTTTGATCCAACATCAGAATGGGTTGTGGAGAGTCAAGCACCAACTTTTGGCAATGAAGACCTTTCTTGGTTGGACTTGGACCCACCTCCAAAGGATGTAGAGGCAAATATATCAGAAGCACTAGTAGCAGCTTTAGGGCCAGGGGAATCAAGCCATAATCCCATTGCAAACTTGGATGCTACTCATGCATCAAATGAGGATGAAGAGGATGATCATGAATTGGATGATGATTATGATGATGAATGATGATTTGATCATTGATTTGCTATAGCTATAGCTTGTAGTATTGTAGGTTGTAGTATAATACTATGATCTATCTTGTTGTTATTTTGGACTATAAAAGCCTTTTAAAGCCTGCTTGTTGATGTTTGTAGCATTTTTGGTTCAACGATGTTTTGCACTAAGTGCTTTTTTGGTTATATGCACTATTACTTGCTATATAAATGAGAAATTTTGCATATTTGTGTATAAATGGTTTGGATTCATATGGATGCATATGAATATATTTGTTTTTTCTTTAAAATATGAATATTTTATGTGTTTTTTGTAAACCTTTCTTTTCTAGTTTTTTTTTTTTTTTTTTTGGTTCCCGGTGACGGTCTGGTCTGTCTGGTTCCCGGTCCACAAGGTTTTCTGGTTCGATGACCAGTTCGGTTCTGATAACACTGCTGTAATGTGATATGTGTAGATTGGTGATATTGCTATAATATGAAGAGACCTTTTCGTAATATAAATTTGAGTTTTTGATTAATGGTATTGTTGCGATTATTTTCTTATGCTTGTAAGTAGATAGTTTGATGCCTAGTTGGGAAGGGCCAAGGTCGCTTCATGTTCTAGTTGGGAACATGAAGCGACCTTGTATTTTTTTTACTTAGTTTAGTTGTAGTGCTAAGTTATGGTTTCACTTCTCTATAGTGTATAAATCATTCCAGTTGACTCATTATAGTGCATTTGATCACTATAACAACTCTGTGTGCTTAGATCGCTTGCAATATTTACTTGTTTTGTTCTTGAGCAAACAGATTTGAGTTTCACATAAGTAATATGCTGTTCCTTTAATTATTTTTCTAGCCCCACTTTGATTAGCATGAATTGTGATTGTTATACTTGTTATTTGGGATCTGGATTAATCACTTTTTACTAGTATAGAAGCATACATAGAGAAGCTGTACTTTGTGCCTTTGTAAGATCAGGTCCACAAGGACTGATAGCCAATTTCATTGTGCTCTTTAAATACTCTGTTTCAACGATATCTAATTTTACATTACAGTACTATGTCTTATTTGATTACAAGTAGCACTTAGAATTCTCTGGTATCTAAGTCTAGCCTTCCTTTTGATGACAAGAACACATGAATGAATTAAGTGAATGATTACATATTGAGCCTGTAAGGAGATTTTGAACAGAGGACTAATCATTGGTTTTTGAAAGTGATGTGTTCCTTTGCATTTTAGTTTCTTCCATGCACAGATAGCCTAAACATTTGCTGACCAACATTTAAAGATAAGACTAGGTTGATCTACAAGTTAAATAATTTGTGACATGATATAGAAAGCTCTTGAATCCTGGTTGTGCTCAATGTAAGTTTTGTGAACGAGTAAGACTGTCTGAGGTTTCTTCTTTGAAGTAGTTTTCTTTGATTTTAATAGATTATAGAAAAGTTTCTTCACTTTGCAAGTGACTAGGGTAACTTAGAATTCATCCCTTTGCCTGCACATATTGTGTTTACAGATCATAAGCTTACGAACCAGATTGACAAATAAAAGGTTTATTGAGTAATAATTAGATAGCCCAACAAGTGGCAGCCCACCTTCATTCAAGAAGAATGCCATATGGTGCGAGGTGCATGACCAGATGCAAATGGTGCAAGAATGTAGCATATCATCATCCTTGAGCAATGTGTAGGGCTGTTGGCTAGCTGGCTAGCTGGCTGTCCAAGATAGGAGAAAAGGTTTTCTCCTATAGGATTACCCTTTTTGGTGGGTAACAGGGACCAATTTAAATAATCTAATAATCTGTAGGCTCTTCATGCATGGATCTATCTTGATCTAATTTATGTTTTGTCTGTAAAATATTTATCGTTATCTTTGTTGGGGTTTTTCCGTAAAGCATATCATTTGAATAAAGTTGTATATTTTATTGAACCTTTTTGCAGTTAGAATTATATCCTTGTAATGGTTCAAATGAGTAATATTAAGTTTGCAAATTTACAAATGTTATAAATGCGTTTTAATTATGTTTTTCATTCTAGATGCTTAAGAATATATGTTAAAAGTTTCATGTGCAACAAATGATTTGTTTCAGTGTTTTAGGACAATCTCCTCGTTTGATTAATATATTCAAGTTAAATTTGCTATATTACCAATTTTGTAAGTGCATTCAAGATAATGTGTGCTACATATTTAGTTATCAAGATTTATATCTTACCTTTATGTTAATGTCTTTGACATATTCAATAGTTGGGTTTGTCTCTGATGGCAGGTATAAAGATGGTGATGAATTAACACCTGAAGATGAGAAGAAAGTAGTTGAAAAGCTACTTCCACATCATCCATCTTCGCAAGATAAGATTGGTTGTGGTGTTGATGCTATTATGGTATGTCTAAATTTTCAACAAACTTTTGGCTTGTCATTTTTTGTGTCACTTCCTAAAATTTTTGTTTAATGTTTCTCTTTTGACTCAAGAACGTGATATTTGAATCAAATCCTTGAAGAAGTATTTTCTCATACATGCACGTTCTCCTTCCCCTCTTTCGTGCACACTGACCTTGAGATTGGGTGTGAGCCCTTGACCCTATGTTAGACCTAACCCTAGGGTTGAGCGCTCAACCCTACCCTTGGGTTTGAGCCCTCAACCTTGCACATTGATCCTCACATGTTTAATTCATCCTTGTTTTCTCATCTTTCTTGGACTTGTGCATTTTCCTTGTTACCCACCACTTGCGGGTAACATATATAGGAGAATTTTTTTTTCTCCTAG
Source organism: Pinus tabuliformis (assembly GCA_031772625.1). NCBI lineage: Eukaryota > Viridiplantae > Streptophyta > Pinopsida > Pinales > Pinaceae > Pinus > Pinus tabuliformis. The sequence continues at coordinate 769,604,860 of CM062816.1, forward strand.
ATGGTCTTCAACTAATAGTTAGCAACCCCTTGCAGCCACTAGATAGCTCGATGTGCCATTATCTCCGCCACTTGAGCCAACCATGTGGTCCCTCACCCACTTGTTATGATTGTATGTTTGAAGGTGGGCCTCCTGACCCTGAAGGTATGGCTTTTCATTGGTATAGTTGAGTAATTTTTCTTACTTGTCATGAGCAATTTTGGGCATGGATTGGTGGGGGGTTTGGCAGAAAGAGTGGGCTAGATTTGTATTCTTGTCTCCATTGCTTAATTCTGTGGTTAACCTTGTATCCTAGTCTTGTGGGATCTCCTTTAATGGCCACTTGCTTTGGGGTTGGCATGACATAGGAAATCTTGATTTTGATTGCGTGTTTCCGCTTCCTGACACCATATACATCATCCCCACCACTCATTCTAGCCCCATTCATCTATTTTCCCATTTGGGTCCACAGTGTCCACTGGGTCCACATAGGGTTAACTTCCCCCTCCCCTTGTCCACACCTTGGTTCGGGCCTGGAATGATGCCCCAGAAGCATAATTTGGCCCCTCTCAAGAGGAAATGTACCACAAAATGCAAAAGATGGTAGGGACATACAAATTTAGCACGTGGGCAAAAGCCAAACACAAACTCTACCCTATATCCATGGCCATCACTGTAATATCCCTTTTCAGGGATATCCCTCAAACACAAGCAAACTCCAACCAGAGATGGATTGGGAGGGCGTTTACCAGATATATCGCCTCTGAAAAGAGGACGAGATTTGGAGGCTACTTGGCCCTTTTTAGACTCTATCTAAAAGTATAGGAGAAAAACACACAAGTGGTATAGTAGCTGGGAAGCTCAAAGAGATAAAAATAACAGTAGTGCAACATGCAATAACGTATACATGGAATATAAGCAGATACTCAAGAAATGCAGAGAGAAATGCTAAGCCATTTTATTATACTGAGTAATGGACAGAGTACAAGAGGTGATCAGAAAGATAGCACCTCGACTTGCACAAAGCAAGTGAAGAAATACACTCAGAATGGTAAGGAAATGGCCTCTCTCTGAACTGCATCCAAGCTGCTGGAGAACTGCTGTGCTGCTGCTTCTGCTGGAATCAAGTGAGGATTTGGGGCTGTTCCCCTCATCAGAAAATGCTGAAACTCTGGAATCAGCCTCTGCCCAATAAACCTAGAAAAGCCCAGAAAGCTTTTCCAAAATAGCTGACCCCTGAACATCACCCCCTTGAGGATCTACACTATTCCTCAAGGCTCTGCACTGCCACTGAAGAGAATCCTCCAAAACTCTGCCCGAGACTCTGCCAAATCCTCCAATACGCAAGGGCTGATCCCTTGCTTAGCCTCCAAGCTCAAATCCTACACATAAACCCATTTTGGAGCTCCTACCCAAAGAGACTGCGTCCTCCTCTCTCAAGACTGCACAGTCATAAAAAATGCTCAGCTCCTCCTCAACTCCAAAAAATCGATCCTCCTGCAAAAGACTAATGAAACTACCTTGCCCGAGCAGGCACTCGAAGTCCCCCGGGGCTAAGGGTGAGATCTTCGAACGGAGACACTCGATGCACTATACAGTGCTATAGACAGGCTAAACAGCCAACGTGCTCTAAGTCGAAGTGACTAGCTCAAATGCAACATAATCGAATGCCAAAATGAGGAGGCTCCTCTCTCCTTTATAGCATTGGCCTCTCTCAAAACCTTAAGGCCCACCTCCTCCAACGTAGCCTCTCTCTTGCCACGTGCTCCTCTCCATCTGCGCAGTCCCTCCAAGTGTTTACATGGGCCCCCTTCTCTACGTGGTCCTTTGGCCCCCTTGGCTCCCTTTTTAAGTTACAACGTTGTGCTACTAGGGAGTGACTTTATTCAAAAAGTGAGTTATGCCCCCTTTCTTCACCTTTTTCTTTATAAATAACTATAGAAGGAAAAATTGAGCAAAATCGAATATTCGAATTAGCCATGGCTAATTAGGAATGTTATAGTCTCCCCCGGCAAAATGTTGCTTGTCCTCAAGCAACTGAAGTGATGGATGCTGCAAAATTTTCTCACTCTCCCAAGTGGCATCCTCATCCGGTAAATTCTTCCACCTCACCAAGAATTCTCGGACCGTCCTGCTCCGCAGTTGCCTCTCCCTAGTATCAATAATAGCCTCTGGCTACAACACCAAATGCCCCTCATCATCCGTGGGTGGTAGCTCATCTGTCACTGTCACCTGCTTCCCCAATGCCTTCTTCAGGCATGATACATGAAAAACGTTATGAATCTTGCTGCCTTGGGGCAACTCCAACTCATACATAACCTGTCCAATCCTGTGTATCACCCTGTATGGCCCATAAAAGCGGGGCTTGAGCTTCTCAGCCCTCTTCTGCTTCAGTGATGACTGTCAGTATGGCTGTAATCGTAGGTAGACCAAGTACTCTACCTCAAACTGTCTCTCCACCCGACCCCTATCAGCATATAGCTTCTGCTGGTTCTGTGCTGTAGCCATATTATCCTTGAGAGCTCGGAGAATATCCTGACTGTCTTGGATCCAAATCTTGGCTCTCGGAGCCTTACTAGCACCAAACATCACGTCAGCAAAAGATAAAGGTTGATATCCATACAAAGCATAGAATGGTGACATACCAATGGACATGTGATGTGTAGTGTTGTAGCAGTACTCCCCCAGATGCAGCAACTTCAACCATGCTCGCTGTTGCCCACTGACATAGTTACGCAAGTAGCCCTCCAGCCACTTGTTAACTATCTCTGTCTGCCTGTCCGTCTGTGGGTGATAACTGGTACTCGGTGTCAACTTCGTCCCCACCAACCGGAAAAGCTCCTGCCAAAACCTGCCCATGAAACAACTGTCCCTGTCACTAGTGATGGTCTTAGGGAGACCATGCAGCCTGAAGACCTCTCTGAAGAATAGCTCGGCCACCTGCGATGCTGTGTAGTGTGCGGATATGGCGAAAAAATGTGCGTACTTTGTCAGTCGATCAACGACGACAAAGATACAATCCTTGCCCTGTACCATGGGCAACCTTGTGATGAAGTCCATTGAAATACACTCCCATTTCCCCTCTGGAATGGGAAGAGGCTGCAACAATCCTGCGGGATGGCTCATCTCCCCCTTGTTCCTCTGGCAAATATCGCACTCTCAGATATGCTGGAGTACGTCCTCCTTGAGGCCCTTCCATGAGAACCTCTCTCTAATGGCCCTGTAGGTTTTGGTAAACCCCTGATGGCTGGCCAATGGTGAATCATGTGATGCCTGAAGTATCTTCTTCTTGAGCTGAGATCCCTCAGTCAAGAAGATCCGGTCCCTGTAGTAGATGATCTCATCGACCACCCTGTACCTGTCATCCGCCACCTGCCCATCCAGAACCTCACATGCAAATTTGTCCTTGGAGTACTCTACTAAGAGTCGAGCCCTCTAGTTTGTGTCCAAGCTCATAAGAGACAACGTGGCTGGTCTACGTGAAAGGGCATCTGCTACCACGTTGTTCTTACCCTTGACATACTCAATGTCAAAGTCATATGCTTGGATCTTACTGATCCACTTCTGCTGCCTCTCCTATAGCTGTTTCTGCTCTAAAAAGAACTTGAGGTTGTTGTGATCAGTCCTCACCCTGAATCTGTTACCCATTAAATACTGTCGGAACTTGGCCAATGCATGCATAATGGCCAGCATCTCCTTGTCGTATATAGAATACAACCTCTCGTGCGGAAGGAGCTTCCGACTCTCAAAGGCTATAGGGTGACCTCCCTGCATCAACACTGCGCCGATCCCCTCTCCCGACGCATCACACTCCAAAACAAATGGCTGCGTAAAATCCGACAATGCAAGCACTGGGCAGCTACTCATAACTTCCTTGAGCCTGTCAAAGGATCGTTGTGCTGTATCCGACCAACTGAATGCCCCCTTCCTCGTCAAATCTATCAGGGGTGCAGCAAGCTGTGAGAAACTCTTGATGAACTTCCGGTAGTAAGTACAAATGCCAATGAATCCCCGAAGTTCTGTCACGTTCCTCAGCTCCGGCCAATCTCTGATGGCCCTGATCTTCTCCTTGTGGACTCTCACTCCGTCCACCCCTATGATGTGTCCTAAGTACAACATCTCCGTCAACCCAAACTCACACTTGGAGAGCTTGGCATAGAACTGCTGCTCCTCCAAGATGCGCAACACTGTCTCAATGTGCTGGAGATGCTCCTCCCAAGTCCTGCTGTAAATGAGGATATCATCAAAGAACACCAACACAAACTTCCTTAAGTGACTGTGGAAGATGTGATTCATGCAGGACTGGAATGTAGCTGGGGCGTTGGTTAGCCCGAAGGGCATCACCAAAAACTCAAAGTGCCCATAGTGACACCTGAAGGTGGTCTTGGGAATGTCCTGCTCCCTCACACGAATTTGATGGTACCCAGATCTCAAATCAATCTTTGAGAAGAACCGTGCTCCTCTCAACTCATCCATCAACTCATCGATCCTGGGTATGGGGTACCTGTTCTTCAGTGTCTTCTTGTTCAGGGCCCTGTAGTCAATGCACATCCTCAATGTGCCGTCCTTCTTCTTCACCAACACCACGGAAGAAGCAAAAGGACTCGTGCTCGGCCGAATGTGCCCAAGAGCCAGCGACTCCTGAATGGCCTGCTCAATCTCATCCCGAATCCCGATAGGCCTTGGGATGCCTATAGGGGTTAGTAATCACTGCTTGTATGCCCTGCTCAAGCTCAATGGTGTGCTCAAACCCCTGGTTCGGTGGCTATCCCGACAGAATCTCCCCAAACACTGTGGCATAGTGGTCAAGGATGGACTATATCTCTGGGTGCACCGTCTGCCCTGTAGTCCCTGCCTCTGATGCACGCAACTCTACTGCCCACTCTACGTCTCCCTTCCGGAAGACTGCCTCCATCCGATGAGCGGAAACAGTCTGAGGCGGATATGTGTGCTGTCCCCATATATTCTCATGCCTCCCCATCTTCTCATCATCCCAATCCATCTCTAGGGCCTTCCAATCTGTCGTGACCTTCCCTAGAGTGATAAGCCATTGAACACCTAGTATCATGTTGGTGTTCGAAATATTGACCACGAAAAAGTGGTCAGTCAGTGTGTAGGTGCCCATCGTCATTGATAACTCTGGGACATAACGAGCACACACCATGGTCTGATCTCCTGGGACCAAAACTGAAAATCCATTGAAGCTCTCTGTTTGTATACCTCTCCGCTCAACCATCTGTGCATCGATGAAGTTGTGGGTTGCCCCATTGTCAACCAAAACTGATAATCGCTGGCCACATATTGTCCCCTGTACGCGCAACGTCAAATACTTAGGAACTCCTTGCAATGCTGCAAGGGCCCCTCCGGTAGGTGCAAAAGCTGCACCACCTACTGGTGGTGGTGGAGGTGGCAAAGGATCCTGCGTGGCATGACTATCTCCTGCTTCCACATCATCCTCCTCATCCTCTTCCCCGCTGCTCTCGGAGAAGACCTCAATAAAATGTGTTTTGCCAGCAGCGCATCTATGTCCCGGTGCCCATGACTCTTGACAGGTAAAGCACAACCGCTTCTTCTTCAGCTCCCTCTTGGCATCATCATCAATCTGTGCTCGTCCTGGATTCCCCTTTGGAGGCGGAATCCTCACATCCTTCCCCTTAGGCTGGAAAGCCTGTCTCTCGGGGTAAGGTGTCCGGGTCTTGGGTAAGGCATCTTGTAAGTCTCGGGTCCTACTAATAGCATCCTGGAGTGTGGTTGGTCTAGTGGATCTGACTAGACCCCGAAGTGGCTCTGCTAACCCCTCAACAAACATGTAGATCCTCCGTGCCGTAGATAGATCTGGCACCATCACTGAAACCCTCAAGAAGTCTGCAATGTAGGTCTCTGGGCTCCTGGTCTGTTTGAGCCTCGTCAGCTCAACAAAGTGCTGTTCCGGATCCCTCCGGTCAAACCTCTCTATCAATCTCCTAGTGAACTCGACATATGTCGTCACTGTGGAGTGTCAGAGTGTAACCAATCCATGGAAACACTAGTCCTGGGCCTCGCCATCCAAATGTAATGTCGCCACCTTGATGGCCTCTGTCTTCGACATCTGGTTAAGTTGGAAATAGATGTCCAGCTTCTCCACCCAAGACTTTGCCAAACTGCTTGATGAACCACCAAACATAGGCAAGTGGAATCTACTAGCTGTGCAGTGGGTGTCTCCATCATGATAATGCCGGTATCCTCTGTGATGATCGCGGGGTCTACTATCCCGCTGGAGCTCAACAAAGTCTTTGAATGAGAGAGCATCCCTAAACTCTTGCCCATAGGCCTGGTACTCTGCAAAATAATCGCCCATATGATTTGGCTCTGCCTCCTGCTGGGCTTCGGCTCCCGTGTCTGCTCCTAGGAAAGTGGCCATGGTAGAGCGTGTAGGGGCATGTGAGGCCATCTGCTGAGTAGTATCATGCTGAGTGGCACCCTGCTTTGGGAAATGGCGGGATGTACCCGATCCCTCACCAACCTGGAAAACTCGTGGGTTCTCATGCTGTCTAGCCTCCATCGCCGTGAATCTCTGCCCCATCACCTCGATCTGCCTCGACAGATCCTGTACTAATTTGAGGAGCATGTCTGCAAATCTCTTCCCGTCCTCATCTGCCATCGGATCCTCCTGCTCTGCGTCCACCACAGGCTCCTCCTGTTCTGTGTCCACCACCCGAACATAGTTTCCCTCTTCGTAGGTGTTCTCCAACCCACGCTCAATATCTTTGTATTTCCTACCTCTGTAACAGATGTAGGGCTTCTCCCTCGGTGTCATAGACTGCTAGCTCCACAGGCTGAGCCAGATCTATGCTCTGATACCACTGTAATATCCCTTTTTAGGGATATCCCTCAAACACAAGCAAACTCCAACTAGAGATGGACTGGGAGGGCGTTTACCAGATATGTCGCCTTTGAAAAGAGGACGAGATCTGGAGGCTACCTGGCCCTTTTTAGACTCTGTCTAAGAGTATAGGAGAAAAACACACAAGTGGTATAGTAGCTGGGAAGCTCAAAGAGATAAAAATAATAGTAGTGCAACATACAATAATGTATACATGGAATATAAGCAGATACTCAAGAAATGCAGAGAGAAATGCTAAGCCATTTTATTATACTGAGTAATGGACAGAGTACAAGAGGTGATCAGAAAGATAGCACCTCGACTTGCACAAAGCAAGTGAAGAAATACACTCAGAAGGGTAAGGAAATGGCCTCTCTCTGAACTGCGTCCAAGCTACCGGAGAACTGCTGTGCTGCTGCTACTGCTGGAATCAAGTGAGGATTTGGGGCTGTTCCCCTCAGAAAATGCTGAAACTCTAGAATCAACCTCTGCTCAATAAACCTAGAAAAGCCTAGAAAGCTTTTCCAAAATAGCTGACCCCCGAAAATCACACCCTTGAGGATCTACGCTATTCCTCAAGGCTCTGCGCTGCCACTGAAGAGAATCCTCCAAAACTCTGCGCATGGGCTGATCCCTTGCTCAGCCTCCAAGCTCAAATCCTCCACATAAACCCATTCCGGAGCTCCTACCCAAAGAGACTGCGTCCTCTTCTCTCAAGACTGTGCAGTCATAAAAAATGCTCAGCTCCTCCTCAACTCCAAAAAATCGATCCTCCTGCAAAAGACTAATGAAACTACCTTGCCCGAGCAGGTACTCAAAGTTCCCCGGGGCTAAGGGTGAGATCTCCGAATGGAGACACTCGATGCACTAAACAGTGCTGCAGACAGGCTAAACAACTAGCGTGCTCTAAGCCGAAGTGACTAGCTCAAATGCAACATAATCGAATGCCAAAATGAGGAGGCTCCTCTCTCCTTTATAGTGTTGGCCTCTCTCAAAACCCTAAGGCCCACCTCCTCCAACGTAGCCTCTCTCTTGCCACGTGCTCCTCTCCATCTGCACAGTCCCTCCAAGTGTCTACGTGGGCCCTGTTCTCTGCGTGGTCCTTTCGCCCCCTTGGCTCTCTTTTTAAGTTACAACGTTGTGCTACTAGGGAGTGACTTTATTCAAAAAGTGAGTTATGTCCCCCTTTCCTCACCTTTCTATTTATAAATAACTATAGAAGGCAAAATTGAGCAAAATCGAATATTCCAATTAGCCATGGCTAATTAGGAATATTACAATCACCTTGGTTCCTATGGGCCCTAGATGAGCCCTTTCCATCATTAAAGAACCCATGATTGTCCCAACCCTTGGTGGGCAATGAATCGCCTCACTTTAAGGGAGTTTCCACTACTATATACTACACATCATGCTCTCATCCCCTGGAGCCCCGAGAAATTATGAAGAAAAATCAATCAAAGGTAGAAGGTATATGAAGAAGGGTGGAAAAACAAAAGTCAGGGTAACTCATGTACCATGATTTGCTCCCTCCTACACTCATATACCTAGGCGTGAGCTTCCCCTATTATAGCTACCCTTCCACCATGACATGTGGTCTGGATGATTCCCCTGATCCCCATTCCATTCCATTACTATATCATTTTCCACCTACCACTTTAAGGATGTACGATGGACATGTCACCCCCTTTAAAGGTTGAAACCACCTAATAGGATCCTTGATTAAGCCCCTATTGAGCTTAGAGACATTTTTATATGCCAAAGCCCACTATGGAAGGGCATGCCATCATGAAGAGCTGGATTGGTTCCATGACTTGTAAGCTCTTTTACTTGATTATTCTGATGATTGGTTGTATTGGAGGAAAAGGGAAAGCATTGGATCTTATGCAGGGTTGCAGGTGGGTCTCCATTTGGGGTTTGGTCTCCCTATATGGGGTCTTAGCCCTCTAGAGGGCCACATTGGCACTTGTAGGGTGAGCGTAGAGAGCTATTGGACTCTACCATAGTAGAGTGTACTTCATAGATCCCCAACACCACTTGTTGATTGCTTGTGTTCTACCTTTTGGATGACGATGATGCACCTGGTTCACCTTGCCCAGTCAAATCCACATATGTACCATAAACTTGGCAGATGTTCCAAGGTCCAGAGGGTGTCTCTCGCTCCATTTGGAGACCCATGAGGATGTCCTTGTGCACCCACACTCACTTGGGAGCATAACAAGTTCTTGCTTGGAAAACAAGGGGCGAACCCCTTATTTACTATGTTTGGAGTCCAGTTCTACATCATGGCACCCCTTGGACTTCATTAGGCCTCCTCAAAGGCCCAACGACTCACTATGTTGATCATTCAACCCTCTAGAGAGGCTTATTCTTATGTTATTGTGCTATTTGGTGGGCTTGTCACCTTTTTGTTATCATGCACATTATTTTATTTTAGGGGCATTATTAGTCCAAATTAGGCCATTCGAATCCCTTAGAGGATTGTATAAATAGAAGTGAGATGATTCATTTTGATCATCATCACTTGGATTTGGATCATTTATATCTCTTGAGATTTTCGCTAGCCTTTTGGATGGATGAATTGGAGAACTAATGAATTTCGATGTTTGGAAGATCTTGATTTTTCTATCTTGGAGTTTTGTTTTTCTTGCACTTGATGATTGGAATAATTTCAATATACATTGTGAATACTCTTTTCATGCTTATCTTGTAATTTTGTCTCATAAAATGATTTATGGAATGTTTTTGTTCATGAAGATGGTGTAGCTGCTCTTGGGCTTTTGCGAAGTTGCTGACCTTGTCTTTGTGAGGGATTTTTCATGTTGATTGTTGAAATGTATGGTGGATTATTGTCCTAGAGATACATGATTGCTCATGCATTATCTTGATAAGTCATCATTTGCACATAATTAGAAATGTAAATTTCCCTTGTAACCTAGTTGTTGCCTTTGTTATGCAAAGTTGCTGGGGAACTCCTTGATTGAAATTAAGCTTCTTTAAACATTTTTTCTACTAGACTCCATTCTCCCAATAGGCTAGGCATTGATCTAGTCCAAAGGTGATCATAAAAGAGCATTATTCTTCACCTTTTCTTATTTTTCTAGGCCTAACCCTAAAGGTAACGTAGGGCATCAAGTAAAATCTTTTGTAGCCATCCAATCACCTTGAAAATTTGTCCACAACTACTCTGGAGTTTTCTCAAGAGGTCCTCCAATTTTGAGCTCAATTCGACGATGGAATCCCGAGATATTGTAAGGCCTAACTTGAGGACCGTTTCTTTCCCTAGGTTGATTTGGGTTAGTGTCCTCATTTGGATCATTGAATTCAAATTTCTAAAGAAAATTAGTCCTTTGATCCTATTCTCCTCCCTAATTAGGTCAAACCTCACTTTGAGTGATCAACTCCATACCCTTGACCTAGTTTGGGTTCACTTGGATTCTTTGTGGTCTCACAACTTTACAACTCAAAAACCACGAAGATTTACATAGAATCCATTCTTCTATAAGGATCCTTAAGTCAAGGAATCCCCTTGCCAAAGCATATTCCCAAAACCTAGGCTCAAGTAACCTCTTAGCTCTTCATAGAGAGCCCATCACCTTGCTTTTGAAGCAAGCAATCTATCTAATTGAGCCTCTCTTGTGAACAGGCCTTAGGAATTACTCTCTATCCATTCAGTGATACATCCTTTCTGGTGATTCCCTTTATACTGGGTCTCCTCCCATCAGTGAAAGTTCGTGAAGAGCAAGGAGCCTTAACTGAGGTGACAGTGGGCTATCACTCAATTGTTGCCGCTTGACCTAGTAGTTGCTCTATAGGACCCCTACTAGTTTGAGTGGTAACATTTTGGCACTGTTTTCGGGGAACTAAGACGCGTGTTTTGTTCCCCATATGACATATTGACATATCATTATTGGCGACTCCATTGGAAGAACGAAGCCCTAGTTCTTCATTGAGCTTCAAAGTTAATGCTTGTAGGGTGAAGCAAGCATCTATCAAGGCACTTTAATTCACCCTGGCGACTCCATTTTAATCCTAATATGCAAATCATGAAAAATGGACTATTGTAAAAGAGAGATTAATCTTGGTTCTACATTTGCAAAACTCAATGACCAAGACATTCAAGAACTGCAAAAGGATGTGGATAAATATGCTGAATTTTATCAAGATTTATTGGAGGATATGGATAAGGAATTCATGCTCAGGTTTCATAGGTCAACACAAAAGCAACTCTACATAATGAGGTGTGCCTATGAGAAGGATCCTAGTCGTCTCCTTGACTTTGCTGGCCTAACCTGTGCTTTTAATATTCTGACTGACCTAATCAATGACAAATATTATAATCAGTCGCAAAGCCCCACAAAAGGTAATCAATTGGATGATCAAGGTGACATTGAAGAAAGTTCAAGTGTGAAGGATCATCATCAAAGTGAGGAATATATGGAAGAGTGGAATCAATCTGACGAAGTTGGAGAGGACCTTGGGGACCTAAATAATGAGCAAAAAGATGAGTCCTCCTTGGGTCCACATGATGAAAAGGATGATTTTGTGAACACATGTGTTGGGGAAGATGAGGCTATGGAAAGTGAAGTTGAGGCTGACCTTACCTTTCTCAAGGATATTACTCCTGATGACTCTCCTTTTGAGAACCTTGGGGAAGGTGATCCCATTAGCCCCTTGGAAGATTACATTGAAGATTACTTCTGCATTGAAAAGGGGAAATGGGAAATTGTTGGTCCTCAATTTGATCTTGCTCCCATTTATGATACCGATAAGGAGGATGATGTTGAGACTGGTCTTCCATTTCTCTTGAGCATTATTTATGATGACATATCTATTGATACCCTTGGGAAGGAGAATTATTATTTTCCCTTGCATGAAGAGGGGCAATTGGAAGTAATCGATTCTCCTTTTAGGAAAGACCCAATCTTTGATACTAATAATGATGAAATCGACAAAGCTCCCACCTATCCTCCTTATGATTCTATATTCAAATCACTTGAGCCTTTAAATTATGATTTTGAGGAGGAAAAATCGATTGAATATGAGACTTCACCCTCCCCTTTGCCTTTTTCTCTCGTTCATCATCTTGAGTCTTCCACAAGTGATTCCCTCACCCCTTTTCGTATGATCTCCAATGACCATGGGCCCTTTCACCTCCCTAGGTATGATGTTGAGGAAGAACCATCCACTAGATGCATCCCTCCTTCCCCCTCATACCCTCAGGGTTGTGAATACAATCACTCCATTGAGCAACCAATATGTTGTCCCCTTCCATGTCCCAAGTCTCCTTTCTCTTCCCATCATGACCTTCCGAAGCATAATATTATGAGCAGTGATTGTGATAGGGAGTTCTTAAGGGTGATCATTCATTCCACCATTGTGTACTTAGAGGGAAAGCCCCACACTTTTGGATTGACTTATTTTCCTTCTCCTACGGCTTCCTCTTACCTCGCATGGAAATCATATTTTCCCACCTCCCACCCACTTCATCCTCCATGTGATTGTCTCTGCATTCACATTGGGATTTGTTACATAAGTAATCATATAGGCAGGCATGTGCTTATTGAATTGATGATGGATTGGTTGCACTGAATTTATGGTTATACTTAACTTTAACTTTGTTGTATGCATGTTAGGGTAGGATGCATTGCATGCTCATTTTCTCATTAGAACTAACATCATATGATATTCTCATGATAGATTAGTTGCATCTAGATTAAATTTGCATTTTAATTTCTTTTTGATTTTTACAGCCTAATACTAAGCATGGGTGATCATAAGACAACAAAAAAGCATGCTGCCCCGTGTGCTTGGTCTTTAATATGTGTAGGTAACAGGTCTGCGGTACCAAGAGATTGTTGGTGTTCTCATGCAACAGATGCGGGAGTGGGGAGCAACATTTTCAAAAGCTCCCGGTTCGGGAGTGAAGTTTTATATAATATACATTTTTATATATTTTGATGCATATATGTCAACAAAAGCATGTAGAATGATGAATTTGATATAAAAAGCATAAAAACATAGATTGAACCATATAACATCAATCATCTAGAAGTTATAATCTTCATCAACCATGTCCACAAGTTAGTAACATACAACATATCAAGTCTCATGATTCATCAATCTTAAAGTTTCAAGCGTTCAAAACTCAATACATAACATTTATCATCATTGATCACCAAAATTATATAAAAATTCTAACATGAAATGAAAGGCTATAAAATGAAATGAAATGAAACAACTTTCAACTTTCACAAAGCATCATATTCATAATTCATTACCAAATGAGTTATAATTGCCAACTTCAAGCTTCAAACTTAAATTATCATATATTGTTTACAAAAAATATCATAATAAATATGAAAGAGTCAACAGATATAAAAACTACTAGAAACTAGAAAAGACAAGTAAATCTATCATCTATTGCTTCCTCTTGCCACAAGAAATGTCTAATTTCTGAGCAGGTCGTGGTGGTCTTCTAGGAGTCTCCTCCTGCATAGTTGCATGACCAGAACCAGAAGGCACATGCCCTCAATGTGAGGATGTAGATGGAGGCGGTGACAACAAAGGAACAATTGTTGGAACTTGAGCACCATTACTGGATGGTGGGGTGGCATGGCTGTTGTTGCCTCATCATCATCTCTCAAAAGTTCTTCTTCCAATTCTTCTAGATGTATAGTTCCATCCTCCAAATTATCGTCCTCTGGGTTGTTGTTCCAAATTTTATATGATGTATTCTCATAAGCCCGATCACAATAATGACTCAACAACCTCAAGTTTTAGTGCACATAAACCAAGCTTTCTTCCCGGTTTTCATTGAGTCCGTTTCTTCTCACATTATGGATGAAGCTGTAGGTGCTCCAACACCTCTCTGCAAAAGAAGTATTTATAACCTGTGAGAGAACTTTTTTTGCCAATTTTGGCAAAAGTCCCATGCTGACATATGCTTCCCACCGTGTGAGAGCATCAAATCTATCTTTATCTTCCATTGTATGCAAAGAACCAAAGGAACCAGTGCAACTAAAGTATCTGCCTAATTCAAGACTCAGATTAGCACTCTCCTTCTTGTCAGGGAGCAACTTGTCTACTGCTGCCATATATCCTTTAGATACCTCTGGATCTATATGGGGTTTGATCTTAACCCCATCCCCAGGTGCAGGTTGGCCCAACCAAGATGGAGAGTAGTAATTTGGCAGAAGGATATATGCCAAGGCATGTAGTGGAACATTAAGTTTATTCCACCGTGCATACACACAATTGTGAATCATTGTATGCAAGTTGGGATCATTTTCCTAAACAATATCTTTTATTTGCCCCAACATGCTATCCATTTGGTCATACACCCCCTAATCACTGGTTTTTCTGTATTTGCAAAACGAATCATACTATAAATGGGCTTGGTGAATTGCAAAACTCCCTCACACATGCCCAAAATAGACCATCAAGAGCGGTCTCCTCCACCTGTTCCATGTCCTTTAATACTTGCCAGTGTTGACTTGATACCATGCTAGCCAATGACTCTCTTATCTTCAAAAGGCACCTAAAGGTGAGGTAATAGCTAGCAAATTTAGTCTTCACAATCTTCAAAAACTCCAATCTTGAGTGATTGCGGAAAATCCCATGGGTATTGCTATGCTTTGTAATAAATATTATCATTTTTCTGCCTCTCTTGTACAAATCACCAATCCATTTGTATTGATGGTTTTTGTTCTTAATAATATCATGCACCAAAAGGTTTAGTGTGAACCAAACACCCAGACCAAAATATGTTGGAGTATCTATCCTCAATAATTGCTCCCACTGCCTTACAATTAGCAGCATTATTAGTGATGACTTGGATGACATTGTATGGCCCAATGCGTTCAATTGTTTCAAGTAATGGTTCTGTAATGTTGATGGCAGTCTTGAACTTTTTTGAATAATCATACGCTGAAAGGAAGATTGCACCATTAACAGACACAACAATAACACTTATCAATGGCTTGCCTTTTACATTTGTCCATCCATAAGATACAATGGACACCCCATGCTCATTCCAAGAATTTGTCATTTTACTCAAATAATGTGCTATTTTTGCTTTTTCATGATCAAGTCCCACGGTTCTAGATTCGTCATACCCAAGGCTCTTGTATCCTTTGGGGGCATTATTAATGGAAGAAACCATTTCATGCCAATAAGGTGAGCGAAGAACATTGGATGGTATCCCACATGCATAGAGAAACAGGTAACTTTTTGAATCCACATCATTCCTACACCCTTCGTCAAGGAAACCTGATATGGTTCTACACCTTAAAGAGATGTTTGTCCCTGTGCTTCCATATCCACTGCCATGGGAGGATGCCGATGAATTTCTTTGTGCATGTGATTGTGGGCTATGTTCAAAGACACCCTTTGATCTTTTAGATTGTATTGGGCTTCCTCCCTTATGTATTTGGCTCTTTGTGTTGTTGACACACTTACACAAGCTCTTATTCCTATTTGTTTATCTCCATCCCATGGCCTTTTCCCATAGAGGTGCCTTCTGGCACAGGTGTATGAACCCATGTAAGTGTTTTTGCAATGGAGGCATGTAAATTTAGTGGTTCCACCCCCTTTCCCTCCTTCAGGCCTAGAAACATATTTCCACAATGGGGTTTGGTTTAGTTTGGTTTTTGTGCCCTTATCTCCACTCTCCTCTTCCACCTCACTAAGGTACTCCTCTTCAGGGATTTCATCAAATCCACTAAAACCCACTTCTTCATCCTCTTCATCATGATCAACCCTCCTTCTACTCTCCATCACCATAATAACAAAAAAGGAACCAACAACAAGAGAATGCCAAGGCATATAGCCATGATGTTTGAAGTTTTTTTGTTAATTTTAGGTATGTTCTATGCTCACAAATCTTTCCAGATTAGCAATCACATCAACATTAGAGTAAATTGCAGATAGAACATAAACATAAATCGTAGAAGACAAGCCAAGACAAGAGGACACAAGATGTGGCGCTAGCTAGGGACAAACCGCAATGTGGGGAAACCCTTGATCAATTCTTCTTATATGTTCTTCGATAGTTCAACAGAGAGAGAGAGAGAGAGATAGTACATTTACAACAGAAGTCAACACTTTGACTTATCTAGATAAGAGCATAGATCATCTCTAAGAAGATGATACATGAGATCAATTGAAGACAAGCTGTTTCAACTGATTCTCCATTGTGCTGCATCTCATCATCATGCTGCACCCATTCACTGAGCTGCTCTTGTCAAGAAAATGCAACCAATCATGGTTGTACCCATACATGCTGCTGTACACACTGCTTCCACTATGCAACAATTGTACCTATACTTGCTGCTGTACATATTGTCATCACTATGCTGCAATCATTACATGTTGTTGTGCATACTGTCCACTAACTGTCATGCTACATATAACTGCTGCATCTAGATGAATAGCTCCTCAGTCTTCATTTTTCAACTGGTTCTCCAAGATGATTACACCACCACTCTGCTCCTTGCTTAACTGATTGATCCTCAATGAAATACTTCTAACCTTTGACAATGGCACTGTCCATCTCTTATTACAACAGCATTATACAACCCTTAGTACAGGGCTGAGGCAACCTTTCTGAAGGACCATTCCATCCTTTATGAGTTCTCAAATAGCTCCCTCTATCCTCAGCCTTCTAGCAGGATACACAACCTCCTCTTCAGCCCTTCAGTCTTCCTTTATTACACAAACACCTACAATAAACACACTGTCCCTTCCTGTACCTTTAAGACACTTTCTTGCTGCGTTCTAAGGCTACCTGTGTTGCGTCTTACGGTCTTTACATGGCTGAGTATTAGGGCTCCATTGATAGTGGCTTTAGGCTTCTTTGATTGCAAATATAGAGCTTCTTAGGACAACGGATTTATGGCCTCTTGGGACAACGAATTAGGGCTACCTGTTTGCTGCGTATTGGAGCTTTCTTGACAGCAAGTAGGACCACCCTTGACAATGTTCTAGTCTCCTTTATGACTGCGGATTAGGGACTCCCTTTAGCTGTGTTTAGGAGCTCTCTTTATAGCGGATTAGGGCCTAAGATTAAGGCACCTTTGACCTGCGGCTAGGGCACTTTTAGGACAGCACATTAGGGCTTCTCCTTCAGCTGTGCATAGGCGTCCTTTACTGTGGCTAGATCTCCTTGTTTGGACAGTGGATATGCTTCCTCCTTGAGCTGCGAATATGTCTCCCTCTTGACAATGAATAGGGGCTTCTTTGAGTTGCGTATAGGTCTCCTCTAACCTGCGAATGGATCTCCTCATAAGGCTGTGGCTAGGGCTCTTTAGTTGACTGCGTCTAGGGATCTCTAAAAAGACCCTTTCCACTACGTCTGCTTTGAGAGAGGACAACCCAAACAAGTGGAGAGGAGAGATCAAGAGAGATGAGAGTGTGTTATCACATGATTCAAGGCACCTTTATTTATACTAAAACGTTGAGCACAAGTGGGGTATTTGGTTGCTGGCCGACCTTGACAAATTGTCCATAACACAAATAAATTCATATCTCCATGAATACTTATCGGAATCGGATGATCTTTAGACCAATCCTACACCTCTCGATGAGAGGGATCCAAGAAAAATATCAGCTGCCATTAATAAGATGACCCACATGGAGTTTGGCCCTAGTTGCCAATTTTAACACTCCCTCTCAACTAGGGAGAACTCCATCCGCTGATACATATGTCCGACAGTACTATCTCTACCATCCGTGCCCTGCACTGCTCTGCTTTGCTCTACTCTGCTCTGCTGAACCATGAAGAAGAAGAATTGATCGAGAATGTCTCATGCCATTCTCTACTGACCCGAAGTCAGTTTCATTCATCCCAGATCAATATCACAAGAGACTGTCTCAAACCACTCATACTGATCCCAGATCAGTTTCATTGATCCCAGATCAATGGAGGTCATCCTAGCATACGGAGTATGGTAGATACAACGATGCGTCCATCGATAGTACTACTATGGTCCCTAACCCCATTTCCCTGCTCATTGATCAGATGAGAGGTACTTCCCATGAGTCCTAGACTGCATGGGTAGGATGCCTCGATAGGAGAACTAATCATCCTGCCCATAGGGGAACGAATCATCCTGTCCTGCAGTTGCCACAGGAGAACTAATCATCCTGGCCCATAGGAGAACTAATCATCCTGTTCCATAGTTGCCATGGGAGAACTAATCATCCCGACCCATAGGAGAACTAATCATCCTGTTCCATAGTTGCCATGGGAGAACTAATCATCCCGACCCATAGGAGAACTAATCATCATGTTCCATAGTCGCCACGAGGTATCATAGGGAAAGGTTGAACCTGTCACCCTGTACATAGCGCACCACTAGGGGAGGGTGAGTCGCCCTGTGGTCGTATGTCGCTCCAGTAAGTACCCCAAGCCCCCCAGAGCTCCCAGAGCTCAATGCATGCAACATGCAGGACCCTTATACGAAGGTCTCTCAACGACTCCAAGTCGTTTGGGAAAATCACAGATTTGACCTTTCCCTGGGGCTTTGACAAAGTGTCTGCAACCTATACATCAGTCTCAATGCGATGGAGCCTCCTCGCTCATTGACTTACCATATCCCAGATAAGGTAGTATCTGATGTCTATCTGCTAGAGCAATCATTGAACACAAGATTCCTCAATAATCGAATTCCCCCTGGTTGTCACAAAGAATCACAATGGTATTCATCATGTGTACAAACAACTCACTGAAGAGCTTCCACAACCAGGCAGCTTCATACGAGATCATACTCGTAGCTATGTATTCGGCCTCGACAGTGCTTATAGCAACCGACTTCTACTTCTTGCTCATCCAAGATATCGAAGCAGAACCCAAAGAGAACCAACACTAAGAAGTGCTCTAGTGATCCTCCACACTACCTTCCCAGTCAGCGTTCGAATAATCATGCAACTTCATATTTTCGGTAGTGTATCTCAATCCATGAGAGATTGTGCCCTGAAGATATCTCAGAAGATTCTTGGCACCAATCTAGTGAGGATCAACCAAATATGAGCTCACTATGCTAACTGCAAAGCATATATACGGACATAATTTTACCAAGAACATCAATGCAGATGGGTTTATGAAACTCAGAGGCATTTCCCAAATCTGGTCTGGCATCACCACCATATAACTTCTGAAAGTTTAAGATCCTTGAGGTAGTCACTTATCTCAATCCATGAGAGATTGTGCCCTGAAGATATCTCAGAAGATTCTTGGCACCAATCTAGTGAGGATCAACCAAATATGAGCTCACTATGCTAACTGCAAAAGCATATATACGGACAGAATTTTACCAAGAACATCAATGCAGATGGGTTTACGAAACTCAGAGGCATTTCCCAAATCTGGTCTGGCATCACCACCATATAACTTCTGAAAGTTTAAGATCCTTGAGGTAGTCACTGGCTTGCAGTTTACCATTCCATATTTGGAATCCAACTCCCTCTTACTTTTGCAAGTTAGAGGGTCTGCACCTGTCAGAAATAGGTCGTTTCTCAAAAGGTGCTGGTATGAGAGTTCTATCATCCACAACCTTCAAATAATTGTTTGGATCGGCTTCACTTTTAGTGAATCTCAACTTCATCAGATAGCTATCAATCCTCTCATATTAGGCCCGGGGTGTTTTACTTCAAGCCATAGAGGTATTTCTTCCACCTGTATACATGAGATTCCCAATCATGAATCTCAAATCCCTCCGGTTGTTCCAAACCTTTGGACCTGCTACATGAGGGGAATGGTCCCCTTGTATGATTTTCATTCGGTACATCTCAGACATGTACCTTCATGCTTTTCTTGAATTTAGGTATTCGAGTCACCATCTGACTCACATTGGTTAGGGCCTCATAAAGTAGATTTCAGGTGTTATAGATGAGATATGTCATGATCCCCAATGAACCATCCTGCAACTTGACACAAATTACCAACACTGAACCCATGAGTAAAAGCATCTTTGAATATTTCATTTTCAAACATGTACCTTTCCATCGATGAATGCCACCCTGTAACCTTTGACTTCCATTACCGAAATGGACATCAAGTTCTTCTTGTGATCAGGTACATAAAAGAGATTCTGTAAATGAATCGAGTTACCCTCATTCAATTGCGGGGTAACATTCCCTACACCCTTTCCGGGATAGGTGGCATCGGCTCCAAGTATAATCCCACAATTGTTTCCATCTCTACCAAATTAGAGAGAGCACTCTTCTATTTGATGAAGTGCCTTGAAGCACTATAATCAATAAGCCAGATTCCCAAAGAATCTGAAGGAGAGGGCCAATACAAGATAGCGCTTCTTTATCTTATGAGAAACAACATTTGATTCTTCATACTGGGGTTCCTTGCATTCTCTGAAGAGTCAGCCGTTTCCTTGATGACCTGCATTACCCGTCATTCCTCTGGCCATTGAAGATGTCCCTGGAATGATTGTTATCATCATCAAGTGATGTGTCCCAGCCATTCGGACACTCCTTCACATAATGGGCGAACTTATTGCAACCAAGGCATCTGCCTTTCCTTCCACCCTTAGATCCGGACTTACCAATGAAGTGATCTTTAGGTAGGCCATCAGAAGCTTCCGCTGCACTATTCTAATAATATTCTTTGCTTTGATTTCACCCTTGGTGAATTTGAAGAGGGATAAGGAATCCACTGATCCTTTTGTCCTTTTTCAACTGTCTTCAGTGATTGCTCTTTCACTCTTGCTTGGGATTTGTCTTCACCTCAGCTCCGATACCATGTTAATTTTAGGTATGTTCTATGCTTAGAGCAATTTATTTCAATTTTCACATATCTTTCCAGATTAGCAATCACATCAACATTAGAGTAAACTGCAGATAGAACATAAACATAAATCGCAGAAGACAAGCCAAGACAAGAGGACACAAGATGTGGCGCTAGCTAGGGACAAACCCCAATGTGGGGAAACCCTTGATCAATTCTTCTTATATGTTCTTCAATAGTTCAACAGAGAGAGAGAGAGAGAGAGAGAGAGAGATAGTACATTTACAACAGAAGTCAACACTTTGACTTATCTAGATAAGAGCATAGATCATCTCTAAGAAGATGATACATGAGATCAGTTGAAGACAAGTTGCTTCAATTGATTCTCCATCGTGCTGCATCTCGTCATCATGCTGCACCCATTCACTGAGCTGCTCTTGTCACGGAAATGCAACCAGTCATGGTTGTACCCATACATGCTGCTGTACACACTGCTTCCACTATGCAACAGTTGTACCTATACTTGCTGCTGTACATACTGTCATCACTATGCTGCAATCATTACATGTTGCTGTGCATACTGTCCACTAACTGTCATGCTGCATATAACTGCTGCATCTAGATGTGTAGCTCCTCAGTCTTCATTCTTCAACTGGTTCTCCAAGATGATTACACCACCACTCTGCTCCTTGCTTAGCTGACTGATCCTCAATGCAATACTTCTAACCTTTGACAATGGCACTGTCCATCTCTTATTACAGCAGCATTATACAGCCCTTAGAACAGGTCTGAGGCAGCCTTTCTGGAGGACCGTTCCATCCTTTATGAGCTCTCAAACAGCTCCCTCTATCCTCAGCCTTCTAGCAAGATACACAACCTCCTCTTCAGCCCTTCAGTCTTCCTTTATCACACAGACACCTACAGCAAACACACTGTCCATTCCTGTACCTTTAAGACACTTTCTTGCTGCGTTCTAAGGCTACCTGTGCTGCGTCTTAGGGTCTTTACATGGCTGAGTATTAGGGCTCCATTGATAGTGGCTTTAGGCTTCTTTGATTGTGAATATAGAGCTTCTTAGGACAACGGATTTAGGGCCTCTTGGGACAGCGAATTAGGGCTACCTGTTTGCTGTGTATTGGAGCTTTCTTGACAGCAAGTAGGACCACCCTTGACAACGTTCTAGTTTCCTTTATGACTGCGGATTAGGGACTCCCTTTAGCTGTGTTTAGGAGCTCTCTTTACAGCAGATTAGGGCCTAAGATTAAGGCACCTTTGACCTATGGCTAAGGCACTTTTAGGACAGCACATTAGGGCTTCTCCTTCAGCTGTGCATAGGCCTCCTTTACTGTGGCTAGATCTCCCTGTTTGGACAGTGGCTAGGCTTCCTCCTTGAGCTGCGAATATGTCTCCCTCTTGACAATGAATAGGGGTTTCTTTGAGCTGCGTATAGGTCTCCTCTAACCTGCGAATGGATCTCCTCATAAGACTGCGGCTAGGGCTCTTTAGTTGACTGCGTCTAGGGCTCTCTAAGAAGACCCTTTCCACTATGTCCTCTTTGAGAGAGGACAACCCAAACAAGTGGAGAGGAGAGATCAAGAGAGATGAGAGTGTGTTATCAAATGATTCAAGGCACCTTTATTTATACTAAAATGTTGAGCACAAGTGGGGTATATTTGGTTGCTGGCCGACCTTGACAAATTGCCCATAACACAAATAAATTCATATCTCCATGAATACTTATCGGAATCAGATGATCTTTAGATCAATCCTACACCTCTCGATGAGAGGGATCCAAGAAAAATATCAGCTGCCATTAATAAGATGACCCACATGGAGTTTGGCCCTAGTTGCCAATTTTAACACTTCCTCTCAACTAGGGAGAACTCCATCCGCTGATCCATATGTCTGACAATACTATCTCTGCCATCAGTGCCCTGCACTGCTCTGCTTTGCTCTACTCTGCTCTGCTGAACCATGAAGAAGAAGAATTGATCAAGAATGTCTCATACCATTCTCTACTGACCCGAAGTTAGTTTCATTGATCCCAAATCAATATCACAAGAGAGTGTCTCAAACCACTCATACTGATCCCAGATTAGTTTCATTGATCTTAGATCAATGGAGGTCATCCTAGCATAGGGAGTACGGTAGATACAATGATGTGTCCATCGATAGTACTACTATGGTCCCTAACCCCATTTCCCTGCTCATTGATTATATGAGAGGTACTTCCCATGAGTCCCAGACTGCATGGGTAGGATTCCTCGACAGGAGAACTAATCATCCTGCCCACAGGAGAACGAATCATCCTGTCCCACAGTTGCCACGGGAGAACTAATCATTCCGGCCCACAGGAGAACTAATCATCCCGGCCCACAGGAGAACTAATCATCCTGTTCCATAGTTGCCACAGGAGAACTAATCATCCTGGCCCACAGGAGAACTAATCATCCTGTTCCATAGTCACCACGAGGTATCACAGGGAAAGGTTGAACTTGTCACCCTGTACATAGCGCACCACCAGGGGAGGGTGAGTCGCCCTGTGGTCGTATGTCACTCCAGTAAGTACCCCAAGCCCCCCAGAGCTCCCAGAGCTCAATGCATGCAACATGCAGGACCCTTATACGAAGGTCTCTCAATGAATCCAAGTTGTTCGGGAAAATCACAGATTTGACCTTTCCCCGGGGCTTTGACAAAGTGTCTGCAACATGTACATCAACCTCAATGCGATGGAGCCTCCTCACTCATTGACTTACCATATCCCAGATAAGGTAGTATCTGATGTCTATTTGCTGGAGCAATCATCGAACACGGGATTCCTCAATAATCGAATTCCCCTCTGGTTGTCACAAAGAATCACAGTGGTATTCATCATGTGTACAAACAACTCACTGAAGAGCTTTCACAACTAGACAGCTTCATACGAGATCATACTCGTAGCTATTATTTGGTCTCGGCGGTGCTTATAGCAACCGACTTCTGCTTCCTGCTCATCCATGATATCAAAGCAGAACCCAAAGAGAACTAGCACTGAGAAGTGCTCTAGTGATCCTCCACACTGCCTGCCCAGTCAGCATTCAAATAATCATGCAGCTTCATATTTCTGGCAGTGTATCTCAATCCATGAGAGATTGTGCCCTGAAGATATCTCAGAAGATTCTTGGCACCAATCTAGTGAGGCTCAACCAAATATGAGCTCACTATGCTAACTGCAAAGCATATATACGGACGAAAGTTCACCAAGAACATCAATGTAGATGAGTTTATGAAACTCAGAGGCATTTCCCAATCTGGTATGGCATCACCACCATATAACTTCTGAAAGTTTAAGATCCTCGAGGTAGTCACGGGCTTGCAGTTTACCATTCCATATTTGGAATCCAACTCCCTCTTACTTCTGCAAGTTAGAGGGTCTGCACCTGTCAGAAATAGGTCATTTCTCAGAAGGCGCTGGTATGAGAGTTCTATCATCCACAACCTTCAAATAATGGTTTGGATCAACTTCACTTTTAGTGAATCTCAGCTTCATCAGACAGCTACCAATCCTCTCATATTAGGCCCGGGGTGTTTTACTTCAAGCCATAGAGGTCTTTCTTCCGCCTTTGTACATGAGATTTCCAATCATGAATCTCAAACCCCTTGGGTAGTTCCAAACCTGTGGACCTGCTACATGAGGGGAATGGTCCCCTTGTAAAATTTTCCTTCGGTACATCTCAGACATGTACCTTCATGCTTTTCTTGAATTCAGGTATCCGAGTCACCATCTGACTCACATCGGTTAGGGCCTCATAAAGTAGATCTCAGGGGTTATAGATAAGATATATCGTGATCGCTAATGGACCATCCTGCAACTTGACACAAATTGCCAACCCTGAACCCATGAGTAAAAGCATCTTTGAAAATTTCATTTTCAAACACGTACCTTTCCATCGATGAATGCCACCCTGTAACCTTTGACTTCCATTGCCGAAATGGACATCAAGTTCTTCTTATGATCAAGTTCATAAAAGAGATTCTGTAAATGAATCGAGTTACCCTCATTCAATTGCGGGGTAACATTTCCTACACCCTTTCCGGGATAGGTGGCATCGGCTCCAAGTATAATCCCACGATTGTTTCCATCTCTACCAAATTAGAGAGAGCACCCTTCTATCTGATGAAGTGCCTTGAAGCACTATAATCGATAAGCTAGATTCCCAAAGAATCTGAAGGAGAGGGCCAATACAAGACAACGCTTCTTTATCTTATGAGAAACAACATTTGATTCTTCATACCTGGGGTTCCTTGCTTTCTCTGAAGAGTCAACCGTTTCCTTGATGACCTGCATTACCTGTCATTCCTCTGACCATTGAAGATGTCCTTGGAATGATTGTTATCATCATCAAGTGATGTGTCCCAGCCATTCGGACACTCCTTCACATAATGGGCGAACTTATTGCAACCAAGGCATCTGCCTTTCTTTCCACCCTTAGATCTGGACTTACCAATGAAGTGATCTTTAGGTAGGCCATCAAAAGCGTCCGCTGTGTTATTTTGATAATATTCTCTGCTTCGATTCCACCCTTGGTGAATTTGAAGAGGGATAAGGAATCCACTGATCCTTTTGTCCTTTTCCAACTATCTTTGGTGATTGCTCTTTTACTCTTGCTTGGGATTTGTCTTCACCTCAGCTCCGATACCATGTTAATTTTAGGTATGTTCTATGCTTAGAGCAATTTATTTCAATTTTCACAAATCTTTCTAGATTAGCAATCACATCAACATTAGAGTAAACTGCAGATATAACATAAACATAAATCGCAGAAGACAAGCCAAGATAAGAGGACACAAGATGTGGCTCTAGCCAGGGACAAACCCCAATGTGGGGAAACCCTTGATAAATTCTTCTTATATGTTCTTCAATAGTTCAGCAGAGAGAGAGAGAGATAGTACATTTACAACAGAAGTCAACACTTTGACTTATCTAGATAAGAGCATAGATCATCTCTAAGAAGATGATACATGAGATCAGTTGAAGACAAGCTGCTTCAACTGATTCTCCATCGTGCTGCATCTCGTCATCATGCTGCACCCATTCATTGAGCTGCTCTTGTCATGGAAATGCAACCAGTCATGGTTGTACCCATACATGTTGCTGTACACACTGCTTCCACTATGCAACAGTTGTACCTATACTTGCTGCTACACATACTGTCATCACTATGCTGCAATCATGCTGTGCATATTGTCCACTAACTGTCATGCTACATATAACTGCTGCAACTAGATGTGTAGCTCCTTAGTCTTCATTCTTCAACTGGTTCTCCAAGATGATTACATCACCACTTTGCTCCTTGCTTAGTTCACTGGTCCTCAATGCAATACATCTAACCTTTGACAATGGCACTGTACATCTCTTATTACAACACCATTATATAGCCCTTAGTACACGTATGAGGCAGCCTTTCTAGAGGACCGTTCCATCCTTTATGAGCTCTCAAGCGGCTCCCTCTATCCTCAGCCTTCTAGCAAGATACACAACCTCCTCTTCAGCCCTTCAGTCTTCCTTTATCACACAGACACCTACAGCAAACACACTGTCCATTCCTGTACCTTTAAGACACTTTCTTGCTGCGTTCTAAGGCTACCTGTGCTGCGTCTTAGGGTCTTTACATGGTTGAGTATTAGGGCTCCATTGATAGTGGCTTTAGGCTTCTTTGATTGCGAATATAGAGCTTCTTAGGACAACGGATTTAGGGCCTCTTGGGACAGCGAATTAGGGCTACCTGTTTGCTGCGTATTGGAGCTTTCTTGACAGCAAGTAGGACCACCCTTGACAATGTTCTAGTCTCCTTTATGACTGCGGATTAGGGACTCCCTTTAGTTGTGTTTAGGAGCTCTCTTTACAGCAGATTAGGGCCTAAGATTAAGGCACCTTTGACCTGCGGCTAGGGCACTTTTAGGACAACACATTAGGGCTTCTCCTTCAGCTGTGCATAGGCCTCCTTTACTGTGGCTAGATCTCCCTGTTTGGACAGTGGCTAGGCTTCCTCCTTGAGCTGTGAATATGTCTCCCTCTTGACAACGAATATGGGTTTCTTTGAGCTACTTATAGGTCTCCTCTAATGTATCTCCTCATAAGATTGCGGCTAGGGCTCTTTAGTTGACTGCGTCTAGGGCTCTCTAAGAAGACCCTTTCCTCTACGTTCTCTTTGAGAGAGGACAACCCAAACAAGTGGAGAGGAAAGATCAAGAGAGATGAGATTGTGTTATCAAATTGTTCAAGGCACCTTTATTTATACTAAAACATTGAGCACAAGTGGGGTATATTTGGTTGCTGGCCGACCTTGACGAATTGCCCATAACACAAATAAATTCATATCTCCATGAATACTTATCAGAATCAGATTATCTTTAGATCCTACACCTCTCGATGAGAGGGATCCAAGAAAAATATCAGCTGCCATTAATAAGATGACCCACATGGAGTTTGGCCCTAGTTGCCAATGTTAACAGTTTTTCCTGCAATAAAATGGAGGAATGGGAATGGGAAAGAGAGAAGAGAACATTTTCATTTATTAATGGACATATAAAAAACACAAATGTTAGATTAGAGTGTAGATCCTACCTCTTTGGTCTTCAATCCCAAGCTCTGGTCTCCCTCCTCAACTCAAGCTCCAAGCTTTCTCTTGCTCTCTCACAAAGGAAAATGATGAATAATGGGAGGGGAAGAGGGCCTTTAACTTTTCTCCTCCCCTTCCATCTCCATCTGCCGCGTGACTTTTTCGCCGACGGGAGTGAAAAATTAAAGGAGGGAGCTGTCGGGAGCACTGCGGGGGAGCGCACCCCACCCCCCCTCGAATCTATTCCTGAATTGCGCTCCGCTCGGGAGCGGATGGGGAGTGACCTCAGGAGCTCGCTCCCGAATTCTCTCCTTGCGGAGCGAAAATTAAAGGAGGGAGCAATTGGGAGCGTCCTTTAATTTTTCGCTCCCTAAATTGCTCTTTTAAAAACAAGGAGGATAATTTTTTTAAGGGAGCGCGCTTCCGCAGGGAGCAAATTCGGGAGCACTCTCCTGAGATCGCTCCCCATCCGCTCCCGATTGGAGTGCAATTTGGGAGTGGATTCGAGGGGGGGGGGAGCCCTCCCTTGCAACCCTGTTTTGGTTGACTTCACTGGGGTATATATAGTGGTTTGAGTGTCCTTTAATAGGTCGACATGAGTAATTCATAGGATAGGTGGCTATCATTTGTATGAGAAGGAGCTGACTTGGTGGAGGAGATTCTTTGACACAAAATAATGACTTTGACTTAATAAGAAAAATCCTAAAGCACACAATGGGTGCTATGACGTATGAATCATTGACCCAAGCATGAAACCCATGCTTTAATAAGTCAACTTAAATAATAATAAAAATATCTTCTGACAAATATATCGCATCATTACTCAAGTACAATTATGAAGACTGACACTAGTTACATTCTTCAACAATCCCTCTTAACTATGGAGGTATTCATAATTACATGTATATAGAGGTACATGGAAGATCTCGAAATGAACTGCGAAGAGTTTTAGCACACTCAGTGCTATGGATTAGATACTTGACCTGACTTATCTATCTGGGTGGGACTAAGATGGACTAAAGTTTTCAGTCAGTCTAGGTACCATCAGGCTTACTAACCATCAACCCAGGGATCTGGGTGTGTATCCAAGGTCAAAGCTCCAAGACAAATGCCACCCTCCCTCTTCGGGATTAGGACATCAAACACACATAGGCCGGCCATATGTCTTCACAAGCATTTGTGATTAGATGCTTCGACTCTCCTAATACACCAGATATATCCATTTATCCAAGCATGCTTCACAAGTGATCATCTTTCTTCGTGGAGAGATTTACCTGTACAATAACCCCAATCAATAATAAACTCTCAAACATACAGGTAAACACAAACCATCGGGGTCCTCATTCATTTGGATGTTGTTTGTATCATCATCGAGTTATTCAAATACATCTTGTTGGAAGCTTTCTTCTACCACTTCTTCAGCAGCACCGAATGTAGCCTCAGTACTTCTCAAGTCTTTTGTTTGCAACTCCATGAATCATGAACATTTATCGATAGTACTTTTGCTTATTTCAAAGTATTCACTGTCATAATATGCCCTCCCTCTCAACTGGGGAGATATACTCTTTTCTTCTATCTAGGATCCCTCTTAACTTAGTGAGATCCACTACTTTCTTCTTCTATGACATTAGAGAAGCTTCAACCTTTCATTCCTTCATCAAGGTCATCATGATCATGCTCATATGGACATCATGTGTACCTGCAAAATTTTAATAGCAAATACAACCAAATATATATAGAAGCATGAAGTTAATAGTATCAAAGTTATGTCAATATAATGGAACCATCAAAACAATCAAATACTTTAGACATCAAATACCTAAACCTAGTTAGGAGACATATACTTCTAAACTTCAACTTCTTTGCTAGGGTTTTGTTACAAACCCTAGACTACACCATAAAGTAACTTAGATCAGTCTCATTCTATCTAGGGCCTCAATATTACTTCCAAAGATATGAGAAAGTCTCTTCTATAATTATTGCAAACCCTAGCCTTAAATATCAGTAATTCAATCAAATAACAATCCTATTATGCATCTAATGTTTCAACAATGTTAGGCTTTAGTAAGGTTTGATGCAAATCTTAGACTAAATCATATCGAAAACAATATCATCATATCCTAGAATATCAATCTCTACTAGGGCTTTGTTACACACCCTAGAATTTACATGAGCAACAACAATTAGGTTAGCATACTCGAATATACATATCTAGGATTTCATAGTCATGCACAAGCATACAACAATATCTACTAGATAAACCCAGGACACAAATATCAATACATTAAAGTTAGACATACAACAATTTTGACCAGGCTAAGGTTTCGATCAGACGAACGAACATACACCTAGGGCTTCATTCCCAGGATCTTACTATAGATAATATAAGGGTTTTGCTCATAAACCCCAACTTACTAGACCCTAAAGATCTAGGGCTTCAAACCTTAAAGAACTAGGGTTTTTATAACAATACCAAAACTTAATATGAATTCTATATTTCATCAACAACCCTATGTAGACTAGGGTTTCATAATCAATAATGACATACCCTTAGCAACGAGAGGTTAGGTTTTTATAGTGAACCCTAAGAGTTTGGGTTACACAAGAATGATCGACTAATATCGCGAGGGTAGATTCAATCTTATGATTAATCACCCTAACAAGGATCATTATGATCCAAAATCCTAGACATGAAAAAGTTAGTTACAAGTTTTACAATGATCCCAACTTGTAGAATGAAGAAGAATTATAAAATTTTTATACATACCTTGAGTTACCTTTTACAAACCTGGTAGTTTTCTTAGTGAAAAGGGCTCCTTAAATATGATAGCATCTTCATTTGTTAATAAGTCACCATTCTTGATATGTCCCTCAGGATTCCATACCTTTGTCTTTTTATGATTGATTATTGTTTTCCTTTCAATCTGCATACACATTTGTTAGAAAACTAAATCATAATATTATTACTTACTTGAGATATTCTACCTTCGAGCTGCTTCTTCCAATGCTGTTGTTTCAGGAACAAAATACAATATGCTACTGTTCTTCTGCGACAGGCCTGTAGGTTCTCCACTAGTCTTTTATATAGACTTATCCTTCTGCTTCTGTTCTTGAATTCTGGTTTCCTTTTTAATGATTTCTATTGTCCTTTGGTTAGATCCTCATAATAGAGATTGCTTTGTTGACTGTAGACCTTCCAAAGAAGAGTTGCTATAGATTACTATTATTTCCACTGTATAGGATTGTAGATTAACTGCAGTGACAGGTTTTTGGCTTCAGATGCACACTTATGCTCAAAGTCTCGGTTCCTTCAGAATGTACTGTGAATTTGGTCATTCACCAATGTGCAGAGAATTTAGATTTCTGAGGTGCAATGTTAGTTCGGATCCCATAATATCTATGCCCAAGACCTTGATCAAGGAACTCGGTCTTGAAAGTAGGTTGCTCAAGAATGAATTTAGGTCCCTTGACTGTAGATAGAATTTGCAGATTTTTTAGATGACTTGAGGTTAAATCAGACCTTATACGTTATGTGCAAACCTTGTTTTCCTCAAAGATCTCAGCCTTGACTGAGCTGTCTTCTTACCCTTTCGGCCTTCCAAAACAATGCTCCTATCCTTCCAATACTTCTTCACTATCCAGGTATAATCATGCGGCCTAGTCACTGTAATCTGTGCCCAGAATTTGGAGACTTGTCTTCTTTTCTTATAGACAAGGTCTAAGGAGACTCGTTTTTTTATTTTTATTTTTATAGTGATAAGGTGAATCTTCCAACCAGTTCTATAAACACTTAGCTTGCTTGATCATAAAGGTTATTCCTTGATTACAGAAAGCACCCAGAAATTCGGATCTCTGAGATAGCACCATATTTCAGACTTCTTTAAATGATGATTTCAGTTTTTGTTTAATATGCCCAGGACTTCGATCCTAGGCTTGATGGACTCGGCCTGCTTTGGGCTGATTAATTATCCTTTTCGGTCCTCTTTAAACAAATCTTTTAGGCCTTTTCTTTTTACATATATGTTTGTGATCCCATTACAGTGGTTAGGGCTTATTTGTAGTGCCCAGATTTCTGCTATACTTCTTTTAGTAGCTCGGTAGCCCTACCAGACTTCTTTGTCTTGATTAGTAGCCTTTGTGATCTCCTTCCTGCCCTTTATGCAAATGAACCTCTCTCTGATACCATGCTGAGAAATCTAGGGCAAACCTGATAGGGCTTCTTATTAATTTGATTTGTCTATTACTTGACAATTTCTTGTGATTAGGTATTTCTTCTTCTTATTAGTTATTATATTATTTTCATCAAGAGAATTGTCAAAGCACAAAAACACAAGAGAACACAAGATATAGGCACTCAGCTAGGGCAAAACCCCTAGGTAGGGGAAAACCCAGTCAAGAACTCTTCCTTCAGTAGATTCAATCACAGTGAGACATTCCTAACCGTAGACCAAAGACATAGACTTATCCCATCCACCAAGCCAGCCCTTGCAACTTGTCAAACATATTCTTGTCTTCTGCTTCTCTGCAACTTCTGCAACTTTAAATTTTTGGCCCCTGTAATGTGCCTCAGAATTACATGAGGATTTTGGTTTTTATACTTGTGAAGAACTTCGTCTTTATGCTCCAGCACTTTTCTATCTAGAAGGTAATCCAAGGACCGAACTTCTTTGCACCTTTTTCTTCACTCCTGCAGTCTATCCAAACTTGTTTTTCTGCACCTCAGTTTGGTCGACTTCACTGGGGTATATATAGTGGTTTGAGTGTCCTTTAATAGGCCGACATGAGTAATTCATAGGAGCTGACTTGTCAACTTGTTTAGAGGCGGGCTTGTTCTCCTTTCATTAATTGTTTGGAGGCTGATTTGAAGGATAGGTAGCTATCATTTGTATGAGAAGGAGCTGATTTGGTGGAGGAGATTCTTTGACACAAAATAATGATTTTGACTTAATAAGAAAAATCTTAAAGCACACAATGGGTGCTATGACCTATGGATCATTGACCCAAGCATGAAACCCATGCTTTAATAAGTCAATTTAAATAGTAATAAAAAATATCTTCTGACAAATATATTACATCATGACTCAAGTACAATTATGAAGACCAACACTAGTTACATTCTTCAATAGAAGGTTGCTAGTATTTGGAATATAACACATTGTTTTGAGTTGGTTGAATCACATCTAATAAATTCCCTCACTAGAGCACTCTAATCTCAAATCACATTGTGTTGAATGGTTCAAGTTTCTTTGGGCATCTTGATCTACTTGTTCCCTTAAGTTATTGACATTGAGAAATCTAATTGGCATTATTGTGTTGAACATCTATTTGTCTAAAGAACATTGCTAATCTCAAAAGGAATCATCGGATAATAGCTCTTCTCTTTCACCATCATTGGTTTGTGGT
Source organism: Pinus tabuliformis (assembly GCA_031772625.1). NCBI lineage: Eukaryota > Viridiplantae > Streptophyta > Pinopsida > Pinales > Pinaceae > Pinus > Pinus tabuliformis. The sequence continues at coordinate 769,637,444 of CM062816.1, forward strand.
TGTTTTGAATCCTTGGCATATTGTTATTTACCTGGTCTAAATATCTTGAAAGGTTTCTAATTGATTCAAGGAATCATCATTGGAACATCTTGAGTAATTGTTACTGGCATCTTGTATTGAAAATCATTGGTTAATTGTTAAGTGGATAAGTGCTCTAAGTTTCCTTAATTGCTATAGTTGGTATTGGTTAATATCTTGAGGAGGATAATTTTATCTTGAGTACTTGAAAGGATCTCTTGTTCATGTTTGGCACTTGTTAAATTGACATTTTCTTGTGGTTAAGATTGTATCTTATTGATAAGTACTTGTTGATATAACTTGGAGTCAAATCATAACTAAGTACTTAAAAAATATTTAACCAATCTTACCTTAAGAATCACTCAATCCATCTTGCATTGCATTCTAAGTCTAGTTGCATTAATAACTTACCTCCAAGCATAAGCTTTGTTGATAGACATTTAGGGCCACCCTATCTCAATTTAGCTTTAGGGGTTTAGCACCTCTTTAGTGGTTAACACGGTGATATTGCAATCGTCAGAGCCACAGTCTTTGCAGCTCGGAGGCATTGGGTGGTTGGAACACAGGGGGAGGTATTTTTAATCAAGCCCTTGCTTGCTTCCGTTGGCTACCATTCCACAACCTACTTTAGAGACTAGTTCCAAAATAGTTAAGAGAAAGGTTACATTTAGAATAAGCATATAACTTAAAATCAACTAAGATTTTGCATTTCACCTAGCTTGTAGGAATTGCACTTCATCTAGGTTAGTGAAGCATCCAAGCAACGATTGTTCATTCGGTTACTTGGCATCTAATTAATAGCAAGCAAGAAGTTGACTCCATAAGGCACTGGTCTCACATTCAAGTCTAATTGAATCTTTAAGTCTTTCTAAAATTAACCAAGTAGCTAGGCCATTCAATCATGTCTCCCGGACTTGTTGGTTGCCAACTTGTCCTTTATCTTCACATTTCCATGTGGACTACCCCCCATAGCTTGTTGTTGGGAGACAACTAGAACGGAGAGGTCAGTGATCAAAGTGACAACCCTCGACCTGAGTCGTTGTCGCAGTGCCTGTACAATCTGAACGACAACATTTATTGGCATTGTTGTCAAGGACCAATTTATTGGGCTTTGCTTTACGACAATTATCATCGCTCTTCTTAATCTCCTAACTAGTTTCATCTTCCTTATCCCTGTTAGTTTTTGTAGCATCAGATGTGTTCTAGCCACGAAATTTGGTGGAGAGACTAGAATACATGTATTCTCCAAAACACAAAAATCGTATATGGAAATTCCACCTAGAAACGACTTAATTAAAATAATTAGTTAGTTTTTTAATATTTCCTAAGTCTAAACTTAGGAAATATGATTAATTAAAGGGTATTAATTAAGTCACGGTGAGAATCTTCTAGAAAAAGACTTGGATCGAGTTCTAGTTAATCTTAGCCATCGATTAAGTTTTAATCATGGCCGTTGATGTCTCAACGAGAGATTATAAGAAGAAACTTGATGGGGCTTGGAGAACACACACCAACAATTCGATTTCACTAATAGATTGATTTCCAGAGTAGCATCGTTGAGTTGTCGGAGAGAGAGCTAGTGAGCTCGAAGTAGTGAGAGAGGGGCAGGGATAGTAAGGTCGAAATACATTTTTCTAGTTCTGGTGAGTGCACTGCAGAGAGGCAGCGTAGTGCTTCAGAGGGGATTGCATATATTGCTAGGGAGAAGCAATGATTCAATGCCAGAAGCCAGAGACAAGAGTCTAGAGGCCAGGAGGATCCATTTCCGGACAACAGTTGATCAGATTGTGAGAGGATAAGCAATTTTGAGTTGTGAGGACGTAGTATTGCGTAGGCTGACGTAGTGATTGCGCAGAGGCAGCAAAGAGTAGCTCAACTTGAGCCAAGGTCAGTGTTGGATCGCTTGTGGGAGTGAGATTTTTCTCACTAGATTTATTGTCAGTCATTTCTCTGTATGGATTGCTAGATTTGAGCATCCATAGTCTTGTACTCAAATTTACTACTGCATAATATTAAAACCCTCACCTGCTGCACTGGTTTTCCTGAGTTGGGTTTTTCTAGGGAGTTAGTCCAAAAATAACGGTGTATTTTGTTTGTGTGCATCTATTTCTTCCAACGTTTTTATTTATTCGCAATATTTGTTTTGTGAAGGTTGCACTATATTTGTTTCGATATTTTCCGTAGCACACAACAAATAATTTGTTTTATTAAATTAACCAATAGAAGAAATAACATCAGTTACTGCAATAGGATTCAGGATTAGCTGAATTTTCACATGGTATTAGAGCACAGATGATCAGTCAGATAGCTCACTAGCCAAGAAATAAGGAGCTTCATTGTTCAGTGTGGGCAACAGATCGAAACCCTAGAGGGCAGCACAGTCACTTTGTCGAGAAGTTGAGTTTCTTGAGGAGATTCAATTTTTCTGAGTGAGGGACACAAAAAATTGATCTCTCCAGATTGAGGGATTCCAGAGGTAGAGGGAGAAACCTAGTAGTTTCGCAGAGCAGATCTCTAGCTAGACACAGTAGTTTTGCAGCAGTTGCTAGAGTAGAGCTAGCGTCGGGTGGAGGAAGAGCACACACAACAGAGGGAAAATTTCTCTCAGGGGATCTCGAGTTTTAGAGATCTAATTTTTCCAATTGTAGATTGGCAGTAGTTGTGAGCAAATCTTCTCACTCCAGAAGGGAGTGCGAGTAGCAGATCCAATAGCCGAGCAACAGGAAAGAGGGAGATTTTCGAGTTTATTTTCTCCAATTTTGAGTCTCATAGATTTTGTAGCTTTGCAGGGATGACTGTACGAGATTGCTAGAGGAGACCGTGCGAGTTAGCCAGAATGCAGATCTAGGCAACATATCGACTTCCAGTTGCCGTAAGAAGTGCGAGTTACAAAGAAAAGAAGAGTCCTAGCTAGGGACTAGGCTCAAAAGGAGATAGTGAGGTACCAGATCCAGGAGGAGGAGTATGAGACACCAGTGTGCTAGATGGGAAGGATTCTTGAGGAGTTCCACCTCTTGAATTAGAACCTTGCTACAGGAGCCCACAATATTTCAGTAGCAGGATGGATCAGTGGCAGTGGATGCAGTCAGATGCCAGAGTGACAGATGCAGAGTCTAGTTGCATGTTAGATGCTGGGAAGCGCAGTGCAGAGTTGGCAACAATGCAGTTGGCATAATGCAGAGTCAGAAGCAACGTAGATGCCTCAATGACAACACGGATACTAGCAGCAGTCAGAGACTTGGGTGACAAATGCATTACACAGATCACAGTTGATTCAGTATTTTGGATGATTTTCAATTGTTGCAGTTGCAGCAACAACAGATGGAGAGGGAGTTGCAGTGCGGATGCAGTTCAGTAGGGCCAACAACAACACAGATGCAACGTATATAAGAGTTGAGTAGTAGTGAGTGGGCAGCAACAGCCAGACATCGGCAATGTGACAGGAGGTGATGCAGAGATAGAGTGTTGCTTTAGTAGGTTGCAGCACTAGACCACATTCCTTGCTAAGAGGGAGTGTTAGCTTTTATAGCATCAGAGGTGTTCTAGCCACAAAATTTCGTGGAGAGGCTAGAATTCATGTATTCTCCAAAACCCATAAACCGTTTATGGAAACTCCACCTAGAGACGACATAATTAAAATAATTAATCAGTTTTTTAATATTTCCTAAGTCTAAACTTAGGAAATATGGTTAATTAAAGGGTATTATTTAAGTCATGGTGAAAATCTTCTAGAAAAAGACTTGGATCGAGTTCTAGTTAATCTTAGCCATCAACTAAGTTTTAATCATGGTTGTTAATGTCTCAACTAGAGATTATAAGAAGAAACTTGATGGGGCTTGGAGAACACACATCAACAGTTCGATTTCACTGGCAGATTGATTTCCAGAGTAGCAGCGTTGAGTTGCCTGAGAGAGAGCTAGTGAGCTCGAAGCAGTGATAGTAAGGTCGGAGAAAGTTTTCCAGTTCCGGTGAGTGCAGTGCAAAGAGGCAATAAGTGCCACAGAGAGGCAGTGCAGAGCCACACAGAGGCAACACGATGCTCCAGAGGGGATTCCGTATTTCGCTGGGGAGAAGCAGTGATTCAATGCTAGAAGCCAGAGAGAGAGTTTAGAGGTCAGGAGGATCCATCTTCCAGATAGCAACTGATCAGATAGCGAGAGGGAAAGCAGTTCCGAGTTGTGGGACACAATACTGCATACGCTGACCTAGTGATTGCGTAGAGGCAACAAAGAGTAGCTCAACTTGAGCCAAGGTTAGTGTCAGATCGCCTGTGGGAGTGAGATTTTTCTCACTAGATTTATTGTCAGTCATTTCTCTGTATGGATTGCTAGATTTGAGCATCCATAGTCTTGTACTCAGATTTACTACTGCATAATATTAAAACCCTCAACTGTTACACCAGTTTTCCCGAGTTGGGTTTTTCCGGGGACTTAGTCCAAAAATAATGGTGTATTTTGTGTTTGTGCATCTATTTCTTCCATCTTTTTTATTTCTTCACAATATTTGTTTTGTGAAGGTTGCAGTGTATTTGTTTCGATATTTTCCGTAGCACACAACAAGTAATTTGTTTAATTAAATTAACAAATAGAAGAAATAACATTAGTTGCTATAATAAGATTTGGGATTAACCAAATTTTCACAATCTCGCCAATGCCACAACATTTTGTGGCTCCGTTGCTGGGGATACCTTATTCTCGGCGCCTCAATGACAATTTCTAAATCTTTTCATCTTTCATCATTCTTCATCTTTTCCTACCTTATCCTTTGTTTTCTCACTAGTATTTTCATCTCTTCTATCCGCACCTTTAGCACCTGGACATTTTGGTTGGTTTCTTGTTTGGGTGGCGACTCCTCTTATTCATCCATTCACAAGAGCTTACTCTAGAAGGAATCTTGATAGCTTGGTTAACCTTGCTCTCAATCCTAAAAAGGTTCTAAGAGCTCGGTTAAACAAATTATTTTCTAGAAAGCATTTAATATTTCTTGGACAGGAAGCTCTCCCTGATATCCATTTGCTATTCCCTAATCCTATAAATCAATACTTCATGGCTGATTACTTCAGTCCTCGCAGCTTTGCCAACATTCAAGGGTATCCTCATGATCTTCCAGAGGGTTCTACCATGCACAAGCTTTTGACTTTCCATGGGAACAATGCAGTCAATGTTATCGATCACATAAAAAAATTCAAAACTTTTATACAGAGATATGCTCATGCAATCATGAAGATGTTGGAATGAAATTATTTGTCCTTTAATTGGAAGAAGCCGCATTGGATTGGTTTCAGGACAAGCCAGATAATTCTTTTGATTCTTTGCAAGCCCTCATTGATGCATTCAAAGATAAATTTGGGGACAAAAGAGAAGGAAAATATTTGGTCAAAGAGCTTAATTCCATTAAGAAAAGAGAAAATGAAACAATTGAGGAGTTTAATCAAAGATTTAATGGTCTTTTAAAGGATATGACTCAAGACTACAAGCCTCCTAATAAAATAGTATTAGAACAATATCTTGAAGCCTTCAATGTTGACATTCAATATGAGATAAGACATGCCAAGCCTGTTACTTTAGCCACTGCTCATAATTTTGCTAAAGAATTAGAAAAGGATAAGAAAGTTTTGGGTAAGTCAGAGATTCGTGGTTTTGAAAGAGGTCTAGTCAAGAGTAAAGGAAAAGGAATTAAGGAAGAAGAGCGTGACTCAATCAAAGAATTAACTCAAATAATTAAAAAAATGAGAATTGAGAATGCTAGACAAATGTAAGGACCCATTTTAAATTAATAGGGACATAGAGATATTAGCATGCACACGAGACATGCATATGATAGCTACATATGCATGCATCGCCTACACTGCACTAGTATATAACTAATTAACTATTGAAATGAATACCTAACTTATAAGAATATAGTAGGGTATATGATATACGTATTACCACCATAATACACATATATAATTGTACTATATAAAATTAAAGATAAATGTAGTATAGTGAACTCACAACAAAGGAAGTATGTACCCTACTACATACAAAGGAACTATACACAAAAGTATTATGTACAAAAGAGTTATAATATACATATTATTCTACAAAAGAAACAACATATTCTATAAAATCAAAGGAAAGTATATATATATATATATATATTAAATAGTGAATGTAATAAAGAGAAGAATATATAAAACCGTAATACTATGAAAATCGATTTAAACAAAAGTGAAACCTAACATTATGATAAAGGAGATATTTAAGAGTGCATGGTCAGCAAATTGGAAAGGGAGAAGGCGATGACAGACTCTACAACTTATGAACTTATCAAATTAAAACACAAAAAGAAAGGGGAAGCGGTGGAGGAGTTTCTGAGGGCATAAAAGGAGGAAGGGTATTGTAGAAAGGGGGATTCGGGGAGACAGAGGGAGGCAGAGGAGGAACTAATAAGAGGAAGATACAGAGATTAATGGAGCTTGAGCAGTTGTTCTTGAGACTTTTGGGCATGGGGGCCAAAATACTTCGAATTTGAAGTATTTTGGGGCTGGGTACTGAGACTGTACCTAGCTTGGCTGGGAGGTTTTTGGTCTTTTGGTAATGGGAGTAGGAACTGGAGCAAATCAGAAGCATCTTCAGCGAGGTAGGTACTTAACATCAGGTTAGTACTCAACTGCAAATTGATAAATTCTTATATTTGGGACAATTATATCTTGTTAAAAATTTTAGGGATCTACATTTTGGTATCAGAGCTATGTTCAAACTCTCGGATCTGTTAAGTTTGTTAAGATAAGGTTACATTTGAATTCAAAAAAAAATATTAGTTGGATAATTACACTGTATTGATTTATCATTTGTAGGAATTCGTCCCAACATAAATAACACGTGAATTTTTCACAAACATGTGATATATTCAGTTTGTAATATGCACAAATGATAGGATTCATTGCATTTTATTGTACGAACTTGTATTTTTTCATTTTTCTATTTGATTCTCATGATTCTCAACAAAAAATAAATATAAAACTTCTTATGCAATACAATTACTGTCATCTTTAAGAAAACCACATTTCAACACAAACTCCAATGCAGTGACATGTTGACAGAACTTTCAGAAAAATATTCACTCTTCTGGAAAATTACATGGCTAGTATAGCAGTACAGTTTAGGTCAGCATTGTCAGGCTGGTATTCTGCGCATTAAAAAAAATTGTGGGAAGAAGGTTTACATAAAGTGAACAGAGGTCCCAAAACCAAGTTAGCAATTAAATAGCCTTGGTCAGAAAAAGAGGTCAAGCTTGTGAAGAGTATCCTCCAATTTCAACCTCAACTATTGTAGTGAAAGGATTTAGCAAAGGAGATACTAGTGATGACAAGAAGCAGGAAATTATCTGGATAGTCGACGAACCTATTCAAGTATTAGTGGAGCTAGCAAACCCATGCACATTTGAGTTGTCAATTGAAAGCATATATCTTTCTGTTAATTCTGAGAATTTTGAGGCATTTCCTATGAGTGTGACTCTTCTACCCAATACATCCCAAATAATATCATTGTCTGGGATTTCCACCTCTGTTGGTCCATTGATAGTTGAAGGATGCATTGTTCATTGTTTTGGTGTAATAACTGAACATCTTTTAGAGATGTTGATGATCTTTTACTTGGAGCAGGACAAGGTCTTGTCTTGGTTGATCCTTTTCGAAGTTTTGGATTACCCAAGTTAAGAAACGTTCCCAATCCAAATATATCGGTAGTGCCATCATTGCCACTCTTGATTCCTCATGTGGTTGGAGGAGATGGATCAACAATCTTATATGAAGGAGAGATCTGGGATATCCAGATAAGTCTTGCAAATGCTGTTCCTGTGGTGGAGGCAAATATTTCACTTTCTGGGAAGCAACAGGGAAACGCAATTTCTATTGGGTATGAAATAGTCAGCTCTTCCTTTGCAGCCTGGTGCATTAGTGATTATACCTGTTAGGCTACAAGTTGGGCAACTGAATTTGGAATTGGATAATGTTGGTAATAGAAATGGTCCTGGGAATATTGGAAGGATATTCAAGAAAGGAAACAGTCTTTCATTGGTGATTCATTACGCAAGAAATGGCCGAGCTGGTGTGCAAGACACAGTTAAATCTCTGAAAGCATTTGATCAAATCGTATTTTACCTGTTCTAAAATAGAGGACAACCTTTAAATCTTTGCTTAATAGAGGAAGAACCTAGGACGAGACCTAGTTGCCTAGTCTGAAACCTCTATTCCGAGCTTGATCAGGTCTGTGGAAGCTGAGATTTATCACTTGTCTAGCAGTCATTACTGTTAGTCCTCTGATGTGAAGACCGAGCATGGGAGAAGGACTAAGGCATACTCATCTGAGTTTATAATACGAAGTAAGTGAAGTTTTTGATGACAACAAAGGAATTAAGGTCACTTTATTTCTGCATATCATCATACAAAGAAGAAGGCATACCATTTGAGGCTTGTATTTCTAGTGTTGGCTTTGCCTCCATACCTCTGTGACATTGATGAGAAGAAGGAAACTTGTTTCTATACAAAGGAAACTGAGGATTGAAGCTGTTATGAATGAGACTTGTTATTTAAATTTCTCTGAAGTTCAAAAATTGCCTTCATATCTATGTTATGAAGTCAAGATATGAGCCATCTCTGAGCTACACTCTCATGATCAAGACTCAGTAAAGAACCTAATCATTCTTTGAGAACTTTGAGAGATATTATGTCATGGATTGATATATCTACTAAATCTTCTGGATGCACTGCAAGGAGCCGACCAAAGGAATGAGGAAGAGGCTTATGTTTCGAGCTGTAAAGATATTTGAAGAACTCTGGATGGTCAATACTAAGATTGAACCAAATATGGGAACTGAATTCTCTCAAAGGTATATCTGATGTCAAGACTCTATTGTGGAGGAAGGATTGGTCCATAGATTTGATGAACATTGAGGTTCCACAGATTTGATAAACATTGAGGTTGTATTAATCCTTGATAATCTTAGATCTTAATGAAAGACTTCTATATGTTATTGTAGATACAAATATGAATAATCCTCAAGGTTTGAGATGTAAGTGAATAATAAATGACCTATTCTGAAAGAAGAACATCACTGTCAAGAATCTTGACTTCAATGAAGAGAAAGGCCAAGTCCCTGTGTTATTTCTATGGAAGGACAAAAGTTGCAAGATGTTTAAGTCTGCCACAGTAAGCTAGCTACAAGTCTGAGACACATAACCATAAAGTCTTTAAAAGACATTGAGAAATGGTCAAAGTTGGAAGTCTGGTATATATCTTAAAATGAGAAGCCTTCACATAGTTGTGTAAAACTGAATGTTGAAACTATCATTTGTTGTTGTGGAATTTGATGAAGTCATGTCTTCTAAAAAAAATAAAAAAATGGTCTAAAGTCACTACTATTACAAAAAGGGCCATATCCCCTCAGAATAAAGATCAAAGATCATTGATGCCATCTATTCCTATTTGAGATATTAAAAGACTGAAAGTCTTGGATTGTTTTGAAAACCCTAGCAAGGGTTTGATAAGTAAAATCCAATGGTTCAAAAAAAATCCCTAGGACTGTTGGATACAAGAATGAATGTCTAGAGTTGGTACACTCTAGACCAATCTTGAAGAATTATCAATTTGCAAACTCTAGGGGTTGGATATAAAAGCATAGGGCTTAGGAATTAATTGCTTCCGCTTAAAAGAAACCCTAGCTCCTAGAAGATTTGACATTTTGATGGTTGGATGCAAGAAATCTAAAGATTAAGAAGGAGCTCAAAAGATAAGTATCTTGTATTTTTGAATGATGTGGACAAGGTCGATAAGGATTTCTTGTCGATGATATGGACTCCTTGATGATGTGGACTTCCTGATGATGATAATATGGACAAGATTAACTCCTTGATGAGTTGAACGAAAGGGAGTTGACATATTCTCTAGAGATAAGTACTTTCTTGATTATTTTGATATTATTCTTTTAATTATTATTAGTCTCTTGTATTTATATATTTTGCTTGGATGGATTCGTTTTTCAAATGCTCTATAGCCTTAATTTAATTAGCATTGTTAGGATATAAATACCAACATGAAACTTGCTATAAAATCTAAATTATGAATTATGTTATGAATTAAGATATTTTTAAATTTGTCTCATTGATGCATATGGATATGATTAATGAGCTAGAAATAAAAGAATAATTACAGGTTAATATGAAAGCTAATGACATGAGTTGAATATGGCCAAGTATGTTATATTGTAGATAACATGTATGAATTATACTGAAATTGTTTATTTGATAATGTATGGACAAGTGTTTATGTTGCAGATAACATCGTTACCAAAATGACCACATGATGACAAAAGTTTCAAGTACAATTGAGGCTCAATAAGATTCCATGATAGGGTGATAACTCTGGTCCTACAGGGAGGGGTGGAGGTGTTACTCACCGTTTATCCTCCAAAGCCTAGAGTCATGGGAGGACTGTGCGAGCCACGCTCCCCTAGATGTGTGATGATGACTGCCGGATGCCTACTGAGAAATCAAGTCGATGTAGTCGACACAGATTAGTATAGCTGAAGCCATGGCATACTCCAGTAGAGGAAGGATAGGATGGGAGCGGAAGAGATTAGGAAGGATAGGATGATTTTAGAATAGCTTGGGCACCCGGCTAGGACAAAGCATGAATATTGAAGTTGTAAAAAAAAAAAAAAACTATAAGTTTTCAAAATATAAATTTTAAAGTGTTCTCACATTAAACGAAAATCCAATTATAAAACATAATCCTTACATGATTATACTTATCGCTAAATAATTACTAATACTTTATATACCCTAACTTGGGGACGAAGTTTTCTAAAGGAGGGGTGTATGTAAGGACCCATCTTAAATTAATAGGGACATAGAGATATTAGCATGCACACGAGACATGCATATGATAGCTACATATGCATGCATCGCTTGCACTGCACTAGTATATAACGAATTAACTATTGAAATGAATACCTAACTTATAAGAATATAGTAGGGTATATGATATACATATTACCACCATAATACACATATATAATTTTACTATATAAAATTAAAGATAAATGCAGTATAGTGAACTCACAACAAAGGTGTAGGAATTTACAGGGTAAGTTCCTCAGAAAGAACACCAAAAGGACACCGCTCACAACCAGATCTCAAATCAATACACCAGTATTTTTGACGTGGTTAAAACCCTCAAAGTGCAAGGAGGGAAACAGTCCACGGCCTGTCCCAACGTGGGTACTACAGACAATTTATTAATCAAAGAATGAAAATTTACATAAGCTTCTCTCATGCACGGATTACCCGAACAATGACCCTCCATGCGCTTTAAATAGAACTCATGGACCAATCGGGTGTCAAGCCACGGATCAAGTGTCGGTAATACCGAGGTGAGAGTGAACCGTCGGATCACTACATATCGTGACCGTCGGATTGTAAGTTACAAAATGTACAACGGTAAAGAAACACACTTTACCTAACTCTAACCTAACTCTATACTAGACCAAGTTGAACTTAACTATATCCTATGTGTCGGAATATCCTAACATCCCCCCTTAAGAACAACTTGGGATAGGATTGAAGGATTTACAAATATGACACAATAGGAGAAGGAAGGAGGCACTAGAGCCTATCCCCCCTTAGTGACAACTTCCTGAACTCCAAGCATATATCGAAGTTTAGTGAACTTCGCCTCTGTGAGAGCCTTTGTGAAGATGTCTGCAACCTGATCATCTGTTGGACAATATTGCACTTCAAGAACATGGTCATGAATGAGCTTTCTGATGAAGTGCATGTGTAGTTCAATGTGTTTGCTGCGCTGATGCTGGACTGGATCTTTGCATAGCTGAATGGCACTTTGATTATCACACCAAAGTGTGGTTGGATGCTGCTGCTCAAAGCCAAACTCTGATAGGATCTGACGAAGCCACAAGGCTTCCTTACTAGCTTCCACGGCACCACGATACTCTGCTTCTGCTGACGAAAGAGAAATGGCAGCCTGTTTCTTACAAGCCCATGTAATAGGTCCTGAACCAAGAGTGAAGACATAACCGGCAGTAGACTTCCGATCATCAGGGTCACCAGCCCAATCAGAATCAGTGAAACCAACTAACAGAGGAGCTGCTTTGGCACTGTAATGAATCCCAAACTGTACTGTACCTCGAACATAACGAAGTATTCTTTTAGCTGCTTTCCAATGACTTTCACGGGGGTTTTGCATAAAACGAGCAACAAGGCCAACAGCAAAGGAAAGATCAGGACGAGTATGGGTTAAATACAAGAGTTTTCCGACAAGTTGACGGTATAAGGTAGCATCAACTTCAGGAGAAGTACAAGAGACTGAAAGTTTGACTCCAGACTGAAAGGGAGAAGGGGCTGGCTTACAGTCTTCCATGTGAAAATGACGAAGAATATCACAAGCATACTTGGACTGGGAAAGGAAAATACCCTCCTGGGATTGCAAGACTTGAAGACCGAGAAAATAGTGTAAGTGTCCTAAGTCTGTCATTTCAAATTTCTTTTTAAGGCTGGACTTCACATGGTTTATAAGGTTGGGATCACTACCAGTAAGAATAAGATCATCAACATAAAGAACAAGGATGATAAGAGAGTTGCCCACTTTCTTGGTGTAGACAGTATTGTCAGAATGACACCTAGAAAAGCCAGATTCTAAAAGAAAGCTATCCATTTTGGCATACCAAGCCCGAGGAGCTTGCTTGAGGCCATAAAGGGATTTCTTAAGTCGACAAACAAGGCTGGAGTCTGTTTGTATGAAGCCAATGGGTTGTTCCATATAGATTTCTTCCTGCAAGTCCCCATGCAAGAAGGCAGATTTAACATCCATCTGATGGACTTCCCATTTTAAAGAGGCAGCAAGGGAAAGAACAAGGCGGATAGAGTTCATTTTGGCAACAGGGGAGAAGGTTTCAGTGTAGTCAATGCCTTCAACCTGTGAAAAGCCCTTAGCAACGAGACGAGCTTTATGTTTATCAACTTTCCCATCTGGTCCATACTTGGTTCTGTAAACCCATTTACATCTAACAAGTTTGCGTCCCTTTGGTAGAGGAACAAGATCCCATGTATCATTTGTCATCAATGAATGATATTCTTCATTCATAGCTGCTTCCCAATGTGGATGGCCTGAAGCTTCTGCAAAAGTGTCAGGATCATGATTTACTGGAGCTTGAGCCAGTAAAGAAGAGGCTCTTTCAAACTGAGAACGTGTACGTCGCTGATCTGTAGGATCACCGGCAAGATCACCTGCTGCATCCCGAGTAGCACGGACCCATCTTGGAAGTTGAGGATCCTGAGAAGGTGGGGGAGGATTATCATCCTCGCTTTCATCATCTGAAGAAGAAATGTTTTCAAAAGTAGAAGAGATAGGAAGAGGTGGCACATCCGCCGGACTAGGCTCGCAGGCCGATTTATTTTCATCAAATTTTACATCTCTTCTAATGATAACATTTTTGGACTTAAATGGAATAAGTCTATAACCTTTTACATCTTCAGAATATCCAACAAAAGTACATTTCTCACTCTTAGGTTCTAAAGCTTTATGCTTTTCATCTGGAATATGGGCCCATGCTTCACTTCCAAACACACGAAAGTGACTTACATCTGGTTTAATGGAACTCCAAGCTTCTTCTGGAGTGATATTCTCTAGAACCTTAGTAGGAGTGCGATTGATTATATAATTTGCACAATTAATTGCTTCGGCCCAAAAACTAAGACTGAGTCCTTTAGATTGCAGCATACAATTAGCCATTTCCTTTAAGGTGCGATTTTTCCTTTCAGCTACACCATTTTGTTGTGGAGTGTATGGAACAGTATGTTGCATTTGAATTCCATTTTCGGTGCAAAAGTTGATGAATGTGTTTTTAACATATTCTCCACCATTATCAGTTCTTAGCTTAAGAATTTGATGTCCAGATTGTTTTTCAACAAAGGCTTTGAAGGCCAAAAAGGTGTTAAATACTTCGCTCTTGAGTTTTAAGAAGTATACCCAAGTGCGTCTGGAGAAATCATCAATGAAAGTTAAGAAGTACTTGCAGCCAGAGAATGAAGCAACAGGAAGAGGACCACATAAATCACTGTGCACAAGCTGTAAAGGGGCTGAGGCGTGCCAAGAGGCACGTTTGTCAAAACTGTCCCGATGATGTTTTCCGAGTACACATCCGGAACAAACACCATCTCTGCAAGATACCATAGGAAGACCTGTCACCATATTTTCTTTACATAGATGCTGAAGGGAGCGATAGTTTAAGTGACCAAATCGCTCATGCCAAAGTTTGCTCACTTCATCATTATGAGCAACAAATACTGAGGGAAGATTTGATGACCCAAAGTTGTGAAACTTATACAACCTTTTGGAATCATCAGCAAGACCAGTAGCTAGAATCTGTTTAGGATCTTTTAGATCCTTGATTACAACATCATGAGGTGAAAATTCAACAATTTTACCTTCACCTGAATGAGTTATCTGATAGACAGATAGAAGGTTGCAGGATAAGGTTGGAACACATAATACATCATTAAACTGACCATTGTCTAGATGAACAGTTCCAGTCCCTACAACATTAAGAGATCTATCATCACCAACATATATATTTTTGGTGTTACAATCATTTAAAGAAGAAAACATGGCTTGGTTTTTGGCCATGTGACAAGAGGCTCCAGAATCAATGAGCCACTCATGAGAATGAGAAGAAGAAGAAGATACATTTAATGCATAACCAGACTGAGATGATTGACAATGACATGCAGAAAGTGCCATTCCGGAAGTTGAAGTTGAAGTAGGCTCCACATGGATGTTATGTTTCTTCATTGCGGCTTCCAAGGCTTCCATCTTCTTAAAGCATTTAGATTCTAAGTGGCCATCTCGATTACAAAAGTTACAATGTCTATCAGTCTTCTTCCATTTGTTTTTATTGGTCTTATCATTTTGCTGAAATGATCTTTCATTTTGAGGCTGAGATGGTTTAGGACCATTCTTTTGAGGATATGACTTCTTAGGATTCTTTGAATTTGGTTGCTGCTGGGCGGCTAACGCTTTCGTGGAAGAGTTTCCAAGATTAAGAAGACCAAGGTGTAAGAGTTTTTCTTGTTCTCTTATTAAGGAATCACAAAAGGAGTCAAAGGAAGGGGCCTTGTAGTCTTTTCCTTGACAAATGAAAGCTTCCCTTGTAGAATGGAAAGTGGAAACAAATACAGAGTAGGCTGGTCCCAACTTAGTAAGGATGGAATAAATAAGGTTACCATCTTCTTTCTTAACTTTAACACCTTCCAAGAGATATCTAAGGGTCTTGAATTTGGACAAGAAATCTTCAATGCAAGAAAAATTATTAGGATCCAAAGTAAGCAGCTCATTTTCAAGTTGATGGGCTCTAATTTCATTTTTAATCCCAAAAACTTTAGCGAGTTTTTCTAATGCTTCATGAGGAGTCTCAAGTTCTGCAATGTGGAATCTAAGATCAGGAGAAATAGACATCCCTATCAAACCACGTGCTTGATCTTGTCTATTTTCCCATTTTGCAGCCTTGTCTTCATCTTTTGGTTTTTTCTCTTGGTCTGTGGCTATTCTGAAGAGACCTTTACTTCTAAGTAAATCTTCCATGTAGGCTACCCATTGGAAGTAGTTAGTGCTGTCAAGAATGACTTGGCATGGACTTTCCATTTTAAAAAAAAAACTGAAGCTGAAGATGCTGAAAGTAAGTGTTCCAATGGATAGATCTCGAAAAAATAGGCGGTTTAAAAAAAACGGCTCTGAAAAAGGCTTCCGGATGAAGAAGTTATGGCTTTTTGAAAAAAAATTGTTGACGTTGCCGGCAAAGTGCGCGAATGTGCGGGAATGAAAAAAAAATCCGCCCCCACAAAATGGAGACTTGAACCCAAGACCTCTACTCTCTTAAAATAGCTTTGAACCAATTGATCTATACAAAAAATTTGAGAGAGAGAGAGAGAGAGAGAGAGAGGGGGGGGGGGCCTTGGTTTGCGTGCTTGCCTTGAGAAAGCTCTTTTTCCCTACAAAACACAAAACACAAAACCCAACACGAATATGCAAAGAAAAACGAACTTGCGGCTCGAAGTTAGCTTTAGCCAAAAAACTAGAAATTTAAAAAAAAAAAATCTCAAAGTTAGCTTTAGCCGAAAAACTAAATATTTTTCTCAATGTTTCTGATTTTCCGAGATCACACTAAGGTGCAGGGAAAAGAGCATACGCATGAGAAAAATCCTTCCTTTCTGTTTCTGATTTGCCCAGATCGCACAGAGTCGCAGGGCAAAGAGCATACGCAGAAATGAAAGGTATAGATCCGGTTAAAAAAAAGGCTAAATAAATTGAGACCGAAATAAGCAGAGAGAAAATAACAGTAAACTGCAAAAAACACTGTATACCTCCCGATCTGAAAAATGACGCAGCTAGGGCTACCGGAAACCTTTTCGCGTGAAACGAAAGGGGTTCCTCACTGGAACAGATGCTCTGAACGCAACAGAGCAGTCCTCTCGGCCCGAAAGCAGTCAGAAACAGCAGATCTAGGAAACGACAGCCGCATGCAGTTCTACCGGCTTCAGATTTGGATCACCAACGGACGCGGCCCTCAAATAGCTCTGATACCATGTAGGAATTTACAGGGTAAGTTCCTCAGAAAGAACACCAAAAGGACACCGCTCACAACCAGATCTCAAATCAATACACCAGTATTTTTGACGTGGTTAAAACCCTCAAAGTGCAAGGAGGGAAACAGTCCACGGCCTGTCCCAACGTGGGTACTACAGGCAATTTATTAATTAAAGAATGAAAATTTACATAAGCTTCTCTCATGCACGAATTACCCGAACAATGACCCTCCATGCGCTTTAAATAGAACTCATGGACCAATCGGGTGTCAAGCCACGGATCAAGTGTCGGTAATACCGAGGTGAGAGTGAACCGTCGGATCACTACATATCGTGACCGTTGGATTGTAAGTTACAAAATGTACAACGGTAAAGAAACACACTTTACCTAACTCTAACCTAACTCTATACTAGACCAAGTTGAACTTAACTATATCCTATGTGTCGGAATATCCTAACAAAAGGAAGTATGTACCCTACTACATACAAAGGAACTATACACAAAAGTATTATGTACAAAAGAGTTATAATATACATATTATTCTACAAAGGAAACAACATATTCTATAAAATCAAAGGAAAGTATATATATATATATATTAAATATTGAATGTAATAAAGAGAAGAATATATAAAACCGTAATACTATGAAAATAATTCGATTTAAACAAAAGTGAAACCTAACATTATGATGAAGGAGATATTGTAGAAATAAGAGTGCATGGTCAACAAATTGGAAAGGGAGAAGGCGGTGACCAACTCTACAACTTATGAACTTATCAAATTAAAACAAAAAAGAAAGGGGAAACAGTGGAGGAGTTTCTGAGGGCATAAAAGGAGGAAGGGTATTGTAGAAAGGGGGATTCAGGGAGACAGAGGGAGGCAGAGGAGGAACTAATAAGAGGAAGATATAGAGATTAATGGAGCCTGAGCAGTTGTTCTTAAGACTTTTGGGCACGGGGGCCAAACTACTTCGAATTTGAAGTATTTTGGGGCTGGGTACTGAGACTGTACCTAGCTTGGCTGGGAGGTTTTTGGTCTTTTGGTAACAGGAGTGGGAACTGGAGCAAATCAGAAGCATCTTCAGCCAGGTAGGTACTTAACATCAGGTATGTACTAAACTGCAAATTGATAAATTCTTATATTTGGGATAGCTATATCTTGTTAAAAATTTCATGGCTCTACAACAAATAAGTGACATGTAGTCTAGGATGATTCAAATGGAAAGAAATCAAGTGCAGAATGTGCAACCTAGAAATAATAATAATAACAGAGGCAACAACAATCCTTGGCCAAGAAGGAACTCTCCTAATGATCAAAGGCCTCCTACCCCACTTGAGTCTGCTAATGTTGTTGATCAACCTATCCCTTTTTGCAGACCTTGCGAAAGTTTCCATGAAGAAAGTGCATGTGCTTTTGCTAGAAAAATCTTAGAAGAGGGAAAAAGTCAATAGATAAATAATGTGAGTCAAGATGCTTCTAAGGAAAGTCACTGTGCAGACATGATTTCTTCATCCTTCGCTATCAATAACTTCAGTGACGAAAAGGATCCCATCATCAGGCATACGGTGAAAAGCCATCTCAGGAACAAATTTTGGAAATTGCTAGAAGTAAGGGTTATACTTATCAAAGGAAAGGTAAAGAACAAAGTCAGAATAAACAAGTTGCATCCGAAAGATACAAGCTGGGTTTAAAAGTTGATTGGGCGGCATGGATTAATAGTATTAAGATGTCAGTCCTAGTCTTGGAACTTTTGAAGATATTGTCACAAAGAGCTTCATTCTTCAAAGCTTTAGGCATTGCTCCATAGGAAAATATTGACACATACTCTAAAGACGAAGAAATCAAGTTAAAGGATCTAAATTGCTACATGACTAATGAGGATCATCAACCTCTCTTCCTGACCTTGGATATTAATGACCATTTGCTTCATAATTGTATGCCGGATTCTGGTGCTTCAAGAAATGTTATGACTAAGAAGGTTCTCGATCAATTGAACCTAAGGATTTCTTGGCTTTATCACAACATTTGTTCTACGAATTCAAAAATTATTTAAGTCCTTGGTGTGGTCAAAGACTTACAGGTTTCCTTAGCTAATTATCTATACAAGATCATCACCATGGACATAGCTATCATTGATGTACCAGATGTATGGAGGATGTTCCTCTCACGAAAGTTTGCAGCTGATCTAGGGGGATGTATTCAGATGGATTTATCTTATGCCACTATTCCTGTAGCAATAGGTGGTATGGTCAGGTTATACAGGGAAGTAGAAAGAAGATACCATGTCGAAGTTCCAAAGAAACTGGAAAATGGCGAAGAAGTTGTACCATAGGATCATCCATCGCTGTATGAGGCAACATTCATTCAACCAGTTTATAACTTTTCCTCGTCTCCTCTGCCATCCTATCTTTTGAGAAAAAAAAGGTGGTTTCAAATTGACAGAGATATGCACCACAACGATCACACGCTTCGTTAGCCAAATAGGGTCAAGTTTCAACGAGGGACATCTGATAAGCAACTTATTGATCTACCTATCAATGAGAAAATGTTTTAGTTTGTGCCACAGAGATAACATCTGATGCCATTGGGCATCTTTTGTATAGTATCTCTAACCCTACTCCTCTTTATTTATATTGTTAGCTAGTTTTATTTCACGCATTTAAGTTATATGTTCTTTCATTTCAGTTTGTTAGATTAGATTTTTTCTATTCTAGTAGATATTCTATGTATGCATGATGATTTCGATTTTTAAATGGATCTCTATTTGATGGACTTCCGTTTTTTTGGATACAAGATTATGGATCCTCACATTGCTTCATTGAAGCAACGTGTCCCCATATGGAGCCAAGTGTTGCACCCATTTTTTCAACATTCCAAGGAAGCGGGATCCGAAAGCTCGAAGGAATCTTTTCAAAGTTCAAAATCATCAACCAACAATTCTTATGTCATTGTAAACCCATTATGCAAGTTTGTAATGTAAATGATGCTAGTAAGACTGTGTATTTATGTAACAACCTAGGTAAGTCTATTATTTTGGCGACGAATTTCATCCTAGGAGGTTTTTCGTCTCATTGATTATCTGTGTTTCTAAACACGAATAATTGACAGGGTTTTTCCCTCCAGCCTCACCCCAAAGCTAGGGTGGAATTTATTAACAAAGTCTTAGGTGAATCCTAGTGTTTTAGTCGAGTCTATTATAAAAGTGATTTGAGAATAATTTAAGCTAATTGGCTAAATTAATTTATTACAAATCACTTGGTCTACTAAATCATATTGTGTCGCAAATTTGGGTATGTTTTATGAGGGTCTATAAAGAACGGGTAACCCCTTTGAGGGTTGAATTTGTAAACTCTTACGTAAAAAATATTTTAGTGCATGGTCCCTCATACTTAGACACTATGACTAAAATATTTGAGGGTGGAAAACATATTTAATCCCCTCATGAGTCAATTAATTATTTTTCTGGCCAAAATAAAATTAAATCCTAAGTCAGAAAGTTAATTAATTTAGAGTCAAAATTAAAATGTTAGAGAAATAGTTTTTTCCAAGTGGAAAAATTCGTGGGTCTAGAAGAAGATAATTTTTGGAGGTCCCCCACAAAGGAAATATTGAAAATTTCAAGAAAATTTGGACCTTTGGACCTTGGTGGTTAAGTCGAAGTCAAATTTGTGAGGAAATTAGTTCAAAATAATTATTTTTGAATTAATAAAAATGTTTTTATGAGAAATTCGAAAATTCCTCAAAAATAAGTATTTTTGTTGGCCGAGATTAAAAGTTGATCAATGATTTATGAACGGTCAAGATTATTTTGATGGGGATCAAGCCAACTCACTGTTATTTTCCACTTGGAGGAATTTCTCTATAAATAGAAGACATCTTGCTTCTATTTGATCATGATGATCTTTGAGCAGATATAATTTTGTAAACATTGGTGTGAAGCCACTATTCTGCTGGGAACATTTGAATCTCATAATAAAAGACTTTGGGTTACAGTTCATGGTGTCTTTGTCTCATTGATCTGTGTTAGGTATGTGCTTTCCTATACTAGGTATGGTATCATTATTTCATTTGTAGATTATAGGAACATTCTATTGGTAAGTTTTAGGCTTACCTTAGGTGATCGGATTCATTTATGTTCTAACGATTTTTTCTTAAGAAAATATATAGAGTTTGCAGGTTCCTCGGCTCTTGGGATCCAAGTTCATATACTGTGGGCACGGGATGGCCTTGTTTGGATCTTGAATATTTTATGTGATTTTCTTACTTCACTAAGGCTGTGGTTGAATATCTATCTTTTGAAATACATCTAACCATTGTCAAAATTTTATTTAAAAAAAATTATTCTTCAAAACTCTTTAAAGCATTTGTACATTTGTATAATTTGTAAATTATTTGTTGCAAAATAATTTTTGTAAATAAATTTTATTTTATTTTTCTAATCGTTGTTTGTAGCTGGGGTTTGGGGTTTTGCAATTTTTGTATATATTGGGGTTTTGGGCACTTGTATTTTCATTTGTGCAGGTCAGATCCAAGTGATTCAAAGAGATCTGCTGGGGTTTTGAGCTAGATCTAGGCCCTTGATGGTAAGATCTAGTCTCTAGAATTTTTTCAAGGCTAGCTATTGAAGAATTTTGCAGTGAAGTTGAAGATCTAAGCAAATTCAAATTTTGGCGAGGGTCTGAAAATTTTTAGGGCCTCCAGGCCCAGCATCCCCCTTAGGGCCTTTGCGTCAGGCTTTTCTAGCCTCCCAAGGCTAGCGCATGCGTCTAAAGGCCTCGACCTGCCCTTGTGACCCTTTCCATGGCATTTTTTGGCCTTTTTAGGCCTAGTTGTAAGGCCTAAGGCCCTTGGCCTCTCCTCTTCTCCTTTGTCACAAACCCGAAAAGGCCTTTCCTCCCCTCCGCTCAACCCTTTTCCTCCTCGTCCTCCCTCCTTATCCCTCCGTCTGCCCTCGGCTCCCTCTTCCTTCTCCTCCCGCTCTCCTTTTCTCCCTCTTCTCCCAAGCCACAACCCTTAAGGGCTTGTGGCAGGCCTCCAAGGCCTTTTTCCTTAGGCCGTAGTCCTTGTGGGCCTTCCCTTGCCTAACAACATGCCTATTAGGCCTGTTGCCTTTGGCCGTGACCCCTCTTGGCCTTGGCATCCCTAACGTCTAGCCTTTTAGGGTTTGTCTCTCTTTCATCTTCACTATTTTCCCCTCATTTTGTCTCTGTGGTAAAAATTCGATTTTAGGACTGAATATTGGTGTGTTTTGCAGAGGTATTTGGCGCAAATTGTGGTGTTTGCAGGTGATCCAAATCTTGGAAAAATTGTGGACAAGTTTGGCAATTTCTCCAAGGCCTAGGGCCTTTGGTTTGTCCCTCTAACCTTTACTCATCTCACTATTTATCTACAACAGTCCTATCTCTCTTAGCAGTGGTGAAAACTTTCATTTAAGTGCCATAATAATCATACATGAATTGCCTATGATATTAAGGAATTTACTGCATCAATTGGACACTCATAATTTGGCGTAATTCATGAAAAATAATTGACTCTCATATACTTGCTGAAGTCTGATCGTAATAGTGATATAATTGTCCTTTCATGGTCTAGTTCTTCATTTAGAGTATTTTCAAGGAAGCAAGTAACCTGGGAT
This sequence comes from Pinus tabuliformis, assembly GCA_031772625.1. Lineage (NCBI taxonomy): Eukaryota > Viridiplantae > Streptophyta > Pinopsida > Pinales > Pinaceae > Pinus > Pinus tabuliformis. The sequence continues at coordinate 769,659,739 of CM062816.1, forward strand.
TGTTTGACACACTTGGCATAAGGATAATAATAAGTAATGCTACTGATATCATAACATTCACTTGTTGCTCATTTGGGAAACATGGGGACATAAGTAACATAAGTAATTTCCTTGCTTACACTCTTGATAATAATTGTTACTTGTTTTCATGATTTTATGAGTTATTGTGAAGAAGGTTGCTAGCATTTGGAATCTAACACATTTGTTGTTGTGAGTTGGTTGAATCACATCTAATAAATTCACTCACTAAAGCACTCTAATCTCAAATCACATTGTGTTGAATGGTTCAAGTTTCTTTGGGCATCTTGATCTACTTGTTCCCTTAAGTTATTGGCATTGAGAAATCTAATTGGCATTATTGTGTTGAGCATCTAATTGTCTAAAGAACATTGCTAATCTCAAAAGGAATCATTGGATAATAGCTCTTGTTCTCTTTTTCCATCATTGGTTTGTGGTTGTTTTGAATCCTTGGCATATTGGCATTTACCTTGTCTAAATATCTTGAAAGGTTTCTAATTGTTTCAAGGAATCATCATTGGAACATCTTGAGTAATTGTTACTGGCATCTTGTATTGAAAATCATTGGTTAATTGTTAAGTGGACAAGTGCTCTAAGTTCCCTTAATTGCTATCATTGGTATTGGTTAATATCTTGTGGAGGATAATTTTATCTTGAGTACTTGAAAGGATCTCTTGTTCATGTTTGGCACTTTCTTGTGGTTAAGATTGTATCTTATTGATAAGTACTTGTTGATATAACTTGGAGTCAAATCATAACTAAGTACTTAAAAAACATTTAACCAATCTTACCTTAAGAATCACTCAATCCATCTTGCATTGCATTCTAAGTCTATTTGCATTAATAACTTACCTTCAAGCATAAGCTTGGTTGATAGACATTTAGGGCCACCTTTTTTCAATTTAGCTTTAGGGGTTTAGCACCTCTTTAGTGGTTAACATGGTGATATTACAATTGTTAGAGCCACAGTCTCTGCAGTGCCAGAGGCATCAGGTGGTTGGAACCAGTGTTGCGAAAATTGCGACTTTTTTCGCTGAAATGATTAAATCGGCCAATTAAATCAATGATTTTTTCATTTTGAAGAAATCGCGATTTAATCCCGATTTAAAAAAAAAATCTTGTTTTTTGTATTTTTTTAAAATTTTGCTGATTTATCCCGTTTTTTATGAATTTTTTTCCAATTTCAGACCCTCGCCCATTTAATCCCGATCGCGATTTTCGCAACATTGGTTGGAACACAGGGGGAGGTATTGTTAATCAAGCCCTTGCTTGCTTCCCGTTGGCTTCCATCCTGCAACCTACTTGAGAGACTAGTTCCAAAACAATTAAGAGAAATTTTACATTTAGAACAGGTATCTAACTTAAAATCAACTAAGATTTTGCATTTCACCTAGCTTGCAGGACTTGCACTTCATCTAGGTTAGTGAAACATCTAGGCAACGATTGTTCATCCGGTTACTTGGCATCTAATTAGTAACAAGCAAGAAGTTTACTCCATAAGGCATTGGTCTCACATTCAGGTCTAATTGAATCTTTAAGTCTTGCTAAAATTAACCGAGTAGCTAGGCCATTCAATCGTGTCTCTCGGACTTGTTGGTTGCCAAGTTGTCCTTTATCTTCACATTTCCATAGGGACTATCCCCCATAGCCTGCGGTTGGGAGACAACTAGAACAAAGATGTCGGGGATCAGAGTGACATCCCCTGACTTGAGTTGTTGTCGTAGTGCCTGTACAATTTGAGCGACAACATAGTGGATCAAATGTTTGTTTCCTGTGTGAGCCCATGACACCTCCTTTGCTAGTGACTTAATCTTGCAAACACCCCACGATCTACCCCTTTGCAACATGCTATCTTGGTGGTTGTTTTGACCTTTTGCGAGTCTGCAACGGCCCGGTTGTTGGCTCAAGAACCCTGCAGCAGCTATCAGTGGCCCTTTTTTCTTGTGATGGCTGTCTCTTTCCTTTGGTGGCCTTGTTTGTGTCACACTCCACTGCCTTGTCTCTACGTACTTTTTCTAAATGTTAGCTAGTGGCTCTACGGATGGTTCCTTTTTTATTATTGAATTTATTTTAACTTTTTCTCCTACCACATGTACGTGTTGTCATCTTGTTTGACTATCATTTCCCTGTGTATGGTGAATGCCCCGACGTCTTGCACTTTTTTTTGGTCTTGCTGACGGCTGGCCCGTGTACAATTGACCTCATCTGTTGCAACTTGCATGTCCGGTCTCGACTAGCGGCTGCTCCCTCACTTGACCACATACAACTCTGCTTGTATGGCCTTGAAGTCTGTGTGTCTCTGCCTACTATCAAATCTGGCTCCTTTTTGTAATTCTTCAGAGATTGGTTTCTTAGAGGCTGAGCTCTGACACCATGTTAATTTTCTAACCCCAACAACTTGGTTAGTTATTTCCTACCAGATGCAGATCTGCTAAATAATAAACATGAATGAGATTTTAACATATAAAGTATGGATAATAATGGAAGCAAATTAAAACACCCATCTCATACACATGCAGACAAGATTTCTACCCTTCAATATCTATTATTTCATTAACATTGATAATTTGCAGCATACAAGGGCTCCTTTCTTGGGATAATGGCCCTTCGAGTAAAAAGGCATACAACAATAAACCTAGAAATGATCCAGCTGATCAAACCCTTGACCTATCCTTTGATTTGCTGGATGGTCTAGATCCCTCCCTTGCATCCCCTTACACTCTTCCTTTAATCCTGAACACTTGGATGAAAGTCCTTCACTCAATCCCTGAGATGTCACTCTCAAGGTGTCATGTGCTCAAAGATGTGTCTTCTTCCTTAGTCTATTATTCCTTTCATAAGTTTGAGTTATTGACCGAATCCACAACCTTATTCTCCATAGTGATTAATGGTTGAGATTGTATTTCAACATCACTTGAGATCAACGGTAAAAATTCATTTAATTCATTAGTGTAAATAACCTTTACATTTCACTAGATTAACTCATCTTTTCTTGGAAAAAAATTACTTTGATAATTCTTTTAATTAAAATAATTGCTATGGTTAAAGGTCAATTAGGCGACTTCTACACATCTAGACAAGACCTATGCAAAAGTACCTGCGTGATGCTACAAAGTTACAAATATTAACACCTCTCTGTGTCATTCCCCATTGTGATCATCCTGTTGTCTGATTTATTTGCTTATTATTGTTTATATTTATATATTTTTAGAATAATTTTGTCCCTAGTCTTCGCCTTTCCCATTTCTTTGTGTTTTTATTTTGGCTCACGTTCTTTCATTAGCAGGTACCCACCGTATTCTAACTTTTTATTATTTCTAGTGTTTTTTTAAGGATAATTTCCTTGGTCTTGTCTGCATATGTTTTAAATTTCCCTTCTATTCTCATTTTCATTATTTCTCACACTTATTTTCCGTATCTCTTTATTATGTTGTCCTTTTCTTAACTCTGATCTATTTATTTGTATCTTCCTCTCCTTTGAATGGACCAGTCCCTTTCATATTTTTTTCAATTTATTCGTCAATCGTTTATTAGTGCATTTTGCAGTTTGTGTATATATTGGCGCATCTTCCTCTTGTTGCAACATCGTCCGTTTTAGCTCCCTCATGAAAGGTGTATGCTAAATGCATTAGGGAAAAAATGTTACACACAGCAAACCCAAAATCACTTGGTAAACATGCAGTTCGAGCCAATTTAATCCCCAGCATCAGTAAACCAGTGGCAATTGGACAAACATGTTACCATTATAAATTTATAAGCACATCGCTTCAATATTGTACTGCAATAAGATAACTTTATTTACTGTTATGTCTTAATTCCATTGGGACAAAGCATCTCAAGATCAGGGGTAGATACATAAAAGAAATTCGAACATTTTGGTATACCGATTTGGGGCTTTAGGGGGTGGGAATTCAAGGCTTTTCATGCTTGCAGAGGACTTTTGGCTGCTGGTATCCAACAGTTAACATGGAAGTTACAAAAGGAGATTTAAGGTTCTATATTTTAGCTTTCTTATTTCATGTTAAATTCTTCTTATTTCTGCTACGATGTGTTTTTTAATGTTTTAGGCCATGAATGATGACCATATTACTAAATTGGGACCTTAAAGGGAATTTCCTAGACAAATATGAAGATTTTTCTTCATTGGAATGATTTAGACCACAAAAGGCTGAAGTCATTCCTTATAACTGAGATCTCAAAATTTCTTGAAGCATGCAGACATATGCTTTAGTCGCAGGACTATGGTGCTTCCTTCAGTGTGGATTATGTCCATACTTTTAGTATAGCAGAGGATATGGCTACCTCTTTCTCTGGATTCATGTTCTTTTGCCGTCTTTGTTGTATGGTTTCATTTCATAGGCATAATGGTGTCCAATATTAAAAGCTTGATAAATACGTTTGTAATTAGGTCATTCGAGCACCTATTTACCGTGCATTTAATCCTATATGCTGGATTGAGTAAAAGAAAATGGTTATGAATTTCAAATATGTTTCATTTTTTTGTTTTCCTTGCAGTTTAATAGTAAAATAAGACACTCTCTTCAAAGGTAATGTAGAGACATTGAAGGTGATTAGCTTGTAATATTTTTATAATATTTCTGTTTACAGGTGGGCAGGCACCCAAAATATAATTCCAGCCGTTGCTTGTTTATTAGAAGAAAGGACGGACAATGGACAGATTTTTCATATAGAAAATGTTTGATTGGGTTTATTAGGACGAAGTACCCCTTCTCTGCTGAAGAGTTTATAGAACGGCATTTTCGGGTCCTTTAACTAGCGAGGTTTTGTACATGCATTACTTAGATGGGAACTACCATTTCCACTGGCTGCATAAGAAGAATTTCTCACGTTGCGTTCATTTGGTTCCTGGCAAACGTCTGAAGTTATATTTATTATCGACTCTGGGTATGCATTATCTAATCAATCTGTGTAGTGACAATTACTTCTGGAGAAGTTCTCCAATGACTGTTTAAGACGTCGGCATGCAGCTTAAGGTGCACTGGTGTTTGAGCTTGGCAATATTCAGTGCCTTAGTTTAAGAACTATGCAGAATTCTATAGCTCACGAGACCATCCAATTTTCAGAAGCTGTTCTTGAGAACATACATCGATCAATTTCCATCTCAGTTTGTATCATTTGTATCCGTACAAATTGTATCATTTGTATCTGTATTTTTTTTTCTTGATAGTTTTTTTGACGGTATCTTTATCATGTTTAATATATCATTTATATCACCCCGGATTGGAATTGAACCAGTAATTCACATTAAAAAAATCTTTAACATAACACCCAATCATCCTCTATCCAAAACCCAGACCCCGTAGACAATTCTTGACATGTTAAAATAAAATAAAATTGAAAATATAATGCTCTCTACTGGTAATCATCCATTTTTTTCAGAGAGAAAATCATCATGGATTATATTAAGTGAATATAAAGATCAAAATACATGAGAATCGGTAAAGCATAGTCAACATACTCTCTACTGGTAATCATCCATTTTTTTCAGAGAGAAAATCATCATGGATTATATTAAGTGAATATAAAGATCAAAATACATGAGAATCGGTAAAGCATAGTCAACATAATTACAGATTGTATCAGATACTATCACCGATGATCAGACAACATATTAGCCAGAGAAGAACAAACACATATACGCTTCACAAAGAGGAAGTGAAGCCAACGATCAAAATAGATTTAAAATGTGCAGTATCAGCAAGAGCCGCAAAATAGAAAGCATATGGGTCCAAAAAGAGCTTGCTAAAAGCAGACCAGGATCTGAGATTAATCCGAAGGAGGCATGAAACCACCTTTATGGAGCCTTGGCTGCTACTCTCCATATCTAAAGGTTGCTTTAAAGAGCCTATTGGTACCATTTAAACACCAAGCTCAGCATCATCCAGCACCATGTGCTTCTAATCAATTGGTGGTTGTTCTACCTTTCCACCTCATTCAAACGACAATTATATATAGTGAAAAGCAGTCCAAATTCTTTCTCACATTTTTTCAAATCCTAGCATAGCTCTCATCTCCTGGTCAACATAGTTAGGTCTTGGTCATCCCTTTGGTCCTAATTGAAAAGCCAATTTTTAGAAAAGTTCATTTTGAAAGATCTTACTTGATTAGTTCATAATGAAACGTCAACTTGCAAGGTCTGTTATGCATTAATCAAACTTGTAGATTTAATCATGTGTGGATTTTCAATAAAATTCTCAATCACCCAAAACCTTAATTACGCTAATGCAAAATTTCGCAGCTATCATGTTGTGTGGATTTTCAATAAAATTCTCAATCACCCAAAACCTTAATTACGCTAATGCAAAATTTCGCAGCTATCATGTTTGTTATGGTGAGACAATTTTGTTTTGTATTTTGTATTTTTTATTTAAAAAGAAAAAAAACAAAGTAGGCTTAATATTTTCTTCTAGTGTTTTCTGACAATGGGTTTTCAGGATATATCTATGTTCAATGTATTGATTGTATGTTTTTTATTTTTAGTATTGTATTTTTTTTTAATTATGACTTTATTTTAATATTTTGAGCAATATATATGTAATATTACATTTTATTTTCAAGAAATCGTTACATAATTTTACAATATGTACAACCAGTGTAGATCTATTTTAAGCCCATATTTAGCATGTATTAAGAGGATTAAATCTTTACAGGTGTCGAGTCTCTTTTTCTCTCTATATATAATTTTTCATTGTTTAAGATGTATTTTTGAATGTTATATAGAGTATATACCATAAATATGTAAGGTCAAAAAACCTTTGTTGAATTTTAGGGAAAATTGACAAAAAAATATACCTAAAAAAAAGAACAAAATGAAAAATAGACTACTAACTATAAAAACATATTTTTTTTCAATTATATATATATATATATATATATATATATATATATATATATAATTGTCATTAAAATAGTTTATATAACATGTGTATTGAGACATTTTATCTATGGACTACATTGTCCAGGTTAAAATGGTTTTTTTGTTATTAATATATTTCATGTATATGTGAATATTACTTGATCTTGCATATTAAAATATTTTATTGATGATCCACATTTAAATTTTTTATTATTATAAATCTTTTGAAATGGCACATCTTAATTTTATATTAAGAATTGAATGAATGACACATCCTCCTCTTATTATACTCATTAGGAAATACTTGATATTTTTTAATTTTATTTTGTAATTCAATTACTGTTTTTCTTTAGACATTGAATATTTTATTTAATATTTTTTTTCCAAATATATATGAATTTCATATAAACTTAAATTAGTTCACTTAGATATTCAAGTAGTTTATTTAAATCTTGAGTTGAAATATTTTTGAAAAGTAAAAGGTTTAAACATCTTACACCTTTTCTTTATATATATTTTTAATTACTCTATCTTTTTAAAGTTGGTTGATATGATCAGCAACAAATCTAGGAGATTGAGATTATTGATGTTTTATAATGCTTTTAATTAAAACTAAATAAATATGCATATTCATTTTTGCTTTTTATTATAGCTGGCATTGCTTTTCTATTTAGAGAATATTTATTTATTTTAAGTAAGACACATCTCAACTTTGCTGGAAAATACATCTCTAGATGCAATACAATTTAAAATTTTCTAATACAAATTATGTAATAAAATATTGATTTCATTTTATAAATCAACATCTTTCTTAAAACCATAAAATTTCCCATCAAAATTCTTATAAAAAATCCATGTTAATTCGATATAGTTGCATTATATGATTTAAGTGACAATCTTAAAATTTACCTATGTTATAGCATTTCTTATTATTTTCCTTATATTTCTTTTTATCCTAGTGTTTAATTGAACCAACCATGGTTTATTATAATCATACATTATTATTACTGCTTTAAGTCAAATCTATGATGAACTCTAGCACTCGTCATATGAATAAAATAATTAGTAAGCTCTCTTAACTTTTAGTGTTGTCATTGTATTTTAATTATAAACATGTCAACCTTTAGACGGACATCTATTTTTGATACCTTAGCCACATTTTCTACTTTCTACGTTGTGTACGTGGGTTGTCAAAATTTAATTGCTTGCATTATAGAAGACCATAAGATAGTGAGCCATCTGATTCGAGCAAGCTTCAAAATTATAATAATTATCAGTCTATTTGCTTAATGCAAAATATTGATGATATGTCTCAAGATGTCATCAAAATAAAAGAGCATTCAACATAACTCCATCCTTTGATTCTTGCTATCAATAGTCAACAAGAAAAGGTATCAAAAGATATACATGGAAATTTGGAAATTATTTTGGAAGCTCTTACAAATCTCGAGAAATCCCTTTTTACATTGTTTAAGCCTAGTTCTCCTATAGATTATTTGGAATTTGAAAGACAAACTTTCAAACTCCATTATCCCGAGTCTGGAGTGAAGCATGAGGAAGGTGAATCTTCAAGGAAAGGGGAGCATAATGGCTTTGAAAATTTTGATATTAAAATTCCAAGAACCTTTGGTCAAGATAAAGGCTAAGAACCCTTTGAGTTTGCTTGGCAAAAATGGTGTAAAAGCATATATGGATATGATTAAAAGAAAGTTTCTTTTGATCCTTTGAATACATAAAATTATCCTGTTTGGAACAAAGAAAGCTACGATGCTGCTCCAATGATTAATCTAAATTGCAAATCAAAGGATGAGGTTCTTATGATTATTAAAAAATTGAATGCACAGGCTTTAACAAAGAAGGCCCAATACAAAAATCATGTTTCTTGGCAAGAATTTGCCTTAAGAATCACATGGGCTTTTACAAGAGTTGTCAAAATGTGGCGAGATAGATTGAAACATGATGATAAAATTGGTATAGTGGAGTTAGAGAGGCTTATAGAACTATCTAAAGCCTTATCCAAAGAATTTTATGGTTTGACGACTCCACCAATAGATCATTTTGCTCAGCTATATATGTCTCAATGATTGTGCAACATAGAACAACTTCCAGAATTTTATTGCATAATGCATAATCTTTTTTACTAGATTCCTAACCCAGACAATGTTGCATATCTAAGGCACTATCTTGCATCTATACTTGGAAGAATCCCAGATCTTGTTCGTGAATATCTTGATTTGAATAAACTACATATTGAAAATATGTCATTAGCGAGTCTACATGATATTATCCTAGAAGCCCTACCAAAAGCCCGTTTATCTTGAAAATCCATAAAAATATTAAGCAACTAGTGTTTAATCCAAAAATTTGTGAAATCTATACCGAAACTGTGAAAATTTACAAGTCTCGAATAAATCACACTACAATTTTTCACCATAAAAAATACTGCAGAAATAAAATGTTGGAAACTGAGAAATATGGTAGCACACACATAAAAATGACAATTATTTTTGGACAATTGCTCTTGGAAAAACGTAATGTGGGAAAACTGGTGCAACAACTAAGGGTTTCATTATCATGCGATAATGAAATTATGAGTACAATTTGGATGTTGAAATTAGTAATATGATCTAAGAGAAATGCTAGCAAACATCAACTGAGGGAAATTTCCCTCTCTCTCTTGTCCAATCTTGTAACGAGCTGCTTCAGAAACTGACGTCCAAACCTTGTGCAAGGCCTTTTGCGCAAATGTTGCATAGGACCTCACATGTGTGGCTATGTTCTACCTCTGATAGTCGTCATGCATGTCTCTGCTGTTGGAAGTGACTCTCCAAATCTCTAGAAGACTTTCCCGGCCTTTGGAAGTTGAATCAACTTCATCTCTAACTAAATTGATCTGCTCTATTGAAGCTTCTGCGCAGACCCTGCACAACCTCAAGTGGAAAATTTTTGTCACTTGCTATTGCCTCTCCGAAACTGGAAATCCTCCTCCAGACTCACTATTTCAGCGCCCCCTCTTTGGCTCAAAGTTCTCTCTATTGAATCACTACAGTTGGGAAAGTTAGCCTCCGCTAAGGAATTCGCTCTCCAAGTGTATTCTCCTCCAACCCCATCGACCTCCTCATATAATCTCCTGTTGAGACTTCAACGACCAAGATTAAATCTTAATCGATGGCTGAGATCATCTCTAAGTCGATCCATGTGAGTTTCTAGTGAATTCTCACCTTGCTGAGATCATCTTTAAGTTGATCCATGTGAGTTTCTAGTGAATTCTCACATTTCTCAATTAATTCTTATTAATTAACCAATTTTCCTAAGTTATACTTTGGAAAAATTTAAATGATGGTCAATTAATTTAATTGAGCTATCTCTAGGCGGAATTTTCAAAAACGATTTATGGCTTTTGGAGATCTCTTGTGTTTTAGCCTCTAAAAATTTTGAGACTAGATCACCATCTGATGCTACAAAAACTAACACTCCCTCTTAGCAAGGAAGGTGTTCTCTAGTGCTGCATTGCTACAATACTGCATCTCTACATCATCCTCCCATACATGTTGTTGATGTCTGACAACTGTAGCTGCTTGCCAATGTCCATCAACTACTAAGCTAATTCTGATTCATCTGCAACCTATTGTAGCTGAAACATGTTGCATCTGTGCTATTGCTAACACTGCACTATAGATCTTGTACTGTTGCCAACTCTGCATCTGCACTGCAACCCAACTAACACTCCCTCTCACTATTGCTGCTGCTACAACTACTTCAACTAAGAAGTATTTGAATCAACTTTGTCATTGTGCTGCAACTGTCCCCTGAGTCTCTGACTGCTACTAGCCTCTGCACTATCCACTAGGAAATCTACATTGTTGTTGACTCTGCAATGTGCCTGCTACATTGCTATCAACACTGTTTTGTGCTCCTCAGCGTCTCATTGCAACTAGTGTGCAACAATCACTCTGGAACTGACTATATCTACGGACATTGATCCTCCTGTTACTGAATGATGTGGGCCCCTGTAGCAAGGATAATGATCCATGTGAGGAGTAGACTGCAACTGCTACTCCTCTATGGACCCTGCCTAGCTCTGCACAACTTTGGAGTCTATAACTTGATGTCTCCCCACCTTTCTCCTAGAGATATAACTGCATAAAAGGAAAATTGTTCCTCCAACCTGGAAGACAATTGATCTATCTCTGTCGAAGCTATTGCTTGCTCCTGCTTCTCCTTCTTTTCCTTCTTCCTATGAGGACATTGAATACTATAGTGACCGAACTCACCACACCTAAAGCACTTGATCTTTGACAGATCCATCTTATTTTTCTTCTCTCCCTATAAGCCTTTTCCGTGACTGAGACCCTTTGTTTTCCCTTTTTATGTCCCTTTTGATGCAAGGGCCACATTTTCTTCCTCCTTCACACCCTTCGATCCTTTGTTGCTACCGCCGCTGATGGAGCTCTTTATTAGAGCTTGCCTCATCTCCTCTTGTGTGAGATCTACCCACATCCGGTCCCACTTAGGCAGTTGATCTTGTCCTAGAATGCCCCGACAAAGGTCTCCCATTCCTTGGTGACACTATTGAGGGCCAAATTCACAAGTTATGTAGCTTGAGATGATTCTCCTACGACTGGAAGCTCATCCCGAATATCTTGAATTCTGGTGAGATACATATTGATGCCTTCACCCTTTTGCATTCAAACATTCCTTTACTTTTCCTCTAGTAACATCTTCTGCTGCTTGAAAGGATTTTGATATAGTGAGAAAATAGCATCCCACATTTCCTTGGCCGTATTCTTGGTCGCAATGTGTGAGACGATATGATCTCAAACGCCATCGAGAATCAACTGCTTTCACCTTGGCCATCTCCTTATTGTAATTTGCTAACTGATCAACATTTGTAGGTACAAATTCAAGTCTTTCTGCATACATCTTCAGATCATATTCATCTAGCAGGAATACCATCTCGACCTTCCAAATGCAATAGTTTGATGCACCCTCTAATTTGTTCTGATCTCAGAGTCTTGTTGGAGCCATTATTTCAAAAACTCGACCTGGAATGGAAATTTCCCTCTTTCACCTACTCGACTGCTAGCATTGCTACTTGCACTCTTTCATGGAGTGAGAAAATATGCTTGTTTCTACTGACTGCTACAACTAGAAATTTTGGATTTCTGAAACTAGAAATCCTCTGAGAGAAGCTTCCTGTGTGTGTGCGATTTCTCTTCCACCCAGCACTGATTCTACTACTCCAAACTACTACAAAAAGTTACTGCATGTAGACAAGAAACCTGCTTTGCAAAAATGCTAAGTTGCTCATCTACTCCTTGCTGAAATCACTTCCTAGACAAATTGACCCTTCCTACACTTTGGAATTGGAAATTCGACCCCTTGTCCAACAATTCACACTACCTGGTTAGGCACTGCGCAACCCTTGGGAAATTTGCGCTGCTACTCCCTCTGAGTCACAAAATTCTCCCTCTTCGTCTCTGAGCCTCCTGTCTATTAATTGTGCTCTGATACCATGTGAAATTTACAAGTCTAATTGTAGCAACTGAAAATTTATTCTTCTAACTGTAAATTAATTATGCAGTTTATCTGCTACGAAAAATATCAAATAAATCACATTGCAAATTTTCACCATAAAAAAACTGCAGAAATAAAATACTGGAAACTGAGAAATATGCTATCACACACACACAAAAATGACAATTATTTTTGGGCAATTATCCCTAGAAAAACCAAATGTGGGAAAACCAGTGCAACAACTGAGGGCTTTATTATTATGTAGCAGTGAAATTATGAGTACAATTTGGATGCTGAAACTAGCAATCCAATCTGAGAGAAATACTGATAAAAATCAACTAAGGGAAATTACCCTCTCTCTCTTATACAATCCCACAGCAAGCTGCCTTAGAAACTGGCTGTCCAAACCTTGCGTAGGATGTAGCGACAAAACTTAGAGTTGTTTGTGCTTAAATGTAAAATACGCAAATGTATTGTAGATATTATTTTATTAATAAGATTAATTGTACATGGGATGATTGAATGTTACTATGAGACCCGCTTATATATCTAAGCATGTGATTTTGGGCATGTCTTTTAGACACACCTTTTCCTTTAACTAATGACTATTAAAATAATAATCACTTTGATTATTTATTATTTACATTTATTTCTATTTATTTTATTTTATATAAATTATATTTGTGACATTACTCTTCTCTTCTGAAAGCTTTGTCCTCAAAGCTTAATTGATGATTTTTTTTCACCTTGTCCACGTCATTCCAGCATATATAAGTGGTATTATTGGCTTTATCCAGTATACTCTCGATTTATTATTTATTATTTATTATTTTGTAATTATTATTATTATTAAAGTAACTTTATACTTTTTTTTTTTTATAGTATAACTTTATAATTTAATAAAGATAAAATATAATTGTTTTAATAAAGAACTTTATAATAAGTTATTTGTTAGAGTTTATATATATAGCGACACAACTTAGAGTTGTTTGTGCTTAAATGTAAAATACACAAATGTATTGTAGACAATATTTTGTCAATAAGATGAATTGTACAACAGATGATTGAATGTTACAATGAGGCCTAGTTATATACCTAAGCAAGTGCTTTTAGGCATGTCTTTTAGACACGCCTTTTCATTTAATGAATGACTATTAAAATAATCATTACTTTGATTATTTATGATTTACATTTAATTGTATTTATTTTATTTTATATAAATTATATTTGTAACACATGCCCTTCTATGCCAATGCTCTGCAAACCCTCACACATGTGGCTCTGTTCTGCCTCTGATTAGGCCGTCCTACCTATCTCTATTGTTGGAAGTGACTCTTCGGACCCTAGAAGACTTTCTCGACCTCTGGAAGCTGAATCGACTTCCTCTCTAGCTAAATCGACCTGCTCTGCTGAAGCTTCCGCGCAGACACTACGCAGCCTCAGGTGGAATACTTTTGTCACTTGCTTTTGCCTCTCCGGAATTGAAAATGCTCCTCTGGATTCACTGTCTCTGCGTCCCCTCTTTGGCTCGAAGTTCTTTCTACTAAATCACTGCAACTGGGAAAGTCAACCTCTGCCAAGGAATTCGCTCTCCAAGTGTGTTCTCCATCAACCCCACCGACCTTCTCTTATAATCTCTAGTTCAGAATTCAATGACCAGGATTAAATCTTATTTGATGGCTGAAATCATCTGTACGTCGATCCCTGTGAGTTTCTAGAGAATTCTCACCTTTCTAAATTAATTCCTATTAATTAACCAGTTTTCCTAAGTTAGACTCAGGAAAAATTTAAATGATGGTCAATTAATTTAATTGAGCTATCTCTAGGTGGAATTTCCAGAAATGATTTATGGGTTTTGGATATCTCCTATGTTTTAGCCTGTGATGTTCCTACTTAGCAATTTTGCTAGCTAAGATTTTGCACAATTTTGAGTTTTTCTATGATCGACTTAGGAAAAGTGGGTTAGGAGGACCCCACTTTGCAATTTTGCGCTAAGGGAGGCTCCAACATAGGAAATGGGTAGACAAATCGAAATCATAGTGGATCGCAGGGGCCACCCAAAGAGGAATACACACCCCTTGGAGAAACACACACTTGTGGGGAGAGAGAGACAAGAGGGGGGTCGATGTATGGGACCCACATGGAGAGAGAAGGAGCTCAATGATAAATAATAGGAGAATGCATCATTTTGGGGTTTTTTGATCATATGGCAATTGAACTCTGTTGTATGCTTGAGCTGTTGAGCCAAGTCTACATAGTACTGTTGAGTACACGAGATTTCCAAGGGGAGATCTCACCTCCATCTTTGATGGACTTTGAGTGCCACCCTAGGGGAGTTATTACTACACTTTGGAGCTGTTTTGGGAAATTTTACAGTGGAATTCAAGCCATTCTCAAAGCAAAATGGGTGCAGATTGGCACACACACTCTTGGCGAGAAATATCTTCAATGCAAACCTGGTACCATGTTTTAAGGAGCACACTTCCATGGTGTTTTATAGTAGATTTGCAGTGGTTTGGAGGGCTAACTTGGTGGCCTTTTCTTAGGCCAAATTTCTCTATTTCTGGGCATGCGTAGAGGTGGACTAGCTTGGCCTGCACAGTCCCTTGAGGAGCGAAGTTGTTGTGGGAGGCTTGATTGAGTGCTTGAGGCTGAGATTTTCCAAGAGTCATAAGGGGAATTTTGGAGGGATTTCTTAGTATTTTGGAGGCCCTTTTGGTAGTAGATTCACAGGTGGTGCAAATAGATAGTTGGAGGAGCGAATCACATTATTTGTGGCTTTCCCGGGAGGTTGGAACGAGACCCAACCCTTTCTGGGTCTTTGTGGGTTTTATGAGGAGAGCCTACAACCAATTTTATAGAATTTTTTGAGCATTCTAGAGGG
This sequence comes from Pinus tabuliformis, assembly GCA_031772625.1. NCBI lineage: Eukaryota > Viridiplantae > Streptophyta > Pinopsida > Pinales > Pinaceae > Pinus > Pinus tabuliformis. The sequence goes on from CM062816.1 coordinate 769,675,035, forward strand.
GTCAAACACCAGTTCCTTTCCAGCTAACAACAACAAAATTTCTGGGCTAATGCATGGGTTGAAGGAGAAGTACTTCTTAGCGTCCATGCAACCCATTTTTCTCACCTGTGACTTGTGTAGCTTGCTTTAGCAAGCCCAGGTGCACATACTCCATACATATATTGTACTCTCCTTGATTTGATAATAAAATGGCTCAGCTTGGCGCAGATTTTGGGAAATTTGTGGTTGTCTAATTGCATGTTTGGATTTTGTGTTGCATATTGTGATTTTGCTTGATTATCACTATTAATTTCCTAGTAGGAATATTATAGTGGTATCAGAGCACCGGTCTTGGCTCAGCCGTGGGGAAAATCTTCTATGACCACAGAAGAAAAGCATAACATTACCTACAGGAGGCATAGATACAAAAGTCGAGAGAGGGAGTTGGAGATCACACTTGATTATGAGACCCTAGAACAGGAGGTAGTGGAAACAAGCATGGTGGAACCAGTGAACAAAGAAGATGCAACACTCAATAACCTCTTGAAGGCTTTGAATGACCTAGCAAAGGGGCAGAAAGAAATGTTGGAGGAGATTAAGTGGCAGAACTATGACAAGAGTGTCCACCCAGATTTCTTTTTCGTGGAGACCTTAGGGGCTTCCCATCAGTAGGACCACCATTCTCCTTTGACTCAGCCACACATTTTCAGTGGGCCAACTAGAACCACATTTCCCACGTTTTTACCTTAAGGAGCTGGTGCGCAGTCTGGGAAAGATGAGATTCCCATGGGAGAGTATTCCAGGAATCGCAGTCAACGGGGGAGGAGTTTCGAGCTACATTGAGTTTCCGAGACTTCTGCCAACTCAAACATAATGAGAAGGGAAAGGGTGAAGGAGGTTCAGGAACAAAAAACTCAGAATAACAGCGTAACATTGGGAAGATGTATCTCCCCACATTTGATGACTCATCCAAGTGCACGACTAAAGCGTGGGTGGAGAAGTTAGATACATATTTTCAACTTACCCAGATGACAAAGGTGGGAGCCATTAACATGACTACCTTTCGCTTGGAGGGGGAGGCACACAATTAGTGGTTCCATGGGTTGACCACATTAGGGCATTCCAACGTGACCTCCTACGAGTACTTCACATGGAGGGTTATGGAACATTTTGACAGGAGGGATCCAACGACACACTTCAGAGAGATGACCCAACTCAAGCAGACAGGAAACCTCGAGCATTACATAGTAGAGTTATTGAGGGTGTCTGTGATGGTGCCAAATTTATCAGAGGCCAGGAGGGTCTACAAATTTATGGAGGGTTTGGTTTAACCCTTACGTGGGATAATGAGGGCAAGCAATCCCACTAATATATAAGAGGCAGTGAATCACACATAGGATTTGCAAGATGCAATTCCTAAGACTAGGGCAATAGTTCCACCATGAGCTCCTTGACCATGGAGGGCCCAAGACACTAGAACCCCACTGTAGAGAGATGTTTAGGGGTTTGGGAAGCTGGACGATGAGACCATGAGAGACCTCCGTAGGAGGAAGCTGTGCTTCACTTGCTAGGAGCCATGGGAATCCAGGGATAGGTGTACTAAGGGAAAGGCCCATTATATAGAGGCATTTTCTGACAACGAGCTAGAGGATGAAGTAGAGCAAAAGGATGATGTAGGAGGCGGTGAGTTGTAGACCATTGGAGGTAGTGGAGGAGGAGGTGCACCACCCCACCTGATGAGGTATGGCTCTAATGTGATATCAAAAATTGAACTCAACTACTGTATATTGCTATCAATATGCGAACACTACTGAACACTGGACAAAATCATCAGAATACTGAAATCTCATCTTTGAGCTTCAGACGCAGGGAGGAGGAGTTGTGCGAGCATCTATAGCAGCCCTGGACGCTCTCTAAGAACTGCATGCCAGCGACTGTGGCAACCTGAACGCTCCCATACCATTATGCGCATGCATCCAGGGACCAACTAATCAGATCTACTAAAAAACCCTTGGTCGCTCCCTTGAAGTTACCGTGCGTGCTCCCGGGATGCTCTCAAGACCACAATGTGCCAACGTCTTGGGACCGACACATCCAGATATTCTTCTGAAGCCCTGGACGCTCCCATAAGCCTCTGTGCCAGCGTCCAAACCTCTCTAGACTTTGTCATGACCACTGTGTGCCAGCATCCAGGGGCTAAAATGTCTTGTTCTGTGCTAGTGTCCAGAAACTAGAAAACCCTAACTCAGAGTGAACCTTACGCCTGTGATTTCAGACCCTTATGCGAACTCCTTCCGTCGAACCTGTGTGAACTAAGACAAAAGAGAAGAGAAAATATCTTTATCCAATGTGTCCAAATGAGCTTGAGGTCTCTTCTATTTATAGGCTTTCCTGAGGGTCCACTTGGGGTTAAGGCTGACCCAAACAGTTACACATGTGGTTAGGGCCAACCCATTCCATAATACATGTATGAATAAAATAATTCATAACTCAACTTATGCTTGACCAAATTGGGTGATATTTAGGTCGATTTTGGTCCTCTAGAAAAGAGGAATCTAATGAAATCATTATCTCAGCCATTTAAGCCATCCAAGTTTGAATTTGACTGTAATTGAAAAATTAACACTCCCTCTCAACTAGGGAGAATTCCACCTGCCAATATCTGTCCATCTATCAATATGCCATTATGGAATCTTCAAGTGTCACCACGTATCATCATGGATAATCTCTTTCATGTAGTCAACGTGCCATGTCCATCATCACAATTCATCATTGTACATATCGATCTATCCTTTGCTTATTCCTGCTTATCTCTTGATTGTTCCTACTCGTATGTTGAACATTCTCAGACCTAGAAGAAGAAGAATTTGTTATTGGAGGGGAGCTCAAGATAACACCCTCTATCCATTCGGCTTCTGTTGGATACCTATACCAATAGGTTTCATATTTCATGATTGGCAAGGGAAAGTCCAAATATGATCTGCTTTGATATCACAAAGATCCCATATTTCCTAGAGAACAAAAGGTGTGTAAAGTGTTTCAATGTTGATGACCTTATTTCAATTTTGGTGGATGATCCAACAGTTTAATCTGGATTATGCCATGTTTTCAATTTTCAGTTATAGAATAGAGAAAGAAGTCTGTCCAAAATGCTTAATCTTGGCAGACAACTAGTTCAGGTAGAGAAGAAAAGGCTCCCAACAGCTTAATCTGGGACCTTGGAAGAGATAAGGGTAGAAGTAGATAGAAAAAGCAAAAGAAAAAAGCCAAAGAAAAGAAAAGGTAAGTAAGGGTCTGCAAGTCCAAGTGCACCCTCCAAGAAGAAATAAAAATGCTAGGCAAGTAGCTGGGTAAGTAGTTGGGGTTGCAGAAAGGTTATCCCTACCATTGCGGAGATGGTAACTGTGGGCATCAAAGCAAAGTCAATTAATTGACAAAGGTGTTCTTCTTCATCAAATCGCAGCAGGAAGCCTGACTAATTTCCCTCATTCCCCTCCAATTTCATTTCTAACATCCCCCCATCAGCTAAGATTCATGGAAGAGACTACGGTTTCATGGTGGTTCTTAATCTTTATAAGCCACATTTCTTGTCTAAAAATCTTTTCATTTTGATCTACTCTTAAAACCAAGTTTGTTTCACATAAACTTAATGGTTTCCCCTCCACTTACCCTCTCATCCATATTAACTCTAATTTTACTATGTAAATCCCCTATATTACCTTTCCCCTATTAGTACTAACACCATGGTGTATAAACCCCAAGCATTATATAAATACCCCTCCCCTTGGCAATATAGCCAATAAGTCCTATATCAGGGATCAAAGTGGCATCTGGCCACTTGGATGAACCTACAACTCATCTACCCTCCCTTTCCTCAAGTCATTCCACTCACCAAACCATTATTTGCCAAGAGAAACCTTATAAAAACCCTTTTACCCATGAAAACCCTTTGAAACTGCCAAAATTCCCAAAAAACCCACTTTCTATTCCCTAACCAAAGTTTGCGCATACAATTTGATTTTTGAAATACATTGGAAAAATCTTTCAAAACACGTATTTATGCTTCCGCCCGCTGCCGTATACACTGGTCATGTCACCTTCCCGATGATTGTCCGATCAAGCAATTCCAGATCCGACGGCCCTTATCTCATCGGACCCCTTCCGACGCCCGATCATTAACTGTACTATCCTCCTATCGCGTCAAGCTCCCGATGGCCGTTGGATCAGGCCCTCCAGATCCAACGGTCAGCATCCATATCGGAGCAGATCCTCTGTCCGGGCGATACCTTCCGACGACCGTATTTTGGGTACGTCACTCCGCTGCCACGCGCCCTCGCCACAGCGCGTCGGAGGTACAACTGATAATTACCGCCACCGTACCGTAAGCGGTGCGATACGAAACCGCTGCCGGTTTCCGGTTTCCCCATTCCGCTTGCGTTACGTCCTCGCCGCGTCAGCTCCCCGTCGCCTTACGTCACCGCCACCTATGCCGCCACGTCAACTTTCGCTCCAGTCATTGGCCGATCTGTCCCGCCACCTCATCATCCCCGTGGGCCAATCAGGGCTCGCCACGTCACCCGATGACGTCAGCATGACGTCATCCGACCTTGACCCCACCAATGACGTCATGCTGACGTCATTGCAAAAAGGCGCCAAATTGCTAAAAGTCTATATTATGGCCAAAAATCGCATTCTTTACGTTCTTTTTCATTCATTTTTCGTTCTCTCTGCTGCATGCGGTTCACGTCCGAGCTTGCTGTCAACCTGCTAAATCGACCAGGAGACCTCCAGCGTACGAGTCCAGCCTGCATATACGACCTCTGCTCACTGTTTTACCAGGTATTCTTCATCATTTATCCTCCGTGCGCCTGCAATTCTCTATAAATCACTCCGAAAGCTTAAAGGACGTTAAAACTTATAAATTCACCAGTGGATTCCTCTGCAGAGCTTCCAATTTCCAACTACCACCTCGAAAAACACCAGCCGAGCTTTGTTCTACCTACATTCTGTTGAAAAACTAAGTTCTGTCTGCGCAATCGCGGCAGGCCCATTTAAACCAAATTTCACCATTAAGAGAGACGAGGAAAAGCCAAACATTGGTCCTAGTTGCTATAAATAGTATTTCAACTGCTATTTTCTAGAATCCCTCTCTGTTCCTGATAATCTAACCTCCCTGGTATAGAGGCATTCCCCTGTGCTGTCCTGCTCAAAACAAAATCCCTTTACACTTGATTCAAAATCCTCCTGTGTAATGGAGACACCTGTAGTGCTAAATGTTCAACCTCTGAATGCTCCTCAAAAGGACTTGAAATGGCAAGCCTTAGCAGATATGGATTACCAAATTGAGGAAGAGAAGCTTATGAGCAGCAAATTCCACCTTCATTTGCTAAATGAATTAAAAGCCAAGCATGAAAATGGGACAGATATACTGGGCTTATGGGACTCTTTTCTCCCTATCTTTAAGCTCCCTCAGGTCAACCAGTTCCCTGAACTAATCCACCTCTGTGCTGAACAATATGATGTTTCTCAGAGAGCTGTTGTTGACCCATCTGGTGCAGTACTTTTCTATGTTACCCCTCAAGCAATCAGAGACATGCTTTGCTTCAACCCTCAGAAGAAGTTGGTTCCTTTATCACTGATAAACCTGATAAAACAAGGGGATAAACTCACAGATGCTCAAATTGTTAAATTCAATCAACTATACATCAAAACCAATATTGTAATGGCCCCTCCAATTCTTCATGTATACCTCAATGAGCTGGGCAGAGACCTTGCAGATATGATTTCTCCCATCTTGGGGTATAGTTCAGTCGAGCATATTGATACAACTGTGCTGGTATTGATGCTTATGTTTGCTCCTGGCAAGTCACCAATCTGCTATGACTATGCCACCTACATATCAGACAAGATTCATGAGCAAGGGATGAATTTAAGGAAGCAGAGCGAATGCTTGAGGCCCTTGGCCTGCAAACCAGTTTCGTATGGGTACCCTATGACCCTAACCATTTCATAACTACAAGGAAGCTCAAATATAAGTTGTCTGCTTATGATCACCATAGCCTCCCTCACATTGAAAAGTATGCAAATCAAGAGAAATGGAAGAGAGGGACCTTAGAAGAGCCCTTGTCACAAGAAGAGCTGAACAACAGGGCACTAAGGAATCAGAAGAAGTTGGCTGACCTTGAGCTTTGTCCACAGGTATTCACACTTCCCAGTACACAAACGGGAGCGGCTGAATCCTCCTCAACTGCCAAGCAGCAAAATACCAAGGTAACGGAGAATATATCCAGCAGTGGCAAAGAGACGGAAATGGAGACAGAGCCAATAAATAAACAAGAGTTACAGCAGCAGGCAGAGTTACAGCAGCAAGCAGAAGGGCTGCAGCAAGGGCAGCAAGAAGAATCAGAACAGCAAGAGCGACAACGTCAAGAAGAACAAAGGCAGGAGCAGTCTGCCCAGCAAAAGGAAACAGTGGAGACTCCTCAGACCACTGAAAGAACGGTGCCTACAAGACAAGACATTACCTTTGATGCCTCGGTCCTCCAAACCCCTCAAAAGGAGGATACATTTGTCTTTAGAAAAAGGGACAGAGAAACTCCCCTGACATCTTCTATAAACCAGGGAGAGAAAAGGCAGAGACTAAATGATTTTCCAGAGGAGGATATAGCAATAAGAGAGGCATTGGGCATGGGCCCACCCAGCAGAGAAGCTTCAGCAAGTTCCTTCCAGCAGGAACAGGACAGGACTATGGGAGGGGAGGTCAGCTCCTCCAGCCAGCAAAAAGAAGGACAAGTAAGCATCAAGCAGCAATTTATAGACATCAAGAGGAGGAGTGATCCTATCAAAGTACAACTGTACAATCACCTGCTAAACATGGCTCCTTCCAATCAGCAGAGACTTATGTCTGCCTTTGATGTAGGTGAAGGCAAAATGATAATGAGCCATTTCATGCCTACTGCATTACAACCCCAATCTACCTCGGATTACCTCAGGACTAACCTGGAGGTCATGGCCAAAGACATACACCCAATGGATAAAATCGAGCTGCATAAACAAACTGGCGAAATGGTGTATGCCTCATTAGCAGATGAAACATTGGAAAATTATAAGCTAAAAAGCAGTCTCAATGCCACAGCCTCTCAACTAGAACTGGAGAAGGCATCATCCCAGGCAAAGGACAACAGAATAAGGTCCCTGGAAGACATAATCATTGAAATTGGGCATGATCCCAAAGATCTGTCAGGGGTACAGGAACTCTTGAAGTTGAGGGATGCTGACTTGGCCGCCATGAGGAAGAAAATGAAACTCCCAGCCACCATGCACCCTCAGACAGATGAGGTAGCCAAACAAAGACAGGAGAAGGACACTACAGATTTACTGATTTCTATTTATAAACAACTCCTGTAGACACAAGAGAAATTAGGAGAGTCTGAGGCTACTCAAGCGGCCTTACAAGCAGCACTAAAGCAAAGACAAGAGGGTCAGACTTCTCAGCCTCCTCCTCAAGTTATCAATCTTGAGGATGCTGCTCCTATCACTGTGCCTCCACCTCAACAAACTGAACAAACAGCTACATCCACTTCAGCAGCACCTACAAGTACAGAACAGGCACAGAGCCTAGACATGCAGAAATTAAAGAATGAAATACAAATCTTGGAAGCTCAGATGACAGAGCTGAATGAAACCAGAGATAAGTTGGCCAAGGTCAATGAAAGGCATGATAAGACAAAAAGAGAGGTGGGAGAAAAGGCCAGGGAAATCAAAGCCCTTAAAGATAGGATCAAGGAGCTTGAGAATGAGCTCAAGCTAGATAAAATCATATCTGAGATCAGAGCAATGATATGGTCCAATATTGGCCAATCCATCAACAACCAATGGCCATATATCGAGACAATCCATGAGCAACTAGAGCTCATCCCAAAGGCACAGAAGGAAATCCGAACATCAAGGGCCTTATTAGGAAATATGCCTGAAGTTGCTACAAGAATGATCAATGTGCTTAACCACAAAACAAGTTCTCAGTTAGCCACCATTGGAATCACAAATAGAACTGAGACTATTCAAATGATCAAGAGGGTTCTTACTCTTAGAAACCTGGTGCAGACATTGGACAGAAGAGCCCAGGATATGCAGACAGAGGTAAATAGGTTCATGGAGAAATTTCAGATATTGCAGAGTAGAGGACTCCCTATCTTACTGAACAGCGGAGGGAAATTATTCACCCATGAACAGTATGCTAAAAGAGTAAATGTTTTTGCCTCAGCACAGATCAATGAGAAGGCCAGCACTTCAGAAGACACAGGGCCTATTACAGGACAGGTTTTCTATAGTAAGATAGAAACTCTATTTTTTATAATGAATGAAATTAATCACTTGTTTGATGTGGCCCCAAATTTTTTCAAATATACAGAAGCAGAAGAGACAATGGAGGCCATCCTCAGGCATCAGCTCCCTACACAGGAATGGTGGACAGATGCAATACAGAGAATTTTGTAATCAGTAAGGCATTCACCAAATTTCTGTTTTATTACAATTTTTTATAAAAAGCACAGTTCAGCAAAGTCAGCATGCAGCATAAATCAAAGCTGAGCCAACTCAGCGGATGTAGCAGCCAACAAAGCAGAAATAGAAGACAACAGCTGGCAAACCCGAGAATGCACTGCGCAGCCAAAAGTAAATGCGTATTTCCAGAATTAAAACAGAGTAATGCAACCGACTCAGTGACTCTCAAAAGTCAAAACAATCCTCTGACAGACATAAAGGGCATTTACGCTGCATTCAAAATTGTAATAACTCCTTGCCTACTTTCTGAACATAATAATGAAGATATTTTCTCTCTCAGATGACTCAATGCCTGAGATATTTTGTATACGCATTTCTATAAAGTCCCCTTCGCATAAGATTGCAAGGGTTGTTGTTGATTTCTCCTGAAGAAGTTCTTATGCTGTAATCCTTTTCAGAAGTTAATAGAGCAAAGCAATGGAATTTCTCGGATTTCTGAGGTGTTGGATGTGTTCTGGTGTCTGTTGATAACTACTGGATCCCTGTGTATTTCATCATACAATAAGTCTCTGTATCTCTCTCTGTTAATTAGTTGTTTTGTTAAAATACATATATGTTATCTGTTTTCAATACTAAGCAACAAGGAAAAAGAATAGCTTTCAGGATTTATTCACTGAGTACCCTGAGTTCAATCTGTGTTGTTTATCAATGTTTTCTTCAGCTGTAATCTAGTTAAGTGTAATTCTTAAATGCTGCACTTTCAGAATACATCTATCACAGTGACCTTTGTCACAGGAATTCAAGTTTTGCTCCTGTGCAGTGTGCTCACCTTCACCCACCAGCTCAATAGAAAATTCTTAATTGCTTTCTGTTGGTCGACATACATCACCATTTGATCTAGTTTGTCTGTTTAAAATACACAATAGGCCCTGCAGTTTGAACACCACCAAACCAGCGTATCAGATCATTTCACAACTCCAGACTCCATTGCCCAATGGTATTATACTATCTAAACACTGCATCATAAGACCTGAAAGACATCCTTCAACCAAGACATAAACCAAAACCTGAGCATAATAGCTAGCCTAAAACACCATCATAACAGAGACAAATCATAAAGAGAGAGCCCTCTCTGGTTGTAGTTAGGCTAGGAACTGTAACCCAAAGATTGGTTAGTGGTTACCCCGGCCGTATTCCCTTGGGAGTCATAGGGAACAACCTGGGTGTTAACATAATTGGCGACTCCGCTGGGGAGTTCTTACGATTTTTCAATTACTATCTGTTTTCCAAAGCTACCATCAAACCTGAAACCAGCCAAGAGGCCTTAGAACTGTTTCTGCATCACATTAACAGCTTTAAGGAGGAGCTTGTTTGGGGAATCTTCGTCTTAGCTTTAGGAATATATAGCCATTCCAAAATCTTCATCTAGTCCTTGCAAATATAAAAACTTCCTACAAAATCCCAAAAAACAAATTGGAAGCTGGCTCCCAAGAAAAATCGACGGCATACTAGGGCAAATCCTGACCCTAATCCACCCATCATTGTTGATAATCCAAATACCATCCGAAGAAACACCCGGAGACAGCAAAAGCAGGAGGAGCCTGCTGATGCAAATATAAGTTCAGATCATCCCAGCCTCATTCCCACTCCTTGCAAAGTTCTTTTCTGGTCCACCCCTAGTTCCCCTAGTTCACCATCAACATCGCAAGTCCTCCTCTCACATCTTCATCCACTGCACATACTCCTTTAACCAGTCTCCCACTAGCTACTCATCCCATTAACCATGTTATACCAGTGATCCCTGCTGTCCGGTTTGTTCCTATTAACCCTCTGAACCTCATAAATATGGCTAACAGGTATGCACCTCTGCAGATACCAGCTAATGCTGCGGCTTTACCTCAAGATTATCAAAGCAAAATCTCATATTTTGACTCAAATGGCTCTCTAACAGCTATCCAGCATGCTAAGAAGATGCAAGACCACTTTGAGACCTATGAAATAGATGATGACAGTGTCAGAATGAGAATTTTTGTTCAAAGCTTAACTGGGGATGTTAGAACTTGGTTCAGATCCCTGAATGCAAACTCCATCACAACCCCTGATCAGCTCTACGAAGCTTTTACTGACAGATGGGAGAAGAAGAAAGATCCTCTCCACGTACTTGGTGAATATGACACTATTAAGAGAGGTCCCCAGGAGACAGTTTTGGAATATTGTGCTAGGTTTAACAACGTGTATAATGCTATCCCACAGAACTTAAGCCCCCCTCCTGATTTAGCCCTGTATAAATTCCCTGATGGTTTTGACCCTGATATGGCCTATCAATTGAAGGAAAGAGATCCTCCAACCCTTGAAGAAGCTCAAAGGGTTGCTGTCACAGTGGAAGCTAACCTAATTGCCAAAAGAAACAGGGCAAAGTTGGAGAAAAGGACTGCCTTCAAAGAAGAACCCTCGGGCTTTGATCAAAAGCTGGATGCAATACTAAATAGCATGAAGAGATTGGGTGAAAGAGTGGAATCGGTTGAAAGAAAATCATCATGGGAAGCACCACAAAACAACCCTCCTAGAAATCCGAATTTTAGGAGAACTCAAAACCAAAACATTGGTAGGACAAGTGCTGACCAAGACATTAGACCCCCTTTCCAAGAAAATTATGCAGAAACTTCAACATCAACTGAACCCAATGAAGACCCTGAGATTAATCTAATGGGTCTAGATGGTAAAAGCCAAGTTTTCTTAACACAAGAGGATCATGAGGATGATGAAATCAAAATATTCCAAACTAAATCTGGAGAATCCTTTGATTTTAAACAAGGATATGATAGTGCTGTCTATGAAGTTCATAAACAGTACAAGCTAAGGAGTAGGACTGTAAATGTAAATCAGCCTGAAAAGATAAAAGATAAACAGCAGTCTAAAGGAACCATAGTCACAGAACCTGATGACAAAACAAACTTGCCTACAGAAGAAGTAGTGGTTGAAGAGGTCACCACACTTTTGTCACCACTACATCAGCCTATGGCAACGTCGTCCTCTCACCCTGATTTAGATATTACCCCTCAAGACATGAGTAAAAGGGGCAGGTCTCAAAGTCAAGATGAAAGCCAACAAGAAGATTTAATGAGCAAAGAAAGTGCTGCTATCCATAACTCCAAAACCCAAGCTGATAAACCTTTTGACCTAGGCACAGAGATTGGCAAGCTAAAGATAGCAATTCCCCTCTCAGAACTAGCTAAGCATGACATCTATAAACAAAAGATTAAGAAATCCCTTCAACTCACTAATAGCAAAGATGATGTAAATGTGTTAGATGACACTTCGGAATTACTGTTTGGCCCAGAGGTAGATGGAAAAACAGCAGTTACAGGGATATTACCTTTTTATATCAGCGTGCATATTCATGACAAAATACTGCATAATGCGATGTTTGACTCAGGTGCCTCTCATAACCTCATGCCAAATGCAGTCATGGAAAGATTGAATTTGGATATAACAAGACCATACAAGGACCTGTTTTCCTTTGACTCCAGCCAAGTCAAGTGTTTAGGTCTAATAAAAGATTTATGTGTGTCTCTGGTTCAATACCCCAACAAAACCATTCTAATGGATGTTGTAGTCGCTGATATCCCACCTAAATATGGGATGCTGTTATCAAGATCATGGGGAGCCAAACTCCAAGGCTCCCTGCAATTAGATATGTCATATGCCACCATCTCTGTCTTTGGGCAACCAAAGAGACTCTACAGAGAAACACTCATGAAATACATGGTCAGCAGTGAGGAAAAGCCTCAAAACTTTCCTGTATATGCTGTCCATTCAGACATAGATTCGTTCATTCTCTTCAATGACAGCGCAAGCCTCTCAAACAATGACATTAGGACCGAAACACTCATGCAAGAACAAAACATTAATCAAGGAAGTACCACCCATAAAATATCGATCAGTCAAGCACTGGATACGACCCCTCCTCTAGTTGTCAAAGATTTTCAATCGAGTGATGAAACTGTCCTAGAACACAAGCCAAAGAAGAAACCCCAACTCCTGCTTACATTGCCATCCCATGAACAGATCTTTAAATCTCTTGTCAAGCAAGATATCCTGTGGGTCTTAGAATTTGATGGCTCAGTCAACAAGTTAGGGGAAGGAGCTGGAGTTTGGATACATAACAAAGAGAAAACCCATGCAGAAGGTAGAGCTTGTAGGTTAAACTTTAGATGCACTAATAACATGGCAGAGTATGAAGCTCTGTTACTAGGTCTCAAGCTAGTAAAGGCATTACAAGCTCCTACGGTTTCGATCATGGGAGATTCTGATCTAGTGATTCAACAAGTGAAAGGAAGTTTTGTCACCAATGACAAAAGGTTGAGGTCTTACAGGTCTGCTGTAATTGAAATATTGGACACTTTCTCTGAGTTCCTTATCACAAAAATTTCAAGGGGCCACAATCTCCATGCACACAGTTTGGCAACATTTGCCAGCACTTTCAAATTTCCACTGGAAACCAACAACTGCTTCACAGCCGAGGTCAAGTACAGACCCTCCATTCCAAACAATGTTAAAGAATGGCAAGTATTTGAGGATGATATGCAAATAAACAATTTTCTAACCTTACAACAAGAGTTTGCAGGATTAAATATTGACACTGACAGAGCAAGTCAATCACAAATACTTGAGTCAGCAAGTCAATCACAAATACTGTTTCAACAAATGGTTCATCCAATATCACCTAGAACAGCAAAACAATTACTGAATCCAACCATCTTCAACAACGAAAACATTCAGCAAATTCACCAAATTGACTGTGAAGAGGTGACCAGCGCTGAAGCTGAAATCATACAACTCAAAGACAATTTCCTTCCAACAGGCCTTACCCCGCTAGAGGACATTTTTGATTCAAATGACATCCCTAGGAAGCCAAAAATGCAGCCATTACATGCAGCCATTGAAGAATGCAATATTGGTACCATTGACAAGCCCAAAATAATAAAGCTGTCTGCTTCTTTGCCCCCTGATCAAAAACCCAAGTACATTGACCTCTTTAAAGAGTTCCAAGATGTTTTTGCATGGGGCTATGAGGATCTAAAGTCCTATGATACTTCTGTCATTCAGCATACCATTCCCCTCAAGCCTAATAAAAAACCATTCAAGCAGAAGTTGAGAAGGATCAATCCTATACTCCTTCCTTCCATTGAAAAGGAATTGCAAAAAATGTTCAAAGCTGACATCATAGCACCAATCAGATTCTCTGAATGGATTTCCAACTTAGTCCCTACAAGAAAAAAGACTGGTGAGATTAGACTTTGTGTAGACTTAAGGAACCTAAATCAAGTATCACTCAAAGATCACTACCCTTTACCCAAAATGGATCACATTCTCCAAAGAGTGGTGGGGGCTTCAAGGATGTCATTGCTTGATGGATTCTCAGGCTTTAATCAAATCTTGGTACACCCTGATGACCAAGACAAAACTGCATTCACAACCCCATGGGGAACTTTCAAATATGTAAAGATGCCCTTTGGATTGAAAAATGCAGGGGCAACATTCCAAAGAGCAATGGATATTGCTTTTGCAAAAGAGATTCATGACTTCCTAGTCATTTACTTAGATGATCTTACACCCTTTTCAAAATCTGACCAAGAACATCTGAAACATTTGAGACAGATTTTCCTAACATGCAGGAAATATGGTATTTCCTTAAATCCCAAGAAGTCATTATTTGGCTTGGAAGAAGGTAAACTCTTAGGACACATTATTTCAAAAGATGGCATAAGAATTGATCCAGATAGGATACAAGCTATCCTACAAATACCCCACCCAAGGAATGTCAAAGAGTTGCAGGGATTCTTAGGAAAAATCAATTTTCTAAGAAGGTTTATCCCAAACTTAGCGGAACTAATCAGATTATTAAACAACATGCTAAAAAAGGATTCAAAAGTAAAGTGGACTGTTGAAGCAAAGCAAGCCTTTGAAGGTATAAAATTGGCCTTGACTCAAACCCCAGTGTTAACCAATCCTCAGTTTGACAGAGACTTTATCATTTTCTCTTTCGCCTCCCAGTATACTATTGCAGCTGTTTTATTACAGAAAGATGACCAAGGAAATGAGAAACCAATTGCTTTCTTTAGCAGAGCCCTCAGAGATGCACCTCTAAAATATCAAATTATGGAGAAACAAGCCTATGCTTTGGTCAAAGCCATTAAAGACTTTAGGATTTACATCCTTTATTCCCATGTTGTGGCTTATGTACCAAGTCCTATTGTCAAAGACATTCTCACCCAAGAAAACTTAGAGGGCAGAAGAGGAAAATGGATTGCCAGCATACTAGAATTTGACATTGAAATAAAACCTACAAAGCTAATAAAAGGGCAAGGCTTGGCCAAATTAATGACAGAAGCAAATTTCCAAGCCCTAGATATCAATCAGCTGGACAGTGAAACAGAGCTGGCGACTCCAAAGATCAATGTAGCCTTTGAACAATCTCCTTGGTACTCTGATATCTGTTATGTGTTACAAAACCTGTGTGCTCCCCCAGGACTGTCCAGAACTAAGTGTAGGTTCTTAAAAATGAAAACATCAAGATTTTGTGTGATGGATGGAAATCTGCTTTGGAAAAACCATGAAGGTATATTGCTGCACTGTTTAATGGAAAATGAAACTAACAATATCATGCAGGAGTTTCATGCAGGACACTGTGGTGGACACTTGTACTGGAAATCCACTGTGGACAAAATACTGAGGGCTGGTTATTACTGGCCCACCATGTTCTCTGATGTCAAGAAATTCACAACATCATGTCATAAATGTCAAGTATTTGAGGGCAAAAGACAGTTGCTGCCACTCCCCTTAAGACCTATTGCAACAGAGAGACCTTTCCAACAATGGGGCTTGGATTTCATTGGGGAAATTCATCCTTCATCTTCAGGCCAACACAGATGGATTTTAACAGCAACAGACTACTTCACCAAATGGATTGAAGCTGCCCCATGCAGACAAGCAAATGATTCAATAATTATTCAGTTCTTGGAGAACAATATACTGGCTAGATTTGGCTGTCCAGACAAAATAATAACAGACAATGCTGCTGCTTTCAGATCCAAGAAAATGGTGAACTTCTGCCACAAATTCCACATCACTCTGGGCCATTCTACTGCATACTATCCCCAAGGAAATGGCCTTGCAGAATCATCAAACAAAAGCTTAATAAATATCATAAAGAAGGTGCTGGAAGAGAATAAAAGGAATTGGCATAAGAAACTAGTCAATGCTTTATGGGCAGATAGACTAACAACAAAAAGATCAATTGGGACCAGCCCATACGAGTTAGTCTATGGATTAGAAGCCAAATTTCCTTCATCACTAGGAGTGCCTGTTATGAAGCTTCTTCAAGAAAACCAAGCTGAACCAAATGATATGCAAAGAAGGATCAATCAGATAATTTGTTTACAGCAAACTAGAGAACAAGTTTTCAGCAGAGTTCAAGTTCTACAAGAAAAATTAAAGAAGGCCTTTGATAAAAGAACCAAGGCAGAAGATTTCAGTGTGGGAGACAAAGTCCTCAAGTGGGATGCAAAAAGAGAGGAAAAGGGAAAACATGGAAAATTTGATTCCCTCTGGAGAGGACCATTTGCTGTCCAAGCAGTACAAGGAAACAACACTTACTTCCTTAAAAGTCTAAATGAAACTGATTTGGATGAAGGTCCTGTCAATGGCAGGATGCTGAAGCACTATTTTGAATATCACCCATGAGTGCAACCTGAGGTTCCCTTGTATATATGCAGATGTACATATTATTTTCTGTTTAGATTGTAAAAATGCAGTTTCCAAGTTATTTGACTAACCAGCAAAAGGTAAATACAATCAGAGGTCTTCCAAGAAGGAAGCACAAAATTTGGCACATCAAAGCAGTAAATTTCAAGATGATATGGGCAGCCAAAGAGCAAGGCAATCTGACCTGCTGTTCTTGGTCTTTCAAAAGAAAAACCATCCCCATGTGGAGCCACTGTTGGATACCTATACCAATAGGTTTCATATTTCATGATTGGCAAGGGAAAGTCCAAATATGCTCTGCTTTGATATCACAAAGATCCCATATTTCCTAGAGAACAAAAGGTGTGTAAAGTGTTTCAATGTTGATGACCTTATTTCAATTTTGGTGGATGATCCAACAGTTTAATCTGGATCATGCCATGTTTTCAATTTTCAGTTATAGAATAGAGAAAGAAGTCTGTCCAAACTGCTTAATCTTGGCAGACAACTAGTTCAGGTAGAGAAGAAAAGGCTCCCAACAGCTTAATCTGGGACCTTGGAAGAGATAAGGGTAGAAGTAGATAGAAAAAGCAAAAGAAAAAAGCCAAAGAAAAGAAAAGGCAAGTAAGGGTCTGCAAGTCCAAGTGCACCCTCCAAGAAGAAATAAAAATGCTAGGCAAGTAGCTGGGTAAGTAGTTGGGGTTGCAGAAAGGTTATCCCTACCATTGCAGAGATGGTAACTGTGGGCATCAAAGCAAAGTCAATTAATTGACAAAGGTGTTCTTCTTCATCAAATCGCAGCAGGAAGCATGACTAATTTCCCTCATTCCCCTCCAATTTCATTTCTAACATCCCCCCATCAGCTAAGATTCATGGAAGAGACTACGGTTTCATGGTGGTTCTTAATCTTTAGAAGCCACATTTCTTGTCTAAAAATCTTTTCATTTTGATCTACTCTTAAAACCAAGTTTGTTTCACATAAACTTAATGGTTTCCCCTCCACTTACCCTCTCATCCATATTAACTCTAATTTTACTATGTAAATCCCCTATATTACCTTTCCCCTATTAGTACTAACACCATGGTGTATAAACCCCAAGCATTATATAAATACCCCTCCCCTTGGCAATATAGCCAATAAGTCCTATATCAGGGATCAAAGTGGCATCTGGCCACTTGGATGAACCTACAACTCATCTACCCTCCCTTTCCTCAAGTCATTCCACTCACCAAACCATTATTTGCCAAGAGAAACCTTATAAAAACCCTTTTACCCATGAAAACCCTTTGAAACTGCCAAAATTCCCAAAAAACCCACTTTCTATTCCCTAACCAAAGTTTGCGCATACAATTTGATTTTTGAAATACATTGGAAAAATCTTTCAAAACACGTATTTATGCCTCCGCCCGCTGCCGTATACACTGGTCATGTCACCTTCCCGATGACCGTCCGATCAAGCAACTCCAGATCCGACGGCCCTTATCTCATCGGACCCCTTCCGACGCCCGATCGTTAACTGTACTATCCTCCTGTCGCGTCAAGCTCCCGATAACCGTTGGATCAGGCCCTCCAGATCCGACGGTCAGCATCCATATCGGAGCAGATCCTCTGTCCGGGCGATACCTTCCGACGGCCGTATTTTGGGTACGTCACTCCGCTGCCACGCGCCCTCGCCACAGCGCGTCGGAGGTACAACTGATAATTACCGCCACCGTACCGTAAGCGGTGCGATACGAAACCGCTGCCGGTTTCCGGTTTCCCCATTCCGCTTGCATTACGTCCTCGCCGCGTCAGCTCCCCGTCGCCTTACGTCACCGCCACCTATGCCGCCACGTCAACTTTCGCTCCAGTCATTGGCCGATCTGTCCCGCCACCTCATCATCCCCGTGGGCCAATCAGGGCTCGCCACGTCACCCGATGACGTCAGCATGACGTCATCCGACCTTGACCCCACCAATGACGTCATGCTGACGTCATCGCAAAAAGGCGCCAAATTGCTAAAAGTCTATATTATGGCCAAAAATCGCATTTTTTACGTTCTTTTTCATTCATTTTTCGTTCTCTCTGCTGCATGCGGTTCACGTCCGAGCTTGCTGTCAACCTGCTAAATCGACCAGGAGACCTCCAGCGTACGAGTCCAGCCTGCATATACGACCTCTGCTCACTGTTTTACCAGGTATTCTTCATCATTTATCCTCCGTGCGCCTGCAATTCTCTATAAATCACTCCGAAAGCTTAAAGGACGTTAAAACTTATAAATTCACCAGTGGATTCCTCTGCAGAGCTTCCAATTTCCAACTACCACCTCGAAAAACACCAGCCGAGCTTTGTTCTACCTACATTCTGTTGAAAAACTAAGTTCTGTCTGCGCAATCGCGGCAGGCTCATTTAAACCAAATTTCACCATTGAGAGAGACGAGGAAAAGCCAAACATTGGTCCTAGTTGCTATAAATAGTATTTCAACTGCTATTTTCTAGAATCCCTCTCTGTTCCTGATAATCTAACCTCCCTGGTACAGAGGCATTCCCCTGTGCTGTCCTGCTCAAAACAAAATCCCTTTACACTTGATTCAAAATCCTCCTGTGTAATGGAGACACCTGTAGTGCTAAATGTTCAACCTCTGAATGCTCCTCAAAAGGACTTGAAATGGCAAGCCTTAGCAGATATGGATTACCAAATTGAGGAAGAGAAGCTTATGAGCAGCAAATTCCACCTTCATCTGCTAAATGAATTAAAAGCCAAGCATGAAAATGGGACAGATATACTGGGCTTATGGGACTCTTTTCTCCCTATCTTTAAGCTCCCTCAGGTCAACCAGTTCCCTGAACTAATCCACCTCTGTGCTGAACAATATGATGTTTCTCAGCGAGCTGTTCTTGACCCATCTGGTGCAGTACTTTTCTATGTTACCCCTCAGGCTATCAGAGACATGCTTTGCTTCAAACCTCAGAAGAAGTTGGTTCCTTTATCACTGATAAATCTGATAAAACAAGGGGATAAACTCACAGATGCTCAAATTGTTAAATTCAATCAACTATACATCAAAACCAATATTGTAATGGCCCCTCCAATTCTTCATGTATACCTCAATGAGCTGGGCAGAGACCTTGCAGATATGATTTCTCCCATCTTGGGGTATAGTTCAGTCGAGCATATTGATACAACTGTGCTGGTATTGATGCTTATGTTTGCTCCTGGCAAGTCACCAATCTGCTATGACTATGCCACCTACATATCAGACAAGATTCATGAGCAATTGATGAATTTAAGGAGAGATAGGGTGTTCAGATACACCTCCTACATTTACCATTTGATCTTATATCATCAACATCAGAAATTTCACTTTTCAATCAAAAGAATGGATGCCCAAGGCAATCCCAGATCAATAGTCTATTGGTCTTCTGTCTTCCACATCAGACCCGAGTCTCCATACACATACTGTGAATTCATGGATCTGTTCATCCATCCAGCCATGGCAATGCTGATGAGCTCACCCCCACCAAGACTCACTGAGGATATGCAAAGGATTCTTCAGCTGTCAAAAGCTTATAGCATTGGGGATTGGTACTTCTACCAAAACCACACTGTCATCAGGATATATGGGTGTGATCTTCCTCCTTTCAAACTACCCAAGTATGTGCCTATGAGGCTATTTGCCCTAGAATACTTTAGGCAATTTGGCAGAGTTGATGTGCTTCACTTTTCAGGAAAAGGGAAAAAAGCACAATTGAAGGTCAGAAGCCAACTTGGCCATATTATCTATAATGAGAGAGAACAAGGATGGAGGGAAGCAGAGCGAATGCTTGAGGCCCTTGGCCTGCAAACCAGTTTTATATGGGTACCTTATGACCCTAACCATTTCATAACTACAAGGAGGCTCAAATATAAGTTGTCTGCTTATGATCACCATAGCCTCCCTCACATTGAAAAGTATGCAAATCAAGAGAAATGGAAGAGAGGGACCTTAGAAGAGCCCTTGTCACAAGAAGAGCTGAACAACAGGGCACTAAGGAATCAGAAGAAGTTGGCTGACCTTGAGCTTTGTCCACAGGTATTCACACTTCCCAGTACACAAACGGGAGCGGCTGAATCCTCCTCAACTGCCAAGCAGCAAAATACCAAGGTAACGGAGAATATATCCAGCAGTGGCAAAGAGACGGAAATGGAGACAGAGCCAATAAATAAACAAGAGTTACAGCAGCAGGCAGAGTTACAGAAGCAAGCAGAAGGGCTGCAGCAAGGGCAGCAAGAAGAATCAGAACAGCAAGAGCGACAACATCAAGAAGAACAAAGGCAGGAGCAGTCTGCCCAGCAAAAGGAAACAGTGGAGACTCCTCAGACCACTGAAAGAACGGTGCCTACAAGACAAGACACTACCTTTGATGCCTCGGTCCTCCAAACCCCTCAAAAGGAGGATACATTTGTCTTTAGAAAAAGGGACAGAGAAACTCCCCTGACATCTTCTATAAACCAGGGAGAGAAAAGGCAGAGACTAAATGATTTTCCAGAGGAGGATATAGCAATAAGAGAGGCATTGGGCATGGGCCCACCCAGCAGAGAAGCTTCAGCAAGTTCCTTCCAGCAGGAACAGGACAGGACCATGGGAG
Organism: Pinus tabuliformis; assembly: GCA_031772625.1. Lineage (NCBI taxonomy): Eukaryota > Viridiplantae > Streptophyta > Pinopsida > Pinales > Pinaceae > Pinus > Pinus tabuliformis. The sequence continues at coordinate 769,695,871 of CM062816.1, forward strand.
GGGAGGTCAGCTCCTCCAGCCAGCAAAAAGAAGGACAAGTAAGCATCAAGCAGCAATTTATAGACATCAAGAGGAGGAGTGATCCTATCAAAGTACAACTGTACAATCACCTGCTAAACATGGCTCCTTCCAATCAGCAGAGACTTATGTCTGCCTTTGATGTAGGTGAAGGCAAAATGATAATGAGCCATTTCATGCCTACTGCATTACAACCCCAATCTACCTCGGATTACCTCAGGACTAACCTGGAGGTCATGGCCAAAGACATACACCCAATGGATAAAATTGAGCTGCATAAACAAACTGGCGAAATGGTGTATGCCTCATTAGCAGATGAAACATTGGAAAATTATAAGCTAAAAAGCAGTCTCAATGCCACAGCCTCTCAACTAGAACTGGAGAAGGCATCATCCCAGGCAAAGGACAACAGAATAAGGTCCCTGGAAGACATAATCATTGAAATTGGGCATGATCCCAAAGATCTGTCAGGGGTACAGGAACTCTTGAAGTTGAGGGATGCTGACTTGGCCGCCATGAGGAAGAAAATGAAACTCCCAGCCACCATGCACCCTCAGACAGATGAGGTAGCCAAACAAAGACAGGAGAAGGACACCACAGATTTATTGATTTCTATTTATAAACAACTCCTGCAGACACAAGAGAAATTAGGAGAGTCTGAGGCTACTCAAGCGGCCTTACAAGCAGCACTAAAGCAAAGACAAGAGGGTCAGACTTCTCAGCCTCCTCCTCAAGTTATCAATCTTGAGGATGCTGCTCCTATCACTGTGCCTCCACCTCAACAAACTGAACAAACAGCTACATCCACTTCAGCAGCACCTACAAGTACAGAACAGGCACAGAGCCTAGACATGCAGAAATTAAAGAATGAAATACAAATCTTGGAAGCTCAGATGACAGAGCTGCATGAAACCAGAGATAAGCTGGCCAAGGTCAATGAAAGGCATGATAAGACAAAAAGAGAGGTGGGAGAAAAGGCCAGGGAAATCAAAGCCCTTAAAGATAGGATCAAGGAGCTTGAGAATGAGCTCAAGCTAGATAAAATCATATCTGAGATCAGAGCAATGATATGGTCCAATATTGGCCAATCCATCAACAACCAATGGCCATATATCGAGACAATCCATGAGCAACTAGAGCTCATCCCAAAGGCACAGAAGGAAATCCGAACATCAAGGGCCTTATTAGGAAATATGCCTGAAGTTGCTACAAGAATGATCAATGTGCTTAACCACAAAACAAGTTCTCAGTTAGCCACCATTGGAATCACAAATAGAACTGAGACTATTCAAATGATCAAGAGGGTTCTTACTCTTAGAAATCTGGTGCAGACATTGGACAGAAGAACCCAGGATATGCAGACAGAGGTAAATAGGTTCATGGAGAAATTTCAGGTATTGCAGAGTAGAGGACTCCCTAGCTTACTGAACAGCGGAGGGAAATTATTCACCCATGAACAGTATGCTAAAAGAGTAAATGTTTTTGCCTCAGCACAGATCAATGAGAAGGCCAGCACTTCAGAAGACACAGGGCCTATTACAGGACAGGTTTTCTATAGTAAGATAGAAAATCTATTTTTTATAATGAATGAAATTAATCACTTGTTTGATGTGGCCCCAAATTTTTTCAAATATACAGAAGCTGAAGAGACAATGGAGGCCATCCTCAGGCATCAGCTCCCTACACAGGAATGGTGGACAGATGCAATACAGAGAATTTTGTAATCAGTAAGGCATTCACCAAATTTCTGTTTTATTACAATTTTTTATAAAAAGCACAGTTCAGCAAAGTCAGCATGCAGCATAAATCAAAGCTGAGCCAACTCAGCGGATGTAGCGGCCAACAAAGCAGAAATAGAAGACCACAGCTGGCAAACCCGAGAATGCACTGCGCAGCCAAAAGTAAATGCGTATTTCCAGAATTAAAACAGAGTAATGCAACCGACTCAGTGACTCTCAAAAGTCAAAACAATCCTCTGACAGACATAAAGGGCATTTACGCTGCATTCAAAATTGTAATAACTCCTTGCCTACTTTCTGAACGTAATAATGAAGATATTTTCTCTCTCAGATGACTCAATGCCTGAGATATTTTGTATACGCATTTCTATAAAGTCCCCTTCGCATAAGATTGCAAGGGTTGTTGTTGATTTCTCCTGAAGAAGTTCTTATGCTGTAATCCTTTTCAGAAGTTAATAGAGCAAAGCAATGGAATTTCTCGGATTTCTGAGGTGTTGGATGCGTTCTGGTGTCTGTTGATAACTACTGGATCCCTGTGTATTTCATCATACAATAAGTCTCTGTATCTCTCTCTGTTAATTAGTTGTTTTGTTAAAATCCATATATGTTATCTGTTTTCAATACTAAGCAACAAGGAAAAAGAATAGCTTTCAGGATTTATTCACTGAGTACCCTGAGTTCAATCTGCGTTGTTTATCAATGTTTTCTTCAGCTGTAATCTAGTTAAGTGTAATTCTTAAATGCTGCACTTTCAGAATACATCTATCACAGTGACCTTTGTCACAGGAATTCAAGTTTTGCTCCTGTGCAGTGTGCTCACCTTCACCCACCAGCTCAATAGAAAATTCTTAATTGCTTTCTGTTGGTCGACATACATCACCATTTGATCTAGTTTGTCTGTTTAAAATACACAATAGGCCCTGCAGTTTGAACACCACCAAACCAGCGTATCAGATCATTTCACAACTCCAGACTCCATTGCCCAATGGTATTATACTATCTAAACACTGCATCATAAGACCTGAAAGAAATCCTTCAACCAAAACATAAACCAAAACCTGAGCATAATAGCTAGCCTAAAACACCATCATAACAGAGACAAATCATAAAGAGAGAGCCCTCTCTGGTTGCAGTTAGGCTAGGAACTGTAACCCAAAGATTGGTTAGTGGTTACCCCGGCCGTATTCCCTTGGGAGTCATAGGGAACAACCTGGGTGTTAACATAATTGGCGACTCCGCTGGGGAGTTCTTAGGATTTTTCAATTACTATCTGTTTTCCAAAGCTACCATCAAACCTGAAACCAGCCAAGAGGCCTTAGAACTGTTTCTGCATCACATTAACAGCTTTAAGGAGGAGCTTGTTTGGGGAATCTTCGTCTTAGCTTTAGAATATATAGCCATTCCAAAATCTTCATCCAGTCCTTGCAAATATAAAAACTTCCTACAAAATCCCAAAAAACAGGTTGGAAGCTGGCTCCTAAGAAAAATCCACGGCATACTAGGGCAAATCCTGACCCTAATCCACCCATCATTGTTGATAATCCAAATACCATCCGAAGAAACATCCGGAGACAGCAAAAGCAGGAGGAGCCTGCTGATGCAAATATAAGTTCGGATCATCCCAGCCTCATTCCCACTCCTTGCAAAGTTCTTTTCCGGTCCACCCCTAGTTCCCCTAGTTCACCATCAACATCGCAAAGTCCTCCTCTCACATCTTCATCCACTGCACATACTCCTTTAACCAGTCTCCCACTAGCTACTCATCCCATTAACCCTGTTATACCAGTGATCCCTGCTGTCCCGTTTGTTCCTATTAACCCTCTGAACCTCATAAATATGGCTAACAGGTATGCACCTCTGCAGATACCAGCTAATGCTGCGGCTTTACCTCAAGATTATCAAAGCAAAATCTCATATTTTGACTCAAATGGCTCTCTAACAGCTATCCAGCATGCTAAGAAGATGCAAGACCACTTTGAGACCTATGAAATAGATGATGACAGTGTCAGAATGAGAATTTTTGTTCAAAGCTTAACTGGGGATGTTAGAACTTGGTTCAGATCCCTGAATGCAAACTCCATTACAACCCCTGATCAGCTCTACGAAGCTTTTACTGACAGATGGGAGAAGAAGAAAGATCCTCTCCACGTACTTGGTGAATATGACACTATTAAGAGAGGTCCCCAGGAGACAGTTTTGGAATATTGTGCTAGGTTTAACAATGTGTATAATGCTATCCCACAGAACTTAAGGCCCCCTCCTGATTTAGCCCTGTATAAATTCCCTGATGGTTTTGACCCTGATATGGCCTATCAATTGAAGGAAAGAGATCCTCCAACCCTTGAAGAAGCTCAAAGGGTTGCTGTCACAGTGGAAGCTAACCTAATTGCCAAAAGAAACAGGGCAAAGTTGGAGAAAAGGACTGCCTTCAAAGAAGAACCCTCGGGCTTTGATCAAAAGCTGGATGCAATACTAAATAGCATGAAGAGATTGGGTGAAAGAGTGGAATCGGTTGAAAGAAAGTCATCATGGGAAGCACCACAAAACAACCCTCCTAGAAATCCGAATTTTAGGAGAACTCAAAACCAAAACATTGGTAGGACAAGTGCTGACCAAGACATTAGACCCCCTTTCCAAGAAAATTATGCAGAAACTTCAACATCAACTGAACCCAATGAAGACCCTGAGATTAATCTAATGGGTCTAGATGGTAAAAGCCAAGTTTTCTTAACACAAGAGGATCATGAGGATGATGAAATCAAAATATTCCAAACTAAATCAGGAGAATCCTTTGATTTTAAACAAGGATATGATAGTGCTGTCTATGAAGTTCATAAACAGTACAAGCTAAGGAGTAGGACTGTAAATGTAAATCAGCCTGAAAAGATAAAAGATAAACAGCAGTCTAAAGGAACCATAGTCACAGAACCTAATGACAAAACAAACTTGCCTACAGAAGAAGTAGTGGTTGAAGAGGTCACCACACTTTTGTCACCACTACATCAGCCTATGGCAACGTCGTCCTCTCACCCTGATTTAGATATTACCCCTCAAGACATGAGTAAAAGGGGCAGGTCTCAAAGTCAAGATGAAAACCAACAAGAAGATTTAATGAGCAAAGAAAGGGCTGCTATCCATAACTCCAAAACCCAAGCTGATAAACCTTTTGACCTAGGCACAGAGATTGGCAAGCTAAAGATAGCAATTCCCCTCTCAGAACTAGCTAAGCATGACATCTATAAACAACAGATTAAGAAATCCCTTCAACTCACTAATAGCAAAGATGATGTAAATGTGTTAGATGACACTCCGGAATTACTGTTTGGCCCAGAGGTAGATGGAAAAACAACAGTTACAGGGATATTACCTTTTTATGTCAGCTTGCATATTCATGACAAAATACTGCATAATGCGATGTTTGACTCAGGTGCCTCTCATAACCTCATGCCAAAAGCAGTCATGGAAAGATTGAATTTGGATATAACAAGACCATACAAGGACCTGTTTTCCTTTGACTCCAGCCAAGTCAAGTGTTTAGGTCTAATAAAAGATTTATGTGTGTCTCTGGTTCAATACCCCAACAAAACCATTCTAATGGATGTTGTAGTCGCTGATATCCCACCTAAATATGGGATGCTGTTATCAAGATCATGGGGAGCCAAACTCCAAGGCTCCCTGCAATTAGATATGTCATATGCCACCATCTCTGTCTTTGGGCAACCAAAGAGACTCTACAGAGAAACACTCATGAAATACATGGTCAGCAGTGAGGAAAAGCCTCAAAACTTTCCTGTATATGCTGTCCATTCAGACATAGATTCGTTCATTCTCTTCAATGACAGCGCAAGCCTCTCAAACAATGACATTAGGACCGAAACACTCATGCAAGAACAAAACATTAATCAAGGAAGTACCACCCATAAAATATCGATCAGTCAAGCACTGGACACGACCCCTCCTCTAGTTGTCAAAGATTTTCAATCCAGTGATGAAACTGTCCTAGAACACAAGCCAAAGAAGAAACCCCAACTCCTGCTTACATTGCCATCCCATGAACAGATCTTTAAATCTCCTGTCAAGCAAGATATCCTGTGGGTCTTAGAATTTGATGGCTCAGTCAACAAGTTAGGGGCAGGAGCTGGAGTTTGGATACATAACAAAGAGAAAACCCATGCAGAAGGCAGAGCTTGTAGGTTAAACTTTAGATGCACTAATAACATGGCAGAGTATGAAGCTCTGTTACTAGGTCTCAAGCTAGTAAAGGCATTACAAGCTCCTACGGTTTCGATCATGGGAGATTCTGATCTAGTGATTCAACAAGTGAAAGGAAGTTTTGTCACCAATGACAAAAGGTTGAGGTCTTACAGGTCTGCTGTAATTGAAATATTGGACACTTTCTCTGAGTTCCTTATCACAAAAATTTCAAGGGGCCACAATCTCCATGCACACAGTTTGGCAACATTTGCCAGCACTTTCAAATTTCCACTGGAAACCAACAACTGCTTCACAGCCGAGGTCAAGTACAGACCCTCCATTCCAAACAATGTTAAAGAATGGCAAGTATTTGAGGATGATATGCAAATAAACAATTTTTTAACCTTACAACAAGAGTTTGCAGGATTAAATATTGACACTGACAGAGCAAGTCAATCACAAATACTGTTTCAACAAATGGTTCATCCAATATCACCTAGAACAGCAAAACAATTACTGAATCCAACCATCTTCAACAACGAAAACATTCAGCAAATTCACCAAATTGACTGTGAAGAGGTGACCAGCGCTGAAGCTGAAATCATACAACTCAAAGACAATTTCCTTCCAACAGGCCTTACCCTGCTAGAGGACATTTTTGATTCAAATGACATCCCTAGGAAGCCAAAAATGCAGCCATTAGATGCAGCCATTGAAGAATGCAATATTGGTACCATTGACAAGCCCAAAATAATAAAGCTGTCTGCTTCTTTGCCCCCTGATCAAAAACCCAAGTACATTGACCTCTTTAAAGAGTTCCAAGATGTTTTTGCATGGGGCTATGAGGATCTAAAGTCCTATGATACTTCTGTCATTCAGCATACCATTCCCCTCAAGCCTAATCAAAAACCATTCAAGCAGAAGTTGAGAAGGATCAATCCTATACTCCTTCCTTCCATTGAAAAGGAATTGCAAAAAATGTTCAAAGCTGGCATCATAGCACCAATCAGATTCTCTGAATGGATTTCCAACTTAGTCCCTACAAGAAAAAAGACTGGTGAGATTAGACTTTGTGTAGACTTAAGGAATCTAAATCAAGTATCACTCAAAGATAACTACCCTTTACCCAAAATGGATCACATTCTCCAAAGAGTGGTGGGGGCTTCAAGGATGTCATTGCTTGATGGATTCTCAGGCTTTAATCAAATCTTGGTACACCCTGATGACCAAGACAAAACTGCATTCACAACCCCATGGGGAACTTTCAAATATGTAAAAATGCCCTTTGGATTGAAAAATGCAGGGGCAACATTTCAAAGAGCAATGGATATTGCTTTTGCAAAAGAGATTCATGACTTCCTAGTCATTTACTTAGATGATCTTACACCCTTTTCAAAATCTGACCAAGAACATCTGAAACATTTGAGACAGATTTTCCTAACATGCAGGAAATATGGTATTTCCTTAAATCCCAAGAAGTCATTATTTGGCTTGGAAGAAGGTAAACTCTTAGGACACATTATTTCAAAAGATGGCATAAGAATTGATCCAGATAGGATACAAGCTATCCTACAAATACCCCACCCAAGGAATGTCAAAGAGTTGCAGGGATTCTTAGGAAAAATCAATTTTCTAAGAAGGTTTATCCCAAACTTAGCAGAACTAATCAGATTATTAAACAACATGCTAAAAAAGGATTCAAAAGTAAAGTGGACTGTTGAAGCAAAGCAAGCCTTTGAAGGTATAAAATTGGCCTTGACTCAAACCCCAGTGTTAACCAATCCTCAGTTTGACAGAGACTTTATCATTTTCTCTTTCGCCTCCCAGTATACTATTGCTGCTGTTTTATTACAGAAAGATGACCAAGGAAATGAGAAACCAATTGCTTTCTTTAGCAGAGCCCTTAGAGATGCACCTCTAAAATATCAAATTATGGAGAAACAAGCCTATGCTTTGGTCAAAGCCATTAAAGACTTTAGGATTTACATCCTTTATTCCCATGTTGTGGCTTATGTACCAAGTCCTATTGTCAAAGACATTCTCACCCAAGAAAACTTAGAGGGCAGAAGAGGAAAATGGATTGCCAGCATACTAGAATTTGACATTGAAATAAAACCTACAAAGCTAATAAAAGGGCAAGGCTTGGCCAAATTAATGACAGAAGCAAATTTCCAAGCCCTAGATATCAATCAGCTGGACAGTGAAACAGAGCTGGCGACTCCAAAGATCAATGTAGCCTTTGAACAATCTCCTTGGTACTCTGATATCTGTTATGTGTTACAAAACCTGTGTGCTCCCCCAGGACTGTCCAGAACTAAGTGTAGGTTCTTAAAAATGAAAACATCAAGATTTTGTGTGATGGATGGAAATCTGCTTTGGAAAAACCATGAAGGTATATTGCTGCACTGTTTAATGGAAAATGAAACTAACAATATCATGCAGGAGTTTCATGCAGGACACTGTGGTGGACACTTATACTGGAAGTCCACCGTGGACAAAATACTGAGGGCTGGTTATTACTGGCCCACCATGTTCTCTGATGTCAAGAAATTCACAACATCATGTCATAAATGTCAAGTATTTGAGGGCAAAAGACAGTTGCTGCCACTCCCCTTAAGACCTATTGCAACAGAGAGACCTTTCCAACAATGGGGCTTGGATTTCATTGGGGAAATTCATCCTTCATCTTCAGGCCAACACAGATGGATTTTAACAGCAACAGACTACTTCACCAAGTGGATTGAAGCTGCCCCATGCAGACAAGCAAATGATTCAATAATTATTCAGTTCTTGGAGAACAATATACTGGCTAGATTTGGCTGTCCGGACAAAATAATAACAGACAATGCTGCTGCTTTCAGATCCAAGAAAATGGTGAATTTCTGCCATAAATTTCACATTACTTTGGGCCATTCTACTGCATACTATCCCCAAGGAAATGGCCTTGCTGAATCATCAAACAAAAGCTTAATAAATATAATTAAGAAGGTGCTGGAAGAGAATAAGAAGAATTGGCACAAGAAACTAGTCAATGCCTTATGGGCAGACAGACTAACAACAAAAAGATCAATTGGGACCAGCCCATATGAGTTAGTTTATGGACTAGAGGCCAAATTTCCTGCATCAATAGGAATGCCTGTTATGAAGCTTCTTCAAGAAAACCAAGCTGAACCAAATGACATGCAAAGAAGGATCAATCAGATAATTTGTTTGCAGCAAACCAGAGACCAAGTTTTCAGCAGAGTACAAGTTCTACAAGAGAAATTAAAGAAGGCCTTTGATAAAAGAACCAAGGCAGAAGATTTCAGTGTGGGAGACAAAGTCCTCAAGTGGGATGCAAAAAGAGAGGAGAAGGGAAAACATGGAAAATTTGATTCCCTCTGGAGAGGACCATTTGCTGTCCAAGCTGTACAAGGAAACAACACTTACTTCCTTAAAAGTCTAAATGAAACTGATTTGGATGAAGGTCCTGTCAATGGCAGGATGCTGAAGCACTATTTTGAATATCACCCATAAGTGCGACCTGAGGTTCCCTTGTATATATGCAGATGTACATATTATTTTCTGTTTAGATTGTAAAAATGCAGTTTCCAAGTTATTTGACTAACCAGCAAAAGGTAAATACAATCAGAGGTCTACCAAGGAGGGAAGCACAAAATTTGGCACTTCAAAGCAGTAAACTTCAAGGATGATATGGGCAGCCAAAGAGCAAGGCAGTCTGACCTGCTGTTCTTGGTCTTTCAAAAGAAAAACCATCCCCATGTGGAGCCACTGTTGGATACCTATACCAATAGGTTTTATATTTCATGATTGGCAAGGGAAAGTCCAAATATGCTCTGCTTTGATATCACAAAGATCCCATATTTCCTAGAGAACAAAAGGTGTGTAAAGTGTTTCAATGTTGATGACCTTATTTCAATTTTGGTGGATGATCCAACAGTTTAATCTGGATTATGCCATGTTTTCAATTTTCAGTTATAGAATAGAGAAAGAAGTCTGTCCAAACTGCTTAATCTTGGCAGACAACTAGTTCAGGTAGAGAAGAAAAGGCTCCCAACAGCTTAATCTGGGACCTTGGAAGAGATAAGGGTAGAAGTAGATAGAAAAAGCAAAAGAAAAAAGCCAAAGAAAAGAAAAGGCAAGTAAGGGTCTGCAAGTCCAAGTGCACCCTCCAAGAAGAAATAAAAATGCTAGGCAAGTAGCTGGGTAAGTAGTTGGGGTTGCAGAAAGGTTATCCCTACCATTGCAGAGATGGTAACTGTGGGCATCAAAGCAAAGTCAATTAATTGACAAAGGTGTTCTTCTTCATCAAATCGCAGCAGGAAGCCTGACTAATTTCCCTCATTCCCCTCCAATTTCATTTCTAACATCCCCCCATCAGCTAAGATTCATGGAAGAGACTACGGTTTCATGGTGGTTCTTAATCTTTATAAGCCACATTTCTTGTCTAAAAATCTTTTCATTTTGATCTACTCTTAAAACCAAGTTTGTTTCACATAAACTTAATGGTTTCCCCTCCACTTACCCTCTCATCCATATTAACTCTAATTTTACTATGTAAATCCCCTATATTACCTTTCCCCTATTAGTACTAACACCATGGTGTATAAACCCCAAGCATTATATAAATACCCCTCCCCTTGGCAATATAGCCAATAAGTCCTATATCAGGGATCAAAGTGGCATCTGGCCACTTGGATGAACCTACAACTCATCTACCCTCCCTTTCCTCAAGTCATTCCACTCACCAAACCATTATTTGCCAAGAGAAACCTTATAAAAACCCTTTTACCCATGAAAACCCTTTGAAACTGCCAAAATTCCCAAAAAACCCACTTTCTATTCCCTAACCAAAGTTTGCGCATACAATTTGATTTTTGAAATACATTGGAAAAATCTTTCAAAACACGTATTTATGCTTCCGCCCGCTGCCGTATACACTGGTCATGTCACCTTCCCGATGACCGTCCGATCAAGCAACTCCAGATCCGACGGCCCTTATCTCATCAGACCCCTTCCGACGCCCGATCATTAACTGTACTATCCTCCTGTTGCGTCAAGCTCCCGATGGCCGTTGGATCAGGCCCTCCAGATCCGACGGTCAGCATCCATATCGGAGCAGATCCTCTGTCCGGGCGATACCTTCCGACGGCCGTATTTTGGGTACGTCACTCCACTGCCACGCGCCCTCGCCACAGCGCGTCGGAGGTACAACTGATAATTACCGCCACCGTACCGTAAGCGGTGCGATACGAAACCGCTGCCGGTTTCCGGTTTCCCCATTCCGCTTGCGTTACGTCCTCGCCGCGTCAGCTCCCCGTCGCCTTACGTCACCGCCACCTATGCCGCCACGTCAACTTTCGCTCCAGTCATTGGCCGATCTGTCCCGCCACCTCATCATCCCCGTGGGCCAATCAGGGCTCGCCACGTCACCCGATGACGTCAGCATGACGTCATCCGACCTTGACCCCACCAATGACGTCATGCTGATGTCATCGCAAAAAGGCGCCAAATTGCTAAAAGTCTATATTATGGCCAAAAATCGCATTCTTTACGTTCTTTTTCATTCATTTTTCGTTCTCTCTGCTGCATGCGGTTCACGTCCGAGCTTGCTGTCAACCTGCTAAATCGACCAGGAGACCTCCAGCGTACGAGTCCAGCCTGCATATACGACCTCTGCTCACTGTTTTAACAGGTATTCTTCATCATTTATCCTCCGTGCGCCTGCAATTCTCTATAAATCACTCCGAAAGCTTAAAGGACGTTAAAACTTATAAATTCACCAGTGGATTCCTCTGCAGAGCTTCCAATTTCCAACTACCACCTCGAAAAACACCAGCCGAGCTTTGTTCTACCTACATTCTGTTGAAAAACTAAGTTCTGTCTGCGCAATCGCGGCAGGCCCATTTAAACCAAATTTCACCATTAAGAGAGACGAGGAAAAGCCAAACATTGGTCCTAGTTGCTATAAATAGTATTTCAACTGCTATTTTCTAGAATCCCTCTCTGTTCCTGATAATCTAACCTCCCTGGTACAGAGGCATTCCCCTGTGCTGTCCTGCTCAAAACAAAATCCCTTTACACTTGATTCAAAATCCTCCTGTGTAATGGAGACACCTGTAGTGCTAAATGTTCAACCTCTGAATGCTCCTCAAAAGGACTTGAAATGGCAAGCCTTAGCAGATATGGATTACCAAATTGAGGAAGAGAAGCTTATGAGCAGCAAATTCCACCTTCATCTGCTAAATGAATTAAAAGCCAAGCATGAAAATGGGACAGATATACTGGGCTTATGGGACTCTTTTCTCCTTATCTTTAAGCTCCCTCAGGTCAACCAGTTCCCTGAACTAATCCACCTCTGTGCTGAACAATATGATGTTTCTCAGAGAGCTGTTGTTGACCCATCTGGTGCAGTACTTTTCTATGTTACCCCTCAAGCAATCAAAGACATGCTTTGCTTCAACCCTCAGAAGAAGTTGGTTCCTTTATCACTGATAAACCTGATAAAACAAGGGGATAAACTCACAGATGCTCAAATTGTTAAATTCAATCAACTATACATCAAAACCAATATTGTAATGGCCCCTCCAATTCTTCATGTATACCTCAATGAGCTGGGCAGAGACCTTGCAGATATGATTTCTCCCATCTTGGGGTATAGTTCAGTCGAGCATATTGATACAACTGTGCTGGTATTGATGCTTATGTTTGCTCCTGGCAAGTCACCAATCTGCTATGACTATGCCACCTACATATCAGACAAGATTCATGAGCAATTGATGAATTTAAGGAGAGATAGGGTGTTCAGATACACCTCCTACATTTACCATTTGATCTTATATCATCAACATCAGAAATTTCACTTTTCAATCAAAAGAATGGATGCCCAAGGCAATCCCAGATCAATAGTCTATTGGTCTTCTGTCTTCCACATCAGACCCGAGTCTCCATACACATACTGTGAATTCATGGATCTGTTCATCCATCCAGCCATGGCAATGCTGATGAGCTCACCCGCACCAAGACTCACTGAGGATATGCAAAGGATTCTTCAGCTGTCAAAAGCTTATAGCATTGGGGATTGGTACTTCTACCAAAACCACACTGTCATCAGGATATATGGGTGTGATCTTCCTCCTTTCAAACTACCCAAGTATGTGCCTATGAGGCTATTTGCCCTAGAATACTTTAGGCAATTTGGCAGAGTTGATGTGCTTCACTTTTCAGGAAAAGGGAAAAAAGCACAATTGAAGGTCAGAAGCCAACTTGGCCATATTATCTATAATGAGAGAGAACAAGGATGGAGGGAAGCAGAGCGAATGCTTGAGGCCCTTGGCCTGCAAACCAGTTTCGTATGGGTACCCTATGACCCTAACCATTTCATAACTACAAGGAGGCTCAAATATAAGTTGTCTGCTTATGATCACCATAGCCTCCCTCACATTGAAAAGTATGCAAATCAAGAGAAATGGAAGAGAGGGACCTTAGAAGAGCCCTTGTCACAAGAAGAGCTGAACAACAGGGCACTAAGGAATCAGAAGAAGTTGGCTAACCTTGAGCTTTGTCCACAGGTATTCACACTTCCCAGTACACAAACGGGAGCGGCTGAATCCTCCTCAACTGCCAAGCAGCAAAATACCAAGGTAACGGAGAATATATCCAGCAGTGGCAAAGAGACGGAAATGGAGACAGAGCCAATAAATAAACAAGAGTTACAGCAGCAGGCAGAGTTACAGCAGCAAGCAGAAGGGCTGCAGCAAGGGCAGCAAGAAGAATCAGAACAGCAAGAGCGACAACGTCAAGAAGAACAAAGGCAGGAGCAGTCTGCCTAGCAAAAGGAAACAGTGGAGACTCCTCAGACCACTGAAAGAACGGTGCCTACAAGACAAGACATTACCTTTGATGCCTTGGTCCTCCAAACCCCTCAAAAGGAGGATACATTTGTCTTTAGAAAAAGGGACAGAGAAACTCCCCTGACATCTTCTATAAACCAGGGAGAGAAAAGGCAGAGACTAAATGATTTTCCAGAGGAGGATATAGCAATAAGAGAGGCATTGGGCATGGGCCCACCCAGAAGAGAAGCTTCAGCAAGTTCCTTCCAGCAGGAACAGGACAGGACTATGGGAGGGGAGGTCAGCTCCTCCAGCCAGCAAAAAGAAGGACAAGTAAGCATCAAGCAGCAATTTATAGACATCAAGAGGAGGAGTGATCCTATCAAAGTACAACTGTACAATCACCTGCTAAACATGGCTCCTTCCAATCAGCAGAGACTTATGTCTGCCTTTGATGTAGGTGAAGGCAAAATGATAATGAGCCATTTCATGCCTACTGCATTACAACCCCAATCTACCTCGGATTACCTCAGGACTAACCTGGAGGTCATGGCCAAAGACATACACCCAATGGATAAAATTGAGCTGCATAAACAAACTGGCGAAATGGTGTATGCCTCATTAGCAGATGAAACATTGGAAAATTATAAGCTAAAAAGCAGTCTCAATGCCACAGCCTCTCAACTAGAACTGGAGAAGGCATCATCCCAGGCAAAGGACAACAGAATAAGGTCCCTGGAAGACATAATCATTGAAATTGGGCATGATCCCAAAGATCTGTCAGGGGTACAGGAACTCTTGAAGTTGAGGGATGCTGACTTGGCCGCCATGAGGAAGAAAATGAAACTCCCAGCCACCATGCACCCTCAGACAGATGAGGTAGCCAAACAAAGACAGGAGAAGGACACTACAGATTTACTGATTTCTATTTATAAACAACTCCTGCAGACACAAGAGAAATTAGGAGAGTCTGAGGCTACTCAAGCGGCCTTACAAGCAGCACTAAAGCAAAGACAAGAGGGTCAGACTTCTCAGCCTCCTCCTCAAGTTATCAATCTTGAGGATGCTGCTCCTATCACTGTGCCTCCACCTCAACAAACTGAACAAACAGCTACATCCACTTCAGCAGCACCTACAAGTACAGAACAGGCACAGAGCCTAGACATGCAGAAATTAAAGAATGAAATACAAATCTTGGAAGCTCAGATGACAGAGCTGCATGAAACCAGAGATAAGTTGGCCAAGGTCAATGAAAGGCATGATAAGACAAAAAGAGAGGTGGGAGAAAAGGCCAGGGAAATCAAAGCCCTTAAAGATAGGATCAAGGAGCTTGAGAATGAGCTCAAGCTAGATAAAATCATATCTGAGATCAGAGCAATGATATGGTCCAATATTGGCCAATCCATCAACAACCAATGGCCATATATCGAGACAATCCATGAGAAACTAGAGCTCATCCCAAAGGCACAGAAGGAAATCCGAACATCAAGGGCCTTATTAGGAAATATGCCTGAAGTTGCTACAAGAATGATCAATGTGCTTAACCACAAAACAAGTTCTCAGTTAGCCACCATTGGAATCACAAATAGAACTGAGACTATTCAAATGATCAAGAGGGTTCTTACTCTTAGAAACCTGGTGCAGACATTGGACAGAAGAGCCCAGGATATGCAGACAGAGGTAAATAGGTTCATGGAGAAATTTCAGATACTGCAGAGTAGAGGACTCCCTAGCTTACTGAACAGCGGAGGGAAATTATTCACCCATGAACAGTATGCTAAAAGAGTAAATGTTTTTGCCTCAGCACAGATCAATGAGAAGGCCAGCACTTCAGAAGACACAGGGCCTATTACAGGACAGGTTTTCTATAGTAAGATAGAAAATCTATTTTTTATAATGAATGAAATTAATCACTTGTTTGATGTGGCCCCAAATTTTTTCAAATATACAGAAGCAGAAGAGACAATGGAGGCCATCCTCAGGCATCAGCTCCCTACACAGGAATGGTGGACAGATGCAATACAGAGAATTTTGTAATCAGTAAGGCATTCACCAAATTTCTGTTTTATTACAATTTTTTATAAAAAGCACAGTTCAGCAAAGTCAGCATGCAGCATAAATCAAAGCTGAGCCAACTCAGCGGATGTAGCGGCCAACAAAGCAGAAATAGAAGACCACAGCTGGCAAACCCGAGAATGCACTGCGCAGCCAAAAGTAAATGCGTATTTCCAGAATTAAAACAGAGTAATGCAACCGACTCAGTGACTCTCAAAAGTCAAAACAATCCTCTGACAGACATAAAGGGCATTTACGCTGCATTCAAAATTGTAATAACTCCTTGCCTACTTTCTAAACATAATAATGAAGATATTTTCTCTCTCAGATGACTCAATGCCTGAGATATTTTGTATACGCATTTCTATAAAGTCCCCTTCGCATAAGATTGCAAGGGTTGTTGTTGATTTCTCCTGAAGAAGTTCTTATGCTGTAATCCTTTTCAGAAGTTAATAGAGCAAAGCAATGGAATTTCTCGGATTTATGAGGTGTTGGATGCGTTCTGGTGTCTGTTGATAACTACTGGATCCTTGTGTATTTCATCATACAATAAGTCTCTGTATCTCTCTCTGTTAATTAGTTGTTTTGTTAAAATACATATATGTTATCTGTTTTCAATACTAAGCAACAAGGAAAAAGAATAGCTTTCAGGATTTATTCACTGAGTACCCTGAGTTCAATCTGCGTTGTTTATCAATGTTTTCTTCAGCTGTAATCTAGTTAAGTGTAATTCTTAAATGCTGCACTTTCAGAATACATCTATCACAGTGACCTTTGTCACAGGAATTCAAGTTTTGCTCCTATGCAGTGTGCTCACCTTCACCCACCAGCTCAATAGAAAATTCTTAATTGCTTTTTGTTGGTCGACATACATCACCATTTGATCTAGTTTGTCTGTTTAAAATACACAATAGGCCCTGCAGTTTGAACACCACCAAACCAGCATATCAGATCATTTCACAACTCCAGACTCCATTGCCCAATGGTATTATACTATCTAAACACTGCATCATAAGACCTGAAAGACATCCTTAAACCAAGACATAAACCAAAACCTGAGCATAATAGCTAGCCTAAAACACCATCATAACAGAGACAAATCATAAAGAGAGAGCCCTCTCTGGTTGCAGTTAGGCTAGGAACTGTAACCCAAAGATTGGTTAGTGGTTACCCCGGCCGTATTCCCTTGGGAGTCATAGGGAACAACCTGGGTGTTAACAGCTTCTATCTGGAATATCTACCAACGGGCTACTACTCGGATCATCATCAGTCATCATCAGAGAGCATATCATCATGGAGCACATCTCAACTTGGAATCACATCGGGGAGCAATAGCTTCCACCCATACTGAGCAATAGGATAACTCATCACATAGGGGAGTGCAACTTCGACCCTGGATTTTCATCGGGGAGCTTACCCTCAACCCGAAATCTCAAAAGGGGAGTAACTCTCAACCTAATCCTATTGCCTACTGATCTTCCCATTGACGACCCTGAATAGTCATGTGGTAGAACACCTACATCATAATCGAATTGGATTGTACACCCCAAGTACACTCTCAACTCGTTGGAAAAATGAGGAGTGTTATTCCCAACAAGATGGCCTGCTTTTGGGTACGATGCCAACTGGGGTATACTCTGCAAAGACCAGTCAGGGGAGTAGTACCCTCAACCCTATGGGTAATAGATAGAGGTTGTGCCCTATTTTCCAGAGTTCTGTCAACCTTAGGAGCCCTTCTCCCTCAATTCCTCATCCTGGGAGCTCCAACAGGGGGGAAGAGTTGGCTTAGTGTCCTCGATCAACACTGCTATCATCATACTCATATCTGGTATCAACTTGTCTCAATAGCAAATAATTCCTGTTCATACAAAACATAAAATCAGATATCATGCCAAATCATAAATAAACATATAAATAAAAAAGGATACCATAATCATCCTCCCTCTCAAGGAGACGCTAACCACAAACCTGAGCATGTTTCGATCAACTCCATTGTCTCAATATATGAGAGTATATCGGTCCCAACTATATATATATATATGTGGATATGGGATTCTATATCATCACAATGTATCCATATTATATCCAGATCATGCTCAGACAACTCTCTACGAAGCTTCTTCATTCTGCCTCACAACTAGTCATGCTAGCAACATCGTACTCATCCTAAATCATAGTATGGATCTCTCATCCAAGATATCATGGAAAATATCATACTAAAGCAACATCCAAATGTTCTTATCAATAATAATCTCAAATATCAGTAATATATCTATGCATACACATATCATAGAAGAAGTATCTCATTCTCAAAATAGAACACCTCATGCAGATATTTCAAAGCATGTTCGGTGGCAACTCTAAGTGAGTGAAGCAGCTCAATCATGAATTATTCAGGTTCTATGCACATCATATATACAGATGGATGTTCAAAATGGAGCATAAACAATTGTCGGAAGCCATGTCAAGTTCAACAACATCTTTGAACTTCAAATTGGAGTATCCAAGGGTTTGCATTTTCATTTTTCAAAATTTTTTTCCAATAGGTTTGCAATATGGAATTTCTTTCCCAAATTCCAGATATCGATTCATCATGCCATGATACATCATTTCGAGCTTCAGAATCCATTTTCGTTTGATTTAGATCTTCAGAGGCTCATCACTTGCCAAGAGTAGATCATCAAGATATAAAATCAAAACCATAATCAATATCAGGAACTCATCATCCTGACTTCATTGGATAACTGTCAAATATAGACATATTTGGATTGCAATGCTCTAAGCATAATGGCTTGCTAAACCATCATAATCAACCTTACATAAATCATTGTTGTATCATCATATCAACAAAGTCATCTTATCAGAGTTTCGAAGTCAGATCATGACCATTATCAAAGTCATCATTATCACAGTATCAATACTTTCAACCAGGAGACAGGGAAAGCTCATATTAAGTCATGAATTCATTTATTATCATGCCAACAAGTTGTATTCAACCATGCAATATCAATCTGAGACTTCATCAAGTTATTCTCATAATCATAATACAAGTCATTTTTTTCATTAGGTGCAAATGCATACACCAAGGATGATTCATGCAGGTTCCATTTTCATGTTTAATCACAACTATCATTACCTCAACCATTGTGCTAGGAGAAAATAGGCCAATACAAAATCATTTTCCGAATACATAAGTCTTCAGGCCCACATCGCATCGATATCAAGACAAATCAATAATCGTCAAATCAAATCATTAGACATCAGGTCAAATCCAAATTTGCTATCGAAGAGAGATCTATAGTCAAAGCATATGTCACTCATCAATTCAAAGTTATTGTCAAGCATCATGATAAAACACTGTTCATCTATATCAATATGCCAAATCATGCCAACCTCTTGTAGTACAAACATAGTGAAATATCTATATGTATTTCCCAGTCACCTGCAAACACAAGTTTAGTATGTATGTTCGTGATATGGAAAGAATTCAACATTTTCCTGCTTTCCAAATCGTACGATTATCTGCCACACATCTGTGGGACTGACATCTTCTAGGTGACTATCTGATGCACAATACTTCATTTTAATGTGATCAACAATTTAACCCAACAACTTTCAAAAATCAGATTACAGTGGCAGGATATGTCAAAAACATCTTGCTTCAGAGTTCTGACAACTTCGGATGATGGTCAACAATAATAAAACCCCTAGATGCTCCCTTCAGGTTAGCATGGTAGCGAATTTAGCTGCCTGGACATTGTCTATGCCTTAGCACTCATTCGTCTAGGGCCGAGATCTCCCAGATCTATGATTGCGTCTGGAGCATAAACCCTAATTTTTGTATGGGCTTCAGATCTGAGACTCTTTTTCAGATCAATACTGTTTGTTGCACATAAATCATGCTTCAACAACATAGAATGCAAATCAGAATATGAGTAAGAGTCTTGAGAAGAGATCTGCCTCTGAATTGGGATCTACATCATTCATCTTCATTTATGTCATCAACCCGTCTCTACTAGAGTCAAGCAACATCAGATCTGTTAGATCATAAACATATATCTATCATGGCTATCAACATCATGACATCAATATTTCATCAAAGGTTAGAGTCAAAGCAACAGATAGATGCAGCATCATATCTCAAAGATTATGAACACAATAGCACTTTCTATCAAGTCACTCCATCAAGTTAGGACATTCAGTTTAACCATATGCTGTCAAGACATGACCATAGTTAGTAAGAGATCTACTTATCAATCTTACACTTATACTTCTCACATCAAGGTTACCATGCTCCTCATGACCAATAAGATCAAGTTAGGTCATTCAATAAAACTTTACCAAAACAACAAGAGTGTCAACCTCTCTTTCCATATGCTTTCATCATGCTTATCACAAGCATTATCAACAGACTCATGTATTGGAGCCAATGAGATATCCTTCTATATGAAATATATCATGACAAGTATCAAGAGTATCAATTACTAGAATCAAGGTGTTAGCCTTATTTCTAGGATCAATACATTCAATAGATAGATCATCGATGTTAGCCAAACATCAAATGTATCAATGTATCAACATTAGATAGCCTTATAGAATTCAAGAAGATCAAAATGTCCAATACGAGGTGCATCATTTCATCATAGGAAACATAGATCCTAGTTTCTTTCATATGCATGTATGAGCCATCAAAGAAAGAGACATTCTCATCATACCTTAGGGCTTACCGAGTCAATAGCCAAAACACAACATATCATGCATACCTTGTGGTATTCAAATACATGTGCACCTTCTCATTAAACATAGTCCCATCGAAGCACTTTTGTCATCTTTTCGTCAAGTACCTTTTTATCTCTTTCCAAATCTACATCTCAAAATATCCTAAAGAAGGATCTACTCATCACATTTCATCAAGGAGGTTAGAAACATCCATATAATCAAATACATATGTAGGAAGTACAAGCAATAGACATAATCATCAGATCTATAAGTCTAACAAGTAAGAAGCATCATAAGTCAAGAAATACTTATCTTCAATGAGAGGTGATCCTCTCCTTCTTGAGCCTATCTTAAAGATCCATCAATGTCCATGGTCCACATACCAATGTTTCCTTCAAGTATCCAACTAGGTTCGCTAGGGATTATCCCATCTAGGGCTTCATAAAATCTCCCACAAGTGCTTGAGCATCTTCTCATTGACCATACTAGGTTTCATATCTCATATCATTTCCATAAACCAGGGGTTTCTCTCCAACCCTAACCTCATAGAATCCATCAAACCCCAATAATCATTTTTCTTAGGGTTTTCTTCAAACCCTAGAATTCTTTTAGGTCTCCACCATCCTCTTCTTGCTTCCATCAAAGGTAGGGTGATCTCCATGTCTTTTCTTCAGCCCAGCTCTGATCCCATGTTAATTTTCCATAGGGCTACATTGTTCTTTGCTTTGATAATTACATTTCATCATTAATACATTAAGTTCGCCCCATATCATCATTACATTATTAATATCCACGCCATTATGCATAAACATATGCAATTATATAGAAATAACAACATCATCATCATCAATGCAACATAACATAAAAGGGATAATATAAGAAAAGCATGCAAACACATAGAGACACCAGAATTGGTCCAAGACTAGGGCAAAACCCATTATGGGGAAAAACCTTTCAAATCTTCTTCTTCTTAGATCATCATCAAATGATGCAGCAAAAGAGAGTACAATGATCCATAACTTTATCTATGCAACAAGATAAATATGATATCCATGAAACAGATCTAATCATGCTTGAAATTAAAACCCTCATACTGATGGCTATAATGTTCTGTCACAAACTGAAGTCAATTGTTGCATAATTCTATCACTGTGCCAAACACTGTGAACAATGAGAGGAATCATCAGAATACTAAAATCTCATCTTTGAGCTACAGGGAGGAGGAGATGTGCGAGCGTCTATAGCAACCTTGGATTCTCTTTGAGAATTGTGTGCCAATGACTGCGGCATCTCAGATGCTCCCATACCATTCTGTGCATGCATCTAGGGACCAACTCATCATATATACTAAAAAACCCTTGGTCGCTCCCTTGAAGTTACTGTGCATGCGTCTGGGACAACCTGGACGCTCTGAGGACCACACTGTGCCAGCATCCGGGGACTGACACCTCCAGATCTGTTACTGAAGCCTTGGATGCTCCCATAAGACTCTGTGCCAATGTCCAAGGCTCTCTAGACACTGTCATGACCATTATGTGCCAGCGTCCAGGGACTAAAATTTCATGTTCTATGCCATCGTTTAGAAACCAGAAAACCCTAACTTAGAGCGAACCTTACGTTTGTGATTTTGAACCCTTGCACAAACTCCTTCCGTCGAACCTGTGTGGACTAAGACAAAAGAGAAGAGAAGATAGCTTGATTGAATGTGTCTAAATGAGTTTGAGGTCTCTTATATTTATAGGATTTCTTGAGGGTCCACTTGGGGTTAAGGCTGACCCAAGAAGTTACACATGTGGTTAGGGCTGACCCATTCCATAATACATATATGAATAAAATAATTCATAACTCAACTTCTACTTGACCAAATTGGGTGATGTTTAGGTCAATTTTGGTCCTCTTGAAAAGAGGAATCTAATGCAATCATTATCTCAGTCATTTAACCTGTCCAAGGTGGAATTTGACTGCATTTTCAAAAATTAACATGATCACCACTCCATACCGACATCCCAAGGCTTATCGGGATGAGATTGAGTGTGCCATACATGAGCTATTGGCCTTGGGACACATCAGGCCCAGATCGAGCCCCTTCACTTCTTCAGTTATATTGGTGAAGAAGAAGGATGTGACCCTTCACATGCGTATTGACTATCGGGCCTTGAATAAGAAGATGTTGAAGAATCAGTACCCGATCTCACGCATAAATGAGCTGATGGATGAGCTTAGAGGAGCTAAATACTTCTATAAGATTGATTTGTGCTCGGGCTACCACAAGGTTAGAGTTTGGGAGCAGAACATCCCAAAGAAATATTTTTTTGCCATTATAGGCATTTCAAGTTCTTGGTGATGCCCTTTGGGCTAACTAATGCCCAACTACTTTCCAGTCTTGCATGAACCACGTGTTCCGCAAGAAGCTTCGCAGGTTCGTGCTGGTGTTCTTCGATGAGATTCCGATCTATAGCAGGACTTAGGAGGAGCACTTGAGGCATTTGGAGGAGGTGCTTCGTATTCTTAAGGAGCAACAGTTATATGCCAAGGTGTCCAAATGTGAGTTTGGACTAACAAAGATGTTGTACCTTGGCCATGTGGTTGGGGAGGATGGGGTGCGAGTGCACTAGGAGAAGATCAGGGCCATACTGGATAGGCCTACACCCAGGAGTGTGACCGAGCTAGATGTATTTTTGGGCATTTGCACCTATTACAAGAATTTTGTGAAGTGGTTTTCACAGCTAGCAACACCCCTCATCAATCTGTCTAAGAAAGGTGCATTTGAGTGGACTGATGTAGCGTAGGATGTTGAGAAATCTAGGGGAAACAATAGTAGGTGATTTCTCTTACTTGATGACTACTTGTGAATACTTTTTACTTTTCTTGATTATATTGTTCTTTAGCTTGATTATTAGTGTGTTCTCTTCATCAAACAACTACCAAAACATAATAAACAACGAGACAAAGAACACAGGATATATGCTATCGACTAGGACCAAAACCTCTCCAAAACTTGAGAGGAAAAACCCACCGAATTATTCTTCTTATATAATCTTAAATTGATGAATTCTAAGACCAATAACCTTCACCAAAACACCCCTCCAATACCAAGTCAATGCCTTTCCTTGATGTGCATTTCTTCCAAAAAGTCAACCTCAGTCAAACTAGCCTTCTAGTAGCAACAACTTCTCTTTCGCCCTCTTTTCCGAGCTTGAAAATTCTTGACTGTAATTTGACCTAACTATAGAAACCCTAGATTGTATGTGTGACCAAGATCATGGAGAAATCTTCCTCCTTTCTTCTTCTCTTGGTGAGAGACTTCCTTTTAAACAACTTGGCCTTTATGATGACTCCTTTTCCACCCTAGACTGGACTGTTATGGTCACTGGAATATTGGGTCTTCCTGCAGTAGAGAGAGCCCTAATATTTCTTTCATGTATGAGATGTTCAAGCCCATAACAGATCCAAATATCTCAATCTTCTTGCTTCACTTCTTCGCTTATCCAAGAGGCTTGTAACTCACACTTCTTTTCCTTCTTCACTTGCTTGAATGAATGATGACCTAGAGTGAGGTTGAGTCCTTTACATAGGCTTCTCTACCATGCATTAAGGCCAAATTGACATCATCTTTGGGCCGACATGCCCTTATGATAGGCCAACTTGTATGTAGCACATTGACATGGTCTTAGAGGGTTTGTTTGACTCATTCTTTTTGACTTAATTTTTTTTTGTACAATATGTAACATGCTCACAAGGGTCTTTCATACATGACAATTACTTTTAATGACTTGATGACTCAATGACCAAACCTAAGAGCTCACAATGGGAGCTTGACCTAAAAATAAAATTTCCTTGAGCATGAAACCCATGTCTCTAGATCAATAATAACAAATTTATTTTTCTCATTACATCAATTATATAAACTCATGATTACACATGTCATTATGAAGACTGAGCTTAGTTACATATTTCAACGCTCCCTCTTAATCAGGGAGGTATTCATAATCCATACAAGGTACTTGGAAATTCTCAATCTAAAGAATTCTCATAAGAAGAGTCAAATTGGCAACCCATCTGTTTAGCATCATATCATCCAACATTGCCACATAGCAAGGCCTTGACTAATGACTCTATCTCTCCATAATATCAGAGAAAAATGCTGGCGAGCCCAATGATTTATAAACACCATCATCATTGTCTCTCTCGAAACATACCCCACCCGAGTTCTCTTAGAGTATGTTCCACCAGGACTATTCTTATCTTGGATTCCTAGCCCTCAAATAATATGGTCCTCTACGACTACTCTTATCTTGGATGCCCTACCACATCCTCAAAGAGTATGAGATGCCAGATGCTTATCCAATCCTCCATTCTTTCTTCCCAAGTGAAGACAAGAATGATGTGTCTATCTCTCCCTTTCAACCAAGGAGGATATACCCATTCCCATGAAGGAATGTACCCATTACTATTAAAGGAATGTACCTAAGCTCCCTCTTAACCAAGGACTTGACCAAGCTTCCCCTTAACCAGGGACTAGCTTCTAACAACTCTCTAGGCGGAGATCATGGGACAACCAGCAGCTTGTAGGACTCCCTCTTTTGATGTCATGAATTTCTTATTTGTTATGGAGCCTACATATTTTTGGGACTTATTCGTAGGGCATAAACCATCCATTACTTTCATTCATGAATCATGTCAGTCATGTCATCCTTTCTTTTATCGAAAAGTAATCCATATCTGGCTTTCCTTCATACAAGTACCTTCTCCACATCATGTTTTCTTCAGGATTTTATCATCTCACCACATGAGTATCAGTTGTAGATGACATCTACAACTCTTATCCCAACTCTTATCCCATCCAGATATTGTTCAAAAATAAAAAATGAACATAAAATTA
This sequence comes from Pinus tabuliformis, assembly GCA_031772625.1. Lineage (NCBI taxonomy): Eukaryota > Viridiplantae > Streptophyta > Pinopsida > Pinales > Pinaceae > Pinus > Pinus tabuliformis. The sequence goes on from CM062816.1 coordinate 769,721,310, forward strand.
CCTTTGTGATGGTCTTATATCATGACATCTGCTTGTTGTATCAACATCTTGCATTCATATTGACGCATCTCCACAAATATATTAAATGTAAAGGGTTATATTCCTTTCCGTACTTTTTTGGAGTCTTCATACCTTTTTAATGGAGATGTCACGATCATTTTTTCTAGTTATCAGATGTTGATTTCCTTTTCTATGTGAAAATAGTTGCATCTTTCACGACCTCTCCTTACTTTCTTAAGATATTGCTTCTCAGGAACTAACATTCATAGTTCCTTCAATTTTATCAACCCCCTTATATTCCATATGAGGACTTATTATGTCGATTTCATCTAGTCAATATGTGAACCATGCCTTTATGCATCCTTCCAACGGAGGATATCCATTTCTCTTGATCATGCTCATGAGGTGGAGCATTTATCCATGCTATATGCAACTATATGACATGACTCAATTTTATCAAATACAAGCATACATACCTCATCTCTTCCTTTTGGTCATCTATACTTCCTTCAACAAATTCCTTGATTGAAAGAACTATACCATCATTCCATGAATCCCATACAAGGTGGAATTCTCAGCGAGACACATGCTTCTTGTTACCCACCATTTTGTGGAGAGGCTAGAATACATGTATTCTCCAAAACCCAGAAATCGTTTCTGGAAATTCCATTTAGAGACGACTTAATTAAAATAATTAACTTTTTTAAATTGTTCCCTAAGTCTAAACTAAGGAAATCTGGTTAATTAAAGGGTATTAATTCATTCATGGTGAGAATCTTCTAGAAGAAGACATGGATCAATTTCTTGTTAATCTTAGCCATCATTTATGTTTTAATCTTGGCCGTTGAAGTCACAACGAGATATTATAAGAAGAAATTCAATGGGGGTTGGAGAACATGCTTGGTGAGGAGAAAGGAATTCAATATTGTTGGGAAATCAAACTCTAAAGTAGAAGTTATGTGTTGTCAGAGCTGATTCAGTAGTTTCAAAGCAGTGAGAGAGGGGCAGGGATAGTAAGGCCAAAAGGAATTTTTTCCAGTCCGATGAGTGCATAGTAGAGAGACAACATATTCCACAGAGAGGCTAACGTAGTGTAGAGAGGAAACACAGAGCTTTAGAGGGAGATCCGTATTTGCTGAGGAGAAGTCGAGATCCAGAGGCAGGAGATAGAGTGGGAGCTCGGAGGCTAGAAGATCGAGTTTCCATAGAAGCAACTGATTAGCAGAGTGAGATAGATGCTGGTCTGAGGTGGGTGAAGTAGATCTGCGTAGGGTGATGCAGAGGCAGATAGGAGCAACTCATGATGAGCTAAGGTCAGTGTCGGATCACCGGTGGAAGTGAGATTTTTCTCACTAGACGTTTATCAATCATTTTCTCTTTATGGAAAGCTATATTTGAGCTTCCATAAATTTTTACTCATATTTAATACTACATAATAACCAAACCCTCAACTGTTGCACCTATTTTCCCAAGTTGGGTTTTTCAGGGACTTTAGTCCAAAATTAGCCGTGTATATATGTGTGTGCATCTATTGTTCAATGTTATTTTTTTTTCTTTCACAATATTTATTTTGTGAAGGCTACAGTGTATGTATTTCGATATTTTCCATAGAAAACTACAAGTAATTTGTTTAGATTAATTTAATAAATAGAAGAAATATCATCAGTTGCTGCAGTAGGATTAAGGGGTTTTCGAATTTTCACATGGTATCAGAGTGCATTTAGAAGTCAGAGAGCTCAACGCAGAAGGAAGGAGTCAATTCAAATTTCTGTAGAGGCAGCAGTTCAAAATCCTCAAGGGCAAAGTAGATCCTTGGCCAGGAGGGTTAGTTTTCAAGGAAATTTATTTCTTTGAGAGTCGACAGAGAAAATAAATTTTCCAGATTGAAGATTGTTAGAGGCAGAGGGAGTAGCAAAAATTTAAAACAGAGAGAAGCTGCAAGGAAACTCCTGAAGCCTGGTAAGGAAGGGGTCTATACACTCCCCTTTCTACATCCTCGTGCACCTTAGCTTCTCCTCAAGACACAGTCACAGTCACAAGAAAACTTCTCTCTATTATACATTCTTGGCATAGTCACAGTCTTGGCATAATACACTCTCGACATACTAGACACAGTCATGATCTCGGCATAGTGGCAACCATGATCTCGGTCATAATCTTGATGAAGACAAGGTCATGATGAAGATCTCGGTATATACATACATATCTCAGTATAGAGACCTCGTTGACATGGTGATGATCTCAGTGAGAGTGCAACAATGATCTAGGAGAAGGTACAACAATGATGCAACTGTAATGCAATAATGATTACCTCGGTGAAGCAACAGTGATGATGATGAACTTAGCAGTGACAAAGAAGAGGATTGGTGTCTTGGTCTTGGAGTGGCCTAATAGGTCAAGGGTCATGGTCTTGGTATTCGTCAATTGGAATATCTATAAGAAGAATTTTGTGAAGGTTTTCCTCACAAAGAGTGAGAGGTTTTGACCCTGGAAGGAAGCCAACATCTTGTGTCCTTGTCCCTTTTGTTTTGGTAACTATTTGATGAATTTAGAAGACACACTCTAATTATAACATGTGAAGAATTGTGCTAATAAGAAAAATTAAAAACACTTCACAACTAGTTATCATGACTACAAGAATCTCATTAACCTACATTTCCCTAGATTATTCAACATGGTTTCAGAGCTAAGGTGCCGAAGTCTAAGGATGGGAAGAAAATATACATTCAAGGTTTCAAGAAGGGCATCAAAGAAAGTTGAAGGGCTTTGTGTTTTAAAACCTATATCAAAATTAAAGGATCAATCTACAACAACAATGGCTTTTGTCTATACAATCAAGAAAACAACCTACAACAAGAAGACAAGTTAGTACTATAGTAAGACTGATTTGGATCCTTATTTGAAGATGATTTTATAGTCTCATACTACCCACAGTGATGGTGCTATGCTATTGACATCTCAGTGCCACAATATGATTAAGTAATCACAGTCAAAAGAAGAGAAGGCAGTTTTTGGTGCTAATTCAGTCTCTCTATTCAGTCTTGAAATAACCACAATGCTAGCCACAAATTTGGTGTCACTACAATCTTTGTTATACCACAGTGGTCTCAATAACTTATAGTTTGGAGCATTTTTTGTGCTTGGTGCTGGATAGTGCAAGAGGGTCTCAAAAGAGATCTTTGAAAAATGATTTCAGTTGTTCAACTCAAGCAAGGATCTATAATAAAATCACATCAACTCGAAGATCACCCGGAGGAAGCATCAATGCATATTCAACATGTTCAAGGTGAAGTTTTTATCTCTACATGTCAAGTAAGCATTATCATTAATGAATTTGGTAAAATGACTTCATGATTGCAAGTATATCTATAGATTGGATGGGTCATCAAAGGTCCTTGCATGGAATAAAGAGGATTGTCATAGTCCTCATAGAAAAGAGAAGTTATTGATGTCTATGGAAAAGTCTCTGACGGTCGAGCATTGTTTGAATGGATGGAAAAGGATCAAGGGACTCATATGATTCTTATAAAATCAGCCAAAGGGCCTCTCATCCTTATGTAGCAGTAGAGGAGACATAAAAGAGATATATGAAATGATGATGCAGTGAAGAAGGTCATATCACTTAGATTTGATTGAAGGTATCAAATAATCAAGGAATATCTTCATAAGATCTCAATTGAGAGATATGGGAGAGATGATAAGAATATAATCATCATTGTTCTAACTAATAAACAAGGTAAAAAATTTCCATGAACAAGAAGGTTACCTTAGTCGACAATTTGTGGTCTCTATGCTAGAGAGAGAAAGACAAGTTGATGGCAAAATTGTTGAAGGTTGAAGGACTCAAACATGTGCAGAAAGGAAAGGAAAGGGTCCTCAAAAAGGACAGAACAATGCTATGGAAATATTATGAAAAGAAAGCTCATATCACTAGAAAAATGGAGGAAGCTGAAGAAAGGGACAAAGGAAAGAGGGAGTAATAGATCTCTACTATCACTGAGATGGTATCCCTCACAAAAGGGTCCTATCATAAGCTCCTAAATATTATTTACAGATATGACCATGATAATAATATGCATCGTGGCATCATGGAAGCATTAGAAATGAGAGCTCATGACATCACCATGGGAATCATGGAGGACAAAATCCATGGTAGACAAATATGAAGGATATAGCTCTTGGGAACCTCATTGGACATTGAAGAAAATGATGAAGTCATCTAGGAAAAGGCTCATCATACAAAATGGAAACATCTTCCAAATGGGGATATACAAGATCCTGAAGATTCTCTGGGGTTCATTAATCTAGAGAGGAAGCAGGTGTTTCATCAGGAACTCCAACTTATGGAATTCATGGGATAATGGTATAATGAAGCAGATCAAGGATTGAATATCTTTTCAATCAAGGAAGCTTCTGGAAGAAGCCTAGATGACCTAAAGGTAAAATGAGGTATGTATTCTTGTATTTAATATTATAATTTCATGTTGTATGGTTGCAGGTAACATGGATCATTACTTCTATCTTAAGAAGCATGATCAAGAGAAAAAGGATCTCCTCCTCTGAAAGGATGCAGGAAGGCATAAAAGTCACACTAGATGAAATCAACATAATATGTCCTCATATGAAGTATGAGGAGGTTGACTACAATTAAGAAACTCTGATTGAAAGCTCCTGGGAATGGAATGTGTGAGGAAGGAATAGATCATGAGATATGCAACCATGATGAAGGCGATCAACATCCAAAAGACCAAGAATATTTGACTAGGAAATCTCCCAGAAAGATATGAAGACTCTGAAGGAAGTCTGAAAAAGATGGAGACCCTTGACTATGGATATCTTTGGGAGACATGTGAACATGTATGTAGGATGTTGATACCTACAGAAAGATTTCATGATGAAATCCATATCGAAAGGTACAATTTGATTTAATGTTATGTTTTGATTTCTTGAATAATAACTGGATGAGTTTGTGCAGGGCTATTGGCACAAGAGTTGTAAGTACAAGTACAACTATCTTTCATGTGGAGGATGGAAATTCCTGAAAGAAACATGATAAGGAAGAAGTAGCCATATGACGAAGGTTCCAGATACATATCAAGAAGGCCACTTTACATGAATAAAAGAATGACATGAAGAACTAAGGAAAGTGATCGATGGCTAATTCCCTACAAGGAAGAAGCTCGACTAAATTTCATGACATCAAGGAAATTGATCAAGCAGTTGAAGGACCCATGAAGAAGAAGCTGTTGATGAAAAAGAGAGTCCCTAGTTAAGAGGGAGCTCTACCAAATCCCCAATTGAGAGGGAGCTTGGGAAAGTTCCTGGTCAGAGGGAACTTGGGTACATTCCTTTATAGGAATGGACATATCCTCCCTAGTTAAGAGGGAGAGATAGACACAACATTCTTGTCTTCACCTGGGAAGAAAGAATGGAATGATTGGGTAATCATCTGGCATCCGATGCTGTTTGAGGGTGTGTAGGGTATCTAAGATAAGAGTAGGAAAGAGGACTAATATTCTTTGAGGGTTGGGAACCCTGTATAAGAATAGTCTTAGAAGGTCATACTCAATGAACACTCGCGTGGGTATAGTCATTGGTCTCGCCAACATTGTGCTCAAATCTGATGAGAGATAGAGCTGTCAGTCAAGGCCTTGCCGTGGAAACAATGTTGGTTACTATGATTCTATACAGATGGGTTACCAATCCGATTCTTCTTATGAGAAATTCTTCAAATTGAGAATGATCAAGTACCATTATGAATACCTCCCTAGTTAAAAGGGAGTGTTGAAGAAAATGTAACTAGGTTCGGTCTTCATAATGACATGATCTTTGTAAATGATGAAATGAAAGAAATATAATTATTTTTGTATGCCTTGCCACATGGGTTTCATGAGCAATATATTTATTTATTAGTGGCTCTGATTGACAACCTTAGGATTTATTATTGAGTCATAAGCCTCAATGTCATGTATGAAGAGCTCTTCTTGAGCATATGAAAAATATATATGAGTCAACCTAGTGTCTAGAAAAGCCCTCCAAAAAGACAAGCACAATCCTCTTGATGTCGGCCAACAAAATGAATTAAATACAGTCATGTCGGCTCACCTATGGAGACACACCCATTCAGCATGACACATCGGCTCATTTATGGAGATGAAACTACTATAAATACCCTGTTGAGATTTTCGTATAAGTTCAGTTCAGGATCTCAGATGTCTTTGAAATCTTCGATGGTAATTACAGTGGATATAGTGAGGTACAAGAACTCAGATTCTCTGAATTCTTCGGATGGGTACAGGTCTGAAATCCGCATTACAGGAGGGCAGAAAAACTTAGATGCCTGTAATTACAATGAGTAATTACAGTCTCAACCTTCTCAGCATAATTGTGATGATGAAGACCTCGGTGCAGGGAAAGAACACAATCACAATCTCGATATAGTTGTGATGATGAAGATGTAGGTGATCTCTCTGTTATACACTCTTGGCACAGTCACAGTCTTGGCATAATACACTCTCGACATACTAGACTGTTATGATCTCGGCATAGTGGCAACCATGATCTCGGTCATAATATTGATGAAGAAAAGGTCATGATTGTGACATACATATCTTAGTATAGAGACCTCGTTGACATGGTGATGTTCTCAGTGAGAATGCAACAATGATCTAGGAGAAGGTACAACAATGATGCAATTGTAATTCAATAATGATTACCTCAGTGAAGTGTCAGTGATGATGATAAACTCAACATTGAAAAAGATGAGGATTAGTGTCTTGGTCTTGGAGTGGCCTAATAGGACAAGGGTCATGGTCTTGGTATTCGTCAATTGGAATATCTATAAGAAGAATTTTGTGTGGGTTTTCCTCTCAAAGAGTGAGAGGTTTTGGCCCTGGTAGAAAGCCAACATTTTGTGTCCTTGTCTCTTTTGTTTTGGTAACCATTTGATGAATTGAGAATACACACTCTAATTATAACAAGTGAAGAATTGTGCTAATAAGAAAAATTAAAAACATATCACAAATAGTTATCATTACTAGAAGAATCTCATTCACCTACATTGCCCTAGATTCTTCAACAAGATCAGTGGAAAATGGTGCAGTCAGGTGCTAGAGTGACAAATGCAGTAGCTAGTTGGCACAGAGCAGAGTCAGTAGAAGTGCAAAGGCTTCAGTGACAACACAAAGTCTAGCAACAACCAGGAATCGGGTGACAGACCCATCATACTGACCACAGTTGGTTTAATATTTTGGATGATTTTGAGTTGCAGTAGCAATAGTTGGAGAGGGAGTTGCAGTGCAGATGTAGTAGTTGACAACAATTGACAGGGTCAACATCAACACAAATGCAACATTTATCAGAGTAATGTAGTAGTTGGTGGGCAGTAGAGCTAGACATCAGCAACGTAACATGAGGTGGTGCAGAGTTAGGGTGTTGCTTCAGTGGGTTGCAACACTAAAACATGTTCCTCACTAAGAGGGAGTGTATTTTTTGTAGCATCAGATGTGTTCTAGCCACAAAATTTTGTGGAGAGGCTGGAATACATGTATTCTCCAAAACCCAAAAATCGTTTATGGAAATTACACCTATAGACGACTTAATTAAAATAATTAAATTTTTAAAATGGTTCCCTAAGTCTAAACTTAGGAAATATGGTTAATTAAAGGGTATTAAATAAGTCGTGGTGAGAATCTTCTAAAATAAGACATGGATCGATTTCCTGTTAATCTTAGCCATTGATTATGTTTTAATCTTGGCTGTTGAAGTCTCAACGAGAGATTATAAGAACAAAATTCAATGGGGGTTGGAGAACACACTTGGTGAGGAGAAAGGAATTTGATATTGTTGGGAAATCGAACTCTAGAGTAGCAGTTGTGTGTTTCCAGAGGCGATTCAATAGTTTCGAAGCAGTGAGAGAGGGGCAGGGATAGTAAGGTTGGAAAGAAGTTTTTCCAGTCTGGTGGGTGCATAGCAGAGAGACAACACACTCCACAAAGAGGCTGGCGTAGTGAAGAGAGGCGACACAAAGCTTCAAAGGGAGATCCGTATTTTCTAAGGAGAAGTCGAGATTCAGAGGTAAGAGTCAGAGTGGGAGACTGGAGACTAGAAGATCAAGTTTTCAGAGCAACAACTAATCAATAGAGTGAGAGAGACGCTAGTCCGAGCTGGGTGATGCAGATCTGCGTAGAATGATGCAGAGGAAACGTAGAGGCAACTAGGAGTAGCTCATCTTGAGCTAAGGTCAATGTTAGATTACCCGTGGAAGTGAGATTTTTCTCACTAGATGTTTGTCAATCATTTTCTCTATATGGAAAGGTAGACTTGGGCTTCCATAGATTTGTACTTAGATTTATGACTGCATAATAATCAAACCCTCAACTGCTTCACCGATTTTCCCAAGTTGGGTTTTCCCGGGGACTTTAGTCCAAAAATAACTGTATATGTGTGTGTGCATCTATTCTTCAACGTTATTTTTTTCTTCCACAGTGTTTATTTTGTGAAGGCTACATTGTATGTATTTCGATATTTGCCGTAGAAAACTACAAGTAGTTTGTTTAAAGTGTTTTAACAAATAGAAGAAATATCATTAGTTGTTGCATTAGGATTCAGGGGTTTCTAAATTTTCACAATATCCCTAGGAGATTTTTTTTTCTCCAAGATGGTCCTTAGCCAACAGCCAGCAGCCACTTGCAGCCACCAACTAACTCATTGTGCCATTTCTCTGCCACCTGAGCCAACCATGTGGTCCCTCACCATCTTCCATGATCGTATGTTTGAAAGTGGGCCTCCCAAACCCAAAGGTATGCCTTGTCATTTGACAATTGAGTATTGCAGTTTGCTTATCATGGACACTTTTGGGCATGGATTAATGGGAGGATTCGTAGGAAATAATGGGATAGGTTTGTGCCCTTGTCTCCTAGACCCCTTTTGGATATTAACCTCAGATTCTAGTCGTATGGGATCTCTTTTACTTACCATTTTGCTTTAGGGATGATAATTCGCGGGAAACCCTAATTTTGGTTGCACGATCTTGCTCCCTTATCCGCATATATTACCCCCTTTCCACTCATTAATTCCCAATTCATCATTTCTCCCACCTGGGTCCATATTCCTCCACTGGGTCCACATAGGGCTAGCTCTCCCCTTCCCCTTGTCCACACCTTGGGTTAGGCCTAGAATGATGCCCCAAAGGTTGATGTAGCTAAAATAAAGATAAACACATGATTAGCCATATTCAATAGGAAAATGTGCCACATAATGCAAAAGACAACCAGGGAAAACACATTGAGAATGTGGGAAAAAGATAATACATGAGCTCTACCCCATCATCATGGCCACCACCCTGGTTCCTACAAGCTCTACGAGCCTCCTTCATCATATAGGAACCCATAATTATCCCAACCCCTGGTGGGAAATGAACCACCCTACCTGAAAAGGGGTTATCCACTGCTATATCTGACACATCATGCTCTTACCCCTTGAGCCCCAAGCAGTTAATTAAAGAAAAATAATGAAAAGGGAAAACATATAAATAAGGGTGGAAAAATCAAGGTCAGGGCACCTCATGTACCATAATTTCTCCCTCCTATACATTATATACCCAAGTGTGGGCTTCCATTTTCTTAGCTACCCTTGTACCCCAACATGTGGCCCAGGGCTACCACTTCTCATTTCCTACTCCATTCACCTCTTTATCACATACCACCACCTTTTAAAGGATGTACCTTGGACATATTATCCCCTTTAGAAGTAGAAACCACCTAATAGGATACTTGGTTAATGCCATTTCAAGTTTGGGAGACATTGGCACACCTCAAAGCCCGTTATGGAAGGTCAGACCATTATGAAGTCCCCACCTGTGTTCCATGTTCAGTAAGATCATTTACTCGATTTCTCTAATGACTTGTTGTACTGGAAAGCTAGGGGACGCATTGGATCTTTTGTAGGATTGTAGATGGTCACTAACTTGGGTTTGGTCTCCCTATACGAGGTCCTTATCCTCCAAAATACTACATTGGAATATGTAGGGTGTGTGTTGAGAGCCATGGGCCTCCACAAAATATATAAAACTCCATGGATCCCCAAGGATGTTTAGAGATTGCTCGAGATTCACCTATTGGACAAAGAAGATGCACTTGGTTCACCTTTGCCCAGTCGACCCCACAAATGTACCATGCACTTGGTAGCTGAACCAGGACTTTTAGGATGATATGACATTACCTATACCATAATCAGAGCCCTTACATATGATCTACAAGCATCTTCGACTCATTTAGAGACCCATGAGGTTATTATTGTGCCCCCACACCCACTGGGAGCACCACAGGTTTATTGTTTGGAGAACAAGGGCCCAACCCCTTGTCTCACTTTTGAGGATCCTATTATTCATTATGGCACCTATGGATCTCATCTCTTGGAGGGCCCTATGACATGTATTAGTTATCATTTGACTTCTTAAGAGGCTTATTATTTTATTTGTGAGCTAGTTTGGTGGGCTTGTCACCAAAAGTTAGGTTATTATCACATTATTTTATTTTTGGGGCTTATGTAGGCCTAGGAGACTAATTCGAACTCCTAATTAGTGTATAAATACAAGTGAGATGAGTTCATTTTCTCATCATCACTTTGGATTTTATCTCTTCTCTCTCTTGAGAATTTCGTACTTTTTCTTGGGGGATGAATTAGAGCTTTATGGATGAATTTTGATGTTTGGATTTGGTTTATCTTATCTTGGAGCTTCTCTATTGTCAAATTGTGGATGGTTGGATATGTTATATTACATGTAATTACATGCTTTTAATTCTATTCTTGTTTTATCTTTTCATATACATTGGATTGGTAATTTCACTATTTTTAGGGCTAATTACTGCATGCATTTACTGCTTAAATTATGGAATTTTGTCTCTGTATAACATCTCTCAATGTATGGGCCATGTAATTTTGAATGAAATTTCCTATTGATAATTCTATCAATGAATTCATCTTGATAAGCCGTGACGTTTTTCAAGTCGAACTAAAAAAGTTGTAAGGTTGCTTCCCTCTGTCCTAGAAGGCAAGCGAGGTAGTATTAAGGCCTCCTTGACTAAGAAACAAGGTCCTCGTTCATATTTATCTTAGACTCTGTTTCTCCCAAGATTAAGGTACTAATCTACCAAGAGGTGGTCACTCAAAACTTAACTCTTTTTCACCTTCCTATCGGTCTAGCCAAGTTGGGTCACCTACAACATCATTTTGCCGACAAAGTAGCCCTCTAAAAAGTTGGATCTCCTAGCCTCTCCTGCATTGGTGTGTCCTTAAGGCATCCTCCAATTTTGAAGCCATTCTGATGGTGGAGTTGTGAGAACACCCAAACCCCAACTCCGATATCAAACTTTGCCCTGGTATCCCCAAGGTTAGTGCATCATAGGATCAATTTGACACCTTCAAGTAACAATTCTTTCTTTGATCCTTTCCCTCTCCTTGTATGGGTTAACAACATCATTGGTTGTTAGATTCTTGTCTCTTAACCTAGGCTGGGTCCACTTGGTCCCACTCCTTTGGAAAGACAATTATTCAAGAACCATCTGGGATACAAATTTCAATAAGGACTTTAGGGGTTTGGAAAATATTTCACAAGTCATATTCCCTAAGCCTAACCCTTGAATCTCAACATCCTTCTCCTAGAAGACATTGTACCTTTCTTAGAAAGCAAGCAAGATCCATTCTTGACTCTATTTTGCAAAGGGATTGTTTGGGCCACTTTATATCCATTTGTTGATTTATCCTTCATTTGTGATTCCATATATACCAGGTCTCCTTCCATTGGTTAAAGTTCATAAATAGTAGGGAGCCTTAGCTGAGGTGACATTGGGCTAAGTCTCCATTTGTTGCCCTAGTGTAGCATCTGAGACTTTATGAATCCCCTTTAGGTCCCCTACGAGTTTGAGCAGTAAAATTTTTGCGCCATTGATGGGGAGGAAGCAGGTCTACCTCCCTATTGAATCATTGAGGAATTGACTTATTGATGACAACTATAAAGCATTCATATGGAGACTCCACTCATTGTCCAAGCCCCCAGTATACTTGAAAGCGACAACATTCCTCCTTTGAACTAGGGTTGCTGCAAAAATGGGAGAGCAAACTCCATCACATGTTGGAACCACTATTTTCCTTGAACTTGAGAAGGCTGTTGATCTATTTCCAAAGATGACATCTAGTTCTAACACTGACCCCGAACAATATCAACCCAACATGAGCAAGAGTGAAATACACTTGGTTAGTATCTTTTCCCCTTTGAAATTGAGTGATGATCCCAAACCACTACCTAAAAAGTATAACCGATGGTTACCAAAATTCACAGGGGATGCTACTTGGACTGCCCATGGTTTTATTGAAGAATTCTATTGGAAAATTTCCCCTAGAATGATATTTTATGAAGACAGGCTCATGATGCCTTTTGCCTTATCACTTGAGGGACAAGCAAGAGATTGGTACCTTAACCTTCCCCATTATGCATACAAGAATCCAATGAATTTGAAGACCTATTCATGAAGACATGGTCATGCAATGGCCAAGGGACCTTCAATAAAGAAAATTTCTACCAAATAACCAAGGGAAGGGAGGATGTACGAGAATTCATTCAAAAATTTGATAGAGTAGTCAAAGATATACCTGATCATTTGAAGCCATCCGAAGCCAATATTCTCGATAAGTTCATAAAAGCAGTGGGTGGCCACTTCACCTATGTGTTAAGGGATAAGAAACCTTCCACTATGGCTGAAGCTAAAGAGATAACAATGGAAGTTGAAGTGAACATACGAATCTTGAAGGTTGATATTGATGACCACCCTAGATCTATAGTTGAGGTCAAGAAGGAGAAGTCCAAATATACCCATGAGGAAACTCTCCTTTCCATTCTAAAAAATATGGATAAGTTCACCGAAAAGGCCAATCCACGTGACAGGGTTATCATGAACAAAATCACCGCCTTGGAAAGGGCCCAAAAATCTAGCTATATCCTGAAAGGAAAGCCTTTTCCCAAAAAGCAAAGGGAAGAAGATATGCCAAGTTCTTCTCAATTCCCAAACACTTTGTCTCAAACTAATGCTGTTGAGCTAGGCTCTTCATCCGAGGATGAGGAAATTGAAGGGGAAGAGAGTGAGGATGAACAAATTCATGAGCATGCCAACCTTGTGGAATCTGATATCTTTAACATTTTGCTGGGGGGTTGTATACACATCCTCCCATTAGTGAGGTCACCATTAAAGAGGAAAAGGACAAATCCATTATTAACTATGAGAGCAAGGGAAGGTTCAAAGGGGTCCAATAATCACGAAAAGAAAATAAAAAAAGCCCCTCAACTCCTAAGGAACCATCTAAAGATGATCCATCACCTAAGCAAGCCCCTCCCAAAGAATCTCTCCCTGACTTTCCTCCAAAGAATCCCAACAAAATTCAATCCGAAGAAGGACCCTCCAAGGAAAGAAAACATCAAGAAGAAGTAAAAAGGGAAAGAAGTTAAACATGACATCGACATAGGAGCTTCCGTAGGAAGAATGCATATACCTGTTCTGTTGAAAGAGATTGCTAAGCTTCTCGAGCAACAACAAAAAATCAAGAAGTCCCTAGGAATTTGGGAAGAAGAACTATTTGAAGAATTGCAAAACATTCATATTCTTGACTGAAACCATCGACATGAACCTTTCTTGCTTTGGCTATAAATGGCCTCTTCTTACACAATTGTATGTTAGACTTAGGGGATTCCACAAATATCATGCCTTTAACATTTATGTAGCAATTGGGTCTCAACATCACTCAAATGTAGAAAAAGGTGTGTGGTTTTAACTCCAAACCTGTGGAAGTGGAAGGCCTCATCAAGGACCTTAGGGTTTCTCTGGCTAGGAATCCCAATATATCCCTCCTCATGGATGTTATTGTCATTGATATTCTTGATGTGTGGGGGATGCTATTATCTAGGAAATGGGGAGCTGCCATTGGATGCCATGTTCAAATGGACTTATCATATGCCACCATTCTACAATATGATGCTAGCCATTTTATCCTTTATAGGGAACCTACCTACTTACCTCATGTGTTCAAGCCTGGACCTTACTATGAAACATGTGAAATTGAGAAGCCTTCCCCTATTCTCCCGACTCAAGAAATCTGTATCCTCAAGCGATCAATATCTAAAATGAGCAAAAGGTGGAAGCCTAAAAATGAATATAAGGCTGGGGATTTAGTCTTAATTGATAGAGATCCAATACCCATAGGATTCATGGAATGTTTTGTGAGTATTATTACTAAATTTCCAAACTTAATGACCAAATTTGGCCCAAGCCATTCGAATGAAGTCATATCACCTCTTTCCTTGAGACTTGACATTGTATCATATGCACGGTATAGTAGGATGCATTTCATGATGATTTTTGCATTAGAATTAACGTCATATGATATTTCTCATGGTAGATAGATGCATCTTTGCATATTTTATTTTTCCATTGATTTTATGGCCTAACATTAAGCATGTGCGATCATGAGACGCAACGAAAGCATGCTTCCTAGCGTTCTTCATCTATTATATGTGCAGATAACATGTCTACAGTAACCAAGATAATGCTGGAGTTCTCGTTACCTCCTATTCGAGTAGCTTCGCCCACTTCTTCGAGAGATCATGTCCTAATTGGAGCTATATGTTGCCCACCATTTTTTGGGTGATATCCCATATTCATGACACCTGTAGCATTGATCCTTTCCCCTTCCTTGTCTAGGTTAACAACATCATTTGTTGCTATATTCTCGCCTCTTAACCTAGGTTGGGTCCACTTGGTCCCATGTGGTCCCACTCCTTTGGAAATACAATTCTTCAAGAACCATCTGGGATACCAATTTCAAAAATTATTTAGGGATTGGGATATTCTTTGACAAGTCACATCACCTAAATCTAACCCTTAAATCCCCACATCCTTCTCCTAGAAGACATTGTACCTTTCTCCGAAAGCAAGCAAGCTCCATTATTGACTCTCTTCTGGAAAGGGATTGTTTGGTTCACTTTATATCCATTTGATGATTTATCCTTCATTTGTGACTCAATATATACCAGGTCTCCTCCCATCAGTGAAAATTCATAAATAGTAGGGAGCCTTAGTTGAGGTGACAATGGGCTAAGTCTCCATTTGTCGCCCTGGTCTAACATCTGACCCTTTCAGAATCCCCTTTAGGTCCCTGCTAGTTTGAGAAGTAACACTTATTCTAGTAGGTGAACCTTCCGATGAAGATTCCAACGGAGGACCTTAATCATCCTCATCCTGCAAATGCTCCTTTTTTAATGATGTATGATGATCTCTATACTAGATGAATTTATTTTTCCCATAAGTACTACTTATGCTTCTTATGAGGTTACAAAAAGCTACATCCTTCTAGAGGTGACAACCATAGACTTCTATTTCAGCTATCTTTCATGCTTCTTAATGATGATGCATGAGCTATTGCTTTCAATCGTATGATTATATTATTCCATCTCCTAAATTGATGCATCCTATCATGCTTCTAATGATTCATACCATGATGGTCCTTGAATGTCCTTTATTGAGTTTCTCTTCCTTGACTTGTTACCTTAGCTCTGATACCATGTTGAGAAATCTAGGGGAAACAATATTCAGTGATTTCTCCTACTTGATGATAACTGCATGTGATTTTTTTTTACTTTTATTCATTATATTGTTCTTTAGCTTGATTATTAGTGTGTTCTCTTCATCAAACAACTACCAAAACATAATAAATGTAAACCCATTGTTACAGGTCTATTTGGGAAAATCACTCCCGACATTTAGATCAGTACAATTAGGGCTCATCAAACCCTAATTCAATTGTTACATGATCTAAACAAGTTAACTCATTGAATGTTTCCATCCATGAAAGTTTCATAGCTTGAAGCCTTGCTGAAATGCCTCCTTGGGACACCAGCGCAGCCTTGGTTGGGGGTAATTGCATTGTAGAGCAGGTAGGCCCATTCTGGCCTGCACTGCAGTGCACTTAGGCCCTCTTTGACCTGCGCTGGGCGAGATTGAGCAAAATTTTCATAGGGTTCTGGGAATATTCCTTGATTCTATATCATTATAGAAGGATCCCATCTCTTATCTCCTCCTATGAGCTTGAAATTGGATAGGCTAAGGATCCATTAACCTCCTATCCTCTCATCCCTTGCTCCATGGAAACTAACTCCAAGTTTGGAAGGCCATTCAATACCCTCATTTATGACAAAACCACCTCCATTTCCTATAAATTGAGCACTCATCATAGTGATCAAGGGGCTAGAATATGAAGTTTGTAAGGAAATTCTGTTGGTTTGAGAATTGAGTTCATGTCAAGCAATGTTATGCTGCTGGATTGGTGTGCTTTTGATGTGGCGAGGGTTGGAATGAAGCTGGAGGAGTGGCACATGATCGAACTGTATTGGGTGAAACTCTTCCTTCTACATTAATAAAGAGTTTATTCCTTTTATGATATTCTTGTTCATATCTATGATGATTATTTGTTTCAATGTCTTTGATTCCATTGGTTTATAGTAGATAGATCATGTATGCTTTGATCATTTATTGTCTCTGTTTCTGGTGATACAGGTACCAATGGAGTGGGTTTAGTTCAAGTGGGAGTGGCGGGATCAATTCAAAGGGGATTAAGGAAGCGAAAGACTACAAGTAAGTTCCTTCATCTCACCTATCTACTATAAGAAACGGTTAAACTACTTTCTTTCTGTTGTTCTAGGTGTAGCTACCCACCTAGGGAAAATGTGTTTATACGTAGATGCAAATTCCATATAACAAATTAACGACCATACTGGGGAACGACCATCATTCCTGGTAGTTATCCCTTATCATATTACATCCTAGTAGACTTTAATTAACTTCATTGATCTCTTTTCAGTAATTTTGAAGCTTTTTTGGTCAAAATTTGCACTAGAATGTGCTGGTACAAGTGCACCCTTGGCCAGGGGACAGTGCACTGCAGTGCACCCTTGGCTTAGAGACAGTGCACTGTAGTGCATTTTCTCCCACTCAAGACTGTGCTGATCCCTATCAAGCTAAAAAACCCATCTTTGGCTTGGTTTTTTCCAAGTTTTCTTCTGATGTTGTTTGTTGAGAGATCAATGTTTTCTATGGTTCTGAAATTAGTTTGTATTTCTTTTCCTAGGCCTACTTTGGCCTTGATTGTATAGTGTTTCTTAAATGATTTCTTTATCGCTATCAATTCATTGTCAAAGTTATCTTACATCGATTAGTCTTTTCTGAAAAATAAGTGTCGTAAAGTCTTCATTTCTTTGAAAAAGAAACTGTCGTAAAGTCTTTGTTTCTTGCGAAAAGTATTGATTGATTGTATGTGCATTTAGTTTCCTTATGTTCATCTAAACATTAAAGGAATGGAAAGAAAAACATGCATTATGCATTTATAAGTTTGTGTGTGCTTGTAGGAATGGTATAGGGAAAGTTGCATTAGATGTGCTCTATGCTCTTTTTTTAAAGATTCTGATTGCTCTATCCCTTTTAGTTATGGTTTTCATTGTTAAAATCAAATGAAAAGAATGTTTCTCATCATAGTTGCATTCTATGAGTTTCAGAAACATCACACGATGAACCTGAAAGGAAAAATTTTAAACAAGATCAACTAAAATTTATCTCAATTAACCTAATGGAGCAATGTAACTTAACGTATAACGTTTACATGTCTAGGCTAGAGACGTGTTCCGCCATCGTTAAACATAGCAGTTGTCGCTCATTGTCTGCAATACATTTCGAGTGTGACACCTCATTCCACGTATGTAAGTATATCGTAGCTCATACACATACTTTCGAGTATATCGGGTGGTTTTATAGTACGAAAAGTATAAAGGATTCTCTCACTGTGCAGTTTCACATTAGACAACGCTAACACAGATTGGGCCTCCACGTACTTTCGGGTATATATGGGAGCACTACATTTGGTTGTTATCCATCCATAGGTAACCGAGTCGGCCACCTTGTATACTGTGATACACCAAAAACATTATTCGGGGAGAATTCCTACACGTATGTTAAGTCCTTGGCTTACTGAGGCAGTATATTGTAGTTCACAGTTACTTGGTAATCCTTTTGCCTAGATTATCCATGTTTTGTTTTGTTATGTTATTTTGATTAAAATAAAATTAATTGACCGTGGATAAAATCCTCCATGTCACTTAGTTGACCTTAGGTTGAGACATATGGCAACAAATCCGGAGTCCACCTATAAAGGAATCCCTTTTGATGGGAATCCTAGTCCTTTTCCTCCTTTAGGAAATATTAGTGCTCCTTATATGGCTAAATTGTCCCTTCCGGGACTTACCATCAACTTTCCAGTATGGTTGTTCTCAACCTCCATCGCCCCGCAACTGAATATTCCTACAACTGGACAAAATCAACCTCCAGTTGATCTTATATTTGACCCTTTACCTTCTTTGTTGGTTGTTTCTTCCTCCCCTTCTTCCTCTTCTCCTGGTGAAAGTATTGACACTAGTAGCCAGGTGGATAAGAAGAAGAAGAAAGGGAAGAAGAAGAAGAAGAAGAAGAAAATTCAACAGGAGGGAAACCAAGCAACCATTGCTTCGAATGCAACTTCGGATGAGAAATCATCTGATAAGCCTCACAAACTTCGATATCCTTGCAAAATTTGTACGGGAGACCATCTTCTTCGAAATTGTTATGATATTCCTCAGATCTTAGAAGAATGGTCTTCTCGTTCACATCATCATGTGTTACCAACTTTTGGAGATCATGCTGGTGACACACGATCAACTAGTGGTAGTAAAGTTCATGGAAAGAAGGGTAAAGTTAAGTTTCCCTGTAGGTTAAGCGAAGGGAATCACCCCATTCACCTTTGTCCCTATCTGGATGAAGCCCAAAAAGTGTTGGATAATCGTCATGGTTCTACGCAACGACTTCCATCTGGTTACAGGAGACACTCCCCTAATCCTTCACTAGTTGATGAAGTGACTGACCCAAATCAACCATCGGTCAAACCCACTCTCTCCGAACGTGAATCCCATGAGTCTATACCTGACCAATCACAGGTTGAGGAAACAGTTGACCTGATTTCACCTTTAGTTAATCGTACCTTTCCCGTAGAGAGTGAGTATGATACCACTCAGGTTCTTTTCATTTCTTCATATTCTAATGAGCTTGGAGGAAATCCTCCAGTTCCATCAAGACAAGAGGAAAATCCTCTCGTTATCGTAACTCAAGGGGGTAATTATCCCGTTCTTACGGTACCCCCTCCAAGTAGTCTGGTCACTTCTTTTAAATGGAATTGACTGGCCGGATGTCATCTTCCTTCTTATGTGCCTTTCCAGACCATAGTATAGGTTTATAATATGATTGTATGTGGCACTATTATAGATGAAGGTGCATCTGTGAGTATCCTTTCCTCCACTGCTTGGAAAGCGCTCGATTCGCCGCCACTTGTGCTTGTTACCCAAAATCTGTTGGCTTTTAATAGAGGAACCAATCAACCATTAGGGATCCTTCCTCAGTTGCCTATTACTTTGGGAGGGAAACTTGTTTATCTCAATGTGATGGTAGTCTGAGGCCCTTTAGATTACAATTTAATTCTTGGGCGCGACTATGTTTATGACATGGGAGCTATTATTTAAACACTCGTTTGAGTGATGTGTTTCCCGCATGAAGGCATAATTATCATCGTTGACCAGCTTTCATTTCCCGGTCCAAATATGGCTTCCAGTCAACCATCTTCCCTAAATGGTCCTTTTGTCCCAATGATATCTTCCCTGCCACAGTTCAATTATGTGGCAACCCGTTCCATGCCTACACCAACTGAGGATAAATTCCATGATGTTGTGCATTATGTGCTTGGGGCATTGGAACCAGATCTCTTTAATGGATTCCTTGCTACGTATCCCTTCCATAGCATTGTTCTCCCATCTGATGAGAACCTCTTGGAAGTCATGACCTCTTATGGGTCGTAATCAAGGAATCATGAGGATAGTTCCTGGTCTTGTGTCAACCTCTTTAAAAAATGAAAGAAAGGGTATGAGGATAGTTCCTGGTCTTGTGTCAACCTAGTTGAAAAATGAAACAAAGGGTATGAGGATAGTTCCTGGTCTTGTGTCAACCTCGTTAAAAAATGAAACAAAGGGTATGACGATAGTTCCTGGTCTTGTGTCAACCTCGTTAAAAAATAAAACAAGGAATATGAGCATAGTTCCTTGTATTGTGTCAAGTTCATTAAAAAATGAAACAAGGAAGATGAGGATAGTTCTTTTATTGTGTCAACCTCATTAAAAAAATGAAACAGGTCCCTAGAGCATAGTTCCTTGTCTTGTGTCAATCTCGTTAAAAAAATGAAATAAGGAATCTAAGCAAAGTTCCTTGTCTTGTGTCAAGCTCATTAAAAAATGAAACAAGGTCCCCTAGAGAAAAGTTCCAATTCGAGTCTTTGATTAGATCTCGTAAAATCCCAGTCGAGTCTTTCACTTGATCTCGTAAATGAACCTTCATTACATCCACGTGATAGCCACGAGTAGTCTATTTAGGTAAATGTAATGAAGCTTGGGGGGCATGCACCTAGAGTTGAGTCATCATGCTGGGGGCATGTAAACCAATCCCAAGCATAGTTTTTCATTTCAAGCTTGTGTAAAAATGAAACTGAATCCAAGCATAGTTTTTTGTTTCAAGCTTGTGTAAACATGAAACTGAATCCAAGCATAGTTCCCTATGGTTCAAGCTTGTGTAAAAATGAACCCATCTCCATTTTAACCCTCATGATTGCCATTCTATTAGCCTCTTCCATCAGATGAGCCTTGGTTTTTCTCCTTCCATCGTCACTATCTGCTTGGTTGATCATATGCTTTCACTTGGTTGTTTTACCCTTTTTGAGGAACAGTTGCAATGAGTGGTTTTATTAGCCAACCTCTTGACCATTACATGTTTTGAGAAGTTCCAACATCACTGGAAGCAGTTGCTATCCTAGACACCACTCGTTCCTCTAAGTGGATTCCTCTTTAAGCTCTTTTCAGACTCTCGAAATATGAAAAGATTGCCAAGCGCTTGTCCTTTTAGCTCGTTAACGGATTGGAAACAACATCTACTCGGTATAGGTTTAAACCTTTTCCGGACTGAAATAGATTACTTACGAAAAAGGAATATGTTGATCGAACATGGTCAATAGGTTCTCTCTTGTATTATTTTATGATTTTTTGGACTTGAGAGACAAATTTACGAAAAATAACTTGTGGAGTTTTCTTTTTGTCCCTTTTCAAACTCTCTAAACATGAAAAGGACCGAGTTCTCATTGTCGTTAAACTCGTTCAAACATCAAATAGCGACAAACTTGTCCATCATGACAAGACTGAGTTTCACCTTCGCTAGACTCATTAAAACATCACATACCGATGGATTCCCCTGAAAGGTGGAATTATATTACAAGAAAATGTTATCCTCAAGCTTGTTTAAGAAAATAAAGAGGTACTGGTCAGCAATGACTAGGGAAAATGGGAAAAGGGATATATCACTTTATGGTAGCAAGTCGCTCTTGAACATGACGCTTTCACTTCATCTCTGTGACTATTTGGGTTGGGTTATCGCCTTGATGGTTATCATGCCTATGGTCTATCACACCATCCATCACTTTGGTTTTGGGTCAATTCTGCCAATTCATTCACTGTTGCCGACATGTTCAAGAGAAGTCACTCAATAAACTTCATCCTTTGCAATACTCATAAAACTTCATTTTCATGACCGCCATTCCTGAACCTTGTGTCGTCAGTCAAATTCAGTCTTCAAAATCATTACACTCGTTTCGTGTCGTTGATGGGGGATACATCAAGGCCCTCTTGCGACGAGTTGCTTCTTGTCGACATCAACACATTATCCAAGAAGTTGAATTAGAAACACCATTCCAATACCTTGAGGCTTGTATACATCAATGGCAAGTTTCTTGCTTCCGGCGATAGGTTAACATCACTGGCCTTCGACCGAAAGACTTTGTATGGTGTTTGACATCAAAACATCTATTCATACCATGCAGAATTTACTACAGTACCTTGAGAATCATTATCATTATCAGTGATCTCTCTCGCGTCTGTTAATGACTTACATCATTGGCTGGTAATCAGACGATGTCTTCCCATGTTTGACTTTAGATCACATTTTCACATGGTTAGACTCATACTTGAGCGAACGATTGGACGAGATAGAAGACCCCGGATCTAGTTTCATCCATCCCGGTTGCAATTTCAGGAGAGTACTAAACCATCTGTACAATGGATTTACACGGATGGTCATCCTATCATGGGTCTATATCCGTAGACGACTATCTATGTACATGTAATGAAAAGTTTATATGCTGAGTATGGGTATGCCTTCCCTCAACAAGTCATGAAAAGTTCAAAATATCATTATCTTATGTATTGTAATCGATGCAGGCCGTCTTCCACTTTAGATCCTTTCTGTCACATCGTAAAGAATATCACTCGACATTATCATTTTCGACTTCATGCTTTAGGGGGCAACTGTTACATGTCTATTTGGGCACATGGCTCCCAACATTATCAATACAATTAGGGCTCACCAAACCCTAATTCAGTTGTTATACACCCTAAACAAGTCAACTCATTGAATGCTTCCATCCATGAAAGTTTCATAGCTTGAAGCCTTGTTGAAATGCCTCCTTGGGACACCAGCGCAACCTTGGTCAGGGGTAACTGCGCTGCAGAGCAGGCAGGCCCATTCTGGCCTGCACTACAGTGCACTTAGGCCCTCTTTGACCTGCACTAGGCGAGATTGAGCGAAATTTGCATAGGGTTCTGGGAATATTCCTTGATTCTAGATCATTCTAGAAGGATCCCATCTCTTATCTCCTCCTATGAGCTTGAAATTGGATAGGATAAGGATCCATTAAGCTCCTATCCTCTCATCCCTTGCTCCATGGAAACTAACTCCAAGTTTAGAAGGCCATTCAATACCCTCATTTATGACAAAACCACCTCCATTTCCTATAAATTGAGCACTCATCATAGTGATCAAGGGGCTAGAATCTGAAGTTTGTAAGGAAATTCTGTTGGTTTGAGAATTGAGTTCATTTCAAGCAATGTTATGCTGCTAAATTGGTGTGCTTTTGATGTGGCGAGGGTTGGATTGAAGCTGGAGGAGTGGCACAAGATCGAACTGTATTAGGTGAAACTCTTCCTTCTACATTAATAAAGAGTTTATTCCTTTTCTCATATTCTTGTTCATATCTATGATGATTATGTGTTTTAATGTCTTCAATTCCATTGGTTTATAGTAGATAGATCATGTATGCTTTGAC
Source organism: Pinus tabuliformis (assembly GCA_031772625.1). Classification (NCBI taxonomy): domain Eukaryota; kingdom Viridiplantae; phylum Streptophyta; class Pinopsida; order Pinales; family Pinaceae; genus Pinus; species Pinus tabuliformis. Next base: position 769,744,626 of record CM062816.1, read on the forward strand.
CGTTTGTTGTTTCTATTTCTGGTGATACAGGTACCAATTGATCGGGTTTAGTTCAAGTGCGACCGACAGGAGCATTTCAAAGGGGATTAAGGAAGAGAAAGACTACAAGTAAGTTCCTTCATCTCATCTATCGACTATAGGAAAAGGTTAAACTACTTTCTTTATGTTGTTCTAGGTGTAGCTACCCACTTAGGGAAAATGTGTTTATTTGTAGATGCAAATTCCATATAACACCCATGCTACAAGTTTGTAATGTAAATGATCTTAGTAATACCATATATGTATGTAACAACCTAGGTAAGCCTTTTATTCTGGCGATGAATTTCATCCTAGGAGGTTTTTCGTGTCACTTATTCAACTGTGTTTCTAAACACAGATGATCGATATATTTTTATCCTCTAGCCTCACCCCAAAGCTAGGGTGGAATTTATCGTCAAAGTCTTAGGTGAGTCCTAGTGTTTTAGTCGGGTCCACTGTAAAAGTGTTTTGGGAATAATTTAAGCTAATTGGCTAAATTAGTTTATTATAGATCACTTGGTCTACTAGATCATGTTGAGTCGCATAATTGGGTAATAAATTGAGGGTCTATAATGAATGGGTGTTCACCCTTCGAGGGTTGAAATGTAATCATGTTATGTAAAAAAATATTTTAGTGCATTGTACCTCATCCTTAGACACCATGAATAAAATATTAGAGGGTGGAAAAAATTATTAAACCCCTCAAGTGTCAATTAATTAATTTTTCTGGCAAAAATAAATTAAAATCCTAAGCCAAAAATTTAATTAATGAGAGTCAAAATTAAAATCCTAGAGAAATTAAATTCTCCAAGTGGAAAAAATCATGGGTATCAAAGAAATTAATTTTTGGATGTCCCACACTAAGAAAATATTGGAAATTTCAAGAAAAATTGATCCTCGGGCCCTGGTGGTTAAATCAAGGTCAGTTTTTTGAGGAAATTAGCGCAAAATTAATTTTGAGCTAATAAAAAATGGATTAAATGAGAATTCGAAAATTCCTCAAAAATAAAGATTTTCGATGGTGAAGATTAAAAGATGATGAAATATTCATCATCAGTTGAGATTATTTTGAGAGGGATCAAGCTAACTGGTCGTTATTTTCCACTTGGAGGAATTACCTATAAATTAGGAGTCATTTGCTTCTCAAATTACAATTTTTTTTTGAGAAAGTTCTGAGTTAAGCTCTACAACTGTAATATTTTTCTAGAATTAATAAATAAGACTTTGGGGTTTATTCACGGTGGTGTTTCTCTTTTGTATACTAGCAATATTTTTCTGAATCATGTGCCTAAATGCTCTATTGAATTAAATTTTATAAGTATTTTGATTTATTGGCCAAAAAATAGATTATCTATTTGCACAAGTATCTTGCATTAGGTATTCGGTTTAAAGGAAAGTTCTAACTTAATTGATCTAGCAGGTATTTCTAGATCTTGAGGGTTTTAACATGTATCGAGCCCCTTCTGAAGTTAAAAATTTAATCTTAAGTTTACAAAGTTCTAATCAAGATTCATATCTTGGGTGTGAGGGGAAGTCTTTGGTTGGACCAAGTCAACTCCCAAGTCCAGAGACATAAGATACCATTGTGTTAATTTTCAAGATTTATGTAATGATTGGTTTTGTAGAGATCTTGACCATGACTCAAAATTAAAAAATCTTATTTTACTCATTTATCTTCAATTTATTTGTGCAAATAAAGATAGATCTGCTAATCATAACTTGAAATTTATTGTGAATATTGTAGAATAGATTTGTAATTAATTTTAGCTTCTAACCCTTGTTTGCAGCTAGGGTTTTTGGGGTTTTAGGTTCTATTTTTTAATTTTTGTATATTTTGGGGATTTGGGTTTCTAAATTTTATTTGTACAGGTGGATCGCAAAGCTAGATTTGAAGATTTTTGAAGGGCTTCAAGAGTTTCAGCCCTTGGAAATTTTTTAGGAGGGTTTCTAGAGGTGGATCTATGCCAAGGAAGGCGAGATCCATCATTTATTCTTTCCTCCAAGTTGAACGCTCAAGTTCAAGAAGAAAATTTCAGCCTTCAACGAAATTTGTTTTGATTGTTTGAGGAATAATTTCAGATATGGAACATTTTCTGAGTTTCAGTGAGCGTTTTGAGAAAGTTCAAGGCTCCTCGGCTAAGTGTTGTCCCTACTAGGCCTTGCCATGGCCTTTCTATTCTCTTCTATGTGTCAATCTTTAGGGCTTGTTTTGACTTACCGACAGACTTTTTCAGGTCTGGAGCCCCCTCCACTGCCCCCATTTCCCCTTGGTTTGTTCTCCCATCCTTGACGTGGGTCTCCTTGAGCCTTCAAAGCTTTGTAATAAGACATTTCTCACCCCTTTTCCCTCCTTTTTCTCCGCTGCAACTTATTTTCTCTCTGTCGTCCTCAGATCTACCTTTGTCCATCGTTCCATACCTCTGTTCAGCCCTCATTCTCGCTCTTTGTTGGCCCTCAAACCCCCAACGTAGGCCTAAAGGACTATTCAATCCATCCCTTTGCTTGCCGCAACCTCCAAGGGGTTTCTACTACCCATCTTCAGCCTTTTGTTGGCCTCGAAGTCCCTCATTCCTTACCGTTGCTTCCATATACTTTCTTCCAAGTCTTCAGGGCTATTTATTGTTATATATAACTTCTAGGCCAGTTGCTTGTGTTTGCAAGAGTAGTGTGAAGCTTGGAGGAGATTTGGGCACTTGTTTGGGGTACTAGCACTCAAATCTATGGCCCTTTGGTGACCATCTATTATCAGATCTAAAGTAAAATGTATTGCAGACCCTAATCACCTAATATTCAGCCTAAAAAACACTCTTATAACATACAATAATTTCAAGAATAATTACAGGTGTTTTGGCTTGCTTTCTTCGATAGTTGGATGATTGATTTGATTGTTAGAGGACTAATATCTATTAGTGCAGAGATGTGATTTTAAAAATTGCAGAGGCCTAATTTCATTTTTCTGTGACTTCCATTAGTATTTTCACATTGCATTTGGTACGAGAATTGGGTCTTGAACACTGGTTTCCTTTCCTTGCATCTAGTGGTCGATTGTGAATAATATTGGGCACTTATCTCATCACATTGAAAACCGATATAGACTAATCATAAGTTACAGTGAGATTATATTAGTTCATTCTTGAAAAGCGTTTCTTTTATGCTCCTGAAAAGTTAAATAATTTTGGTACTGCCAAATGCATTTAGCATAAGAGTAATTAGCTCTCTGTCCTTTCGAATTTACTTACTGCCATCCTAAAATTGTTTCCTTCTCTTCTGTCACTAAGGCATGAATAGTTTTCTTCTTTCCTAAGTGACTCATTCACACTATTTTGAATATGAATTCAAAAGTAACTTTAGGTGCTCTTATTAAGTTTCTTAACATTGAATAATAAGCATCTTGTTTCCATAATTTGTCTGCTGAGATTTAATGGTCTTCTTGTTTAAATTAGACATCTTCTAAGTTGAATGATCATTGGCATTTTATTACGTGACTAAGAAGAATTGGTTGCATTTTATATTATCATTTTTATCTTGAGCACCTTGGAAGAGCAATTGTCTTGCTTGGCATATCTAGAAAAGTTAAGGGCATTGAGTAATAATGTTACATTGCATAGAAAATCATTGGCTAATTGTTTGAAGGGATAAGTGATCTAGTTTTATTTGAATTATGGTTCATGTATTAAGTGGATATCTATTTTACGAATTCTAAGTTAGTGCAGAGCATCCATCTCATATCAATTTTATCTTGTGGTTCTCCTCCTATTCTTATAATTGAGATTGTCTCTTGAATATCATTAATAAGTAGTTGTTGATATAACTCAACATTAACCATAAATAAAGTACTTGAAACATTAACAAATCATTCTGTAATTTCACCTTGCATACCATTTTAAGCTAGTCTTGCATCTTAAAACTTACCTCCAAGCATAAGCTTGGTTGATAGATTTCTAGGACAACCCTTCTCATCTAGCTTGAGGGGCCTCAACAACTCTTTGGTGGTTAACACGGTAACCTTTCTGTTGTCAGAGCCACAATCTCTGTAGCGTCGGAGGCATCGGTTGATAGGAGCCTAAAAGAAGGTATCGTTAATCAAGCCCTTGCTTCCTTCCTGTTGGAATCCTTCCCACAACCTACCTTGAAGCCAAAATTCAAAACAGTTAAGGGAAGGTCAAACTTAGAGTAGGCATATAATTAAAATTAACCAAGATTTTTGCATTTCACATAGGTCTTAGGAATTGCATCTCATATAGGATAGTAGCTCATTAAAGAAGTAGTTTCCCATCCGGTACTTGGTTTGAATTTTATAAAGCAAGAGTGTTGACTCCATAAGGCACCAGTCTCAAATATATAAATTCAGTTTAATCCTTAAAATCTTGCTATATTTAACCAAGTGCTATGCCACTTAACTGTGTCTCTTGGACTAGTTGGTCCCTAACTTGTCCTTCATCATTTCATTTCCATAGGGTCTACCCCCATAGCCTGCTGTTGGGAGGCAACAAAAAAGGTGAGGATGAGAATCAGGGTGACAACACCCAACCTGAGTCATTGTCGTGGTTCTTGTACAAATTGAGTGACAAGATTTTTTGGCGCCATTACCAAGGACCAAATTATTAAACCTTGGCTTGCGACATTCATCTTAACCATCTTCATCTTTTCATCTCTCATCTTTTATTTTTTGATATCCTTCAGCTGGGAGAGTTCCTTATCCTTGGTTCCCTTTACTAATTTATTTTCTAGCATATTGGGTATCTGAGTGTAAATTCTTGTTCGAGTGGTGACTCCACTTCCTTCATCTTCTACAGGGGCATGTACTAGAAGGAACCTAAGTAGATTGGTTAATCCTATTTCGGATCCTAAAAAAGTTCTCAAAGTTCGATTACGCAAGCTCTCTTCCTGTACACTTCTTGTTAATCTCGGGCAGGAAGCTCTCTCTGATATCCATTCGATTTTTCTTGATCCTGTTTAGCAAGACATCATGGATGACTTGTATCTTCCTTGTAATTTCGCTAACATTCATGGTTATCCGCATGATTTTCTTGATAAATGTTTGGATAAATTGCCTTCTTTCCAAGGCAATAATGCGATAACTATTAAATCTCATCTTAATAACTATAGGAATTTTATGAATAAATGGGGTGGTGCTAGTGTTAATCATGAGGATGTAAAAATGAAGCTTTTTGTGCTCTCTTTGGAGGAAAATGTTTTGGAATGGTTCGCTGAGAAACATGATCATTATTTTGATTCATTGCGATCGATTATTAATGCCGTTAAGGGCAAGTTTGGAGATAAGAGAGAAGAAATACATTTGGTTTTATCTATCATCATCATAAATATGAAAGAAAATGAAACAGTAGAAGAGTTCAATAAGAGGTTTAATGGCATCATTAAATAATTGACTCAAGATTATAAACCTCCTGATAAGTCTCTTTTGGATTTCTATATTGATGCCTTTAATGATGATACTTCTTATGAGTTGAGACGTGCTAAAACCAATGATTATAAGGTTGCCCAGGCTCTAGCTGAGGAGCTTGAAAAGGATAAGAAAGCATATGGGAAGTCTGAAATTCCAGGTTTTGATAGGGGTTCAACCAAATTGAAAGAATCTAAGGGAAAAGAGATTAAAGAAATTGATGATGACCCTATGCAAAAATTACTGCAGAAACTTGAAAGCATGGAGCTTAATCAAGAAAAGTTAATATCTAACCATGCTAAGGAAATAAGTACCTTGTAGGATAGGTTGGTCTAAATGGAAAGATCTCAAGCACAAAATTTCCAACCTAGAAATAATAATAATCAAAATAGTAATGCTTGGCAAAAGAAAGCCCCATCTAATGACTAGAGACCGCCAAATCCACTTGAATTTGCCAATCTTGTGGATGAAGCTCTGCCTTATTGTAGGGCCTGTGATGCTCTTCATGAAGAGGATACTTTCCCCACTATAAAGATGATCATGGATAGTGGGATTCTTGGGGCAAGTAATCAAATAAATGTTCTTGGCAAGGAGTATCATTTATCTATGGAGGATTGGATGGAAGTTAAAGAAAATAGTCATGATGTTAGGCAATTTACATCCTCCTATAGTATCAATAACTTTGGTCACTAGAAGGATTTGATGGCTGAATTATTTGGTGAAAATCATTCTCCAGAGAAAGTCTTGGAGATTGAAAAAGATAAAGGATTAACTTATCAAAGAAGGAATAAGGATCAAAGTGATAATCAAATTTCCCCGCGAAGTTTTAACCCTTGTTCAAGCTCTAGATTATATATTGATTTGGGAAGTTGGTTAAATAATGCAAAAATCTGGGTCCCTGTCACAGAGATAATGAAGATTCCCTCCCAAAAGGCTAAGTTATTAAATTCCATTGAAGCTCCTACTGTTAATGTTTCTCAGGAAAAGGCTCCTGAAAATTTCTATCTCGATGCCCCTATATATTTTCAAAGTATGGATTCAGATAACAAAGAGAATCAACCATTTTTTATTACTTTGTTGGTTAATAGTTATAGATTTTATAATTGCATGTTGGATTCTGGTATCCCGAATTGTGTTATGACCAAGAGGGGCATGGAGTAGATCAATTTGAGAATTTATAAGCATTACTACAACATATGTGCCATGGATTCTAAGAAGATCGAAGTTCATGTGTTAATCAAGGATTTACAAGTTCATTTATCAGTTTACCCTGACATAATGATTGTAATGGACATAGTTTTAGTTGATGTATCAGACGCCCAGGGAATGTTATTGTCTAAGAAGTGGGTCTTTGATCTAATATGAAGTATTCAAATGAATTGGTCTTATGCTACAATTCCTTCTCCTACAGGTTCTAGATTTATTAGACTTAATAGAGAGTATGAAAGAAGATTCCATGTTGAAGATCCCAATAGCCCCCATAATGAGATAATAAAGGAACAACCTAACCTTGGGAATTATGCCATTCTATCTAACTCCATAATTCCTTTATATGTCAAGGTTGATGAATATTCAGGTGATTTAAAGGATAAAGTATGGTCTATGAATTTTGATGGTGCATCTTCTAGGCATGGTAAAGGTCTCGAGATAGCAAAATCAAGTATTCATTATGGGAAAATAAGATTACAAAGAAAAAAAATACTAGTAAAAGTCCCTTTGAATTAGTTTATGGTTTGGATTTGAATCTACCTTTGCACCTTAAATTACCAGCTTATCAACTCCTCCATCATTTTTCCATTGATAAAGATGTCGTCCAAAATAGAATTGATCAAATTGTGGAGTTAGATGAAACTTGAAGAAAATATTTTGATAACATGTGTACAAATCAATCTAATTAAGAAAAGCTTTGATAAATATTCTCAAGCTAGATATTTTCAAGTTGGAGATATGGTATTACTCTGGGACCGCAGGAATGAGAAACTAGGAAATCACAAGAAATTTAACAGTTTGTGGCCGAGTCCTTACATTATCAGAGGCATTGTTGGATTGAATTCGTTTCACTTGAACACAATGGATGGTGAACCACTTGACTTACCTACAAATGGCCAAATGTTCAAGTTGTTATTCAAAGATGACATCTGATGCCATAGGGCATCCTCTATATTGTATTTCTAACACTATTCCTTGTTATTCATTTCTATAGTTAAAATAGTTTTTATTTCAGCTTTCTATTTCATAGACCAAATTTTATTTTCTTTTCATGTTAGTAGAGCTTCTATTTCATGTACTTCATGTTATATGATGATTTTTGGATTATATTTGGATGGAAGCTACTTATATGAATTTGTGTGTTTCTTGGTTGCAAATTTTGGATTCTCTCATTCCTTGAGTGAAGCAATGTGTCCCCAAGTAGATCCAGATGTTGATCACTATGTGTCAACTACCCTATAGCAATACACTTTTTAATAAAGGAATTCCATCATGCTCGAGCATTCAAATTATCTTGGATTCATCATCATCAGTCATCAGTCTATCAGAGTTGTAAACCCATTCTCTAAGTTTGTAACGTAAATGATCCTAGTAAGACCATATATTTATGTAACAACCTAGGAAACCCTTTTATTTTGGTGACAAATTTTATCCTAGGAGGTTTTTCGTCTCACTGATTCAGCTATTTCTAAACATGGATGATCGGTAGAGTTTTTCCCTTCAGCCTCACCCCAAATCTAGGGTGGAATTTATCGTCAAGGTATTAGGTGAGTCCTAGTGTTTTAGTTGAGTCTTCTGTAAAAGTGATTTGGGAATAATTTAAGCTAATTGGCTAAATTATTTTATTACAAATCACTTGGTCTACTAGATCATATTGAGTCATAGAATTGGGTAATAATTGAGGGTCTATAACGAACGGGTGTTCCCCCTTTGAGGGTTGAAATGTAATTATCTTATGTAAAAAATATTTTAGTGCATGATCCTTCATGCTTAGACACCATGGCTAAAATATTAGAGGGTGGGAAAAATTATTAATCCCCTCAAGTGTCAATTAATTAAATTTTCCGATAAAAATATATTAAAATCCTAAGCCATAAATTTAATTAGTTAGAGTCAAAATTAAAATCCTAGAGAAATTAAATTCTCCAAGTGGAAAAATTCGTGGGTATCAAAGAAATTAATTTTTGGAGGTCCCCCACTAAGGGAATATTGCAAATTTCATGGAAAATTAGACCCTCGAGCCTTGGTCGTTAAGTCAAAGTCAAATTTTTGAGGAAATTAGTTGAAAATAATTAATTTTGAGCTAATAAAAAATGAATTAAATGAGAAATTGGAAAATTCCTCAAAAATAAAGATTTTCAATGGTGAAGATTAAAATATGATCAAATATTCATTACCGGTTGAGATTACTTTGACGGTGATCAATCCAACTAGCTGTTATTTTTCAATTGGAGGAATTATTTATAAATTAGGAGTCATTTGCTTCTCAAATTACATAATATTTTTGAGAAAGCTCCGAGTCAAGCTTTGCTATTGTAATATTTTTCTAGAATTAATAAAGAAGACTATGTGGTTTATTCATGGTGGTGTTTCTCTTCTGTCAACTTGTAATATTTTTCTGAATCATGTGCCTAAATGCTCTATTGAATTAAATTTTATAATTTTTTTGTTTCATGAACCAAGAATTGGATTAGCTATATGAACAGGTATCTTGCATTAGGTATTGGGTTTAGAGAAACATTCTAACTCGATTGATCTAGCAGGTATCTCTAGATCTTGAGGGTGTTAACATGTATCTAACCCCTTTTGAAGCTAAAAAATTAATCTTAAGTGTACAAAGATATAATGAAGATTCATATCTTGGGCATGAGGGGAAGTCTTCAGTTGGACCAACCAACTCCCAAGTCCAGAGACATAAGAGCCCATTGTGTTAAATTTTCAAGATCTATCTAACGATTGGTTTTGCAGAGATCTTGACCATGGCTCAAAATTAAAAACTCTTATTTTACTCATTTATCTCCAATTTAAATATGAAAATAAATATAGATCTGCTAATTACAACTTGAAATTTATTATGAATATTGCAAAATAGATTTTGTAAATAATTTTATCTTCTAACCCTTGTTTGTAGCTAAGGCTTTGGGGTTTTGAGTTCTATTTTTTATTTTTATTTTATACTTTGGGGATATGGGTTTCAAAATTTTATTTGTGCAAGTGGATTGCAAAGCTATATTTGAAGATTTTTGAAGGGCTTCAAGGGTTTCAGCCCTTGGAAATTTTTTAAAGAGGGTTTCTAGAGGTGGATCTAGGCCTAGGAAGGCAAGATCAACCATCTATTTTTCCCTCCATGATCAACACTCAAGTTCAAGAAGAAAAATTGAGCCTTAAACGATTTTTATTTATTTATTGTTTGTGGAATAATTTTAGATCTGGAACATTTTCTGAGTTTCGGTGAGGGTTTCAAGAAGTTTCAAGGATTCTAGGCCAAGCGTGTTCCCTACTAGGTCTTGCCAAGGCCTTTCTCTTCTCTGCATTAGTCTTTAGGGCTTCTTTTGACTTGGCTGCAAGCCTTTTCAGGGCTGCACCCTCTCCACTACCCTCTTTTCCTCTCGGTTTGTTCTCCCAGCCTTAAAATGGGTCTCCTTGAGCCTTCAAGGCTTGGCCATAAGGCCTTTGTTGGCTTAGGGGGTCCTGACCCAGGTTGAGAGTTAGTTTCGCTAACCAACAAAACCCTACACTACTGGCCCTTTTGGCAAAAACCCACGTAGTGTGGGCTGCAGTCTTGCCCGAAGCAGTATTGGGGGGATGTGAGAACCAAGTTTCTACATCCATAGACTAGTGTAATGTCTTCCAGCGCCTTGGATCTGCCTTCGCGCAGATTGGTAAACTCTTAGGGCATGTTACTGCAACTCTCTTAAACAACCTTCAGACCTTTGCAAAGGTCCACAATTAGTCCTTGCGGAGCTTTAACAATGAATTTACCTACTTATGCGCATCAGAAAGCAATCCTAATTTGGTGTTCGTGCAAATTTACTTAATTCGTCAGAAAACATAAAGAGAAATTACCAGAAACTTTGCGGAAGTGTTTAAACATGCATTGCGTACATTATTGAGTTTGATTCAAGATAATCGCGTAGCATTCAATCAATATTTCATAAAACAATTCATTCATCAATAGCATATAACATTAACAAATATAATAGAAATACTCAGTAATTATTTGGAAAATTGTCTTTTATTGATCTTCAATTTCACATGTTACAGACTCAAACTACCCTGTGCACACAGCTGCAAGGGCTTGTGCACTTAGCTGCGGACTCTACCTAGGCCTCCGCACACTCATCTACGGAGCCTTTCTTCCCTGATCTAAGCGCAGGAAGCAAAGCCTTCCAACCTTAGCTCCTGCCCATGACTCCTTAATCAACCCAATCCTTTATCTCAGTTCCCTCTAGTTACCTCTTCCTTTCACTGAGACTCACTATTTATAGACTTTTTTCATACAATGCCATGGTCTGTGGACCATTGGTGAATCTCAAAAACTAACTCAAACTTATCCAAAACAAGGGGCTAAGTCCCTTTGACTCCTAATCATCTATGCGCTCTGCATCCACAAATTGTGGAGACTTTACTTCATTTACAAAATTGTACCAAAATTTTGGTTATCTAACCCAAAACTAACCCAAGGGACCCTATCCCAATAGGGCCCCAACACAAATATCATGACTCGCCCTTGAGTCACTTTGCTGGCGCCGCAATCTTATTGCGAATATCCCCCAGCTCCACCTGGATCACTGCAACTTCAACATCGCTCTGTGCCGTTGCCTATCAAACCTCCTCGACCAATTTTTCAGTGGTTGGTCCTTCTACTGCCAGCCTCATCGTCTGTAGCATCTGCTATAGTCCCTTAAGCTTATCTTGAATGGAGATCGTGATTTGATAAGCCTCATCCAACCAAGGTTGCAACCTGGCCTTTAGCAAGGCCTCTTTCTTCTATGCTTCCTCTACCTATGCTAGTAGCTTCTTTCCTTCTTGTAACTTGGCAAGGCGCTGCGCTGGTGCTAAGGTGCGCACAGTCACCCTGACCTCATCATATTGGCATTGCATCTCCCTTACCTTTGTGTTCAATGTTTGCAGGTTCGGATCCTCTTGCAGATTGGTCAATAGCTCCATAGCCTGCTCAAACAGTGTCACACAGTCAGTGACTGTGGTATCCAAGGTAGCCATGCCCTCCTTAATTGTGATTGTGCGCTACTCCTAGACCTTAGGTGGAGTCGTGGGCTGAAACTTCAACTGCAACTCAAAATATTCATGTTTAACTCAAAAATTAGTCCTCCAACTTCTGCTCTAGCCTCATGCACACTAGCGGCTAATTTTCTGATTTTGGCTTCAAGTTGTGCATCCTCCGGGATGTGAAGTTCAGGCACTATCTTACAGGCCTCTGCTACTGTTGACTCCAGACTTGAACTACATGCCTATAGTGCCTCCTTTTCCTTTAGAGATTGTGTCTTTTCAACAAACATTTCTTCATTGTTAACTTTATACTCAATTATGAGGTTGAAGGCGCACTTCTCCCTGCTTCTCAACTCATCTGTCACCCCCTTATGCAGCGCGTGGAGGGTTTCGTTGGAGAGAGCCGCTATATTCAGTCCTATATCCTTGATTGTACTAAGTATAATATGATCATCGGCTGATTCTGCGTGAATGGACCCATTTGGCAATGGTATAGTTCAGAGATCCAGGGTCCTTACTAGCTCTGCTGATTGGCTTGTCCTCGGTGTCAGGCTCGCTTGCTTCGCGCTCGCTTATCCAACGCCCACCTATATTCTTCTCGTTTGGATCTGCAGCTCGCGTAGATCCTTCTGGACGCTCCCTAGCATCTGCATGTATTACTGCTCAAACTTCTGCAACACTTATGTCATTGTATCCCTAACTTTGTCGTCGATCTCATCAAGATCTCTTTCTGTCAATACCATGGGATCAACCGGTGTTTTATTAGATTTCAGGTTTTTTTTGTGTTCCACCCTTCTGCTCCATTGCATGTCTTTTCAAAATAAAGGGGGTGCTCTGCCCCTCGTCACCACCTCTACCTTGGCCTGAAATCTCTTCTTCCTATGTATCCGACAAAGGTGACTTATCACCTTTCTTTGAATCACGTTGTTCTTTTTCCGCTTGCTCCTTAGCAGCGCATTCGTGCTCTATTCGAGCCTTTTTTGCGGTTTCCTTATTTTTTTGTTCTGCTAGGTTACGCGCAACTTTCTTAGCAGCCTCCTTTGTTTTCTACACAACAGAACTTTCCGTGCCCATGCTTGTTCCAACATCTAACTCTGATGGGGTGCACCAGTCTATAGGCCATAAATCTACGATCTCCTGCATGTTCGTTTCTAACACCAAATAGGGAAACTGGTGTCATTTATGCTTGAGATCCTTCTGCGCTTGGATATAGACTCTGTGGAAGTAAACCTTGAATGCTGCGTACGCTGACAGTTGCATGAACAAGGTTGGGGACAACCTTGGACACTGACTGAGTACCATATGGATATCCATTTCCATAAGAGTCCAAAATATCTTTGTTTCTGTAATCTGCGCAACATCATTTGTAGACCATAGAGAGGTGAATTGCGTTGCCTCCAACAGTCCTTCCTTGAGAGGATGAAATTGGCTATCCTCTGATAATCTCCATGCAACGAGCACAATTGATAGCAGCAACCAAGCATAGTGTAATGGCTTGATTTCCTCTTGGGCTTCTCGATAGTTCACTAGGAACTCCTGACAATGGTACCTAGCCTAATTAAATTGTACTACTTTCACGTATTGCGTAGCAAGTGAAACTACTGGCGCCAGAACTTCGTCCACGTGACATTTTCTCATAACCTTTCCTGCTAAAATCTGGGCAGCAAATTGAACTGCCTAGTCTGAAATAGAGAGAATGGAATACCCTCGTGACTTCTTGAGGAGGCCATAATCCTTCTTCATCTTGTCTACAAGCTCTTTCTCCTTAGTCTTCCCTCCAAACTCCTTGGCAGGGTTTGCGCCTTTGTAAAGTAGCCGCATGATTCTGTGAATCAACATATCTATGATGGGGATCGGCTCTCCTAGCCATAAGGACCCATCACGCACCAGTGTGAGGAGCTAGCGCACACATACCATATTAATGGGGGTGCGGTGATAATGTGGCACCAACAACAGATTGAGAAACCCTGATTGCTCAACACCGCGGACCCATTCCATTGAATCCAATGTTGTAATACTCGTTTCTTCGAAATAGATTTTTCGCATATATTTATCCATGACCAAATGTGGAAACTTAGTGTGGTCCACAATGTCCCAATCCTCCATCTTTAACAACAATATCCGCATGAGTCGAGGACCTTCAAAGGGGACTTGCTCAGGTAGCAGGGACGTGGATACTATAAAATTCTCGATCTGAGGGTCCTTTGTTACCTTTTCTTTTCCCTTCTGCAGAGGGATATACTTTGGCAGCCTCGTCATGGGTTCCACCTCTTCTACATCAATAAACTCCATTCCTTGGAATTCTTCAGCCTCCGGGCCCACTACTCTTTCCGGCTGCTTATCTTTCTTCTACTTTGCCTATGTTTCGGTATGTTTCCTTGGTGACGCGCGCACCGACACCTTCTTCTGCTTATCCTTCGTGGATTATTTTGGCTTGGATGGTTGGTTTTCTCTGGTAGAGGTGTGCTTCGGCCTAGGCAACCTCGGTGTCGTAGGCACAACAAATGGAGCTTCCATGTGTACAAATTACAAGGTTGCTGCATCAGAGACAACATCGCCACCACTAACAGTTTCAACAAGGCTTGTTGCATACATTTTCTCAAGAATAAGCTTTCGGTTTATCTCAGGCAATTTTGCAAACACTGGGCTCACAACTAAATCTTCCCAAAACGTTCAGCTCATAGGCGATAGACAGTGAAACTCAACAACAAGTCTTAGAGCACAAAGTATTCTGTGTTGGACCGACACGCATAATTTATGGGGGGTTTTGAATTCAAATCCAACCGTTCCCCCAAATTCTGATAATAAATGTTGTTTTTGCGGCAGATATTCAAAGATATTTTCCTTTATTGCCACTACCCCGCTCCTCTTAACCATTTTCTAGGTGTCAAGTCATGAACAATAACTCTAACAATCATTTTCCTGCTGGGCTGCATGGTACCTTTCCCTTTGGCGCAACTTCCTGAACGCAACTTCATTGGTTGTATATTTGTCACTCTCCAAGCAGCCTGCTCATTGCATTGTCCACCAAGCCAGGAAGTGTAGTTTATAGTCCCACGCTCCCTTGCAACTTCCTAGAGCACTAAGATTATCCTGCTGCCATATATTCATTGCACAATATCCCCTATATACAACTTCAATCTGCTCCCGTTCACTCTTCCCGGGAAAGGTTCCTCATTCAGGTTCACAAGCTGAACTGCGCCACCATCTGTAATTTCCTTAACAATATATGGCCCTAACCAATGCATCTAGAATTTACCTGGAAATTTAGTGAATTTACTATCATATAATAGGATAACATCATTTACCTTGAATGTGCGAAGCTTGATGTGGTGATCATTCAATGATTTTTCGTGTGCCTTCTGCACTTGTTACTAGAATCCTGCCAAAAATCGGTCTTCTTCGAGCTCCATCAGTTGGGCAATCTGTTCCTCCAAGGCCTTGTGATCCGCCATATCCGTCAAAGCTTCTATGTGCAGACTAGGCACAATGTATTCCATTGGCATTACGGCTTCGATCCCATATACTAATATGAACGACGTTTTCCCTGTCAGCGTCTTACAAGTAGTCCTATAAGCCTAGAGTATTGCAAGTACGCACACATCCCATTCATTCCGCTGCACGTTGCAGATTTTCGTCAGTGCGTTCTCCAAATTCTTGTTAAAGGCTCCAATAGTTCCATTTTCCCGTGGGTGATATGGTGTCCTCTTCTAATGGTAGACTTGAAACTCCTTAGTCAACGTGATGATCGTTTCATTCAGAACGTGCGTACCCCTGTCACTCATCAATAATTTTAGGCATCCAAATCTTGTTAAGACATATTCAAACAAGAATTTTGCTGTTGTAGCCCCTGTAAAATCATTAACTGGTTGTGCTTCCGCCCATCTGGTTAGATATTTCGTCATAATGATAATATAGTGTGCTCCCATTTTATTTCCAGGGTGCTAAATTGGCCCCACAAAATCAATCGCCCACTTCTCAAAGAGTTGCAAAGATACCTGAGGGTGTAGTGGTAGCTCATCTCTTCGCGACGGTATGCCAGTTCTTTGACAAGCATCACACAACTTACAATATGCCTTGGAATCTTTATGCAATGTTGGCCACCATAGACCTACACACAAAATCTTCTGCATAGTTGCCTTGCCTGCATAATGGCCTCCTGCAGCCCCCCCATGAGATTCAACGAGAATTCTATCCCACTCAAAGTCTGACACATATCTTCACAATATTTCATCTACACCTATTTTATATAAATGTCCCGCAATAACTGAAAAATCGACCGTGTTCACTACTAATTCCTTCTTCATCCGACTGTTATATCCTTCCGGTGCCATCCCCATAGTCAAGAAGTGAATAATGTATGCAAAATGGCCATCCACCATGTGCATGACAAAGAGCTTCGGATATGACAACCCTTCCTCCAAATTATTAGGTTCTTCTCATGTTTCGATTAGCGACAGATGGTCAGGTCCATCATTTAACCTCCCCGGCTTCACAATGACTTCAAAGTCATACTCTTGAAATAATAGCAACCATCTACAGATCTTCCCCCCCAAGATAGGCTTGTTGACCAGGTGTTTCAAGGCAGAATGATCTGTGTACATCGTGAAATGTCCTCCTAACCGATAATGCTTGAATTTTTACAGCGCATACACCATGGCCAACCCTTCGCGCTTGGTCATTGAATAATTTTTCTTGGCCTTCGATAAATTCCTACTTGCGAAGGCTATAGGATGGTCCATTTCTCCTTCACCGACCTGTGTTAGCACTGCACCCAATACAATGCAAGAGGCATCCACATGTACATGAAACTCCTTTTTCCAATCGGGGAATACTAAGATCAACGCAGTGACCAGTTTTTCCTTCAACACATCTAAGTTGTGCTGACATTCTTCATCCCAACAGAATGTTGCGTCCTTCTTTAGCAGTTTCTTCATGGTTGTAGTGATTTGAGCATAAGCTTTGATAATTTTTCTATAGTATCCCGTATGTCCCAACGCTGCGCAAAGTTACTTGACATTCCTAGGGGCCTCTAGGTTCACAATTACTGCAATATTTGCAGGGTCCACCATCAATCCTTGCTTGCACACATCCCAAAAGGAACACATAATATACATTTCTTCAAGTTCAGCGTGATTTGGTATTTGCGACATGTATCCAACATCAGGTGCAGACTTGCTACATGGCGCTTCACTAATCCAAACACGGTCTAGTCATCAAAGTATACCTCCAGAAACTTATGGATGAACTCCTTGAACGCTACTATGACTACGTGGGAAAATATTGCAGGAACATTCTTTAATCCAGATGGTATCACAGTGTACTGGAAACAACCCCACTCCATTGTGAAGGCCGTTTTTCTTCTATCCTCCGGCGCAATATTGATTTGATGATACCTTGAAAGCTAGTCAGTAAAGGAATAGGCCTCCTGCCCTCCAACATTGTCTAGCACTTCGTCTGTGAACATTGTCGGAAATGGATCATGGTCACATGCATCGTTAAGCTTCCGTAGATCCTTATTTTTCCCTTTTGTTTCTTTTCTTCAACCACCATCGGGCTCACCCAATCAGATTCTTCAACAAGTTGTATGATTCCTACCTCCAGTATCTTATCTAGCTCTCGACGAACCTTTTCCTTATACTTAGGATTAAGGTGGTAAGGCCTCTATTTAACAGGCTTCGTGTCCGGCTTCAGTGTGATCTTCATAACACCCAAATCACTGATTATGCCCTTTAGATATGAAAACTTAGTTGGAAAGAGATCTTGGTATTCGCGGAGTAATTCAACAACTTTATCTACTGTAGTGTCGTCCCAGTAATCTCCTTATACTTAGGATTAAGGTGGTAAGGCCTCTATTTAACAGGCTTCGTGTCCTGCTTCAGTGTGATCTTCATAACACGCAAATCACTGATTATGCCCTTTAGATATGAAACTTAGTTGGAAAGAGATCTTGGTATTCGCGGAGTAATTCAACAACTTTATCTACTGTAGTGTTGTCCCAGTAATCTCCAATTTTCGCGAACTTCGGTTCTTCCTTAGTGCTAATGTTTAATTGCTTTGTTTTTAGAGGTGCAGAGATGTCCGAGTTTTCTATTTGTGGGCCTTCGACTTCGCGATGCCTTTCCGCCTCTGGAGCAACAGAACCATTTGTTGGCTTAGGGGGTCCTGACCCAGGTTCAGAGTTAGTTGCGCCAACCAACAAAACCCTACACTACTGGCCCTTTCAGCAACAACCCGCGTAGCGCAGGCTACAGTATCACCTGAAGTAGTATGGGGGAATGCGAGAACCAAGTTTCTACATCGAGAGACTAGTGTGATGTCTTCTAGCGCCTTGGATCTGCCTTCACGCAATTTGGTAAAATCTTAGGGCATGTTACTGCAACTATGTTAAAACAACCTTCAGACCTTCACGAAGGTCCACGATCAGTCCTTATGGACCTTTAACAATCAATTTACCTACTTACGCGCATCAGAAAGAAATCCTAATTTGGTGTTCGCGCAGATCTACTTAATTGTCAGAAAACATAAGAGAAATTACCAGAAACTTCGCGGAAGTGTTTAAACATGCATTGCATACATTATTAAGACTGATTCAAGATAATCATGTAGTGTTCAATTAATATTTCATAAAACAAGTCATTCATCAACAACATATAACATTAACAGATATGACAGAAATACTCAATAATTCTTCAGAAAGTTGTCTTTTATTGATCTTCAATTTCACAGGTTACATACTCAAACTACCTTGTGGACATAGCTGTAGGGGCCCATGCACTCAGCTGCAGACTCTACCTAGGCCTCCGCGCACTCAGCTGTGGAGCCTTGCTTCCCCGATCTAAGTGCAGGAAGTAGAGCTTTCCTGGCTTAGCTCCTTCCCAAGACTCCTTAATCAACCCAATCCTCTATCTCAGTTCCTTCTAGTTACCTCTTCCTTTCGCTAAGATTCACTATTTATAGACATTTTTCATATAGTGCCATGGTCCACGGACCATGGGTGAATCTCAAAAACCGACTCAAACTTATCCAAAACAAGGGGCTAAGCCCCTTTGACTCCTAATCATCTTCGCACTCCGCATTCACAAATCACGAAGACTTTACATCATTTACAAAATTGTACCAAAATTTGGGTTATCTAACCCAAAACTAACCCAGGGGATCCCATCCCAACAACCTTTCTCACCCATTTTCCATCCTTTTCAATCTTCCATCCTCAGATCTTCCCTCATCCAGCTTTCCATACCTTTGTTCAGCCCTCATTCTCCCTCTTTGCTAGCCCTCAAACCCTCAACGCAGGCCCAAAGGCCTCTTCAACCCATCCCTTTGCTTTTTGCAGCCTCCAAGGGGTTTCTACTACCCATATTTAACCTTTTGTTGGCCTATAAGGACCTCATTGCTTACCATTTCATCCCTCTTCTTTCTTCCAACTCTTCCTCCCTTCAACGAAGACCTTGGAACCTTTCTTTTCATCAACCTCAAACAAATTTCATGGCTATTTATTGTTATATATCATTTCCGGGCTAGTTACTTGTGTTTGCAGGTGTGGCGTGGAGCTTGGAGGAGATTTGGGCACTTGTTTGGGGTACTAGCACTCAAATTTGTGGCCCTTTGGTGACCATATATAATCAGATCTAAAGTAAAATATATTGCAAACTCTAATCACCTAATATTAAGCCTAAAAAACACTCTTATTAACATACAATACTTGCAGGAATAATTGCAAGTGTTTTGGCTTTCTTTCTTTGATAGTTGGATCATTGATTTGATTGTTAGATGATTGATATCTATTAGTGCAGTGGTTTGTTTTTAAAAATTTCAGAGTTCTGATTTCATTTTTCAGTGACTTCTAGTAGTATTTTCACATTTCATTTGGTATTAAAATTGGGTCTAGAACACTGGTTTCCTTTCCTTGCATCTAGTGGTTGATTGTGAATTATATTGGACACTAATCTCATCACATTGAAAACTGATATACACTGATCATTAGTTACAATGAGCTTATATTTTTTCATTCTTGAAAAGTGTTACTTTTATGCACCTGAAAAGTTAAGTAATTTTGGGACTGTCGAATGCATTTAGCATAAAAGTAATTAGGATGTACCTTGGACATATTATCCCCTTTAGAAGTAGAAACCACCAAATAGGATACTTGGTTAACCCCATTTCAAGTTTGGGAGACATTGGCACACCTCGAAGCTCGTTATGGAAGGTCAGGCCATTATGAAGTCCCCACCTGTGTTCCATGTTCAGTAAGATCATTTACTCGATTTCTCTAATGACTTGTTGTACTGGAAGGCTAGGGGACACATTGATTCTTTTGTAAGATTGCAGATGGTCACCAACTTGGGTTTGGTCTCCCTATATGAGGTCCTTACCCTCTAAAATACTACATTGGAATATGTAGGGTGTGTGTTGAGAGCCATGGGCCTCCACAAAAGTATATAAAACTCCATGGATCCCCAAGGATGTTTAGAGATTGCTCAAGATTCACCTATTGGACGAAGAAGATGCACTTGGTTCACCTTTGCCCAGTCGACCCCACAAATGTACCATGCACTTGGTAGCTGACCCAAGACTTTTAGGATGATATGGCATTACCTATACCATAATCAGAGCCCTTACATATGATCTACAAGCATCTTCGACTCATTTAGAGACCCATGAGGTTATTATTGTGCCCCCACACCCACTGGGAGCACCACAGGTTTATTATTTGGAGAACAAGGGTCCAACCCCTTGTCTCACTTTTGAGGATCCTATTATTCATTATGGAAACTATGGATCTCATATCTTGGAGGGCCCTCTTGAGAGGCTTATTATTTTATTTGTGAGCTAGTTTGGTGGGCTTGTCACCAAAAGTTAGGTTATTAGCACATTATTTCATTTTTGGGGCTTATGTAGGCCTAGGAGACTAATTCGAACTCCTCAGCAGTGTATAAATACAAGTGAGATGAGTTCATTTTCTCATCATCACTTTGGATTTTATCTCTTCTCTCTCTTGAGAATTTCATACTTTTTCTTGGAGGATGAATTGGAGCTTTATGGATGAATTTTGATGTTTGGATTTGGTTTATCTTATCTTGGAGCTTCTGTATTGTCAAATTGTGGATGGTTGGATATGTTATATTACATGTAATTACATGCTTTTAATTCTATTCTTGTTTTATTTTTTCATATACATTGGATTGGGAATTTCACTATTTTTAGGGCTAATTGTTGCATGCATTTACTGCTTAAATTATGGAATTTTGTCTCTGTATAGCATCTCTCAATTTTGAATGAAATTTCCTAGTGATAATTCTATCAATGAATTCATCTTCATAAGCCATGACGTTTTGCAAGTCGAACTAAAAAAGTTGTAAGGTTGCTTCCCTTTGTCCTAGAAGGCAAGCAAGGTAGTCTTAAGGCCTCCTTGACTAAGAAACAAGGTCCTCGTTCATATTTATCTTAGACTCTATTTCTCCCAAGATTAAGGCACTAATCTACCAAGAGGTGGTCACTCAAAGCTTAAATCTTTTTGACCTTCCTCTCGGTCTAGCCAAGTTGGGTCACCTACAACATCATTTTCCCGACAAAGTAGCCCTCTAAAAATTTGGATATCCTAGGCTCTCCTACGTTGGTGTGTCCTTAAGGCATCCTCCAATTTTGAAGCCATTCCGATGATGGAGTTGTGACAACACCCAAACCCTAGCTCCGATATCAAACTTTGCCCTGGTATCCCCAAGGTTAGTGCATCAAGGATCAATTTGAAACCTTCAAGTAAAAATTCTTTCTCTGATCCTTTCCCTCTCCTTGTATGGGTTAACAACATCATTGGTTGCTAGATTCTTGTCTCTTAACCTAGGCTGGGTCCACTTGGTCCCACTCCTTTGGAAAGACAATTATTCAAGAACCATCTGGGATACAAATTTCAATAAGGACTTTAGGGGTTTGGAAAATATTTCACAAGTCATATTCCCTAAGTCTAACCCTTGAATCTCAACATCCTTCTCCTAGAAGACATTGTACCTTTCTTAGAAAGCAAGCAAGATCCATTCTTGACTCTCTTTTGCAAAGGGATTGTTTGGGCCACTTTATATCCATTTGTTGATTTATCCTTCATTTGTGATTCCATATATACCAAGTCTCCTCCCATCGGTTAAAGTTCATAAATAGTAGGGAGCCTTAGCTAAGGTGACATTGGGCTAAGTCTCCATTTGTTGCCCTAGTGTAGCATCTGAGACTTTTTGAATCCCCTTTAGGTCCCCTACAAGTTTGAGCAGTAAAATTTTGGCGCCATTGCTAGGGAGGAAGCAGGTCTACCTCCCTATTGAATCATTGAGGAATTGACTCATTGACGAAAACTATAAAGCATTCATATGGAGACTCCACTCATTGTCCAAGCCCCCAGTATACTTGAAAGCGACAACATTCCTCCTTTTAACTAGGGTTGCTGCAAAAATGGGAGAGAAAACTCCATCACATGTTGGAACCACTATTTTCCTTGAACTTGAGAAGGTTGTTGATCTATTTCCAAAGATGACATCTAGTTCTAACACTGACCCCGAACAATATCAACCCAACATGAGCAAGAGTGAAATACACTTGGTTAGTATCTTTTCCCCTTCGAAATTGAGTGATGATCCCAAACCACTACCTAAAAAGTATAACCGATGGTTACCAAAATTCACAGGGGATGCTACTTGGACGGCCCATGGTTTTATTGAAGAATTCTATTGGCAAGTTTCCCCTAGAATGATATTTTATGAAGACAAGCTCATGATGCTTTTTGCTTTATCACTTGAGGGACAAGCAAGAGATTGGTACCTTAACCTTCCCCATCATGCATACAAGACTCCAATGAATTTGAAGACTTATTCATGAAGACATGGTCATGCAATGGCCAAGGGACCTTCAATATCGAAAAATTATACCAAATAACCAAGGGAAGGGAGGATGTACGAGAATTCATTCAAAAATTTGATAGAGTAGTCAAAGATATACCTGATCATTTGAAGCCATCCGAAGCCAATATTCTTGATAAGTTCATAAAAGCAGTGGGTGGCCACTTCACCTATGTGTTAAGGGATAAGAAACTTTCCACTATGGCTGAAGCTAAAGAGATAACAATGGAAGTTGAAGTGAACATACGAATCTTGAAGGTTGATATCGATGACGACCCTAGATCTATAGTTGAGGTCAAGAAGGAGAAGTCCAAATATATCCATGAGGAAAATCTCCTTGCCATTCTAAAAAATATGGATAAGTTCACCGAAAAGTCCAATCCACGTGACAGGGTTATCATGAACAAAATCACCACCTTGGAAAGGGCCCAAAAATCTAGCTATATCCTGAAAGGAAAGCCTTTTCCCAAAAAGCAAAGGGAAGAAGATATGCCAAGCTCTTCTCAATTCCCAAACACTTTGTCTCAAACTAATGCTATTGAGCTAGGCTCTTCATCCGAGGATGAGGAAATTGAAGGGGAAGAGAGTGAGGATGAACAAATTCATGAGCATGCCAACCTTGTGGAATCTGATATCTTTAACATTTTGCTGGGGGGTTGTATACACATCCTCCCATTAGTGAGGTCACCCTTAAAGAGGAAAAGGACAAATCCATTATTAACTATGAGAGCAAGGGAAGGTTCAAAGGGGTCCAATACTCACGAAAAGAAAATAAAAAAGGCCCCTCAACTCCTAAGGAACCATCTAAAGATGATCCATCACCTAAGCAAGCCCCTCCTAAAGAATCTCTCCCTGACATTCCTCAAAAGAAGGAGACCCCAACAAAATCGAATTCGAAGAAGGACCCTCCAAGGAAAGAAAACATCAAGAAGAAGTAAAAAGGGAAAGAAGTTAAACATGACATCGACATAGGAGCTTCCGTAGGAAGAATGCATATACCTGTTCTGTTGAAAGAGATTGCTAAGCTTCTCGAGCAACAAAAAAAAATCAAGAAGTCCCTAGGAATTTAGGAAGAAGAACTATTTGAAGAATTGAAAAACATTCATATTCCTGACTGAAACCCTCGACATGAACCTTTCTTGCTTACTTTGGCTATAAATGGCCTCTTCTTACACAATTGTATGTTAGACTTAGGGGCTTCCACAAATATCATGCCTTTAACATTTATGAAGCAATTGGGTCTCAACATCACTCGACTGTAGAGAAAGGTGTGTGGTTTTAACTCCAAACCTATGGAAGTGGAAGGCCTCATCAAGGACCTTAGGGATTCTCTGGTTAGGAATCCCAATATATCCCTCCTCATGGATGTTATTATCATTGATATTCCTGATGTGTGGGGGAATGCTATTATCTAGGAAATGGGGAGCTACCATTGGAGGCCATGTTCAAATGGACTTATCATATGCCACCATTCTACAATATGATGGTAGCCAATTTATCCTTTATAGGGAACCTACCTACTTACATCATGTGTTCAAGCCTGGACCTTACTATGAAACATGTGAAATTGAGAAGCCTTCCCCTATTCTCCTGACTCAAGAAATCTGTATCCTCAAGCGATCAATCTCTAAAATGAGCAAAAGGTGGAAGCCTAAAAATGAATATAAGGCTGGGGATTTAGTCTTAATTGATAGAGTTCCAATACCCATAGGATTCATGGAAAGTTTTGTGAGGATTATTAATAAATTTCCAAACTTAACAACCAAATTTGGTCCGAGCCATTCAAATGAAGTCATATCACCTCTTTCCTTGAGACTTGACATTGTATCATATGCACGGTATAGTAGGATGCATTGCATGATGATTTTTTCATTAGAATTAATGTCATATGATATTTCTCATGGTAGATAGCTGCATATTTGCATATTTTATTTTTCTATTGATTTTATGGCCTAACATTAAGCATGTGCGACCATGAGATGCAACGAAAGCATGCTTCCTAGTGTTCTTCATCTATTATATGTGCAGGTAACATGTCTACAGTAACCAAGATATTGCTGGACTTCTCATTACCTCCTATTCGAGTAGCTGCGCCCACTTCTTCGAGAGATCATGTCCTAATTGGAGCTATATGTTGCCCACCATTTTTTGGGTGATATCCCATATTCATGACAACTATAGCATTGATCCCTTCCCCCTCCTCTTCTGGGTTAACAACATCATTTGTTTCTAGATTCTCTCCTCTTAACCTAGGTTGGGTCCACTTGGTCCCATGTGGTGCCACTCCTTTGGAAATACAATTCTTCAAGAACCATGTGGGATACCAATTTCAAAAATTATTTTAGGGATTGGGATATTCTTTGACAAGTCACGTCACCTAAATCTAACCCTTAAATCCCCACATCCTTCTCCTAGAAGACATTGTACCTTTCTTCAAAAGCAAGCAAGCTCCATTATTGACTCTCTTCTGGAAATGGATTGTTTGGTTCACTTTATATCCATTTGATGATTTATCCTTCATTTGTGACTCAATATATACCAGGTCTCCTCCCATCAGTGAAAGTTTGTAAATAGTAGGGAGCCTTAGCTGAGGTGACAATGGGCTAAGTCTCCATTTGTCGCCCTGGTCTAACATCTGACCCTTTTAGAATCCCATTTAGGTCCCTGCTAGTTTGAGAAGTAACACTTCTTCTAGTAGGTGAACCTTCCGATGAAGATTCCAACGGAGGACCTTAATCATCCTCATCCTGCAAATGCTCCTTTTTTAATGATGTATGATGATCTCTATACTAGATGAATTTATTTTTCCCATAAGTACTACTTATGCTTTTTATGAGGTTACAAAAAGCTACATACTTCCAGAGGTGACAACCATAGACTTCTATTTCAGCTATCTTTCATGTTTCTTAATGATGATGCATGAGATCTTGCTTTCAATCGTATGATTATATTATTCCATCTCCTAACTTGATGCATTCTATCATGCTTCTAATGATTCATCCCATGATGGTCCTTGAATGTCCTTTATTGAGTTTCTCTTCCTTGACTTGTTACCTTAGCTCTGATACCATGTTGAGAAATCTAGGGGAAACAATATTCAGTGATATCTCCTACTTGATGATAACTGCATGTGAAAACTTTTTACTTTTATAAATTATATTGTTCTTTAGCTTGATTATTAGTGTGTTCTCTTCATCAAACAACTACCAAAACATAATAAATGTAAACCCATTGTTACAGGTCTATTTGGGCAAATCACTCCCGACATTCAGATCAGTACAATTAGGGCTCATCAAACCCTAATTCAATTGTTACATGACCTAAACAAGTTAACTCATTGAATGCTTCCATCCATGAAAGTTTCATAGCCTGAAGCCTTGCTGAAATGCCTCCTTGGGACACCAGCACAGCCTTGGTTAGGGGTAACTGCACTGCAGTCACTTAGGCCCTCTTTGACCTGCGTTGGGCGAGATTGAGAAAAATTTGCATAGGGTTCTGGGAATATTCCTTGATTCTATATCATTATAGAAGGATCCCATCTCTTATCTCCTCCTATGAGCTCGAAATTGGATAGGCTAAGAATCCATTAAGCTCCTATCCTCTCATCCCTTGCTCCATGGAAACTAACTCCAAGTTTGGAAGGCCATTCAATACCCTCAGTTATGACAAAACTACCTCCATTTCCTATAAAGTGAGCACTCATCATAGTGATCAAGGGGCTAGAATCTGGAGTTTGTAAGGAAATTTTGTTGGTTTGAGAATTGTGTTCATTTCAAGCAATGTTATGCTGTTGGATTGGTGTGCTTTTGATGTGGCGAGGGTTGGACTGAAGCTGGAGGAGTGGCACAGGATCGAATTGTATTGGGTGAAACTCTTCCTTCTACATTAATAAAGAGTTTATTCCTTTTCTCATATTCTTGTTCATATCTATGATGATTATTTGTTTCAATGTCTTTGATTCCATTGGTTTATAGTAGATAGATCATGTATGCTTTGGTCATTTGTTGTCTTTGTTTCTAGTGATATAGGTACCAATGGAGCAGGTTTAGTTCAAGTGGGAGCGGCGGGATCAATTCAAAGGGGATTAAGGAAGCAAAAGACTACAATTAAGTTCCTTCATCTCATTTATCTACTATAAGAAAAGGTTAAACTACTTTCTTTCTGTTGTTCTAGGTGTAGTTTTTTTTTCTCAGTAAAACTATGCTAATTGATTATATTATGTACATAAGAACATTACAGGCAGTAAAAAAGGTTTCCCATGGCCATCTGTGGCACTTTGGGTTGGCGGCTGGCTTTACCAGAGAGATGTGTCCAAGCCGCCTCAAAACTCATCATAATTTTCCTTCTAACACCAACATTACCCACGCAGGGGCTTTGACACAAAAAACTGCCCTCGCAGGGGCGACCGTGGACATGAGCAATCGCCCTGAGAAGGTTTTCTGACTGAAACAAAGATACATAAAGACCTGCAGACGAACTAAAAGACCCAGACAGAAACATATGATTTATCCATACACATAAAGCGACCGAGACAGAAGACCTTAAAACTGGACCTGAACAAAAGATGGTTGACGTAGCTTTCCATTGTCTGCTACTCCTCCGGTTCCTCCTCAATAATCGGGACCCAACCATATTCTTCCGGGAGTCCTTCCCGTTCTTCTCCTGCCTTGGACGTTGACGCCTCCTGCGTTCGAGGATGGGTGGGTGACTTCTCAGGTTCTCCTTCTGTCTTTTCCTCAGTCCTTTCCGTTTGGTCATCGGAGGGTGATTCTCTGCTGCTCGACCCGGCGTCTTGCTCCTCTGTATCCTTAATAAAAAGGACTGAAATGTGTGCGCTGAGGTTTCCCAGATTAAACACTGCTGTGCCAAACGCTGGAAGCGCGGGTGGTCCTTCATTTGGGCTGCCCGTATCCAAGAACTGTGAAGCCTGCAAGTGGGGAGCTCCGGCTCTTCTGTAACAATAGCAGCAGCAGCAATGGTGGTGGGCATCCGCTGCTGGAGGGCGTGAGGAGCCCCCTCGACCAGTGCCGCGTCTGCACGACTGTCTTTCTCTTGTCCTGCCCATGTTGGCAGTGGAACTGGCTTAGTGAAACAGAGCTGCAAATACAGGTCCTCTCTTCTCAGCGCCTGAAGATAGTGCTGTGATGCCCGTTCCTTTAATAACAGTGAATTCAAAGTCCACAGCGTCTGCCAAGAGGCAGAGAGAGTCCAGGCCCGTCTGCGCAGTGTGCCTACCTTGCTGAGAATGGCGTGACCCCCAACCTTCATCCATCTTAATTCCTTCAACATTCTCTTGAATCTTGAGCGCCATGAATGCGCACTACACACACAACAATCCGCCTTTAATTTCATTAAAGGTTCTGAACGGAGGCCTCCAAATTTATGTCTTCGGCGGCGTCCCGAGTGTCCTTCCACGGGCTGTCTCGTGTCATCACCTGCTGGCCATGTGGCCTAGCGATCTCTGTCGTGCTAACACCCGCATCTGGGTGTTGTTCTAGGTGTAGTTACCCACCTAGGGAAAATGTGTTTATACGTAGATGCAAATTCAATATAACAAATTAACGACCATACTGGGGAACGACCATCATTCCTGGTAGTTATCCCTTATCATATTACATCCTAGTAGACTTTAATTGACTTCATTGATCTCTTTTTAGTAATTTTGAAGCTTTTTTGGTCAAAATTTGCACTAGAATGCTTACTCTGGGAATGTGCTGGTACCAGTGCACCCTTGGTCAGGGGACCGTGCACTGCAGTGCACCTTTGGCTTAGAGACAGTGCATTGTCTCCCACTCAAGACTACGCTGATCCATGTCAAGCTAAAAAACCCATCTTTGGCTGGTTTTTTCCAAGTTTTCTTCTATGGTTCTGGAATTAGTTTGTATTTCTTTTCCTAGCCCTACTTTGGCCTTGATTGTTTAGTGTTTCTTAAATGATTTCTTTATCATTATCAATTCATTGTCAAAGTTATGTTATATCGATTAGTCTTTTCTGAAAAATAAGTGTCGTAAAGTCTTCATTTCTTTGAAAAAGAAACTGTCGTAAAGTCTTTGTTTCTTGCGAAAAGTATTGATTGATTGTATGTGCATTTAGTTTCCTTATGTTCATCTAAACATTAAAGGAATAGAAAGAAAAACATGCATTATGGATTTATAAGTTTGTGTGTGCTTGTAGGAATGGTATAGGGAAAGTTGCATTAGATGTGCTCTATGCTCTTTTTTAAAAAATTCTGATTGCTCTATCCCTTTTAGTTATGGTTTTCATTGTTCAAATCAAATGAAAAGAATGTTTCTCATCATAGTTGCATTCTAGGAGTTTCAGAAACATCACATGGTGAACCTGAAAGGAAAACTTTTAAACAAGATCAACTAAAATTTATCTCAATTAACCTAATGGAGCAATGTATCCTAACGTATAACATTTAGAGGTCTAGGCTAGAGATGTGTTCCGCCATCGTTAAACACAGAAGTTGTCGCTAATTGTCTGCAATACATTTCAAGTGTGACACCTCATTCCACGTACGTAAGTATATCGTAGCTCATCCACGACTTTTGGGTATATCGAGTGGTGTTATAGTACGAAAAGTATAAAAGGATTCTCTCACTGTGCAGTTTCACATTAGACAACGCTAACACGGATTGGGCCTCCACGTACTTTCGAGTATATATGGGAGGACTTCATTAGGCTGTTTTCCATCCATAGGTAACCGAGTCGGCCGCCTTGTATACTGTGATACACCAAAAACATCATTCGGGGAGAATTCCTGCACGTATGTTAAGTCCTTGGCTTAGTGAGGCAGTATATTGTAGTTCACAGTTACTTGGTAATCCTTTTGCCTAGATTATCCATGTTTTGTTTTGTTATGTTATTTTGATTAAAATAAGATTAATTGACTGTGGATAAAATCCTCCATGTCACTCAGTTGATCTTAGGTTGAGACATATGGCAACAAATCCTAAGTCCACCTATAAAGGAATCCCTTTTGATGGGAATCCTAGTCCTTTTCCTCCTTTAGGAAATATTAGTGCTCCTTATATGGCTAAATTGTCCCTTCCAGGACTTACCCTTAGCTTTCCAGTATGTTTGTTCTCAACCTCCATCGCCCCACAACTGAATATTCCTACAACTGGACAAAATCAACCTCCAGTTGATCTTATATTTGACCCTTTACCTTCTTCATCGGTTGTTTCTTCCTCCCCTTCTTCCTCTTCGCTTGGTGAAAGTATTGACACTAGTAACCAGGTGGATAAGAAGAAGAAGAAAGGGAAGAAGAAGAAGAAGAAGCAAATTCAACAAGAGGGAAACCAAGCAACCATTGCTTCGAATGCAACTTTGGATGAGAAACGTCCGATAAGCCTCACAAACATCGATATCCTTGCAAAATTTGTACGGGAGACCATCTTCTTCGAAATTGTTATGATATTCCTTAGATCTTAGAAGAATGGTATTCTCGTTCACATCATCATGTGTTATCAACTTTTGGAGATCATGCTGGTGACACACGATCAACTAGTGGAAATAAAGTTCATGGAAAGAAGGGTAAAGTTAAGTTTCCCTGTAGGTTATGTGAAGGGAATCACCCCATTCACCTTTGTCCCTATCTGGATGAAGCCAAAAAAGTGTTGGATAATCATCTTACTTCTACGCAACGACTTCCATCTGGTTACAGGAGACACTCCCTTAATCCTTCACTAGTTGATGAAGTGACTGACCCAAATCAACCATCAGTCAAACCCACTCTCTCTGAACGTGAATCCCATGAGTCTATACCTGACCAATCACAGGTTGAGGAAACAGTTCACCTGATTTCACCTTCAGTTAATTGTGCCTTTCCCGTAGAGAGTGAGTATGATACCACTCAGGTTCTTTTCGTTTCTTCATATTCCAATGAGCTTGGAGGAAATCCTCCTGTTCCATTAAGACAAGAGGAAAATCCTCCCGTTCTCGTAACTCAAGGGGTAATTATCCCGTTCTTACGGTACCCCATCCAACTAGTCTGGTCACTTCCTTTAATTGGAATTGACTGGCTGGATGTCATCTTCCTTCTTATGTGCCTTTACAGACCATAGTATAGGTTTATAATATGATTGTATGTGGCACTATTATAGATGAAGGTGCATCTATGAGTATCCTTTCCTCCACTGCTTGGAAAGCGCTCGATTCGCCACCACTTGTGCCTGTTACCCAGAATTTGTTGGCTTTTAATAGAGGAACCAGTCAACCATTAGGTATCCTTGCTCAGTTGCCTATTACTTTAGGAGGGAAAATTGTCTATCTCAATGTGATGGTAGTCTGGGAATCTTTAGATTACAATTTAATTCTTGGGCACGACTATGTTTATGACATGGGAGCTATTATTTCAACACTTATTTGAGTGATGTGTTTCCCGCATGAAGGCATAATTATCATCATTGACCAGCTTTCATTTCCTGGTCCAAATATGGATTCCATTCAACCATCTTCCCTAAATGGTCCTTTTGTCCCAATGATATCTTCCCTGCCACAGTTCAATTATGTGGCAACCCGTTCCATGCCTACATCAACTGAGGATAAATTCCATGATGTTGTGCATTATGTGCTCGGGGCATTGGAACCAGATCTCTCTAATGGATTCCTTGTTACGTATCCCTTCCATAGCATTGTTCTCCCATTTGATGAGAACCTCTTGGAAGTCATGACCTCTTATGGGTTGTAATCAAGGAATCATGAGGATAGTTCTTGGTCTTGTGTCAAACTCTTTAAAAAATGAAAGAAAGGATATGAGGATAGTTCCTGGTCTTGTGTCAACCTAGTTAAAAAATGAAACAAAGGGTATGAGGATAGTTCCTGGTCTTGTGTCAACCTCGTTAAAAAATGAAACAAAGGGTATGAGGATAGTTCCTGGTCTTGTGTCAAACTTGTTAAAAAATAAAACAAGGAATATAAGCATAGTTCCTTGTATTGTGTCAAGCTCGTTAAAAAATGAAACAAGGAAGATGAGGATAGTTATTTTATTGTGTCAGCCTCATTAAAAAAATGAAACAGGTCCCTAGAGCATAGTTCCTTGTCTTGTGTCAATCTCGTTAAAAAAATGAAACAAGGAATCTAAGCAGAGTTCCTTGTCTTGTGTCAAGCTCATTAAAAAATGAAACAAGGTCCCCTAGAGCAAAGTTGCAATTCGAGTCTTTGATTAGATCTCGTAAAATCCCAGTCGAGTCTTTCACTTGATCTCGTAAATGAACCTTCATTACATCCACGTGATAGCCATGAGAAGTCTATTTAGGTAAATGTAATGAAGCTTGGGGGGCATGCACCTAGAATCGAGTCATCATGCTGGGGGCATGTAAACCAATCCCAAGCATAGTTTTTCATTTCAAGCTTATGAAAAAATGAAACTGAATCCAAGCATAGTTTTTTGTTTCAAGCTTGTGTAAACATGAAACTGAATCCAAGCATAGTTCCCTATGGTTCAAGATTGTGTAAAAATGAACCCATCTCCATTTTAACCCTCGTGATTTCCATTCTATCAGCCTCTTCCGTCAAGTGAGCCTTTTTTTTTCTCCTTCCATCGTCACTATCTACTTGGTCGATCATACGCTTTCACTTGGTTGTTTTACCCTTTTTTAGGAACAGTTGCAATGAGTGGTTTTATTAGCCAACCTATTGACCATTACATGTTTTGAGAAGTTCCAACATCATCGGAACCAGTTGCTATCCTAGACACCACTCGTTCCTCTAAGTGGATTCATCTTTAAGCTCTTTTCAGACTCTCGAAATATGAAAAGATTGCCAAGCGCTTGTCCTTTCAGCTCGTTAACAGATTGGAAACAACATCAACTCAATATAAGTTTAAACATTTTCCAGACTGAGATAGATTACTTATGAAAAAGGAATATGTTGATTGAACATGGTCAATAGGTTCTCTCTTGTATTATTTTATGATTTTTCGGACTTGAGAGACAAATTTACAAAAAAGAACTTGTGGAGTTTTCTTTTTGTCCCTTTTCAAACTCTCTAAACATGAAAAGGACCGAGTTCTCATTGTCGTTAAACTCGTTAAAACATCAAATAGCGACAAACTTGTCCATCATGACAAGACTGAGTTTCACCTTCGCTAGGTTCATTAAAACATCACATACCGATGGATTCCCCTGAAGGGTGGAATTATATTACAAGAAAATGTTATCCTCAAGCTTGTTTAAAAAAATAAGAGGTACTGGTCAGCAATGACTAGGGAAAATGGGAAAAGGGATATATCACTTTATGGTATCAAGTCGCTCTTGAACACGACACTTTCACTTCATCTCTGTGACTATTTGGGTTGGGTTATCAACTTGATGGTTATCATGCACCATCTATCACTTTGGTTTTGGGTTAATTCTGCCAATTCATTCAGTGTTGCCGACATGTTCAAGAGAAGTCACTCAATAAACTTCATCCTTTGCAATACTCATAAAACTTCATTTTCATGACCGCCATTCCTGAACCTTGTGTTGTCAGTCAAATTCTGTCTTCAAAATCATTACACTCGTTTCGTGTCATTGATGGGGGATACATCAAGGCCCTCCTGTGACGAGTTTCTTCTTGTCGACATCAACACATTATCCAAGAAGTTGACTTAGAAACACCATTCCAATACCTTGAGGCTTGCATACATTAATGACAAGTTTCTCGCTTCCGGCCATAGGTTAACATCACTGGTCTTCGGCCGAAAGACTTTGTATGGTGTTTGACATCAAAACATCTATTCATACCATGGAGAATTTACTGCAGTACCTTGAGAATCATTATCATTATCGGTGATCTCTCTCGCATCTGTTAATGACTTACATCATTGGATAGTAATCAGACGATGTCTTCCCATGTTTGACTTTAGATCACATTTTCACATG